>RSEF01000001.1:88179281-88202271 GCA_003993805.1 Himantopus leucocephalus | reverse complement strand
GAGAAGGAGAAGGAGAAGGAGAAGGAGAAGGAGAAGGAGAGCCCAGCATTTTTCCCTTCCCACTTTGCATCTTACTGAAATTGCAGGTCTAGCCAGTTCTGTGACAAAAATACAAACAAACTCCCGAGAGCTGGGGGGGTGTGACTCAAGGTGATTGGCTGGCTAGGTGCAGGCCCTAACCTTTAATCTGCCTTGATCACTCCTCCAGGATCTCTTTCAAAAGCTCTTTTTCTGCACTCTAATGTTCTGCCAATCATAATTTGTATTTCTGAGTGCATGAAAGAACTGTTTCCTGTCTCTGGTGGAAAAAGGAAGAAAAAAAAGTATTTAAAGTCAAAACTAAATTTTTCTTTTAAAGCTTATGACAGGAAAACAAAAGCCGTTTCCATTACAGGCACAGTTCAGGCATCTCTTTAAAAGCAATCATACATGGGAGGTGTTAACAAGCCATGTGCATGGGGTTACATTCTCTTTTCCATTCAAGTGTCAGCCTTGCTTGCTTGCAATTGGAGGCAAATCAGTGATCCATGGCTGAGCACATCAGAAGATATGATGTAATGGGCCCTGTGCTCAATCCCTCCCTCACGCCGGCAGTGGAGCACCATCCTATGGAGTTAATTATTGACATGAAAAAGTAGCCTGGGCACTGACATGGGAGGGCAACGCGTAAACTCCCCCCCTCTGAGCTGAAGCAGTGGAAATTTTTCTGTCTTACCCAGCCACCGAAATCTTGAGGAGGTGCTTGGCATTGCTGGGAAAAAGGCTCTTTGATGGGAATGGGATGCCAGCTCCCTGTTTGGAGGTGCTGGTTTATGTGTAGCAGCTCCCCACCACCACTCGGCTAATCTCTATTACATATCTACAGACAAAACAGCTACTTGGCATTGTGTTGCGGATGTCTGCAACTTTTGCCAGGACGTTGAACAGAGGCCAGGAACTTGGGTGGAGACAGGAGCCAGAAGGTCATCTGGGGTTGCAGCTCTTTGTTAGAGCTAAATAACGTTGTGAATGTATTAAGCCCCTTTCCACACACTGATTTTATTTTTTTTCAATGCCTTCAATAGTCTTTTTTCTTTTTCCCACTGGGCTGGCTTCATGTACAAATATGCAAGGCAAAGCAGTCTGCTCATTTGCACTTAGCATGAAACCCTGAGTTTGAGGTTTTTTTAGAGAAAAAATGCACCAACATACTCACTGCAAGTGTTTGCCCTGTGAGAACAAGAACTTGGGTGCTTTGTCATTTCCTCTCTTTTAGACACTGATCAGACACACTCACCTTCACGAAACTATCTGAGGATCTCATTATTGTTCCCTAAGAAGAGAAGCTTAAAAAACCCAAAAAGCTGGAAGTGGGCTGAAGCAAATTGTGGCACCTGGAATTGCGAAGTTGCTGCTGGATCCTACAGCCTTGCTGAGCACTGGTCATGCTGCTGGAATACCCCGGTGGGGACTGAAAAATGGCAAGAATAAGATTTGCATTTTATATCTGTGGCTGCATGGATGCATCTGCTTATTCTGATCTGTAAGATGCCAAAGTTTACAAATATATTATCGAGTTGTTAGTGTGAATCTCCTTCATAAAACAGGCTGCAGATGAAAGGAGATTAATACCTCAGCAATGCAAATTATGGTTTCTTCCCATGTCAAACTACAGCTAAATAGTTACAGACTGACATGGAGAAAGCAAACAACTTGTTATCAGGAAAATCATGTTATATTCTTCTTTCTGACACCATGGGAAGTACGTGGCTGGGTGAACACGTGGAGGTCACGGATTCATTGCAGGTGGTTCTTTTCACTGGTGAGACTGATGTTCCTGTGGCTGTGGACAAGTGGCTGCTTCTTTTTTATTCAGGTATTTTTTTGCCCATGAACACGTACCGTCTCTTAAAATCTACCCATCCCCTGCTCCACTGACCAGGGTAAAACAGCCATGGGAGATGTGTTGTTGAGATTGACATCTCCAGGCTTTTTGATGCTGGGGGACAACACTATTCTGCTCCAGGTAGGACAATTTAGATGAGAACATCCTCATTCTGTGTTTCCTTCAGCCCATTTTTCTTTTAGCCAGTCCTTTCCCCAACAGATAGCGTGCAGGCAAATAGGGAAATCACAGCATGGCCCTAAAACATCACAGATATTCTCTGCAGTCACCTCTGCTGAGCCTGGCCTGATGTGTTTGGGATGGGATACAAACAAATGCCACTGGCCACCAGAAAATCCCATGTTACCTCAGGCGTTTCCCAAATCGCTTTCTGTGATGGGACACCCTCCTGGTCCTCAGCAGTCCCGGGGAAGCTTGCAATGCATCCTTTGCAAGGCTCCTCTCTCAGGAAGAGCTTTGTGTCACTTCCTTGGTATATAAAAGGCAACATGAGTGTTATGTGTTACTCACCGGCTGTTCCAGTTCATCCCTGCAACAGGATTGCTTTGTATCAGGCAAAGAAGTCCTTGTGTATAAGATGCAAATACATATGTAACCCTATACATTTATAGATAGATATATGGATAGATGTACATAATAAATAATATGTATAAATATTTTATTAATTATTAAATAACAAATACGTGGTTTTATTTTTTTTCCTGGAGTCTTGCTGGATGAAAGCTGTCGTAACACAAAATATTTTATTCATGGCTATGTTTATCCAGACCATGGCACCATTTTCCAGAGACATTATCTAATTCTAACATCTGAGAGACTCTTAGAATAAGATTTCGTGGTAACCACAAATAACAAAGGCAGAAGGATTGTGGAAAGGTGAAAAGGCTGATCTTGATTTGCAGTAGGCAAGCTAACAATTCCCTGCAGTCTCAATCCTATGTCCCAGCCTCTTTATGCTGCTTCACTGTTTAGTAGGGTTTCTTTTTTTAAAAAGGACAAGACAAATTGTCTAGCCACAAGAATTTAAACAATGCTTTTAATCTGAGTGAAGAAATGTGCTTGTACTGCTTGGCTGCCTTTAAAGTCTACTATTGCAATATCTCAGCAAAAGGTGCAGGCATAGAAGGGGGAGCTGGAGCTTAATGTAGCTGCACTGTAAAGCTTATTTATCTCCACTGTGCTTGATTTACAGTTCTCAATAACACCCTTGCCATTTTGTTGGCTGAGAAGCCTTCAGAGGTGGTGCCTGCCATGGAGGCAGGGGGAGGTATACCACTCCCCCTGGCACTGCCCTGGTTGGAGTGGCACTAGCCCCAACATCCCGCAGCCAGACAAGCCAGCTGATAATTGATGTAGGTTTTTAAAAAAACCTGTGCTTTAAGAAAAGGGAAATTTCACTGCAGCTTTTTACTCTGAAACCCCGGGGAAATGCATTGAACCACACAAATTTTCCTTGAACAGAAATACACTTTTACTCCCCAAGGGCTGGTGACATCTTGATGCTCTTTTTACATGGCTCAAGTGCCTGACATGAGCATCTCCACCCTTTGCCTCCAGCACTATCCTTCCTTTTTTAGCCCAACATACTCTGTTTCACAGGGTTCCAATACTGCTAGCGAGATTTTGTGTGCATGCGCCTACGTGGCCTCAACAGCCTTGTATGAGTGGGCTGTATAAAACTCATAAAGGACAGAGGTTCAGACAATGTTCCTCGTTTCCCTTTAGGGGAGACAGCGCCAGATGCTGCTGCCGACAACAGCATCCCTGTGCTGGTCTGGGACCCAGCCCGGTGCCCCGACAGACTGGTGGTAGCAAAGGGGAGCCACTGGCATTTCCCATTAATTCCTGGAGTCTCCCACTTCCCTTGACACACCAAAATGTGCATCTTGTGGTTCCTGGCTGTATGAAGAATTTGATACATGGCTTGTAAGATCAGACAGGTTGGCTGTTCCTGGGTACACGCATTTTCTTAACACACATTTGAGAGGGTCTACACACTGTGTCAGTGAAAACAACTCCGCACACAGATATACATCTACGTATCTGGAAGAAAGGAGACAGATGGTCTCTATTACCCTGTGTAACCAAACGCAGGATGCAGATGATCCAAAACAATTAGAATGGGAGTTTTCCTATCACAGAGTTTTAAAGAGATTTCGTTCATCACATACTTAGTGGCACGGCTCCAGCTCCAAGGACATATCTGAGACAGGGATTTAAAAATATTCATAATAAAGTTTTTCTGCTCAGTATAATGTTATGATTTTAAAGTGTAAAAAGGCTTGACACTTTAAAACCAGAAGCAAGCACTATGCATCACCCTGATCCTGTGAGTTTCCCTTTTCCAACAGGATCATAAGAGTGTTTCTCTACTTTCTTCATGCCAAGGACGACCTAAATTTTTAGGAAAATGAGTCAGCAGACCAATTATATTACTGCTGTCACAACGGTTTCATTTACAGCAGCAAAACACCAGGCTGATCTTTGCACATCTGTATATTTTCTCAATTTTGCCTCCTCGCTGCTATGCTGTCTCAATGTGCATGGTTTTTAGTTTTGAAAATATCCTCTCCTGAAGTTTCAGGGACCACTAAAGGTCCCCAGCCAGTGCTGCAAAATACTTGCCCAGGGCACCCCTTTCCAATCGCCAGCTTACCTTGTCCCATCAGCCTTGCAGCCTGGGACAAACTACCCTCTTTGGCCTCTCGCCGACATAACTGTGCGGGAAGAAATGTCACGTTCGTACCAAGCTGGGAAAAATATTTATTTAGCAGGTGCGTACGTGTTGGTTTTACACCCCAACTGCTGAAGCTGCTCAGCACTTTGGAATGCTCCTTGCCTTTACGGAGGGGATTAATGGGCAGTGTGAAGGTTATTATCCTATAAACACAGCTGATCACATGAATCTGCCACTTCTCAGTGCCTCCTTATAAGAGAAAGGGATGGGTTTGGAAAAGATCATCTGAAAAAGGGACCTAGAGAATCAGGCTTTTAAATCCATGTTTAGTTCCTCAGCTGATTTTTTTTTCAGAAGCGCTGCTCCTAAGTAACTCCTCCAGTTCAGTAGAAGTCATTGTAATAAAAAATATCTGTGTGCATGCATGCCATGTATTATAAATCACTTCATCTCCTATTGAAGCACAGCCACTTCTGGGTAAAAACACAGCAGATGTTTAACATGTCATGTCACAGCAGCTCTCCATAAGAGATTTCAGCAGGACAGGAAGAACGCCATGAAACTGCAAGAAGGATTTAGTTAGGCGAGACATAATTACCAAAGTTGGACTGTGTCCAGGACACTGGGGCCAACCCTCCTGCCTTTGCAAATTTGATTTTAACAACTTTAATTTTAAACACCTGATAGTTGCATTTCTTGCCAAGGGAACAGATTGCTGAAAGTAAGAGAGGCAGCATTTCCTAAGCAGAAAAATCTCAGAAAATGAAGAAAAGGGGAAAAAAAGTTTCCTCCTGTATAGTTTGTGACACCTCGGTGGGAAACCATGATATACTCACTGCAAAAACACATTTTATGGGCTGCAGGTCAGCTTGGCTTGTAGTGCTCCGCAGCCTGAGCAGCATTTTGTGCATGAAAGTGATGAACTGTAGAAAGTGAAACAGCACAGGGTAGGGAGGCCAGGTGAGAGCAGTGCAGAAGCAAAACAAGAAGAACCTGCCTAAAAAGAAGAAAATTAAACTTGTTTTGCTATTAAAACATATTTATGCACCAGCATTTATTGATGACATTGCAAATATCCACATCCGACAACCAAATGGTTCAACACACCAGCTTGCTTATGTGGAATTCAAGTGCGTCTACAGCATTGCAGCAAAACAAACAAATCAAAACGAATACCTGAAAGAAAACATCTTGTATAACACAGACCCTCTGAATCTCGGGAGGAACACTGTTGATCTTGGCTGCCCCTGAGATCTGCCACGTGAGCAGAGCAGATTATTTCTCACAGCAGTTTGCAAGCTTTGGAATAAGCAAGTCCCAATCCTGCTTTAGCACATGGGAATGGAGTAGGTGACTTTCTAGGTTCCCTTCCAGCCAAACATTTCTGTGATATTAAGGCCCACCCCCAAAGCCTATTAACAAGGATCCCAAAGATAATGGTAAAATAATACAGCATCTACCACAGCAACTTGATAGCTTCTCCAGGAAACCAGTATTACTCTACAGAAGGGTACTTCAGAATAGTTTGCAGAGGATTTGCTTTAAGTAGGAGAAAGCTATACTTGCATCACCCTGAAAATAACTAGAATCATGTGGAGAATCTCTTTTCCTGGCTTTTTCACCCAAGTGAAACAACCTGCTCCAGTTGCTGCTGAAAGGAATTAAACGAAATGATCCATATCTGAGAGATTATTTCCATGTTTGTAAAAAACATAAAACAAGCATCCTGGGACTTTCTCTGTCCCATTTTCAGCTCCGGTTGTGTTGCACATGGGACACATTTATCTCGGATGTAAAAAAAATGAACTACCCATTTCCCTAATGTATACGCCGTCACACCATGGTATCAGCAGAAGCTAGGTTGCAGCTGTTGAGTAATATACAGCCCTGAGTCACGCATGCAGCTTACATTCAAAGAAGCGGAAGCAGGAGGGCTCAGGTAGATGTAGTTGTACCTGCTTATCAGCGTGCTGAGGTTACAGTATGCTGCGAGCTCCTGTTGCAGTCTCCATTCTTGCTGTGTAATCCTCACAGAGCTGCACAAGACCTTACACCAGTGCTGCTGCCCTCACCCTGTCTTTAATGTGCAAAGTTTGAACACATCCCCTTGCTTCTCAGTATGAGAAAGTGCTGCTTTGAGGTTTGATGGACGGCCACAGACCCCTGCAGCCTATCAAACTCACAGGTCAGCAGATAAGCTCTCGACAGCTTTGTTACAGGATTAGGCTTGGTACGTTCAACACGCTGTTTAAGCCCAGGGAATGAAGCAGACCAAAGCTTCAGTGTATTGCTTTTTCAATCAGGTCTGTTGCCTCATTTAAAGAACGGGAATGTTTTAGACCCACCTACTATTAAAAAAATATTATTATTACAGCTTTGCTACATACTAACATATCCCTTTGCGCATACCCTGTTAAACAAGAAAGTGCAATTCACAAGTTGAACAAAATAATAAGATAATCCATGTTTCACTGTTTCTTCATCAGCACGGTAATGAAACACAGATATACTTTATTGATGATGAAGCTCAGACACTGATCAGAGGTTTGTTGTTATTTTTGGCTGTCACACACAAAAAACTATAGCAGAAACCATTTTTCTTTATCTTTTAGAACCCGTGTATGTAAAAAGGAGGCAATGGCTTTACACAGCTAGCTGCTTGTCCATTTATTCTGTAGAGTAACTAAAAGGACTAGTGCAGAACATCTCAGCCTCAGTTCTCTTCTGGCGCAAATCAAGGCAGTTCCACCACAGATTAGTGAAGCTGTAATACAGCCTGCATCAGGGGAGGGTTAGGTCCTCTGGTACAAGTGTAAGAATTTCTAATTGCAAACACTGGTATGAAAACAGTATTCTTCCCCGCCCTTTTTGTGTTACTATGTATCCTCATCTCCAATATTCTGCCACTTCAAAAACCATTAACAAATGCATGGTCAGCAAGCAGAAAGACATCACCTTGTCTAATCAGCAGAAAACTCTTTTCTTCTCTAGCCCTGAACTCCCAGTCACAATTACAGTTAATTGAGATGCTATGGACACGGACAGGCCGAATGTTCGACTGCGGTCTCCACCTTTCAGTCTGAATATACTGAAATTCCACTCTAAGGCCAGTATCTGCATTGGTATCCAAAACCTGTGTTACTGATAATTTAAACAATTGCTTTACAAATTCCTATGACATTAAAATGTCCTGATTACAAAGCATTTAAGGCAGATACTTCCTTTTAAATGGATGCTTAAGCACTGAGATGTTTGGGAATTAATATGAAAAAAAATAATATATCCTTTCTTGGTTCTTTGGGACACCAGTACATTGACAGTCATTATTTCTCTCCTAATAAAGAGATGCACCCTTTTTCCCCTTGAAAGTAAAAGACTCAGCTACTTCACGATATACTTGTGCATGGCTGACTTTAGGGCTTTTATGCACAGCTTATGCCATCCTCGTCAGAAAGTAATTCTGCAAGTAACCTTGCTACAAGCCAAAAAGGTGCACAGTGTCATTGGTCTGCTTTAAAATCACAAACATATGCAGAAACTGTTGTGCATTTTTTCTTAATTAGAGAAAAACATCACACTTTAAAAAAGAAAAATAGATTAGACTGTTCTAAGCACAAGCAAAGTTTTAAAATAAAACCAAATATACAAAAAGCCCAGTCCCACACCTTTATGCTACAACTCAATGGGCTGAAAAGCTTGTAACAGGCTAGCCTTGCCCACAAACACACTGAAGGCTCCATGAGGAGCAGTTGCCAGGTTGGCCCTCATCCTGCTTCATTTGGGTAAAACTCCCCTTGACATCAGCTGTAGCAATGTTTGTTCCTAACTAAATCAAAAATTCAAGAGAGAAAATCACAGCTCATGACTCTTGTATGTAGCTGGAAACAGGCTCTGACCAGGCTCTTACCTTGCAATTTGCTGAACATCTTTATCTCAGCATACAGAAACAGACTGAAATCACTGTCTTGTGCCACTTGGGGGAAACCCAACTATTATTTATGTCTAAACACTTGTAGATCTTAACGGGGAAAAAAAGAAACACATTAAACTCTCCTGAGGTTGCACATAACACCGGGTGTGTGACTTGCTTACACCACTTCTCATGCATATACCTGACACACACACACAAGAGCACATTAATTTTTACTACCCAAGAGAAATCTTACTTTGTTTAGATTTGAGACAAAAAGCAGCAGTCCAATCATCTCTTGTCATTCTAGAAACCTGACATTTACAGAGCTCTTTCCAAACGAGTTCATTAAACACTTCATGCATCTTAAGGCCATATGCAGCAGTATAATTTAGAGCGTATATTTTATAGGTTTCTTTTTCTGGTTTACCCGCTGATTATTATGTGCTGTAAAATTTCAATTATCCCAACTAGTCAGGGGAATAAAAAAGGGAGATAAAAACTGGTGATGAAAAAAGTATATGTTAACAAATGCCACAGAGAAGCAGTCCATGCAACACCAAGATTGTTGCATGTGTAAAACTTCAGTGTTATTAATGTCCTTTTGCTGATAGAAATATTAGTAGAATGAATAACAAGCACAAAATGGCAACTAAACCATCTCCCTCATTCTTACTATGTTCTTACAAGCAGCAGGCATTTTAAAACACTGTGGACAAATGCATAGCAAATTTTATCTTCATTTTCACTGTGCAAACTGACAGACCCAGCACAACACAAATTAAAGGCTGGATTTGGCCCAGCTGGGAACAGGAACAACTTGAAAGATACAAGATATATGCAAATTTCTCCCCATAACATACACATTTAACAACCTAATTCTTGTGTGTGGGGCAGACATACAGGGCTAAAATGGCTGCTGATACAAATGGAAACATTTCCAAATAATTTCAGCTTTCTCAATTTCACATCCCAGTGTTTGGCACCCAAGCTCTGTTATTTAAGCCCTGAATAGTTGCAAGCACAAAATTCTGTACCTGGAAAAAAAAAAATCACAGAAAAGGCTAGGAATTTTTTTTAGCGTGTCAGACCTGTAAAGCTGAGATGGTGAAACTTAGTAAGCTGTCCCTGCTAAAACCAAACAAGAGGGTATGTAAAGACGTGACAATATGAAAGGCCCCAACCGTACAGCGACTTGTCCAAGCACATTATTACACATATACAGTTATTTTAACTGTTTACCACTTTCTCATGTACAGTGATTTTTTAATGCACAGAAAAACTGCTAGCCTTAGCCAATTTCTGTAGTGTCCATGCTTGCTTACCAGTGGTTTTTAATCATCAATGTGATTCCAGTTGATTTGGTCTACCCCCATCCCAATTTTCTGTTCTCACTGCTGCTGTCAGGAATACATCTCTGTGGGATGCCCTTAAGTGTCTGCAGCCCGCACACCCAGTTTTTGAAGGTTGAAGAAGGTTGGCAGATGTTTCCAACCTCTCTGGTGCAGAGCAATCCTCTCCTTGCTTTCAAGAAGTTGAGTTCTTTGCAGCAGCTTGCATATTCATTTTGACTCGCTTCTTTCCTGAGTAGTAATCTGGAGAACAACACATAAACAGAATTAAAGCTATGACTCTGATAATGGCTGCTTTTCAAGAAATCTCTCAAATCTCCTTTTCGCGTTGAAGAAGTCACTTAGACTTCTCTATGGCTTCTTACTGAACAAAACTAATACCTTTAGCATGTTCCACACAAAGCTATGTAATACCAGGCAAAACAATGGAAATGTGCTGGCTTTTATCCAATTGAGATCAAAAGACTTTGGACCCTCTTATGCAAGCTGAGCAATGTGACATTTCACTCCAACTTTTAGATCCACTGCTGCAGTGCTTTCCAGGCAGAAATAGGGGGGTTTATCCTCCTTAAAAGTAACAAAAAATACTCTGTAAATCAGAAGAACTATATATATATGGGGCACTTTGTTTCTGCTTATTAGATCAAACTGCAGATTCAAGGAGGACTGCATAAAATCTTGCACTATCACTGAATATAACTAACATAACTAATTCTTTGCTCAGAGAGTAAGCACTGTGGCTCATGGGGAGAACATCCATTACATTTTCATATGTACATGTGGTTGAATCCTTTTTTCAGGTGCAAATGTAAATTAACATTAACTACAGAACCGTAATTACAACACAGGATTTTTCCTGTGAGTTCCTTCCCTGCCTCCCACCCTTGCACGAAAAAATACATACTTTTTCCAGCTCATAAGGCCAAATTAGCTGAAATGAAAGCTAGATGATTATTTATCTTTAGAGTTCACGTAATTTACCTGGTGTAAATTGTTTGTATTCATAGCAATGAATTTGCTCCAATTTCAGTTGTGGATGCAGGCTCCATGGTATTTAAACCTGAGCTTTCTATACAGTCAAATTGGCAACAACTATCAAGTCCTCGCAGCATGAAGTCTTGCATTAATTTCAACACAGAACGTTAGTGGCAGGATGACTGGAATTCTGTAGGCTTTCGCAGCCAAGTTTGTGCAATGAGATTCCTACAGCCAACTTCCTTGACGATACATCTGCATGGCACAGTGCAATGGAGCGCAGAGGTACCTCAGCTAGCCCTAAGTTGAACTTCTGGAGCAGGATGTGATCCCAAGGACAGTGTATTCTCCCAGGCAAGAGCACGCACTGCTAACTCAGTGGAACAGCAAATCCTGCTACTACTATTGGCTGCTGTAGTCTCTCAGTGGAGCAGCAGAGGAAAGGAATACCAGTAGGGAAAAAAAAAAGCTTACGTTACCAAATGTAATACTTATTTTTTCCACTTAAAAGACTTCAATATAGCTATCCTTCATTTTATTTTGGGGAAAAAAATACATTAGTAATTATGCTTAGTAGATCAAATTCACAATAGTCTTCAGTAGTCAGTAGTCCCATGTCTGCCTGTGAAGAATTTCAGCAAGAGCCTAGCTGCTCAGGCGCCGACATAATGGAGCCTAGTTCCAAAACTGATGGAGGCACTTAAAAGCCAGAGGGATGCAGATTCCCCAGAGCCATATTCAGGTGGCCTATCCTCCATTTAAGATGCTAAACACAGTCCATGGAAATTGGCTGGTTAGCTTGGGGGACTCTAAATAGCACTTGCACTGGCATAAGTAAGGTACTGAGGTAGATGCTGCCTGCAGCCTATCAGTAGGAAAGCCTGGCCACAGGGACCCAGGAGGGAAAGATTTCTGCTGTTTAAATACACCTACCTAAACACCTGCTTTCCTTTCCTCCCCATTTTCTCACAGCCATCTTGCATGAACTATGTGCTTCAGAAGTAAGACCAGCTAGTGAAAACACAGGATTTTTACCAATTTTCTCTCTTTCGCCTTTAGCAAAGGGGGCAAGAATTTATGAATGTCTCCCAGGAGAGCCAAGGTCTAATTGTACCAGACTCAGGCAAGCCAAAAAGTTTTGAAGATGAGTGAAGAGCTGGCATGGTTCACCCATCTTGAAAAAAAAATAAGAAAAGGAAAAAGTAAAAAAGGCTTATGGCCTGTATCTAAGCTGCTTTTTTATTTGAGGCTCTCCCAGAAAACACAGCAGAACCACACTGGCATCAGAATGAAAAAGACAGAATGGAGATGGAGTGCGTGTATATAAAAGGATTGGGAGATAGAAGAAAAAAAAAATCTACTTTCATACTGGTTTGCTTTCTGCATGTCTGAGGAGTCAAATGCAGCAGGAAAACCTCTGCTCCTTCCACTCTGGAGGCGCCAATGTTCACAAAACCCCATGGTTGTTTTTTTAATATATCGATATTTATTTAATGGGCCACAGCTGCCTTTGAAAGTCTAAATTAAATGCACATTGTTGGATCTTAATGTAAAGCATTACAGTGCTCTTGTTGACCAAAGCAGAACGCAGATAACTGGGTTCAAATCCAACCTCAGATCCTAATCCTAAACTAACCTTTCATTACAGGATGGCAGAAGTTAAGCAAAGGGGTGGAAGAGTGGGGGTCAGACTGCATCGGTATATATTACTTTCCCTGGCTCAGTTTTGCCTGAATTACTTCAATTGTGCCTAGAGGGACAAGGTTCCTGCAGCTAGAGGGAAACTTCTAATGCATCCTTCAGCTGGCAACAAGAAGGATGTGCGTGTGTGTGTGTGCCTGTGAGAGAAGGACTGAGAGAGGGACTGATCTCCAAGCCTCACCAAAAGAGAAGACTGAAAACGATTTTCCTGGCTCATCTTGCACACCCAGATTTCTTGGGCAGAAGGGTACTGTTGTTAGACTAAAGTGTTTTCTCTTAAGAAAACATGTGGGAAAGTGTTAAACTGTGCAGTGTGGTATTTTGGTTTCTACATCCCTTGATGAAATGTTTCTTGCTTGGGGAAAACGAAACGGAAGAAAAATATCCCCTGGAAATATCTGCATAATTTACTCCCACACATCTAGTGAGAGATTTACAATTGAACAGCCGTTCCCTCAAACCATCACAACATTGTGCTCTGAATTGCACTTCTGTACCCTTACCTGTAAATTATACTGTTAATTAGTTAATGGCTGTAAACTGCTTTGGAGAAGAAAAGAACACTCATTAAATATCATCGTTCTGTATTCCAGTGTGCAGTGTTCCACGCTCCATTAATCTCCAACCTCTTCCTGAACTTCTCACTAGCAATTAAGTTTCATATCCTCAAATAGCAAATTAGTCTATTGTCTAACTTAACTGAAATCAACATCAGTGTTCAGAAAGCGTTTCCCGAAACCTTAGCTTCGATTATCTTCTAGGCAATTTCAAGCTGGTGTATCACATCAAATTCCCAAAAGAAAATCCCCAAAGGTCTATGTCTTGAAAACCTCAGTCTCAGATAAACCAAAACCCCAATATGGGCAAGGGAAATCTAATATATGGGATTAGATTTTCTGAACAAGCTCAAATCCCACTGAGGAGAGAAAACGAGGGGCCAGATGTTCAGAAAAGCTTAGCATGCAGGATGCTGAGGACTTTCAAAAACCTAAAGCTCTTTCATGGGCGCTGAAACCCACTCCTGGCAGCAAGTTCTGGTGAGAAGCATTTGAAAACCTAGCCCCTTCTGCCAACTGGCCAAGGTTAAGATCAATTTGCCCTTAAAATTCCTGGATGCCTTCACTGAGTATAATACCCATGCTGAAGTTAGCAGGAGACCTGGCTGCTTTCACTGGTTTCTGGTCTTCCTCCTAAGGCTTAGCTGGCTGCACAGTGTTCCTTATTGCCCTTGGAAAAGGGCGCTGACAGCCAAACCTATAAGCAAGCGAAAACCCAAAAACGCCCATCCAATGGGTGACACTGTTTTCCTGCTGGGCTCCTGCTTGAGAAATCACCTCACTGCCTTTCTTAGACTGCCTTTTTAAATATCTAGCCTTCCTAACCATCCCAACTATCCTCCCGCAAGAAATGGTCATTATCTTATTGCTCTGTGACAAGTCCTAAACAGGTCCCCAGGGCCAGACTGGGGTGGCATAGCCCCTTTGAAAAACACAAGCCCCATGCCCATCAATTTAGAGTGTGCCTTCCTTCTCCTTCAGATGCTTCTTTGAAGGATTGCACTCTCTAAAAGCAAGACTGGTTTACAGGCCCCACCAGAGAATTTTTAAGCAGCTGCTGGGACCAGGTTTGATCATCTGAGCCACACAAGAGTGTCACACACCTGTCAAAGATGTCTGTCTTCTTTTCTTCCCCTCCGAGATCCTCTTTCCCCCTGTTTTCTTGGAAGTTTTGGGTTTCTCAGTCAGTGCCACCTGGGCAAAATTGTGACTCCTGTCCTCCCTGCCCAGGGACCAGTTCAAGTGCTGCAGTGGTCTCTGAGCATCTCCCACCACGCAGCTGTGGTAGAAGGCTGGCACCTCGTAGCCTTCAAGCTCTTCCCACTGCAGAAGCCCCTCCACCGGCATGTCCCGGAGGAAATCGAAGTTCCACTTCTGCTGGGCCCCCTCCACGCTGTTGCACAGCGTATGCTGGAAGTCCTGACACAGCTGCTTGTGGTCAACGGGGCCAAAGAGGTTCCTCTGGGCACGGGTTGTCCTCCCTGGCCTCCACTCCGTCTTTTCTCCCCGGTGCCGCTCTCCGGCTAGCGTGTACAGCAGTGACTCCCTGCCAAGGACAGAAAGAGTATCAGCCACCCTTTGCACACTCAGTTTAGTGGGCACTGCGTACTCTTTAAGGGGAGTTTGGCAGTAAATCTAGATACTTTTAATCCTGCTACAGGAAATCTTGGCTTATTTTGAAAGAAATTTATCCCAACCTCCAGTCCAGAGAGAGAATTCCCATCTATAGGATGTGTCTATATAAGGATGAGGAAGGGTGAAAAGCCCTCACCTCTTTTGTGCACCCTAATTTCAGTGTACACTGAGTGAGGGCTTGCCCTAAGGGGACAGAGACGCATGAGGAAGTGGACAACATCCCTTGAGGTAGTGCAGCAAAAGACAGAAAGCACAGAAGTGGTACCTGGGGAAAATGGCCATGTATATCACCTTGAACAAAGTAAGGGACTTGAGAAAGAGAATATCCAAAACAGTGAAGGGTGATGGCAATCGTAAAGTACAGAAGACATGTTTAATTTTACAGTAAAGGTGGTAACTTTCCTGACTAGTCGTACCATTTGTTTTGCAGTGTCGGCCAAGTTGGAAGCTTAAGATGATCAGAGCAATCACCTGTTTTTTGCCTGACATTTTCATTCCCTTTTCTTGAAGCAATTGCCTAAGAAATAGTCCCAGTCACAGACAAAAACACAGTCTTGTTTCCTACAATGGCAAATCCCATTCAAGCATCAGTAGGTGGACTTCCCATTTGGTAGGCTGGCATGGGGACAGAAGAGATGGGGTTTGCACCCTCCTCTGGCAGGTAAGATGGGGACAAGGCAAGATGGAAAGGAGAAATCAGGCATTTTGCAGATTTCACAGGCCAGAGGGGCATAAATATACCAACTACATTCACCCGCTAATTCCTGCACCAGGTCTCTAATTTCTGGAAGAGCCTGAAAATAGATCTTAAAGGTCATTCAGTTCTTTCTCTCTCTGGATCCACCAAACTCGGCTCCTCTCACAAGCTGTGATGCGTAGCAGCAGACAGGCTAAAAAGAAATCTTAGAGAAACATTAGCAAACAGTCAAATTTTGGATTTGTTCCACTACCAAATTCTGAAGGGCATAAAGAGTTTAGGGACAGCTGAGAGAGGTCAGCTGGTGATTTGTGTGCAGATCATGCAGATAGTCAGAGCAGCAGAGCTCCTGTAGAACCTCAAGCTTCAGCCTTGGTCTCCAGCATCCCAAAGGATGCTTCAGCTGCAGCAGAGACAAACCCAGACACACCTGGTATAATAATTTTATCTTTGCAGGGCTGTATTTAATCCACTTGAACTCTGAGCATCACACCCTTGCCTATCACACCCCATGTGCCTACTCTGATAATGTCACTTGGTGGCTCCAGTATCAAGAGTTGTCAGCAACAGAGTGGTGTTGGCACTTAGATGGTTCAGCACACAGTCTGCCACAGAAAACTCGGATACAGAGGGATGCAGCTACCTCCTCCTAGGTGGAAGCTGAGTGTCAGTTCTGCAGCTGATAACACACCTGAGCAGCAGAGGTCCAAAGAGGCAGCCTGGTCCTGCATCCATTTATAAATCTTATTCCTTGCCCTTAGCAGCTCTGAACCAGGATCCTGCAAACGCATGGCCCACAGCCACAGGAAATTAAAGCAGAGAATGCCAGAGCTATGTTGGCCTTCTTGTGCATGGATTGGTTTCCAAATGTTGGATGTGGTTCTCTGGAGGCCGATGTCTCCCATGGAGCTCCAGGACAGGAAGCAGAGTAGCCCTGTTTGTCTGGGACACCATCTGGGGCTGATCATTAGGACCCATGGGACTACAAGGCATCCTGGGCCCCAGCCAGGTCCCAGCTGTGGTACCACACCGTGCCGTGTGGTTACACTGCTTCGTTCACCACACTGGTTTGTTCGTTGTGAGCCTTCAGCACTCAGCTGCCAACAGGAGCAAAGCTGGCAGGTGCCCACCAGATGCTCCTCGCAGGCCTAGGAAAGGTAGGAAAGCACTTTTCCTGAGGAAAAGCAGCTGAGAGCACAACGACAAGGATAATCCTCTAGGTGGCATCCAGAATCCCCAAACTTCACACAAAACTTTTCCTGATGTTGCTAGTCACGTCTCTGCTGCTTCTTCACCTGGTGACAGGTCCTCGGCAGCTTAAACCGAGTTCATTCAAAGGCAATCAAGTCTTAGGAGAAGGGAAAAGGTCTTAGGAACAGACACATGGTGCTTTGCAGGAATATTCCTCTTTCTCAGAAACTTTCCTCATACGTGTTAGGAACTTCAAACTCACTGTTTGATATCAGTGAACCAGGATTAGGAAGAAGCAACTACGGCCTTTTCTAACAGCATATTTTAATATCACACAGGAATGAACTAGAAAAGACTCTGCCTTGCTCTGTTAATGATTATGGCTATTCCAGGGCAGCCTGGGAATCCAGTGCTTTGTCTTTATGACTGTCTAATTCCAGGTGTTTCAAAGGAAGATAAAAAGCCAGCAGAGAGGATAATTATAGAATAACCTTTCCCTGTGGAAAGTTTCCTCCTAATGCTCTTAATTATGTCATGAATCACAAATACTTCTAACTCTTCTAAACTTACATCATGTGTATATACTGCCTGTTGCTGTTTCCATTATTTATGGTTGCATCCAGGGTGAAATCCTCGCCCTATTGAAGTCAGTGCAAGTTTAGTGCAGCAGAACCAGGATGCAGCCGTTTGCTGTTTTCAGGACTCTTTCCAGGTCTTGGCTCCAAAGCTGCACCATCACTATTCCTGCAGCTTAGTCTGAGTTGCGTGGGTGTATTAAAACACCCGTAAAACGAGACCAAAATGTTTCTGAAATGCAAAAACATTACTGGCAGGGTTCTTCCTTTCTTAACCCATGATTTCTGCGCCACCTAAAAACAAGCTGTGAGCCCCATTCTGTCAAGCTCATACCTATCCATATACGCATCCTTACTGGGCCAAGATGCAGGACAAATGCTGCAGGCCAGAGCCTTGCACTAGCAGTGGCCACTCCTGTTTTCTCTTCAGTTCTGTCCTAGTTTGAATGAGCTGAAAAGAAACACAAACTTCCTAGGCAGTTCAGTGCTTGCTCCTTGCATCAAAAACTTTCAGACCGTCAGAGGAATGTTATCTCACATTTCTAAATCTCCAGTGTATGCATGAGTAAAGAAAACAAAATAAAAAAAGATTACAACAAGCAAGGGAATTAACGCTGTGGATGTTTCATTTTCATTCTTTCAGTGAAGGTCTGTTTGCTAAATAATTTTGATTCTGGAAGTTACCAGCTTATAAATCTAATTTTTAGACACATCACTTGCCTGTGGCAGGTGCTCAGGTACATTTAACTCATTCTTTTCTAAAACTACAGCTGAAAAAAAGGTCTCCCCGTCCCTTCAGGGCGCAGAGGGAGCCACAGCCCTTGTCCCTGTCTCTAAACCCTTGCACCTCTTCCCTGCCTCCCCTGGTGCTCGCTGCCCTGGCAGCACAGCCGAGTGCCACCATCTGTCCCGGGCACACATCCCCTCTGTGCGGAGGTGAAAGGGATGGGTGGGTGTGTGTGTTTGTGTGCAAGAACGGGATTTATTTGTTAAACAACAGACACCGCGTGCCCCGGCGGCGCTCATCCTGGTGCCACCCCCGGCGGGGATCGGTCCCGGGCGAGCTCGCCCCGCGCACGGCGGAAAGGGAGCCGGGGGGCGGGAAATCGTACCCAGCGGCAGGTGTCGTGTCTCCCCGTCGTCCCCGCCCCGGGGACGGGGCTGGCATGGCCCCCGCCGCGCCGCGCCGCCGAGCGGCTGCGGGGACGGTCGGTGGCGGGGACGGTGCCGTGCCCCTGGAGGATGCCCTCCGGCCGCCCTGCAACGGCGGGCGTGAGCACCCAACGGGGGGAGCTGGGGGAGGTGCGCACCCAACACGGGCAGCCTCGCCCCCGGGGCTGTCCCCGTACCGCCCCCAACCCCGCTCCCTCCCGGACCCGGGGGCTGGCGGCGCCGGGGCTCCCGGCCGGAACTCACTTACATGCGGGGCGCCACGAGTGCCACCTCCCTGCCGGCAGCGGGGTTAGGGTGGGGGGAGGTGAGGGGAGGCGACCGGGTCCGGGACCAGGACTGGGGCTGTGCGGCGCCGCCGGACTCATGGCGCAGCCCCGCCCCCACCTCACGTACCGCAGGGGCGGGGCGGGCGACCGTCCAGGCGGCGGCGCACGTGGCGGCGCCACGTGATGTCGCCGCCCCGCGGTCTCCGACGGCACGGAGGGCTCTGCCCGCGGTGGGGGGCGGTGGGGGGGGGAGATGATCCCCTGCTGGTGTGGGTGTCTAAGCCAAAGCTTGGGCGCCTGTAGATGTTCGTGATGACTCTTGCAGTGAGTGCGTGGGGAGGGTTCATGTTCTCTGTTAGTGGGGGGTCGGGAGAAGGTGCTGCTATGATGAACAGATCATAAAGTCATAGAATGGTTTAGGTTGGAAGGGACCTTAAAGATCACCTAGTTCCAACCCCCCTGCCATGGGCAGGGACACCTCCCACTAGACCAGGTTGCTCAAAACCCCATCCAGCCTGGCCTTAAACGCTTCCAGGGATGGGGCATCTACAGCTTGCTGGGCAACCTGTTCCAGTGCCTCACTGCCCTCAGAGTGAAAAATTTCTTCCTGAATCCTCAACCATCCTCGTCAGATCTGGTCACATACATTTATTTATCATCATAATGACCATTACATTCTCCTGAGTTTTTGTGATCCTTAGCATTTCTACAGAAGTAGAGTGTTTTCATGTTTTAATTTCCCAGTTGCTCTCAGAAGATGTGAGGCAGGCTGAGTGATCCCATTGTGGGAAGGTGTCATGGTTTCGGCTGGGATGGAGTTAACTTTCTTCCTAGCAGCTGGTGTGGAGCTATGTTTTGTATTTGGGATGAGAACAGTGTTGGTAGCACACTGGTGGTTTTGGTTGTTGCTAAGCTCTCCAGGCCTTTTCTGCTCCTTACACCACCCTGCCAGTGAGTAGGCTGGGAGTGCACAAAAAGTTGGGAGGAGACACAGCCAGGACAGCTGACCCCAACTGACCAAAGGGATATTCCGTGCCATATGACATCATGATCAGTATATAAAGCTGGGGGAAGAAGGAGGAAGGGGGTGATGTTCAGAGTGGTGGTGTTTTTCTTCCCAAGTAACCATTACATGCAATGGAGCCCTGCTTTCCTGGAGATGGCTGAACACCTGCCTGCCGATGGGAAGCAGTGAATGAATTCCTTGGTCTGCTTTGTTTGCGTGTGCAGCTCTTGCTTTACCTATTAAACTGTCTATCTCAACCCATGAGTTTTTTCTCATCTTTACTCTTCCGATTCTCTGTCCCATCCCACTGCAGGGGGTGAATGAGCGAGTGGCTGTGTGGTCCTAGTTGCTGGCTAGGGTTAAACCATACATAAGTAAGTCTTTGTTATTTACTCCATTTTTCAGGTTATGATACACAGGCAGAGGCAGGCAGAGGTTTTGTTAGCATTGGGGGAACTCTACCTCTGGAGTTGCTATTTCTGAATTTGAAAGGCCAGCTTGTTTTTATTCTTCTGTGTTTCTATACTGACATTCAAGAGCAGGAAGAGACAGAAGAACTGGAGAAAGGCTGTGGTTGTCTTTAGTGTATTTACAAACTAGGCAGCAAAATATCATTAACGATCAGAAAGATGAAGATTTCAGCGGAGAAAGGGATAAAAATATTAATTCTATGAGAACATGGCTATTGTTAAATTCAGGCAGTGAGGCTCTTTTCCTCATCTTCCTCTATCCCAATGTATAAGGTTTCCACCATACTTTCATATTCCACCCCTGAATATTACCCCTGCAAGGGCAATGCTAAAACTTTGCTTTATATCTCCCCCTTCAAAACCAGCTTTAAACTCTTGCAGGGGAAACTGGACGTGGCATTTTGCATTTCCATGTGGATTGTGACCGTCCCCAGAGCGGGACAACTCTTGCAGCCAAACCCAGCAGCGAGGAGGGAGACAGAGCAGAGCTTGGTGATGTTCCTTCAAATCTCTCTGTTAAGGGTGGGATGCACCGCACTGGTAGCACTGGCCACGTCATTGCCTTGTCTGTCTTCAGCTGCAGAAGCAGGTGGGCTTAATCATGTGGCATGGGGATGATGTTGAGCTTTTCCCATCAGAGGAGCCCGCAGCTTTTTCCAGCCTCCATATAACCCTCCCTCAAGCCCTTCATAGCATCCTTCTGTGCCCCCACCTACTGCCTCGCATGCCTTTGCTGCACACCCAAACCCACCAATGGCAAACTGTTGTACCCCAACATGGGGAATGACTCTGCTGGGACTGTGTGGTGGGAGATTGAGCGTCGGGGGCTGGTGGAGGGCTGAAATCCACCCCTCAGCCTTCTCACCCTTGAAATGGGGAGACCCTTTTTGGTCCTTTTTCACTGCAGGTGCTCCTGCGCTAGTCCAGCATTTCAGTGTTGAGGCTGTAAAAGGAGAGCTTTTTTTTTTTAAGGTTTAATGGCAATTTTTCATGTTAAGAAAAACCTGCCTCTATGCTGTTACATCTTGCCAAGTGTTTTTTGGTTGTCCTGTGTCTTAAGAAAGCCTCATGTTTCAGGCATTTTTTTCTGAGATTGTTTTTTTGTCAAATCACAAACTATGAAACTGTGTGTTTTGCTGGCAACATTTGTTTTTTATTGTAGTCTAGGTAAAGTAATGGAAGTAGCAATGCCATTTATGTTAGGGATCAGTTTGTTTCACAGAAAATTGAACTTCTGGAAACAGAATTACGTTTTTTCTCACTGGATTTTTTTGGGGGGGGAAGCTCAAATTAATAATACTGTTTCTGGCATAGCTGTGTGTAATCATGTGCTTTATGTTAGGCATGTGGATATATTTGTGCCAAATGCTGTGAAGCATCTTTTTAGCTGTTTCCAGTCACGATCTGAGGTTTGATAAGATTATACAGGCGATTCATGTTTAAGCATCACCTCATCCTCAAGGTTCTGCTTTTGGTTTGCAACGTGGTTTTTACAGCAGATCACTCCCTGAAGAATTATCCTCCAAGTTCGGTTTGCCATCCATCCTGAATTTCAGAGATCACTTATGCTTTGATGTCTCTCCCTCTCAACTTGACACCCAGCTACTACTTTACAATTCATTGACAGCAGGAGAAGACAATGGGATGACGCAAGGGCTTGCAGCAGAAAGGAGGTCATATGTATGTGTCTCTCTTCCAGTCATGTACCGGTTGCATCCTCTATATCCTTTGATCCATCAGGATTGGCACTTTGAGATGCAATGCTGCCTTTATAGTTCTAGATGGGAAAAGTAAGTTAAGAAAGGCAGGAGCACTGACACAGTAGATCTTTACAAAGATTTTTTTTTCTCAGTTGTGGTTGAGTAGAGTTTTGCAACTTCCTATTTTGGTGCATACCAATAAGAATTAAATAATAATATAAAAATACGGTGTTTGTATTCCCGGACATTGTGTGACAGCTCAAACCAAAAAATGAATTAAAATGAAGGAAGATGGTGGGTTTGGTGGGAAAGGATTGTTAACTTAAGGCAAGTGTGATAAATGTGAAGAGTGACAGCTACGTTATTATTGTATCAGTTCTGGTCTCTGTGCAAAGCTTGTATTTGCTGTAACTTGCAGCCTTTATGAAGTGCCAGTGAACCAAAAGACAAATTACTGCATGATGCCAGTGCTCTCTAATAGTGTGTGCCATGAAAAATGTAACTGAGTAAGTTCCTATTTTCGCTTAACTCTGTAAGTGAAAAGATAAATGAAGGCAGAAGAATCACTGGTCCATTATCTATTCACCTGTTCACGGAGATTAGTTTTCAAATAGGCTAAGGAGTATTGACTATAACATAAAACCCAGACGTAAACACAGGAAAAATTAAGGGCTAGACAATTTTTCACACTCCATTTATCCTTTTACACTGCATTTAAAATTCAGTCACAAAAAGTAGACCCTGTATGATTTTGAGGGCATAGGAAAACTGCAGACTTTTTCCTCCCCCTCCACCCCAGGAAACAGGTTTTCCATTAATTTTCATATCTGCAATGTTCCTCACCTGCTGAAACAACGCTACTTTTACTTTGTGAAGAGTGAGAAAGATATTCTGTGTGATTTAGTTAGCATATAGAAAATATAGCTAAGTATACGTCTTAGCAAGTATAACCTGTGTTAGAGATGGAGCAGTTACATGGCCTTTTGCCTGTTGACATATCCCTGAGCAGGGAGGACAAGAACAAATATTGAAAAGAAAGCATATATATCAAACAAAGAGGAAGGTTACTGCTAAAAATATCAAAGTTACTCACACAGATGTAACATAGATGCCAGTGCTGGGAAAGTCATGTCTGACTAATCTGAGAGCCTTCTATGATGGCGTGACTGGATGGGTCGATGAGGGGAGGGCAGTGGTTGTTGTCTACCTTGACTTCAGCA
>RSEF01000001.1:88167632-88179181 GCA_003993805.1 Himantopus leucocephalus | reverse complement strand
CTCCAGAGGTCTCTTCCAACCCTGACCATTCTGTGATTCTGTGTGATTTTGTGAAAGCTGATATTGTATGGAGGAAAGGAAAAAAGCATGGTTGTATGAAGAGGTGGTAAATGCAAAAGCACAGCTAGGAGCTTCTGTTTTGGAAGGGGGTTGGGGAGAGCCCTCTCTGCAGGGAGGAAAGAGAGGATGGTTACTGTGGGTGCTCTTTGTGAAGAGAAGTGGTGGTGTATGTGGCTTTGACTTGGGAATGAGTGACTGCTCATGAGATGGTCAGGACCCCCAAATTGCAATTTGTGGTGTCCAGAGCTGCATAGGTGAGACAACCCTGCGCTCTAGCTGGATTTGGTATTGCATGATGAAGGACGAGGAAGGTGGGAGAGCAGGAGAAACAGAGGAAGGATGGGTTTCCTATAGAGAAGTGTGGTATCAGCTGTCTCGTTGCTCTATCACCTTAGCACCCCCACCCTGCCAGTATAGCACAGGCAGCTCAGGGGAGCAGGTGATCTGTGCCCACCCCTCCATGTTGGTGGAGAGGACCTGGAGAAAGGCTGGGATGGTCTGTCTGCAAGAAGTTAGGGACAAAGCACTACCATGCCAGAGCTGCTGACCCTCCAGGACAGGTTTGCTGGGCACTGGCAGGACATGGCAAAGCAGAACCTGGGTGAAAGATGTCAACCCAAATCAACATCTCCTTCCCTCCTGTGCCTCTCTGCTGGTGCTGTGCTTGGTGCTCCCTGGTGCCCTCCCATATATGGTCTTGCAGGTTGGGAGAGGCAGAGAGGAGAGTTCATATACCAAGGGGAAAGGCAGGCAGAGAGCACTGCCCATCACAAACCTGCTCTGGTCTCCCAGTACTCTCTGGCAGGACAGCTGAGAATCAGGCAAATGAAGGCAAAGGTGTGGGAGAATTCGATGTTCACTTCTGGCCATGGGCACAGGGCTTCCCCATGACTGCAAGTATTTGAAGTGGATGCTTTGTGGGTACCCTGTGCCACCCCTGTATCAAATTTTGGCATTCAGCCTTTGGGCAGCAAAATTCAGTCATGCCTGCCTTTTGGTCAGTTTTTTCTCTAGTGACAAGCAACAAGACTACAAAATGGAGCTCTCTAAATTATTAGCTTACTTTTGGAGAGGAGTTCTTGAGCTATATGTTGTAATATCATCTGCCTTCATTCACTCCCATACAGAGGTGTCAAAGGTGTAAGCAGGAGATGGAAACACAGCACTTCCGAGTCTTTGCTTTTCTTCTCTTTTCCTTTTTGGGCAGCAGATGCTATAGCTGATCTAAATCTAGGAATTACCTGTTAGGTATACTGTGTAAAGGAGTATGCAACATCTTAGCCATTGTGTCAGACCAAAGAGCACATGCATCAGGAATATCTACGGTACTCAAGGAGGTGTGGGTGCCAATATGACCCGTTGCTCCTCAAAGCTGGTGGATCCTGAGCTGTGTGCTTCAGAGTGATTAGTAGTGAACTGCCAGACAAGTGGCCTGATTGCTTAGGCCTTGTTTCCTCAGGAGACCAGGATAAAATGGGAACAGGGGAATGATGTCAGCTATAGTTTGCATTTTTGTTCCTTTCTTTAAAATGCTCTTATTTTCCCTGTATTTTCAATGTTGTAATCCAGAATTTAACCCATTATTTAGGGTGGAAGCTACTGTGTGATGTTCCAAATCAGTTCAGGAGAGTCTCACAGACCCAGCAGATATAGAGAAATTGAATTTATATAAATTGGTTTAATAAAGAAGTCTTTTGGGGTGTCTGCAATTCTAATCATTGTGGAGATCCAAAGAGTCACTGTGTTTCTCACTAAGCTGCAAAGGTCCCTTTGGGATCGATAGCAACAAGTCGTAGAAGAAGGGAAATTTTGCTAGGCAAGCTTTGTCCCATGCTTGTCCCGCAGCGAGAGGCAGTCCACAGCTTCTGTCTGTTTCCAATCTGACAGCCAAATTCACCCAGAGAAGTTGTGGATGCCCCATCCCTGGAAGTGTTCAAGGTCAGGTTGGATGAGGCTTTGAGCAACCTGATTTAGTGAAAGATATCCCTGCCCATGGCAGGACAGTTGGGCTAGATGATCTTCAAAGGTCCCTTCCAGCCCAAACCCTTCTGTGATTCTAAATTTGACAGGGGTTTTTTTTTTTCCCCTTTTTTCCACTCTCCCAAAGCTGGTAGGAGCCTTAAGGATGTGGGAAGACCAAAGGGTTTCAGTCATTTCTCTCAGATAGACGCCAGTGCAACCAATGCTCTGTAAGTGTCAGAAGCGATGAACTTGCTTCTTAAGGATTTGAGTCCTTTGCCCACTCTCTTGCCCAGCAAGCTGAGACATGTGCTCTGTGGTGAGGCTAAAACTATGTGTGCCTTGCCTGACCATCTGGATGCTGCCAGATTAGAGTACATGACTAAGCTCTGTTTGCCTTCTGCACTGGCACTTTAATTTGGGTGCATTTCCTTTATTCAGCTGCCAGTTTTCACAAAACTTCTGAAAACATCATTTTCTTTGATATTTCTTCCCTTCTACCAAACACGCCAACAGATTCCAAAGCTGCAAGGGGAGGTTTGATAGCAGGTTGAATGAGGATAGATCTCATTCACTGTGGAGAGCAGGCAAAAATGGCAGCTGAATAACAATGTCACAAATGCAGCATGCTATGCCTATTATCTGCTCCCCATGCCTCCTTTTTCTGATTCATCCTGTATATATGTATATATGGGCATGAAGCCCTGAAAAATGTGATGTATGTTAGAGCGTCTCGGTGTCTCTAATGTTTATTTGGGAGGCCTGTGACATCTGAGGAGCACAAGGTGGACAAGGTCTCCCTACTGGGGACACAAGTGGTCATGGTTATCCTAGATATTCAAGTGCTTACTCTCACAAACTGGGGTACAAACTTCCAGTGTATCACTTGTTCCTGGTCACCTCTAGTCAGTAAGTTTTAGCTTGCTCCCTGGCTTGGCTTTAGCATGGGCCAGATTGCATGCACTGAGGTGGTGCTCTGCTGTGGTTTGGGGGACCATGTGCCAAGGGCCATTTCTGATCGGTACTGTGGATAGGAGTGCATGAAGTTTGGTGTCCTCCATGCAACACAGTTCTTCACCTCTACCTCAGCAGGCTGAAGAAGTCAAACCTTCCACCCTCAAAACCTTCCACCCTGAAACACCTATACATGCTCTCATGCTGCACTCCAGGATATGCAGCAGTTGCCACTTTGAACTGAAAAAATAAATAAATCAGATCTTAAGAGCACCATACAGGGCTCAATGGGTACCTGGGGCTAAACACTACGCTGTAGGGGTGTAAGCAGCATGTGCTGCTTAGCTTTGCAATCAGAGAATGGTCCCTGACCCTGTTTCACTTAGTGTTGTAGATGTTGCCTGTGTCCCCCCACCTCTTTTTTGTTAGTAATAAAGGTGGGATGCACATACTCCAAACTTAATTCAAAGCGAAATGAGGCTGTTCAACTATGATCATGGATTTGTAAGACCAAAGCGTGCTTCAGCAAAGAGTTACCTGTAATAGCACAAAAAAGTCTGTCTAAACATTAATCAGAATATTTTTTGGCAACCTCAACAGCTAAATAATTTTTTAGTTAAATAATAATTAAAATGTTGCATAGGGCAATTTAGGCCAGCACTAATACTTTGAATGAGGTTTTAAACCCTCGGCGATAAGGGTGCTGCCAGTGCCCTTTGGAGAGAAGTTGACTCATCATGAGGAAGGTGTGCTGGGCTGCAAGTTGCCTTCAGGAAAGGCATTTACTTGGGTAGGACTCCATGGTGGGCCTACATGAGAGAGCCTTGTGTGGGCTCTAAGTCAGACGTGAGCTGTGCATCCATGTTAGCATGGTGTGGTTCATGCTGTCTTGCAGCTGGGCTTGGACAATGTGGCCTGGCACTGGAGGTCTTTCACAGCTGTCTGAAAACTACAGAGGACAACTTGAGTTTTGAAGTATGATGCAGCTTCCTGAGGAAGAAATGAGCTTGACATGGAGTGGTGAACCTGGCCTCCTCCAACCTCTCCTCTGACCTAAAACTCTGGGAAATTTTCTTGTTGTAGTTATTATCCTGTAATTACATGTTTTCCTACTTACTACACATAGTGCCAAAAAGGCAAGGATCAGTGTTCGTTACACTGTGGAAAACATTTGTTAAAAATATAATTGTCTTCCCCAGCATGGAATCTGGGTTCAAAGTTGTTGTTTGTAGCTCTATTCACACCTCTGTTTGTCATTATGTCTGCAGTTAATTGCTGGTCATATTTTAGCAGAGTAGACATGGTATCTCTCACATATTGAGTTTCTGCTAAAAAGGCTGTTTACTATTTGGGATGGAGCAAAATGTGCCATAGCAACATAGGAGACAGCCTAAACCTGAGAAAAGCTGTAGTTCAGAGACCGTACTGCACTCTGCTGTTCACCATGACTTGGATGAGGCCTTTGAGTGACTTGGGAATGAAACTGAATTCCCCAAAGCCGGTGTGGATGGGATGGGTCAGCATAAGAGGGACTGGAGGGGGAGAAGCACATGGCAAAGAGGTGACCTGACTTTCCATACAAGCTAGGGACTGTGAGATATGGAAGAGATCCAACATGACAGACCAACTCTTCCGATGTGGTGGTCTGCCTGGTGCCTCCAGCTGGGGACCACAGGGGCCAGCTTGTATTGTCACCCGGTGTCACCTGAGGCCTGATAGTGAGGGAGGGAGCTCCCAGTGCAGAATCTGATTCTGTTTTGTGATTTTTTTATTTTTTTTTCCCTGGTGAAGGTTCTCATTTTTTGCTTGGTTGGAAGAGCAAAAGCTTCTGTAATCTCCCTACCATCAAAGTTGCCCCAGGTCTGTCAAGTCTTTGAGGAAAGGCCTGATACTCAGAGATGCATCAGGGCTTGCATGGGGGCTGGTACTGACACCACTGCGAGAGGCTTTGGGCTAGCTCTGCTCAGTTGTGAAAAATCCCACCTTCACCCTTCCAGCAATTTTGCTCATGCTCAGGCTGGGGGGGCTGCTTCAAGTCACCAAGCTGCTTCTGCGGCTACGCTGGTTAGAGGGAGGTCACAAGGGCTTTAAGTCTGTGTGCCTTGGCATGGTGCCTGATGGCCAGCAGGTGAAAGAGCAGAGCTTTCCTCCTTTCATAACGCTATGTGATTAGGTGCGCAGTGGGTGTTTTATGCCTTCCTCTGGAGCATCTGGCGCTGGTCACTGTCTGAGACAGGATGCTGGGCTGGATGAAGCATTGGTCTGGCCCAGTGTTGCAATGCCGATGTTGCTGTCTCCCTGGTGGGCTAGTGTCCTGTGATATCCTTCCAGCTGGTAACGTGCCCAGGACAGAGTTTTAGCACCATCCGCCACTTGAGCTGCTTGCAGCCTCGGTGTAGCATTACCAAAAATAAAGCCATTTGAATGAAACAAGTGTTTGGAAATGAGCTGTCTCTCTCCTGCTCTCTTTCTCTCTCCCCCCAAGGGTGGCAAAGCATGCAAGAGCGGAGGGAGGAGAGGAGCTTGGCAAAGGCTGACCAGGGCACAAGCCCTCCCTCTTTTCTCTTCTTCTCCTCCTTGGGGAAACACAAATGAATGCTTACGCCACACAGAACATGCTCACCAAAAAAACCACCCTAATGGCTTCATCTGCAAAAAGAGCTCTCAGGATTAGTCTCCCATCCCTTAACCCATCACCTGACACCTTGAAAGAGAAGAAGAAAGTCAGGAGCCAAACACAACATTAATCAGATTAGGACCTTTCTTGGGACTTTTTTATTTTTACTTCAGCTTCCCTGCTTCAATTACTTACCTCATTTCTCCTGAACACTAGGGGCAATAGCCCAGACAATGGCCTGTCACATCCTTCACAGGATAGATTTTCTAGTCTCCAGCCCAAATATTTATTCCTAGTTCTGGTTAGTCCCCAGCTGAAGCAGTTAGCCAGTTGGCTGGACATCTCTTCATACAGCTTATGCTTTCACTGGGTGCTGAAGTGAGCCCGTACTGTCAAGGAAAACTGCAGATTTATCCTGTTTTCACATTATGTGTGCTGAAACGGCTCAGCTGGGACAAGGTAAGTCTTGGGGGCATGTGCACTGCTGCAGAAACATCAAGGAAGATTAAAAATGGGCACAGAAGTTTGGCTCTCAGACTAAGCCCCAGAAAATGCTAGGAGGGGAGCTTTTTGTCTTGCTGCTACGCAGAAGGAGGTTAGAAACTGTGAGTGAAGACACCGTCTGCTACCTTTTCGTTCCTACAGTGTGACTGGAGGTTACAGGCTGAGTATACAAGCTCTGTGGTAAAAGAGAGAAGCACAAGCCAATTTTTCCCCATAACAGAAAAAAAAAGGCACAACATTCAGCTAACTGCTCAGGCTAGAAAAGGTGATGGCAGCAGTGGTGATATCAGTTCATTAGCACAGGTATGCAATGGAAATACCATACTGATGCTTCTTTCAGTTTTGTCCCTAAGCTCCCTGTCCGACTGAGCAGAGGAGATGGATGGAACGTGACATCAGCATCATTTGGTTAAAAGATGATGGGTGGTAGCAGGGAACAAGGGGAGGTTAGACTTAGCCTGCTATCATTTCAAGCATATTATGGCAGAGGCAAAGGGGGGAGTATTTCACATCGCACATCGTGAGTAATGAGGAGCCAAAGACTGGGATATAGGATATACAAAAGGAAAGTTTAGTCTCAGTTTCAGGAAAGATGTTGTATTGTTGACTAGTTTCCCAGGGGAAATCACGAAGACAGGGTTTTTAAAAATCAAACAGGGCAAAGAAAATTCACAAACAAAACCAGTGCGAAACTGGCCCCTGCGTGAACAACCCAAGTCCCTTCCTTTCTTTTCTGTCCTCTGTGGTTCTTGCTCCCCAACTAATTCCTTCCCATTAACCTTTTTTTATGTGAACAACCACAGCGTATCAGATGATCATAGCATGTTCCCTCCCACTTGTCCCACTTTCCTTCTGCTCTATACTTTCCATTCTCCTTCCTGCGCTTGCTCTCTTATCTTCTCCCACCCTGCTACCTGCCCCCAGGGACAGCGCTAGGTCTCCTCCTGCTTCCGATTCCATCTTTCCCCCAAATTTTTGTGAGTTTCTTACTGTGGAGGGCTGTGGTGTGCTGTGTTCCCACAGTAGTCAGTCACTATCCAGGAGACACATTTTTTCATGCTTTCAACTCCATGCACCTTGGCTAAGAGCAAGGAAGACTGTTATCCACATTTTGCTTATATGAGGAAGCTGAGAGGCGGCCAAGAGAAGAGGTTTACTTGAAGTGACATGCTCAGACCAGGAACGGGCTGACTCAGTTCTCTGGTATCCCATCCCAAATCCTTTCCACTGGCCCGCGGTTCCTGCACTCCTGTCTGACCTATCCGTAAGGAAAGTCTGTAATGCAAGAGCACTCCCAGCATGTTAGGCAGTACAGAGGAAAAGAAATGATACAGAGGGAGATTAGACTTAGGTGTGATGCTGGAAACTTCCTGTTTCTCTCTGGATTAAGCATTTAAACCATTGTTGCCATTTCTTTCAACAAATAAACGAGACAGATGTAGCATTATTTACCAAGTAAGGAAGTCTCCATAAAACATTCCCCAGATTTGAAGTAATCATGTTTTTCAACAGACTATATAAAAAAAATAATAAAATTGGCACACAGCATCTTGTCTTACGTCTAGGCAAGAGGCACACATTTATTTCCAGTAGCAGCACACAGCATACTGACTGTAACTAGGTGAGAATGCTAAACAGACCCGGTTTCCCTGCTGGCGTCTGAAAACAGGGATAAATTCCTCCGCAGACAAAAGACAGATGGTGTGGGCACTGCTAAAATCCTGGCTTCCTGGAGTCAGAAAGCTCTGCAAATTTAAAGGTTCAGAGTGTGAAAGATTGTTAATTAATTATTATCTTTATTGGGATGTTGTCATGCTTTGCCAGTGGCACTGAGGTCTGGCAGAAAGCTTAGCCCTGTGGGCAGGCAGGGTATTTCTGTGATGGTCTTAATTTATCCTTCGCTGGATGAATAGTGCACTGTTTCTCATGCAGAGGAAGGGAAGTCAGGCTGTTGACATTATAGAGGTAGGGGATGCAGAAAAAAAAGACCAGAGAAGGGAGGAGTTTTTTGGACAGTTATTGTCTCCTGATGCACTTGACTAATTTTTTTGGGAGAGTGGGAGAATGTCTGAATGCAAAATTGCTGTAGGTTTGATATTTTTAGTGTTGAGTGATACACTGCCTCTGCTGTGTGAGCACTGCATCTCTGGCCTCTGTGCCTCACAGTGAAGCTGCTCCAGTACTCACCATTTGGGTTGGGATAGCCCACATTTTGTCGTGGGCTTAGAGCTCTGCATATTCATCCCATCACTGCCGCTCCATCGCTGCACAGAGTGCACTCTGGGGTTTCTTCCTTGGCGTGTGGTGGCAATCTCTACCAAGAAACAGACACTGAGGGACAGGCGAGGGGAAAACCACAGCTTCTCGTGTGGGATCCGGCTTTTGCGCAGCAGTGCTGCACTGTCAGAGCATGGATCAAGAAGCACGAAGGGGCCGTGATGGTGAATATGACCAGGTCATTAAAAATGAAGCTGCATCAGTGGAAGGCTGACTGGTGGCCAGGGTGGGGAAGAAGGCAGACTGGAGGAAGACCAGTGAAAGCAGGAGCACAGAGGGAGAGTGAGAGTAGAGATAGATCTGGTTGTCTTGATGGGAAAAGAGAGGTGAGAAGTGTGCCTTAGCTAACTGGGAAAAAAAGGGCTGGAACAGGGAACAAGAAATATGGAAGAGATAAAACAGGACAGTGCAGGAAGGGGCTCATCTGTAATGGTTTGTAAGAAATATCTGTTCAAGAAGCACAGCCCCCTCAAACCTGGAGGGGAACTGGAGTTTCCACTTCTCCCCTGCTGACAAGTCTCTGTGAAACCTGAGGGCAGTGTGTCCCATCTAGCTGTAGTACAGGGACATCTTTTCAACTACCTGGTGCTTAGCTCAGATGACAGAAGTGTCCTGGGCATCAGTCTTGCTGATGAGCCAGTATAGTTTTGCCCAACCCTACCCTACTTGCCACTTTAGACTGTCACTCACCTCTTAACTTTGTCAGCCATGGTGTTTATATATCTAGTATGTAATGTTGCTTTTAACAATGTGCATTGTCCTTGTGCAATGACACTGTGCATTGGCTTATGTAGCTGGTTCTCATCTCACACTTCGCCACATCTCAGATAGTTCAGCACTGCAGGTTCTCTGCATATAACATCTGCTGTGGCCCCATCCATGGAGTGTGCATATGTGAACCCATAAGGATGAATTGCTGGGACTAGTAATCAACAGTGCATCCTATGAAGGGATGTACCAGACAGTGCCTGCAGCACTGCACCACAACTGAGGTGTTTGTTGCTGCCTGCAGGTGTCTTCCTGTCTTTGCAGTGGATATTCTCTACCTTGACTTCAGGAAGTCTTTTCACACTGCTTTCCATAAGATCCTCATAAAGAACCTGTTGAAATGTGGGCTGGATGAGCAGACAGTGAGGTGGATTGAAAACTGGCTGAATGGCCAGGCCCACAGCGTGGTGATGAGTCACAAGAAGTCTAGTTGGAGGCCTGTAACTAGTGGAGTACCCCAGGGGTCAGTACTGGGTCCAATACTATTTCAACACAGTTAACAATCAGGATGGTGGGGCACAGTGTAACTTGAGCAAGTTTGCAGGTGACACCAAACTGGGAAGAATGGCTGATATGCCAGAGGGTTGTGCTGCCATCCAGAGGGACCTTGACAGGCTGGAGAAATGGGCTGGCAGGAACGTTGTGCAGTTCAACAAGGGGAAGTGCACAGTCCTGCACCTGGGGAGGAACAACCCCATGCAGCAGTATATGCTGGGGGATGCACAGATGGAATGCAGCTTTGTGGAAAAGGACCTGGGGGTCCTGGTGGACAACAAGATGAACATGAGTCAACAATGTGCCTTGGCAGCTAAGAAGGCTAATGATGTCCTGGGCTGTATTAGGAGGAGTGTTGCCAGCGGGTTGATGGAGGTGATCCTTTCCCTTTATTCAGCCCTGGTGAGGTCACATCTGGAGTTCTGTGTCTAGTTCTGGGCTCCCCAGTAAAAGACATGGACATGCTGTAGAGAGTCCAGCAGAGGACCACTGAAATGATGAAGGGACTGGAGTATCTCCCTTGTGAGAAAAAGGCTGAGAGAGCTGGAACTGTTTACCCTGGAGAAGAGAAGGCTCAGGGGGATCTTATCAACGTATACAAATACCTGAAGGGAAGGCGCAAAGAGGAGCCTGGCTCCATCCAGGACCAGAGGCAATGGGCACAACCTGCAACACAGGAGGGTCCGTTTGAACATAAGGAAACACTGTCTTATTGTGAGGGTGACAGGTTGTCCAGAGGGCTTGTTCGGGTCTCCCTTCTTGGAAATATTCAAAAGCCGTCTGGACATTGTCCTGGGCAGCTGGCTGTAGGTGGTCCTGCTTGAGCAGGGGGGTTGAACCAGATGACCTCCAGAGGTCTCTTCCAACCTCAACCAGCCTGTGATTCTGTGGCTCCTGGGGCTCTCTCCTTTTTGCACACGCCCCTCCTGCACTTTAGTTTTGTGGCGTGTCTTCATAGCGTGACCTGTTATACCAGCTGGTCCTCTCCTCCTTCCTTTCCCATAGCTGGACATGGCAGACTGAAGTGCTTGAGAAGCCCTGAGTATTGAGGAAGACTCTTGAGAGGTCTTTAGTGCAGATAGTTGAGCACCAGCAAGTGCAAGTGGATGTTTCCAGTTGTTTCTTTGTGTGGTCAGCAGTGTTTCTGGAAAGGCATGTTTTACTTCTGTGTTGTCTGATAAAACAGCATCCAATCCTGTTAAGGGCATATCTGGAAAAACATTAATCAAACCAGCCAAGGTTGACTAACAAGGGCTTCCCAAAGGGCTTCTAAGTGCGCATTATTTATTATCATAAGTGCGACATAAATAGTCCTTTGATCCTCCCAGAAATTGTATTGTGATTTCTCCCTTATTTGATTTGAAATGAGCCTTTCTCTCCTTTCTCATTAGTTCAGTTTTTTGCTATTCCTACTGTGTTATTTCACAGCGTACCAAAGTACTGGAAATACACATGTGGCTCCCAAAATTTGTACAGATTACAGGATGGGAAAGGAGGTGGAAGAGGAAAATATGCTTTTTTCACCATTTCTGCTTCTAATGCTGGAGGCTTCTTTCCAGTCAAAACAAGGCCAAGTCAGGTTTACTTATCTTGAGGATCTTAAACACGTTTTGCTTCAATAGCCTGCAGGCAAGAGACCTCATCCACTCTGTGCTGTGCTGAAGGTAGGCTTGAGCCTGCTGACATTCTTGGAGTCTGATGACTGTTGCTCCACTTGAGAGCCTTTACAGCATCAAAACATTGGCTCATTTGCCACCTGCTCCCTCCCAAACTATAAAGGGGGATTGTGGGCTACTTCTATGCATCAGTTTTGTGCAATGTGACTGCTGCGTGACATGTCATAGTTGTTTTCTTAGTACTTTCCCTTGGTGTCCTGAAAGCTTTTCCATAGTCATGGGGGGGGGGGGGGGGGGGG
>RSEF01000001.1:88051155-88150625 GCA_003993805.1 Himantopus leucocephalus | reverse complement strand
TTTTTTTTTTTTTTTTTTTCCCTGGTTGTTTTGTTTTGATTTTAGGCGCTGGCGAAGGGCGGAGAGCGGGTTAATGGGAGCTGGGTTGTGCTTTTTTTTTTATCCCCCCTTTGTTGTTGTTTTGTTTTAAAGCGAGGGCTGGGGCGGAGGGAGTTGGTAAATTGCGCCGGCGGTTTCGGAGGCGAGGTTAGATAGGAACTAGGTTTACAAACACGGGTTTTGCGATTGTGCAGAAAAAGATTAAGCTGTAAAGCAGAAGTTGCAACAAATTAGTCCCGCTGGGCTGAGAGCCGTGGCGGAGCACGTCAGCATGCGTGGCTATGCAAATGCCGCTGCTACCGCCCGCTTGGGGGGGGGNGGGAAGCCGCCGGGCGGGGGAGGACGGGACGGGATAGCGGGCCGAGCCCCGGGCCGGGGAGGAAGCATCCCGCCGCTCTCATTTTCCCCGCCGAGGGGTGAAGCGGACGGAGGGCCGGCGGGCAGGGGTGCCGGCAGGGCCGTGCGGGGCGGGGGGGGCCGCGCCCGGGCAGAGCCCGCCCGCCCCGGGGATGCGGCGTTGGTTTGAACCGGTTGCGCCGCGGATCGCGTTTCTTTTTTACGTTTGCTAATCGCCTTCTCCCCTCCCCCCGCCCCCCTTCTCCCCCGTTGCAGAGCGGAGGATGTGCGCGTCCTCCTTCATTGGGGCGATGAAGCGAGGAAGATGTAAAGTTGTTGTGGAAATGAAAATACATATCGCCAATCTCCGTGGGATGGAGGTCCTGTACAAGCACTGAAAGAAAAACAAACAAAAAAACCCCAACCAACAAAACAAAAACAACAAAAAAAAAAGGCAAACAATAACACTAAAATGTTAGGCACTCTTAAAAGACCTGCCTCTAAAAGCATTGGATGTAGCATTGTGCAATTAGGTGTTTCCTTATTTGCTTCATTGTACTACCTGTGTATATAGTTTTTACCTTATGTAGCACATAAACCTTGGTTGGGAGGGGGGAGGGAGTGGAAGAGGGTGACCGATTGGAACTTGCTTCACAATCTAGCAAGCAAAGAAATGTATGAAGAGAAGCAGTGTAGATTTTTTATTACTTAAAGATGTATTGTCCCTTTAAGTGGNTTGTGGGCTATTCCCCCCCCCCCCCCCCCCCCCCCCTTTTTTTTTTAATGTACCGTTGTGGTAACCCTGCTCAGAGCAGATTATTACAGGCCACTTGTGAAATTTCTTTATACTGCATTAAGCTGAGGAAGTGGGAGCTGTGATGATTCCGTTATGTAGTAGCAAAAGTTCCCCCTTCCCCGACCTCAAATCCATATGGCAAATTTGAATGCCTGTGAAAGTTGTGTAAAATCATCCCATTGTTACATTGTGTGATTTCCTGTTTTTTTTTNTTTTTTTTTCTTTTTTTTTTTTTGCTGTGTTTTGGTTTGGTTTTTGGTATTTTTTTTTAATTTATATGGAGAGCTTTTGCTCTGGATCTTGAAGATTGTTGTTTTCTGATTTGACCCACTTCCCTCACGTGTTTGTGAGGGAAAAGGGATACTACATCTTTAAACAGTATTTCTACATTGCCTGTGTATCTGTATGTAAAAATAAAAAAAAAAGTTTGAAGTGTACCTGTGTACATAACTCTGTAAAGACACTGAGAAATTATACTAACTTATTTATGTTAAAAGATTTTTTTTAATCTAGAAGACAATATTTTTCCCCATAAAGCCAAAGTGGCATGTTTTTGTGCATTTGTAAATGCTCTATTTGGTAGACTTTTTAGGTTTGGGGTTGTTTTTTTTGGGGGGGGTCCCTTTTTCTGATAATTAATATGGCTGTGCTTAAAGGATTGCAGACTGAGCCAATTTAATTTTTTTTTTTTTTTGTAATGTGTGGGAAAAAAATCCAGATTGATATTGTTTCACATCAAGCAATCAATAAAGAAAACTGCCATATATAAGAAATATGTTCTTCATTAGTGTGTGTTTCAACCTCCTTCAGCTTAGCACAGGAGGAAATAAGGTTCCCTGAAGAAATACAGCAAGTTTCCTTTTGGGTATCTCTTCCTGTGTCTCCAGCACAGGTGAAAGGAATACAGCTTGCTCTCTTCATGCTACCATTTCTCCTCCGTGATAATTGGGAATGGTGTGCCCTCTTAATCTCTTAATGCAAGAGTGCGATTTCCTCTGTCACAGTATTTTTTTTTTNTTTTTTTTTTTTTTGGGGGGGGGGGGGATGCGTAGCTCGAGGTATTTATCGCACTTCGTTGGTTGACTCGTAAGGCTTAAAACCCGAGCCCAAATTAGCACCTTCCTGGGCCGGACCGCTGCCAGTTCTGGACCAGAGAGCCACAGAATCTCTGGGTTTGCCCTCCCCGCCCCTTTTCCGAGGGAGCCTTCAGGGAAGGCGCCGATTAACAATTCCCCCCATCCGACAGTTTTGCATGGAAAACTGGCTTATCTTCTCCCACAGCAGCGTTTATTGCTAACAAAGATGGCGCCTCGCACACCCTTGTCCCAGCAGATGCTCGTGCANACGGTGAACGGTACGTCCCGGGCGCGGCCGCCCCCCCCCCCCCCCCCCCCGCCACTGCCCGGCTGCTCCGCCCGGCCCGGCCACCGGGGTCTCCCGGGAGAGACCGCACCGCCGCCACGGTTTATCCCCCGTGGGGGCAGCGATCCGCAGGAGGGTCGGTCACCGCCGGAGACAGGGGATGGCACGGGGGGGACGGGGGGCGCGGATAGCAGGAGCGGGAGGGAGGAGGGGTCTCCCCGCAGCCTCTCCATCGCCACTCCCCGGGGCGGCTGCTGCTGCTGCCGCCGCCCTACCCGCCCGGCCGGCCGGCAAGGTGGAGACCCCCCTCCCGAGCCGCTTTCCCCCGGGGCGATGCGGAGGAGGGGCGTTTTCATCCCTGGGGCTTGAGAGAAATAAATACGTAAATGCCTAAAAACGGGGTCGGGGGACACACAACCGCGTGCGAATCCCAGCCGGCGCTCGCCCGGGTCCTCTCCCACCCCACCCCCACCGGTGCAACGCGATCCTGTTGTTTATCCCGGCCGCGCCTGGGTTCGCCCTCGCTCTGAACCCCCCCGCCCGCCCCCCGAAAACAGGGGTTTGTGCTGGCCTTGCGCTGGGGAGGGACGGGGGAAGGGGAGTAATCCCTCCCGTCCACATCCCCGCCTCAATCTCGGCCCCCCGACTCGGGCAGATGTGACCCCGGGCTTGTCCTGGGGCTGAGGAGAGGGAACGGGCACGGCCAGCGTTTGCGATGGACTTTTTCCCCTCCGGCTGCAAAGGATCGCTGAACACTTTGCCCTCCGCCCTCCCCCAGTTATCCCGCCGCGCCCCCCCCCCACCCCAGTGTGACTCCAGGCCGCACCATGGGGGGGAGTAGGGGGTGCCGGAGGTGTGTGCAATTCAGGCCGGTAAACGTGGAAAACCCTCGCGAAAATTTAAAAAAAAAAAATTGTTTTTTTTTTCCCCAGCAGGAACAAAGTGATCATGATAGAAAATAAACAGCGGCGCCTCCCCGAGCCGGCCTATCCCCGCCTCGCCGCAAGCCAAACCTCCCCTTGTGCAGCCGCCGCCTGGGGGGTGACACGGGAAGGGAGCGGGGGGGACCCGCCGGGTGTTTGGGGGAGGGGGGGGGGCGGCCGGGGCAAGGTCGGTACCGGCGCTGGAGCCCCCAGGCTGGGGCGGGGGAGGGCGGGGGAGAGGGATGAGGGCGGCGGCCGGCGTCCACTCTGCTGCACCATCACGTAGGGTTGTGAGGCCCCTCCCGGCCCCGCCCCGAGAGAGCGGCTGCAAAATCAACCGCGTTATTATTTTAAATTTTTGTTGTTGTTGTTGTCGCGGCCGACGGGGCTTCTCCCCTAACTCTGCAGCCGAGGGCCGCCCCGGCTGCTTTCACCTGAGGCCGCACCCGCCGCCACCGCGCCACCCCGGCGGAGCGGCGCCGCCCGCCCTGCCCCCACCAGGGGTGATCCCAGGGGGAAACGCGCGGAACCGGCAGCGGAGAGACGAGGGGCAACACCCCCACGCCGCACGCCGCCCCTCCGGGGGGTAAGGGGGAGAAGTGCACGCTCAAACCACCCCGCGGTCCTTTCCCCGGGGAGGTGTGTGTGGAGGCGTTATCCTCCCCCCGCCGTCGGGGCTTCTTGTTGCGGCGGGGCTTGGCGGAGCCCAACGAGCCACGGCGGGAGGAAGCGGGGCTCACAGCGCCGCCGCCGTGAGGGAAGACTTAAGGTGGCGCCCAGCCTGCGCGGCGGGATGAATTTTAAAAATTTTATCCCCCCCCCCGCGTTTCGTCGGACGGCTGGAAGCAACCTCGCCTCGCTGCTCCCCTCCTCCCGGCAGGGACGGCGGCTGGGAGGGGCGTTGCCGCTCTCTGGTCGCGACGAAGGGCCTGTGTGGGTTGGGTTGGGCCCGGTCCCGCCCCGCCCCGCCCCTGCACGGCGGGGTCCCGCCCCGACTGATGCAATAGGCGCGGCCACCCCCCCTCCCCAGCCCCCCCGCGGGTCACACGTACACGCCGATGTGCGCGCGCCTGCACGCACGCACACCGCCCCACCCCCCAGGGGGAGTGGAGACAGCCCCGTGGGGACGCGGGGCGTGGGGGGTATGGGGCTGCGCGGGTTTGTTTTCCCTTGCGTGAAGCCGTCTACTCCCACGCCAGAGGAGAAGGGGCGGCGCGGTTTCCCAGCAGGAGTATTTTGGACGTGGATCTGACCATTTTTCACTAGGGGCGTTTGGCTGGAAGAGAAAGTGCTAACAGTGTGTCCCTTAAAGTCGGTATTAGCGCCCAGCGCTTCTCAGATGTAGAACCAGCCTACTCCTCCTCAAACAGGGAAATTAACCGGAAAATGAAGTTTTTCGACATCCATACCCGTCTGAGTACATACATCTAAGTAGCTTCAGCTGAAAAAAACTGAAGAAGCACTGAGGTTCAAAATTTGCAAAAGAAAACATTCCACTTCAGAAATGCCAACATGTTTTGTTTCAATCTCTTCTTTCGGTATTTTGGTATCTCCAACTTTTAATTTTAGAATAACTGGGGATTTTTTTTTTCATTTAAAAGTAATCCACTATTTTCTTGTTTGTTACTTCTTTTTTTTTAAATACTCATCAAAAGAAAATGTTCTCAGTATAGTGGCTTTAACAAAATACCTGATCTGCAGGAAAATAGTAAGATTATATTGTACGAATTGTTTTGCTCTGTCCCGACACAGGATCTTTTCTGCTTTGATTTTACTGGAAAAACCTTGAAGACCTTCTGTTCTTTTTTAATACTGATTTTTTCCCCCGCCTCCTATGTTTCATTTACTTACTGAGCTGAAAAAAGGCATTTTTCACACTGGGTGGGTAGTATCTGCGCTTGTGGTTTGCCATGTTTCACCGGGGTTCGGCCACCTCCTCCATCCAGGAGTGTGTGCCTTTCCTCTCCCCGCTTGCTTTCTGCCTTGCCCACATCAATCATTGCAACACTCAGAATTACGCAAAAAAATAGAGGGAAATGTGGTTTTCTTTTTTCTGTTTTTTTTCTTTTTCCTTAAAAAAATAATTCCTACCTAAATCACTTTACTTAAAAGGCAAGCAAATGTATCTTTTCTTATCATATAAAATTAATAATAATATAAATATAAAAATAATGTGATAATATGTAATGATAATATAAAAAGTGCAACCACTTAAAAACAAACCAGCATCAAACTAACTACTCTTCATCTGCTTCTGCCTGAAGAAAACAAACCAAAACTGACAGCAGCTACAAAAATCTCCCAAAAGGAGGTTACTAGCTGTGCAAAACAAGCACTAATAAATGACAGGTGAAGGAGCTCTGCTTGCCACAGAGCTTTGCCCCCACTCCTCTCTTGTCGTCTTCTCCCAGCTCCTTGGGTGCAGTGGCACAGGGGCAGCAGCCCAGATGTGGCGAGGTGCCTGGGCGTCCACTGGGACTCCTGGGGAGACAAAAGCAAGAGGAAGAAGTCTTGGTCTAGCAACGTGGACGAAAAATATTGCTGAGGTGGAAACAGAGTTGGGAGCTGACCTGCTCCCAGGTGTCCCGTGATAGAGACCTTTGTGACTTGTTACAGGGTCAGCTTCCAGCCCCAAGCTGCCACTGCAGCAGATGAACATCATCCCGGCCTCAGAGGGTTTAGAGCCTGCAGCTCCCTGCACAGGAGAAGCAATATGGAAGCGTGATAGGTTCAAAGGAACGGACGGGTGGAGAGGACCAGGGCGAAATACAGATTTTGCAGGGCACCTTCAGCTTCTGTAGGCCTAATCCACAGTCAAGATATGATCTAACTGAACTTGCCTTTTTTCACAGGGAGCCAACACGTGTTCACATACATTTGTCTCCAATTGGGATATACTCGAGTTAAACAGATACAGCTGGTTTGCCTTTTTTTTTTCTTGGGCCCTCTGCCCCGAAACCAGGGGTGCAGCTGTGCATCAGTGGAGTGTTGCTGCCCTGTGTGTTGCCACTAGGGAGGGGACAGCTCTGCCTCCTGCCCATTTCCTGCTGCTCCAGCACTCTGCCATCACTGGGGAGCGGGGTTTGGGGTAAACCCCTTGGACTCCCCTGTTCCCCAGCTGGGCCTGGCTGCATGCACCCTCCCCATCTTAATAAACCTTGCTAATCCACAGGTTCTCCGCAAGCAAAGGGCATGAACCGTTTGCTTGCTGTAGAGGTGCTGTAGGATCCCCTGGGGGTCACCTGCCAGGGCTCTGGGGGGAGTTCTCTGGCTTTGGAGGAGGAGTGTTGCGGCTGCAGCTAACACATTATGTGGTGGGCTGCCACAGCTGGTGACACTGGTACTGGTGCTGTTGCAGCAGAAGACTGTCCCAGCCAACCCGACCCGAGCGGGTGCCCGTGGCAGGCTGCGTTGTCAGGAGGGTGCCCCACTGTGTCTCTGCAGCTTGACACCTGCCAGATGGCTCTGGGTGGAAGCGCAGAGCAACACACCTTGTGGTTTAGCATTCCCTATCCACAAGACAGGCTGTGCCAGTTTGGGCTTTTATACCTGGCCATCCTACTGCACATGCGGGTGTTTGGAGGAGCCAGCAGGCAGGAACATTAGTTTCATTCCAATTTTATCCTTGACCTCACACCTGAGACTTCAAGCAAGGATTCCAGTTGTAGGCAGACACCCCATTTTGTGTGCTCCAGACGCTACTCCCACAAAGACCAAGCAGTCCTTTACATGGAGGCCAAAAAACAACTGTTGCTTGATAGTCGTGACTGGCTCTACCCAGATTGAAATCAGGGACCTACAAGTGCAGAAAGGGCTCCCTCTCACCCTACTACCTGGGCAGGCTGGAAGAGCTCTGCAAGCAGTTGGCTGTGGCCCAGTAAGCACAGTTGCAGCTGTGGTCCTCATTTTCCTTGGGGAGGGAAGCTGGAGGTCTGGGACCGACCACACCATAAATTTTTCCTGTCAGATGCAAAGCCTGGGGTCGACACCATAAGCTTGGTAACCTGGTAGACCACAAACTAACTTTCTNTAAATATATATATATATATATTTTTTTTTTTTTTTTTTTTTTTTGAACAAAGCAAGGTGATAAATTGTTCCCATCTGAGCTGCTGGCTTCCTGCTGTATTTATTTTATTCTAGCTGGGGACCGGGGATCAGAAGGGAAGGTACATGCGCACACAGACAAATATAGATAGATTTTTATTAGTGGATTAGTGGAAGAGAGACCTCTACTGGCTCAGCTTGAACAGCCACTGCCGTGCCTTGGCTGTGCGGCGGGCCACAGCTGAGGTCTGCTGCTGGTGGGATTTCTTGCTCGCCTTCACTTCACCTGCTTTGGAAATTTCCTCCTAGGTTACAGGCATTTTCCAAGGAAAGCTAAGAAGCAACCTTTCATATTTTCCCCTCTTTTTAAAAAATCCAGCATGTAGGGAATCACTCAGTTGCAACTGCTAGGAAGTGAATTTGTGACAGTGCTCAGTGTCGTAAGTAAAGTAGCTTATTTCCTTTAGGAGGGGATGAACCTTGGGCACTGAAGCATGGCAGAGAATTAGAGGCTTACTGGTGCTGGAGGACAAGGCAGCAGTGTGTTTTCATCCACTCTATTGATTTCAGTTGCCTTTTGTTCTCTTTCTGTTCTTCCTCCCAGCTGGTTGTGTAGTACTGCAATGAAGATGGCTTCAGAAACCACCCCTCTTGGGTCAGTGCTGTTAAGCATCTTGCCTCTGCTGGCAGGCACTTGGATAGATGTTGACTCCTACCTGGGGTCAATAATCAGTGGATGCTTATCTTCTTGGGTTGGGGAAAAGTTAATATATAGATATTTTTTCTAGCAAAGCTGTCTTTATCTGAGCACAAGTAATGCAAAATAGGGCTTGTTGTTTGCAAACAGGTGGAACTGGTTGTTCATGGAGTGTAAGGCCTTTAAGTCCTGAGCTGCCAGTCTGACTGAAAGCAACTGAGGCAGTAGTTTCACAGCTGAGTCTGTACTGCTCAAATGCTGGCTTAGGCATCCCCTTCCTTCCTCATCCAGGCCACTCATTCCTGCCTTCCTGCCCCTGGCATTGCTGATGAAGTTACATGAGGAACTGCATCAGGGAATGGATCTGGCAGAGATTTCCTACCTTCCCTTCTTTGTTTTTGTTGTTGGGTTTTTTTCTTTTTTTTTTTGTTTTTTTTTTTTTCCAGCTGGATCCATTTCTGGTCTAGTTCATCACGCGGCTACACTAACAACCTGACCAGCATGGTGGGTGGGAACGAGCAAGCTGGCAACACTACCATGAAATCTCAGCCTGTGAGCTGTTAGCGTCTTCCTTGTGCTTTGCAGTAAAGCAAAAACTAAATCCTTGTGTGGGACAACTGCCGTCTGTCCTACAGTGGTGAGGCTTGCTAGAAGATGCTGTGGAATCTCTGGTACTACAGTCCAGGGCTCTGCCTTCCAGCTTTCATCTCACATCTCCAGCCATCGAAATCTGCTCCACAAATGACCTGAGAGCTGCTTAGCTAGGGAGATAGAGGTTAGTGCTGATGGCCTGAAGTTTCTGGATTGTCTGCCAGGGAAACTCCATCATGGAGGTATTATAGAGAGATCTGCTGAGTCACATTTCTACATTTTTTGTAGGAAAGTAACCTGGTGCACTGGATGCAAAGACAGAGAAAGGTGCAACAGTGGCTTGTGGAGCTGCAGGCCCTGTGCTCTTCATTGTCATCCCCATGAAATCCTAACCAGCAGTGAGAAGCTGCTATCATTGCTCCTGTCCCATGGCCAGGTCCTTGCTTGCATACCCCACAGATTGCTGTCAGTCTGTCTCCAGGTGTTGCCCTGGTCTGTGATCTGTGCATGGTGTAGGATCATGGTAAAGGGGAGAGAGCACTGCAGCTCGACAGCCTTTTAGAGGCCCCTGAGCTGACGGACCTATGAGGAGGTACAAGCTCTAGCTGTCACCTGGTGGACAGCCCTTCCCCCTGCATGTCTTGGACAGCTTGGTGTAGTAGGTGCTCTCACTGTGCCTTTCCTGACAGAACTCTGTAGCAAAAGCACTTGCTTTCTTTCAAAAAACACTGGAAGAAGTTGCTCCATGGCCACCTTTTATGGCCTTCCATGGACTTTCCTTCCATGCTCCCTGTCTGTTCCCCTTTTACCAGTCACTGAGTGGTGAGATCACCCACTATTTTGCAGACATCAATTACTTCTTCTGCCTGGGGGAGACCAAAGTTTAGTTTCTCTCTGGAGAGTGTGCTGATTACTGGATTCTTGGCTTGCCTGGGTCCTGCTGTCCTTGTGAGCAGCTCCATCCTCCAAAAAAGAGTGAAAGATTCACTGTGTGTTGTCCAGAAGTCTTTTGGGCGGGAGCTGGAACATGGGTCTCCTTGCACTGAGATGAGTGTTCCAGATGCCAAATACAGAAGTCTGTTTTTCTTTCTTTTCTTTCACCCATCCTCTCTCTTTCCAGATCTTTGAGGTCCCAGTGGAAAGAAAAGCTTGACAGACCTCATCAGTTCAGGTTCTAGGAGATGGAAGGCTCCAAGCCCAGCTAACCTTACAGGAGGAAGTTAAGCCCTCTGCTCTGCTCATTTAAAATCTGCCCTAAAACATTCCCCTGCTTTCTACAGCTTGCTGCACATCACTCCCTCCTGATGCCATTTACTGCTCTGTCTAATCTGCATTTGTACTGCCTCATTTATTCGAAATAGCTCTCAGTGCCACCACATCATGTCGTATCTGTCACTCTCACCTTAAAGCATGGCTCTGGTCTGAAAACAAAGATATTGATGCTATTTTACTTAGCTAATCTGTTCAGCACAAGTAAGAAGGAGGGTCTCTGGGTTCTTTTTTTGGCAGCAATGGACCACTTTGCATTTCCCTCATTTGTGCCCAGTGGTTAATGAGGGTGTTGCAAAGGGCTTCGCTGGCAGACCAGGTTGTATGGGTGGGTTAGTGGGATTTAAGGAATCACTGCTACTTCTAGCAGAAACCTGCCCCATGTTTCTGATCTGAATGGCTTGGAATAGGAGAGCTGCATCAAGCCATGAGGCTTTTGTCTTTATGTTCCAGGTGCTCAGTGGCTGGAACATCTATCTATAAAAAATCTGAAATTCAGTTTGAGGATCATATTCAACCCCCCTGCTTTTCAGATAGAATCATAGAATCACTGAATGGTTTGGGTTGGAAAGGACTTTTAAAGGTCATCTAGTCCAACCCGCCTGCCATAAGCAGGGACATCTTTCACTAGATCAGGTTGCTCAGAGCCCCCCTGTTCAACCTGACCTTGAATGTTTCCAGGGATGGGGCATTTACAACCTCTCTGGGCAACCTGTGCCAGTGTATCACCACTCAGTCTAAAAAATTTCAGATCCAGGGGAACTTGTAAGCTTGTCTGTCCAGGAGAAAGAGGATTTCTCAAGGGCCGGTCCAAGACCAAATAGCAGAAATTCCTCCAAGGAGAATCACAGACTTACTTCCTTCTGCTCTCTGTTTAAGGTATGCTTCCTGGTGCTGTTTTCTGTAGCAAATATCCAGAAGCACCTTAAAAATAAAATGCCAAACTGAAACATGCCACTGAACACACAGACCTTCCCTGGGCAAGAGGATGAGAGCGAGTGAGCAAACCAGATGTGAGGCGTGTAATTCTGGAAGCTGCTCAGATGCTGTGGTCGGGTGGATGGTAATACAAACCTATCTGGGATAGAAAAGAGAAACATTTTTCTAGTAAATGAAACATACCTGGTAGAGAAAGCACTGAGGGGTAATAAACATGCAGCAGAGAACTGCCGTTTGAGGAAATGCTTTTCGAGTTGAAGCTGCAGTGTCACGGTGCTTTATAAGTAAGTGCCCCATCACTTCAGAGGAAGGACAAGATGCACTTGTGGCAGCTCTACTGAGTCAGGAAACAGGCACGTGAAAGACAGAACTGCTCTACCTCAGAGTACAAACTGGGTACTATTACCACAACCACCTGCTTTTAACTGAACAGCCAGGTACTTCTGAGTGGGTTTTTTCCCCAGTCCCTGGATGTCCTTCATGGGCTTTTTGTGAAGCCCCAAATGAGTGTTGTGACTTTGAGTAAGAGTGCTTTGTACTTGCCTTTTAGTTTGTCTCTTCATCTGCTAAACAGTTCAGTGCACTGAATTCCTGTTTCTATAGTCTCTGTTTCTTTTTTAAAAGAAAAATAACAAAATGTGAACCAACATTTTGTAACTGTGGAGAAATTATGGAGGATAAAACTGGTACACAAATTGATATTTTGTCTGCTGAGATGAAAAACTGTGATGTTGTGGAAATCCCTTGGCTATTAGGCCTTCCCTGGTACAGTCGCAGTGCTGAGGAGTCTGTGATACTGCCTGGAAAAGCTCTGTAAACCAAAAATGATCTCTGTTCCTCTTCGCCCACTGAGAGAATGATCACAGTACTTTGAACTGAGTCTTTGAACCTCTGTGGTGATGAGGCTCTTCACTAGGGCATTTATTTGCAGGACACAGGTCCCAAGTAACCATATGGGAATGCAGCCACAGTTTTAGGTACACTGTAAGAAAGGGTAGGAGAGTACAGGGAGAGAGATGGTGGGAGCATATGAATTTGAAGTCTTTGCTTAAATGCAATTACTTTTTTTTTGGACAGTGAACAAAACCAGGCCAGAGAAGTTACAAAACCCACATGAAATATAAATTGGGTGGGTTTTTGTTTTATGTTGCTTTTGAAGCCTGATAAATGTAAAGTTTTCTCAAATATGACAAACCCTTTTTCAGTCATGTAAGAAAACACATGGGATTGTGGAGTTTTTCCAGGCTGCCAGAGTGTCTCTTTGTCTGGAGGTAGATAATTTATTGTCACATTTGATCTTTCAGAAATAGTGTGGCAATCCCAAAAGACCAAAAGAAACTGAGGACACCTGGATTATGCTGAAGAATCTGAACATCATTTTCTGCCTTTTTACAGTAGCCACAAAGAATTAGAGCATTTCTTGGGTCAGATGATGGACAAAAAAGCAATTTTCACTTTTTCATTAGTACTCCACCAGAGAATGAATGCCTGTAATTATATGGGGATGCTCAGAATTGACAGATGGCCGTCGGTAGTTTCTGTGGGATCTCAGTGGAGGTAGATAACACTCCATTTTTAATCTATGCTGAAATGTATTAGAAATGACAAATGGGCTTTTCCAAAGACAGTGGAAAGGTTTTCCTTCTTTAAGAATATTTACAAACAACCTAACAACCTGCCCCCCTTCTTCCTCAAATTTGGGTTGCTTATCTCTTCAGTTTGGGTCAGGGCCCCTTGGAAGACTTGCAGTAGCTCTGGCCAAGGCTGGGGAGGCCAACGATTCTCCACTTCACTGCAATTTGTTGCCTGTTTGAAGAGCAGCTGTTGCCTTTGAAGTGAACTTATCTGGGCAAATGAGCGTCAATGGATAGGGTGAGATTTTGGCTGCAAACGGGCAGCAGCAAATTCCCTTCACAGAGGGGACTCTGCTGGCAGAAGGCTTGCAAGATGGAGGTTCAGCTGCTCCACCAGCCATTTCTCACTGAAAATACGCAACAAGTGGGGACGAAGCAGAGGCATAACAGAGCTGCTTTGTGTTAACCTCCTCCTGGCCTGGAGTCCTTGGGAAGGCTCAGACTTGCTGCCCTGCCTGGCACCAACTCCTCGATCTTTCTGCTACCCCTCTGAGCTGATCTGGAGCTCACGTAAAGGCAGAGTTTCAAGTCCAGGTTAATCTGCCTCCAGCGTAGGATGGGGTGGCGTGTTGCGTAGGTTTTGTCTGTGCTAGAGTGAGCTTATTGGGCAGGACTGAGTCATTCGAGAGAAGCACTGAGTCCTGAAAACACTCTTTTTGTCACCCTTCTGTCACCTTTTGTTCCCAATCTTTTTTTTTCTTCATCCAGTATGCCTTTTTATTCTCTGCAGGTATATGTCCTTTTTTTCTCCACACTTTTCATTCAACCTGCAACTGAAGTGCACCCAAAACTACTCTTGCCGGTGGTTTGTGCTAATATTCAGGGCTAATCCCTGTTATTCCTGAGGATCTGGCATGCGTCCCCCCTGCACCTGAGTGTCTGACTCTGGCTGGGAGGGAGGTGGCACCATGACTGCAGGTAAATCTACTAGAGACTGAGAGCCAGAGCCTGACTTGTCATGTTAGGTGCCTAAAAACCCAACTGTCTGTCCTTAAAACTCTGGGTCATCTGTCACCCATATCTGAAGATGCCTCAAGTTCATCAGTACCTACTTTACATGTGATGGTGCTGAGGTGTCAAGGTCTGCCCAGAAGGAGTGAGTGTGGCTGACTCGCGCCCATGAGATCCTCCTGTAGGTATCCCTCTGTGTCACTCCTGGGAGCTGCTGGACCAGGTAGGCACGCTATCTTCACCCAGCTATTGGAGACTTGTAGAGTGCTGCCACTGCTGGCCTCCTCCTCAAGAGAGTACGTGGGGCTGGCTGCCTGCCTGCAAGGGGATGTCTTTCTACAGGACTAAATGCTGAGGCAGGCAGGGTGACAAGAATACCTTTCTCATGAGGATTTCTCTTTTGCCCAGGTCAGGCAGCTTCACCCCCCTTGTATTTGGGCTTTGCAGCTGCCACTGTAGCCATGTAATTCCCCTTATGAATTACCATGAAAGTCTAGGGGGGCCAAAGAGTGACGATTTGGACATTTGGGCATGGAAAGTGTCCCTCTGTTATTTAGTTCAGTAGGATCATAAATTACTGAAAACATGGCTTTATAATATAAATTTTCAGGCAGGCTTTGGTATGGATATAAATAGCTATACATCACACACATTGCTGTGTACGACACCCCTTTGGAAAGTGAAACCTGGAACCTGCCTGGCTTTACTGATTTTTGGGTTTGCTTTGTACAGGGTGATTGCTAAAACAGACTTGTTCCTGGATGTTAGGTGGTTCATACTACCATGCCTTTATGCAGCGTTTCACAAGCAGTGGTCTAATAGAGAAACAAAGCAGTCTTCATGAGCACACAAATTTGTCTTGACTAAGCACACCATTGCTGAATAAAGTATGTATGTATTGTTTTCAGACAGCTGTAATCCCTCTGCAGACTTTAGGGAAATTTAATCTCTTGACATGACTGTGCAACTCCTGTTATTTTTAGGCACATACATTAGGAGAAGAAAAGGTCCATTTAATCTGAAAACATATTAGCAAGTTTTCGTGCTTTCACAAATCTGAATCAGGTACCACAGGGAATAAACTGAAAGTCGTTAACATATGATTGCTATTTGGTGGCCAGAATGAAGCAATTTCATACCCACTCCTTAGTGGCCGATACTGCAAAGCCAGTTACTACTCTTGAAGATCATATCAGCAAAGATTAAAAACTCATTGCAAATTGTGCAAAATCATACCTAGTTTCTTTGCTGATACCAACTGTCTGCAGTTCGTATGTGCAGTGGACCACTGGGCATGTGGGTGAGCTGGTGGGGATGAGGGAAGGGCCTGAAGTCTTCTCATGTCGATGATGAAGGTGGTGTGTTAGTGCTCTCCCCGATGATGCCCGAGGATGCTGAACTCGGCTTGCTCCTGTCCCTGGTACTGCAGCCCAGAGGACTGTCACTGCCTGCTCTTCTGCTCTCCTTCTTCTCCTCTCGGCCTCCTGAGTCACTCAGGGCAAGTAACAATGGCGCCTGTCAGGCTACAGGATGAAACTGGTGGCTGTGAATGTGTCCCAGATGCTGGAGCTCAGGCTCTAAGTCTCCTCTTTGGCACAGCATTTTGCTCCTGCATCATTTACCATGGTCCCTGTGTAAAGCTGTTTCCCTCCCCACCTCTACAGGGAAGATGGGGTTACTAATATAAAAGCAGTTTCCTGAAGGAGGTGAGGGTTTAGTTTCCTTCTGAATATTCCTAGTAGCGTTATCCAGCAGGCAGTGGGACATGTGATGAAAACCAAGAAGGATGTTGTTCAGGCCTCCACAGACTGTTCCAGTCTTCACTTGGGTGGGAAGGTGAGGTTATGCGTGGCAGGCTTTGCTTATGACTGTCCTCTTTGAGAATGAATGGGGGAAGGCAAAGGCAAGGGACGAAGTGAGAAAAAACCTTAAACTGCTGCATTTTATGGGGTGGACTGTTGCAGCTAGGAGGAGATTGTTGATTGATTGTTGAAAAGCCTTGCTAGCTGGGTTTGCTTTGGATACCACAAGTCACTGGGTCATGATGGGGGACTGTGAGTCATGCTCCTCCTGGCAATGGAAAGCACAGATGGTGACAGAAAGTCACCATGGTGCTGCGCTCCTTGCTCAGGTGCACGGCAGGGCAGGCTACCCCTTGGGAAAAATGAGAGGGTGGCACAAGGCAGAAAGCATGAAGGGCTTCCCCTCCAAAGGTGTAGGAAAGTGTTTCTGAAGTGCATTTCGCTCTTCAGGTATCCATCCTTGGCTCTGGGGAGAGCTTTGCTGGAGCTTTGAAAAAGTGGCATGCTGGAGTTCCTGACTTCTCATGTGCTTGTGTTGCTGTGGATACAGAGCTCTATTTTTGTGCCTCTTGCCTAAGTTTTGCCTGCAACATGCAATGCCTTAAATGCATCTTCAGGATTTGGGGTCATGGGTAGCTCAAAGCATTGAAGGCGCATCTTCTGTGGTCTCAGCAGGAGTTCAGAGCAGTGTGGTCTTCACAATGTTCCCTCCATTGTCTCTTCTTTTGGCAGAACAAAACCAGGTGGTGGTTTCATTCAGTTTGTAGAGGATTGATGCCTTTGTCAGCGAGAGATGTTGCAGCTCCCTTTCTTTGGCTCACACAGAGAAGCCCTTGGTAGAAGCGAAGAATAATGCCAATAGCCGTTGGGGGCACTGGAGGGCTAGCACGCAGGTCAGCGTGGACCTGCACTGCCAGGATGCTAGTACTCATTTTGGCCCTGAATGCACAGAGCACACAAACCATCTTTATCTCTTGGTTTTCCTCAGATCACTCCAGATTTAACCCTTCATTTTCTTTCTGCTGGAAGCATAGACCTGCGATGGCTCCAGATGCGAGTGTGGGTAAAGACTGTCACTGGGCATACCTAGCAGGGGAGAAGGACCTCTGCATTAGGTGGTGGTAAGCCATTAACTCCTTCTTTTACATAAGGGACCAGAAATTCTTTTCTTGCTGAGGGACAAATAAGCCTTTGAGCACCTTTGGTCTGCCGCACATTAACACGTGCCTTAGCGTTACCCAGTAAATGGTGGAATAATAATAATGTGGTTACAGGCCATCTGAAATGAAGTTGTGGTCTGTACCTGTCCCCATGGGCTGCAGGCTCCTGCCTCCTGTGAAAAAGCATGGAGCTAATAAAGAGGCTGTGTGTGGTAAGAGAATAGGTGTATTTAAGGAAATGGGGTTTAAATGAGAATTTAATTACTCATTTTTGGCCTCATATCTGAGCAAGAATAACATGAAAACCTGAAATTAAGCACTTGTTGCATTCCAATACAGGGAATAATGCCTCTGGTATTTGAAAATAATTTGAAGATAAATAGAATTAATACTTAACATATTAAAGAGGCAGCTAATGTTTTGACAGACAAGCCTCTTCCTCAGAGCCAAGAACATGCATTACCTAAAGGAGGAAAATCCTCATTTGTACTGAAGGTTGCCAGGAGTCATAATTAAAAACAAAATTAGTCAAGGCGAGGATGAAATGAACAGTAAAAAGATCGTTGCTTTTTAGATAACCATGCAGGTGTTGCAGAAGGAGCACACAAAGTTTTGATGATTTTTTTCCCCTGATCTGTCCCTATGTCCATCAGAACATTCACTGCAGGTTCCCTTACATTAAAAATAAAAATAGAAATGTGTCACTGAGCAAGTTGTTCTGCCATAGGTGGCAAGAAGCCTGCTTGCCCTCTGTCTTGTAGATTCTCTGACATCTAATTAGGGGCAAGCTGGTCTCTTGTTATTTTACTGAGTCCATCACTGAGGGCATCATGAAAGTTTCTTTCCTTTGCCACGTGCTTGCACAAAGTGTGAGGGTTCGTACTAACGTGGATACAACTGCCCCTCTGTCACATTTGATGGAAATTTCCTAGGCTGTTGAAAAGCTTCTGGGAGGGAGAAGGGGAAGGGCAGATAACCGGAGACATACGGACCCACCCACATGCTGTATGGTTGCATAAGGCTCATTTCTGCAGGAAACTAGTCTCAAATTTTGCAGAGGATTAGACCCATTTGTAGGAGATTTGTTATTCTGTTATTATTAATGCAGCACACTGGCAACAGTTACCCAGATGTTCCCAAAAGGCAGAGAAGAGTAGATAACAGCAGTGCCATAGCCAGAGAAATGGTTAACTGGAAAGCAGAGACTGAGGTATTTTTCTGACGGAGAAAAACAGCGTCTCACTTGGATATATAAACCACACAGCCTTCTCCGCCTTGCGTGTCTTTCATAGCGGCAAATGTGTAAATCTTTTATTTCCGAAAGGAATCCAGATGCTCACTTACTTTAATTCAAGTGAAGATAAAATGGCCAAATTTTCTCTGCCTGCAAGATCTGCAGAAATGCCACTGAGGGAATTTGGCTTGTTGTTTTAGATAGAAAATTGCAGAAGTTCTCCCATTTTTTTCCTTTTTTGAGGTTGGACCAAAAATACATTCAGCAGTCATAAGCTGTGGCATATTAATAGAAAGATTTTCTCTGTAAAATGTCCACTGCTCCTAGAGGCAAATTTATACTATATAAAGGCTAAGGTCACCACCAAACATGTCAGCCCACTGGGATGTGATAACACATAAATTATATAATCAATAGCATATGTTTTCCTCCTTTCTTTACCAATTAATGGATTTTTAAAGTAGAGAGCTTGGCTTATATTGTTCCAATCATGTTGAATGGGGAAACCCATCAGAAAGAGGATTAAGCAAAAAAACAGTTTTCAAATAATCGATAGAAGGCTGGTATTTAAGATGCTCACATCAATTCTTTCTTGCACAGCATACAGCAAGTGCAGAGGAGCATCAGCTGTACTTCCAGTTCTACTTCATGCCTTCTGACAATTTTATTAATTCTTTAGAAAAATTAATGTATGTAGTACCAGAAGATATTTCAGCTTTTTTTTTTGTTTTGCTTCATCTCAGATTTGTAACATGTTTCTGTGCTGACGTACTTCTCATAAAACCATCTCATTATCCTTTACCTCCTCCATTCTTCTTGCAGATTCTGATCAGAGCAGTCTTCTAATTTTGAATGGGATTAGGGCCAGAGGATGAGATAGTGAGTGATTTATATCAGTTGATGGGATATTTCCAGCTCTTACCATGACGTTTTTGTATAAACTAGGTATTTCTTTGTCAAAGTAATGGGAGTTTGTGCCTGGCTCAGCTCGTTACACTAATTATTCTTCCTATCTATTTTCTCACTAAAGTATAGGTATTTTGGGCTGAATTGTGAAACTCAGTGGTCACTTGTAAGGATAGTCCGATTGAATTAGTAGGCATGCTTACTTGAATAGGGGCTTATCAGTGCAGCTTGGTTTAATTTCTGTTTGCTTGCAATAAATATCCAGAGCAGCATAAGAAATATTTCATGATGTTGATACCTGATCACATCACACACTTTTAAAAGCACATAGGACAGAGAGTCAAGCACAAGCTTGTTTTCATTCTGGATTTCTTAACTGTTGCAGGCTTGGCTTTGTCAGCTTCATTTTCTGCTTAGGATTTCTTAGATATACAGTTAATGTTCTTGAATTAGAAAAAGCAAAGGAGAAACCAAACTCCCTGAAGTGAACCATTTCTGGGTTTTTGTTGTGTGAAGGACCTTCCTGAGTCCCAGGCTGGCTTGTCAGCAAGTTTCCCAGAACACGTTTCCTAAGGCAGCCAGAGAGGCATCAGGGGCAGATTTCTGTGGGCTAACCTCTCTCTGCAGTGATCCTTGAAGGAAACCTACACCCCGGTAGGTTTTGCTGTCAGTGGAGGTGAGACTCAAGGAACCACTTCTCGTTCAAGAGGGGCGTGTATTCTTAAGGAATAGTCCCATTCCTTTTGTGTTCTTGTAGCAATGGTTGATGACCATTAATGGAAGATATGCTGTACAATGCTGGACAAAAGCAGAGACTAAGCATATGAGTAGGAAGGAAGTTAGTGGGCTTGGAGGCATTGCTTCTCCAGCAATGGCTGGTTGGCAGCAACTGACCTTTTTTGAGCTAGAAACTTTTGGAGAGCCCAGAGCTTGGGAAGGCTGTCCCTTCATAGTTTGTCCATTGTTTCCCCTCATCCCCTGATTTGAATGAGACTTCTCCCTTCTGTCCATCATGGTCGAGGCTCATGGGTGAAGCACACAGGTGAAATTTTCAAACCCCACAAAAGTCTCCCCTGAGCCTGCACAGACTGAGGTTTCTGGGAAGCTTATGACGTGGCTGATTTGGACAAAATCACACAGGGGCAGCAGGAAGTCCGGTTTTGACTGCACAAATGCTATATTCCTTTTGCAGTGTGTGGAGCCATTACAGGATCCCCCAAACAGCTCTTTTCATATGTATAGTCTGTAACAGGGGGGCAAAATGTGTTTTTCCCCTAGCCTTGTGCTGAGAAGCCACTGAACCATTTTGCTGAAGCTTTCCCAAAAACCACTTAGCCTGGGGCAGACAGCATGCATGAAAAAAAATCCAGCCCAAACAGCTGAAATTTGGCAAAGTTGAATGCAAACTGAAACACATTCTTCTCATGGAAAAGTGACCTCTGATAGGCAGAGCTCCCTGCTCCACCTAGCTGAGACACACAGGCGAAGTATGCATCTATATACTATCTGCGCCCTCAGCTTGGGTGTGTGTACTGCGAGCAGCAAATTTTATGTATAAAAATATACACCCTTCTCTATATACATGCTGCATAGCTCCCTGCTATGCAGGATTCCTGGTCACCGATCAGTTGCATCACTCCCCTGATGTCATCCTGGCATATACCACCTCCAGCATTCTTCTCTGCCCAGTTGAACGGTATAATCCAAGAGTGTTTTTTNTTTTTTTTTTTTTTTTTTCCTTGGTTGGTTGCTGCCACTGCAGAAAATCAAAGGCAGCCTCACATGCTTGTCTCTGTTTTTCATTTTGTTTTGCTACAGAAGTTAAAAAGAAAAGATTTGGAAGGACTTTCTTCAGGATAAGTGAGGAAGCAGCTGTTTACCATGAAAAAAGCCCATAAGTTTGTGCTTCTGGAGCTAGGAAATAGCTGCCATTGCCACCACTACGGTTTCTGTAGATGTTTCTTGTGGCCTGGGAGTTGACTCGCTCTGACACTGTGGCACACAAGGCCGCAGGATGACACCAGGGTGGGGATGGGAGACTAGGCAAAGTCATGTGGCTGTGACTCACTGGAAGTTATTTTCCAAAACCTTTACTGAGACTGTATGTCCAACAGTCCATGCCAAGCCCTATAAGAAATCTGCCCTGTATTATAGTTTCCTTGAAAGAAGAGTGGAAAAAGCAAATGCTGTGATAATGTCAGTCAGCAAAGTCTGTGAAACTGGTGGCTGTGCCACGAGGAAGGGATGTTTTGCTGTTTGTGCAAAATTCAAGAGAGCAAAACCACTGTGATCCACTGTCAGCGTTGGCACACAGTTAAAAACTGTCTGTGCCCTTTTTCTAGATAAACAGTACTCAGCAAAGGTGCTACAGATGACTCTTGCACTACAGGTGCACAGGCAGAAGGTCCCTGCGGGAGGTTTGGCAGGACCTACTGCAGTCAGGGGCAAGTCATTCTGGGAAATGTGCTTTACAAACATTTCCTCCTCTTCGCACAAGCAGAAACACAACAACACAGGAAGGGTTGCTCTCATTTCCCAATTTATGCCCACTTGCTTCCCCATCTGGGCATCAGCGCTGCCAGGCTCCCACGCCTCTCTGCAAGCCCTGAGTGAGCTGTAGCAGTGTCATGTGGGGCAGTGTTGAACAGGCACCAACACAGAGGATACATAAGAAGGTTGACCATGGCAGTAACTGGATCTCTCGGTGTTAGCCCATAGTGAGAAATGGCACATCAGTAGTGACAGACAGATCAGACCTTTTTGGTGCCGGAGGCGTTCACTTTCTGTGATTTTGCAACAGGCGTTGCAAAATCCTCATGATAGTCCTTTGAGGTCTTTATTTGTAATGCAGGAGTACTACCAAACACAATCATTTGCCCCAGGTGGTTGGGAGACAGTTGTCTGCAATACTGCCTGGTCTGGAGAGGAGGATTGTCTCCTTCCTTCGCCATGGTCAGAGCGTGCTCTGCAGCATGCGCCTCCCCACAGCTGCCTAGGTTGGTCCTGCCCAGCCCTGCCTGGGATGACATGGCCTCTTTCCTTGTTCTGGTCCAGTGCCACTGCTGAAGTGTGCCTGTAGAAGAAGATTGGACAGGGAGACTGGGACAGGAGGTACATACCTGCATTTTTTGTGCAGGTACTTTGTGCACACACTTGGTTTCCAAGTGTGTGTGAGGCTGTGAAACCCATGTGCTGTGTAGGCATTTAAGGTGTCTCCATATATCATGTTCTGTGTGTGACGTCCATTCAGTGATGCTTTTTGGCCCTGTGTGGCAATGGGGAAGGCAGGCACCTGCCACAGTGGTATGGGACCTTCTCTGAGAGCCAAAGACCTGTTGCCTGTAGTTTATTTTCAAGGCTGTGGAACAAGTGTGCTACTGGACAAGGATTTGAGTGTCAGTGTAACCTGCCCTAGGCTGGTGTTTTACCTATAGCCTATTCTTCTTTCTTACAAGCAAGAAGCCTCTGCATGCAGTAGGGTATGACAGAAAGGGGGATATAAGCACACAACTCATAGCTATGATTTGGTGTAGTCTGATTTAGTAACTCCACCACTGCCACACCTGGAAGCAGGAAAGTAAAGAGAACTAGCTGTTGTTTTATCTCACTTTTCTTCTGCTTTGCCCATGGGACCTGACTTTCCTCAGAAGTTGCTCCCTGCATGCCAGGCTCAGGAGGGGCAGCAGGCGCATTTCACCTTTATGTCCAGTGACCCACCTGGTAGGAAAAACACTTGCAATTTTCCATGGCAAATAAGGTAGCAGGGCTACAGAGTGACTGCCATAAAAGTGTCATTGAGGGGCTTGGGATCGCTGTCCCTGCTGCTCTAGGGTAGCACATAGCAGTGAAGACCACCTGTGTAGTGGTGTAAATCAGCCAGGCCCATGTAACCAACACGAGCCATGCTGGCTTACACCAGCTCAAAGTCCACCCCTGGAAGCAGCCATTCTGTAGCACGTATTTTTAACATCCTTCCAGCCATTGCTTGCACAAGGTACCGAGACATGCCATGTGAGGAACGTAGACACCTGTGAGCAGCACAGCTGGCATGACACTTCATTTCAGCGTCCACTTCATTTCCCTCTTAGCAAGGAAATCTTTCTCTTGAAGCTGGTTTCACAATGAATGTATGTTTGCTGAGATAAGGTTTGCAGGAGAATTTTGTTTCATATACTGCTGAAAACACAGCTAGCTGAGCATGTTGCTGACTATTTCCTTTCTCTCTTCGGTGGGGGCAAGGAGGTGAGGTATTATATGTGGAAAAGAAACATAATGTCGTTACTTCNCCCCCCCCCCCACCCCAAATGTTCTGGTGACAAGTCCTTGAAAGACGCAGAAGTAACTGCATGCCAGGGGAACCCAGGAGACCAGGTTTGGGAAACCTAACCCAGAAGCCTTTCCTGGAGAAAGGGGAGACTGCAGGAAGAAAAGGCTTTGACACAGGAAGTAACAAATTAGCAGGACCAGAAGATGGTCCCCAGGGAGAAAGTGAGTGGGGAAGGGGGTAGGGGTGGGGGTGGGGGTGGGGTGGGGTAGGGTAGGGTAGGGTAGGAGCAGCTGGTGCATTTACAAGCTGCTCTGAACAAGGTGCCTAACTTCCAGGGAAGCCGTTTGGGGTTAGTCAATGATCACATCGAAGCCTTGCCTCTGGCTCGGAGACAGCCTGGGTGCACAAGGGATGATCTCCGTTCCCTGTGGGCAGTTTACACTCAGCCTTGCTGGCTGGGGCTGGCCAGTTTACATTGCTGGCTAACTGGGAAGAGAAGTAGTTTCCTCCTTAGTTTCCCCACCCTACGTGCTTTCAGGGTGGAAGTAGGACGCTGGAGTACTTCCTTTCTTCTTGGGGCTGGGGTCCTGGGCCTGTAGGCTCGGGCTGAGCCCCTCCAGCCCTGGATGGAGAAGTAGCTGGGGACAAATGAGGAAGCACTAGGTTGAGCAAAAACCTTGTGCTATAGAAATCTTTTTTTCCCAGAAAACCAGGGAAGGGGGTGGGGTGGGGGAGGCAGGACACCAGCTGCCCCATTGCAGCAGCAGCGTGTTTTCCTTGTGATGCAAATATCTTCATGTAATTTGGGTCAGGTTCAGGTTCACCCAGTTCTTGTGGCTAGAACTGAAACCAGGATGTCTTCACTTTTGCTCAGGGCTCTCAATGCTCTCCTCTTTTGCTGTGATCCCAGAACTTGTTTTGCAACAGGGCTTCTTCCCTGTCTCTAGAGAGGTGCCATTTGGTGGAGCCCATCACCAACCTTAGTCAGCTAGGTGGTCTCCATGCCCCTCTCCCCCTCTCTGGTGGCTTTTTTTTGGTCCAAATGGCTTTTTTTTCCCCCAGAAAGGGCTGGTGGGATACGCCTGGGAGCACATGAGTGTGCTATGATACTATGAGGTTTTGAAAACTGATTTTGTTCAATCATCAGAGTCATTCACACTAAAGTTAGGCTGATACTGTCTGCAGCACCTGCAAACATAGAAACCAGCCCCACAGCACCAGACTGTAATCGCCAAGGCGCTGCCCTCTACACCAGTCCGGATGGCTTTGAAATTAGCAGCTTTACTTCTGGGAAATATGATGTACAGCCTTGAACAGGAAATTTACTGCCTTCTTGCACAAAACTTGACTTCTCCTCACCCCCCACTTGCAGTGAGGCTGTAAATGTTTAAGTCACCTCACTGTTATCCTGTGTGGGGTCTTTGTTTCTTGCATCTATCTCCCCTTATGTTGATCTAGCCCCACTTACCTTGCTGCACAGCCCGCATTAAACTCTGGGGGCACAGGGCAAAGGCAGGGCTTGGTCACTTCTCGCCTGCCTCCCTCGGAGAGGCTGACTTTTGCTGCTGTCTAATGTGGATTAGTGGGGCTCCCCTCCAGTTTCGGGCCCTGGGCAGTCACCTTAGTTGCTCTCTCCTAAATCTAATTCTGTTCCACTTTGTCTAGGTTATAATGCTCCTTGGAATTCATTTTAAATGCAGAGAAGGTTCAGGGGAGGCTTCAGGGACTGCTCAGATGCTGTTAGGGCTCCAGCTGTGCTAAAGGCACTTCAGGCCCGTTTCGTAGAATTGGTTGTTAAAATCATAGCGTTTTCCTGAGCTGGCTGTTAAAAAAAAATCACTTTCAGCAAGTTTGTGTCCCTACAGCTGCTGTTGTCTCTTCTTGTACCCAAGCTCCCAGACTGGGCTCTGTGCATGACTCCTCCTCCCACCCATGCCAGCTCCGATCTCTGTCCCCATCAGTGGAGGGCCAGCCCTTGCTAGTTCTCCATCCTGGCCCTATCCGTCATGCTTCCTGGCCCTGGCCCTGGCCCTGACCCAGATGGCAGCTCAGACTGCCTGGGTTCAATGGTCATTGAGCCCTTTTAGTACAAATCTCAGTGACTTGCATTTCAAAATCACCTCTTACTTCGAAGGATCTGATCACACTTTACAGACTTTCTCGCTCCTGTAACATGAGTTGGCTTCCTTGTATATAAATGCAGCTGCTTCTGGTGCAGAGTATGGCAACTACTTTACACTGCACAGGAGAACACTTTGGCAAAGGAGACCTGAAGATTGTGCTTAGCTGAATCTGCAGAGGGAATTTAGGTAGAGGGAATGTAATTATTGAAGTTTGGCCAGGACATTGGGAGAAAACACATGTACTCTTGTGACATGTGCCATGAGATAATCATTTGCAGCAAAGGAAAGGCTACACAGTAAAGCAGTCAGCATTAGGTAGGTTGCTATTCTGCATGTGCAGCATCATGAGTAATGTTCTGCCTTCTCCATTTGTAGGGAATGGGGTTTGAATTCTTCAGACATGACAATTCCCTGAGCTGACTATTTCCCTTAACAGGCACTCACAGAAAGAGGTAGTGGTCTACTCTAATTTTGTAGGGTCCATAGAGAAGCTGTTGGTAAGTTCTCCTGAAATAACTCTGGTTTCCTGTGCTTTGATTTCACATATAATTAGAGAAAAAAGCAGAACTGGAATCTTGGATCTGTGCAGTGTGAAAGAGTAAGGATGGAGGAATAAGGGTTTCTTCATTAGGACTGGTTGTCTTCCACCCTGACCCAGCTGAGAGCTAGGAGGTAACGGGCTGAATTTCAGGTTTGAGGTGGCAGTGCTCAAGATCCTGAGGTTCTAGTGGATGTGGTGTGAGACGAGCTGGTCCCCTGGCCAACCTGAGGCTGAAGGCATGACAGCATCTTCTTTGGTTTCTCTGTTGTTTTGTTTCATTCCTAGCCCTTAAGCAGTCCCAAACCTAACTGATGTGAGAATTTTGCTTTGTTGACCATCTTTGGCCCTTCACAGTCATCTTAAGGTCCCTTAGAGATGAAGACTATAAGCTCGTCAGAGAGGAAAAGAAATCATTTTCTTGTTGTGTTTTCGCAGTGGCTAGCCTGAGATGTGGTGAGATCTGTAACCTAACTCACATGAACGTGACTAATATCACAGTACAAATGGTAAATGAATGTAGTTGATATTGATCCCAAATTTGACATCATTTTGATCAGCTTCAGGATTAGTTTTGTCTGATAGCATTCCTTCTTTGAGCTGGACTCCTTAACGTAAACAATTGCACTAAATGATCTCTTAATAAGTTAAAAAAGAGGGAAGAAAAACTCCTCCAGGCTCACCGCCATCACTGAGAAAGCAATTAGCTTTTGGACTGGACCACAGAATTGCTGTGAGAATGAGCGACTGACTTTTTCTTATGGAGGAGGAAGTGCTGTGTTACTGAGAGGGCATGAGGATGCTACCAGAAAGTGGCACTAGTTCTTGGAAACAGCACCACTGGGTTTTTTTTCGTACAAATTCAGGAAAATTCAGGGGAAAATTTCAGGAAAATACCTTCAAGTATCAGGTGAGTAGGGGGCATCAGGAAACCCCTCAGCCAGGAAGTTGGGGTGGAGGTTCCCTGCCGCCTGGGGAGATATGGCCGCATTGCTCTGTGCTGTCAGCTCACAACTGGTTGATTTTATCTTTGTTCCCTTTTGGGAAACCATGTCTTATACCTGAAATATCCAAGAGGGTCACGAAAACAAGTGTGGTTCTTCCATGTTTGCCTAGAAAATGCTGAGCAATAGCAGCTCGGACCTTCAGCGTTTCTTGGAAGCTGCTTTCAGTTTCCAGGACCACTTGTTCTTGGTGATCTGCTACATATCTCTGAGGCACATGTCTCCTGTGCCGTATGTAAATCTGCAACAATACATCCTAGATTCCTGTAAGCTCATACCCCCCCATTCGTTTAATAGAAAACCCAAGTTCCTTTTTTAGCTTCCTCTGCTGACCACAACTCACGTCATGAGTAAAGTCCCGCCTGCCATGCTGCCTGCTAGTGGGTGTACATATGGTCTGCAGAACATGAATGCAGCAAACCACTTCACAACATTGTTGTTTTCTTTTGCCTCTTTTTTTTTAATTCTCTCAGTGGAAACTGTTAAAGACAGAAAGTCTTTGCTAATAAAATTTACACAGCTGCTGTTGCTGCAGATGAAATCCTAACACCAGGAATTTCCAGGCAAGGATGCCCCCTTGCAAATTTCACTGAAGAGGGCAACACATTTCCAGACTGTGGAAAGCCATTGCAAAGATATGTCACTATGTGTTTAGCCACCAAACCTGTAAATGAACTAGCCTATAAGGCTGTTCTCTGCAATCAGTGCAGGCTTGCAATTTCCTCCCTCACCCCTGTGCCGCCACTGAAGCTGCTGTTGCCCCAAGCACAGCTCTGGTTTGGAGATGTCAGATTCAGTTGCCACTTCTGGCCTGAAGGTGAGGATGGTAAAGTCCACCAGAGGCTCACATTTGGCCTGTCAGCAGCTGGCTATTTGTCCTCTAAGCTTCCAGTTGCCTCATAATGAGATATTGTAATGAGAGTGCTGGCACTAGTGTGGTTCTGCTACAGGGCAAAGGCAAGGGGGAAGGCCTCCATTCTTGCTTTCTGCCTTCTCCTAAACAGAGTTGAAAATGCTGTTTAAACAAACGTATGCATGAAAATTAGCTCACAGGTTGGAGAGTGGATCCATCCAGAATGGGTGTTTGAGAGGAGCGGCTAGCCATGCTACAGAAATAACATTTTCTGTTGAATCCGGCTATGGCAGGCTGCATAGTCTTTGTAAGGTGGCAGGCACCTCATCATGGGCAGGAGTGTTTAAAGGGCAGAAGAAAGGTCAATTTCCATGGAAGTCTCCATTTCTGGATTTCCTTCCCCTCTTCAGTACAAGGCAGTATTTATCTGTAGGTTTCCAGAGGACAAGTCACTTCTGAACCAGTACTTTGGTGCAAATATAGCCTGAGTAGCAGCAGTAGAGATTCATGTTATTCTGTCAGGGTACTGAAGCCACGAACCCGCAGACATATGTGTAAGATTTCCAGGCAACAGGACTTTCAGTTCTTGTGTGTGATAATTTGTGCCAATTGTAGTAGGAGTTGCTTTAGGTGGCTGCTTGTACTAAAAGAGTTGGGGCAGGAAGGTCTCTGTGGGAATGAGAGAAGCTGTTGCCCTATTTCAGGGCCACTAGAGCTTTTGCAGAGCCATCCTGAACGTCATCATGGCTGATGGCCTGCTTGTTGCCCAAGATGTGAGACATGATCTGGCTGAGCCACGAGGCAGGTCTGGATTTGTGCTAGCTGTCCTCTGCTTCTTGTGGCTCGTGGCTTACTTTATCGTAGTGCCCAAAGGCTTATTTCACCTGCCAGTGATGGAGCAAGAATGAGCAAAGGCCGTTTGTGGTAACAACCTGTTTTTGGCAAATCACGATAAATGTGCTGCTTTGGTCTAGCATTTACCTGGGCCTGGTGAGAGGTGTGAAAGTGTGAGGTGGTGTTATCTTTCCTGATACTTTGCCTGCTTTTAGTTTTCTAGCACTAAGAGCCCTCCCACTCACACTCTGGAGACAGCACCTGCCAAAGTGGCTGAAACCACTCTCTGCTGAGCCATTCAAAGCCCTGCAGAGTTGTCTCCTGGTTTATTCCACTCTAATTTAATGCAGGGGCTTTACATGTCTCATTTTGCTACAGGTGCCTATTTGCAAGAATAATTACTCATTTGGAGAATATTTGTAATTTTCTCACATAGGGCCCCTTTTCAGAAGAGTGCAGCGCTCTGATGCAGCTCGTGGAGCACGTCATGGCATCACTGAGGGGAAAGAATAGTCTTTAAAACATGTCCCTAGTGCTGACTATTTGTGTTAACAAAGAAATAACTCTAGGGGAAAAAAAAGTAAATATCACATCCTTCCCTTCACTAGTGTTTCCTAATGATTTCAAAATCTGGTCCCTGAGCATTTTGCTCTGGTTGTTAGAAACCTCACATTCAGCAAGATACTCCTGCAAGGCTTAAGGCTTCTGCTCCTGAAATGCAGAAATGGGATGTGCCAGCTGGGGTCTGAGAGTTTGATCCTGCAGTGCTTGTTCACACAAAGGTCTTGCACTGTACAGGGTGCAGTGCAAACTCCCATCCCATTGAAGCGTGATTAGAACAGGGCTTTATCAAATGCTTGGCCTTTCACTGGATTTATGGGTGAAGGGGTAAAGGGTAAAGAGGACTAAGTGAAAAGAAATCATCATTGACTTCAGTGGGAGAAGGCTTTTTTGCTCGCCCAAAGAGTGCTTGTTCTAGTGATCGCCTCCTGACTTACGAAGTCCATTGCTTGAGCTCGAGCTGGTTCTGACAGATCCTGTCGCTATGTTCCATCCTTAGCACAAAACCTCACATACAACTTCAGAGCAGCTTTTATTTATTTATTTATTTGTGAGCATGTTTTCCTGGTTCAATATAATTGGTTGCTAAAAATTATAGCTGGCCCTGATGTTGCCTGTTCAAAGTTGCTGCCTGCAAGCTCTGCTCCCTCTCACTGCTGCTTTTTCACCAGAGAGATGGACCACATTTTCTTCTCTTGGTGAACGGTTTCTCTGCTCCCCCAGCCTGCTCCAGCCTGGATGCAGAATTCTCTCCTCCAGCTTTCTGAACCCATCAGAGGTTTCTAGCCCAGCCTTCTCGTGCCCATGCCCCTGACAGCCCCAGACATTTTGATTCCTATGGGCCAGTTTCTGTTTTCCCAAGAACAAGGGCTGCTCAGGTCAAAACGTCCAAGCTGATTGGAGAGACCTACCACCTCTTTAGGTCTCACTCTCCTATTGAAGAAGAGGGCAGAGGATTATTGCATCATCTTTTCAGCCTTCTAGAGGCTACACTAGTGCCCACTCCTACACGAGTGCCCAACAGACGAGATTGCTGTTGGAACTAGCTTTCTTCTCCTCTCACTTTCTCTTCTCTTTCTCCATCCCTGTGAGCGGCATGGAGGTGATGAAGTCCATAACTCAGTGCTGTGAATCCCATCAGTCAGCAAACTTGCTGCTAAGTTTTGCAGTTTGCTGAAGTGTGCTGGCCTGCCTTGTGGATCTGGCCCTCCTTGCTGAGTCCAGCTCACCAGCTTAAGAACAAAGACCTTATTTCTTCTTGAAGCCCTGCAGAATGTTGTCTAGGAGTCTGTGGGATGTGGTGGCATGTTATGGTCTTTTTTTTTCTTAATTTAGAAAAAAAAATATTATTATTGTTTTTTCTTCAAGCATTTTCCAAAGTACAAGCAAAACAACCATTTTTATTTTTTTCTTAGTTCTCTTGTGTGCATGAGTGAGTTGTGCTGATAGAGGAGCTCAAGGCCGGTGCCGTGTCAGATATTGCACTCAATATGAGTGCTGATGTAGCCGCTCCTTGTTGCTGTGAATGAGACATATCCTCCCTTTCAGGTGAGCCAGAAAAAGCTGATCATGAATATTCCGAAAATTATTATTTAAAAATCTTCTGGCTAGATTTCTTCTGTAGCTGTTCAATGCCCTTTTCATTCCCCTCCCTTTTCATTCAAAGTGACTATATTTCCCAAGCAGTGCCTCCAGGCACTCCCCCATACAGATAGGAGAGAGCTGGGATGGTTTGAGGTCTCCAGATGGGAGAGTTTTTTGCTTGGAAGATTTCGGGGCCAGGGCAGTCCTGCCAGAGAGCAGAGGTCATTTCCACCTGATGGCAAGCCTTGCAAGCCTGGGTGAAATAGCTTGGTTCTTCCACAGGTTGTTTTCTGTAGATTCAGGTTTCTACACTGTGAAAGTTACAGTCAGTAATAGCAGTATTTAGCACAGTTTGGGTTCTGGATGGGCCTGAGAGCCAAGCTTTGCTGTCCTGCGTAAACCAGGGTTGGACTGACACAAGGAGGCAGAGAGTCTTTAGGGATGTCCTTTCAGGTGCAGAAGACAGCAGTGGGGTCAAGCTGGAATCAGAGCATGCACTTGTGTCTGCCATGGTCTGATCCAGCCTGCTTTGGCAGAGGAATAAATATCAGTCTTGAGGGGACTCCAGTGCACCAACTTCCCTGTTTTAAGTTTAGAGGAAAAAAAGAAAAGGACCCTCTCTGGGAAGCTGGCTGTTTCAGGACCAGCAGAAATACTGCTCCCCCCTGCCCCCTTTGGAGTTTTGGCAGTTGCTGTGATTAGGGCAGAGATTCCACCCCTAATGTGGAGAGGTGCTGTGCAGGTATGAACACTGCCAGAAACAAAGCAAAGTTGCATGTAATTTGCTCTCCTCTGGATCAGGCCCAAGGAAGCCAGGGTGCTGTGAGGGTGAGCAGGTCTATGAGGGGAAAAAAACCCCAAACAATTGCAGAGGAAAAATATATGGAGAAATTAGAAAGTGAAGAGGAAATGAATTAAATGACCAGAAAGTTAGAAAAATAGAAAAACCAAAAGCAATTAGAGTACTTTTTCCTTCTTCTTTACAACAGCTATGTAGGTATCTCTCCTTTCCTTCTCCACAGCAGTGTGGCCTCCTCTGTGAGAGCTTCAGTGGCAGGCATCGCATTTGAGATGAAAAGATGACCATCAATGAGAAAGCCTAGAAATATCCTAAGCAGAGTATAAAATTTCAAAGGGAACGGACAAAAGATGGTCCCCAGACAGGGCAATCAGGTATGGACGGGCCACCCAGAGACAACATCCATCCCCCTGATCCAGGGCGGGGAGGTCCTGGGCTGCGTCCAGCAGCCCACTTCCAAAGGATGGATGAAGAAGGAGCAGACCTGATGTACCCATTCCACAGAGTGACCACTTGTCCTAACAGGGCTGCTCCTTGCAAGGCAAGGTTTTTCCCACTGGTGCAGAGAAGCATCAGTGGCTGGGCAAAGGCATTTCTGCCTTTTGTCGGCCTCAGGCAGAGGCACTGAAGACCTTGAGCTGGTGGTAACGTGGCGTTGTTTAGAAATGGGACACTCTTAGAAAGGAGATGTTAAAAAAAAACCAACAAACCAAAAGGGAAAAAAACCCTAAAAACCGTAGCGAGAAATGTTGCAGGAAGAAGCAGAGGCTTCCCCTGGAGAAACCTGCTCGGCCTCTCTAGCTTATGAGGCATGTGAGTGTATTTCCTCTGTCATAGCCCATTGACTGACTGCAGAAAATGTCCTCTCCTGCAGCAGAATCTGTCCATCTGTCTTCCTTGAAGCCCTCCCCGACCTTTCCTTGCCCTCCTGCAGGCCCCTTGCTCATGCACAGTGAGTCTGCTGCACGGTTTTGGCTCCTCTCCTTTCTGCTATTCACCCGTGAACCTCTCCTCCTGCTGATTGCAATGGCCACCACGTCCCCTCTCTCCAGCGGCCCTTTCTTTCCTCTGCCCTGGGATTCATGGGGTGGTAGTGGTGTCCCATTGCTCTGTGTGCAAGATGTGGCCCAGGTTGCCCAAGTGCATGAGAGACACTGAGCTAGGATGTCCACGCATCCAGAGGGTTTGCACGGGTCCGCAGCACTGGCACAAGCTCCAGCTTCCAAAGCCTTGCTGCGATGCTGTTTTTCCCATCCCCTTCCACATCAGCTAATGTCCTGAGGCTTTGAAATCTGAGCCCAAACCATTGGTTACTGAGTACTGTTCCTGCTACAGGTGCTACTCCCTCCTCTTCCCCCAGTCTTTTATTTCTTCTTCCTGGCATGGGCTTAGGTGGGCATGCATAGTGCCATATATTCAATGACTTATGAGTTTGAATTTCCTGTGGGAAACATGTCTTATGGCCTGCAGGTAGGTGCTTTGTTATTTTTCCTCTCTCCCCTGCCTCCCCCATTAGGTCTTCCCTTAGCTTTAGAGCTTTTCTGTGCTCCTCAGTGCCCATTTTGAGATCCTGAGCCCCTTTGGATCTCATTTACACTGCCATGTAGCTTGACTAGTTTCAGTGGTGTTAGTGCTCACTCACATCTTGGTAAATGAAACGAAAACCAAGAGTGTGTTTGCTGTGTTTTCCTTGGTAAGTGTAAAGCAGCCTATCCATGTTGATATTTGCAATTGGGAAACATTCCATACCAGTGTGTCCTTGCATACAGTAATGCGTTTCATCATCCGTCTGGTATGGGAGACTCTGGATGGAGGGAGAGATGTGAAATGGTCTGGCCAGTAAAAACTTCTAAATTGGTATCTCCCTGAGCAACCCGATCTGATGTCATCACTGACCCTGTTTTGAGCATGAAGTTGAACTAGAGACCTCCCACAGCCCCTTGAAAAATTATTGCCAGATGGGAAAAGAGGTAATAGAGCCCTTACTTCAGTAGCTCTTTCTCCACTTATTCCCTTTCTCACTTATTAGGCTACGGCTGTGCCTCCCATGTCACAGATGACACAGGCAGTGACGCTGCTGACGGCCATCAGCAGGGCAGGATGGACAGGCCAAGTGCAAAAGGGGTGACAGCACTCTGGGACTGCAGTCTCCCAGCTTTGTACTAAGCTTGGAGGCTGGAAGATCAACAGGAGTGGAAGCTAGCTGTAAAAAGAAATCTTTGGTGTTTTGCAGTCTCTGCTTTCATTTCATCCCCAAGTTTGCAGTCCTTTCACTGGTTTGGACAGTCAATTTCCCTGAGAGGACAGCTCTTCACCTTCCAGGGGGGTCAGGGGCAGCAAGCTGTAACTGTCACTGGGCTGCACTTACTAAAGGGGCAATGGATGGACATATGGGCGTGTGTGTGCACTGTGTGTTTGTATATTTCAGTGATTAAAAGAGAGGCATATGTATATACATACATACATAGAGACACATCTATAAATATATATACATAGCTTGAGCTTTGAAATACGTTTCTTCCCCATCCAAATTTTTCCATCTGGAATCCCAAATGATACTCCTTTTTCTTTTCACTCCAACCCGCAGATTCCCTTGGCCCTTAGGATGTAGGGTAGGACTTAATAAAATCATCCTTCCCCAGGACTCTTGTGGTCCACAGGGCCTCTAAACAGCACTTGTAAACAGAATTTGTAACCATGGCCATCTTCAATGTGTGTCCTGCTGCCCACAGGGTCCTTTCCAGCTGTCAGAGATCTGAGCATATGGGTGCTCAGAGTTCTTGATGCCCTAACGCTGACTCCTGCTAGTTACAGTGATTGATTACCCCGGCTCACCATCTCACTTGGCATGGTGGTGAGAAACTGTGGCACATCTGTGCCACAGCCTGCACCGCTGGCGAGTGGGAGAAAAGGAAAATGTAGCCCAGCAAGCAGTTCTGGCAACCTGTGGGGATGGGAGACTCCAGTGGTGCAGCTACTGAGGAGGTGAGGAGGGCAACATGCGTTAAGCTTGGACTGATGTTAAATCTCTTTTCTTTTATGCAGTCCCCATCCTGACATCCCACATATTTAGCTCATTTCTTTTAAGAACAGTTTGGAAACACCTGGTCTAGCTTGAGTAAAAGGCTTAAATGCTGCATTTTAAGTACAGATTTCTGACAATTCACAGAACTCAGAGCTTTTTATTTGGAAGAAATGTGGAGATTTTGCTGAAAACTGAGGCTTTTATTTTTCTTTCCAGTTCTTCCTTGCTCATTAGCTGCCTCTGGCTTGGGTACATGCACAGCCCCACATCGCATTGCACAGATGCCCTCCGTGCTCTGTAGGCCCATAAAAAGCCTGATTTTCAAATGAGCCAAGCGTCTGAGCAGGTTCCACTGACTTCACCTTATTATCACAGGGCTCCTGCTCCAACCTACCAGTCAGACCCACCAACATCAAAGGCACTAGGCAGATTCACACCAGATGAAAGGCTGGCCCACCCCTCTTGGGATACACCCATTCCCTGCCCACGTAATGCTGGTTTCCCACCTGGTAGGCTGTGGGGTAGGCGGTAGGGTGGGACCATTGCTCAGTGTGGTGGCCTCCACCCTGATTTCCTCTCTTCTGGAGGCACCCAGAGACTCAAACGCTGCCTTCGCCCCGGGTCATGCCTACAAAGGGAATTTCTCTTGCTGCCTTCTCCTTTGCAGGCAGCAGCTGCTGATCCTGCTCTGCGGAGGTACAGGCACACTTGGCTACTGTGGCTCCTGCCAGTGCCCTCTCCATGGGGGTCTGTCCAGTTAATAAATGCCATGTAATGTGGACAGGTGTAGCAGCGTCTTTTTCTGCACCTGTACAGTGCATTTTTGCAGGGCTTTTTTGGACAGCAGCACTTTGCCTACAGATTTGTGGGAGTCCAGCATAAAGTGTCTGAATTCCTCTTTGTTCAGGCCCATTTTTTAACCTGTGGGTCAGAAAATTCCTACAGCCCCAGTCCCAGGCTGCCTTGCATCCTCCCCATCTCCCAGAGCAAGGTGACTTGCTCTGCTGCTGGCTGGGCTGCAGTTGTTTAAGGGAAAACAGAGCTTTGCTCTCTGGGTCTCTTCTCCTAGGCACAGGGCTCACCTGGATGCAGCCCCCTAATTTTATTTAAGTGAATCAGTTTTAAAAGCCTGGACTGGTTTCCTGTGAAATGAAATCTTGAAAAAAAAGTGGCTGCACCTTTTCCAAAAAGGCCCTGCTGTCAAAATGCAGCTCGTAGTAGCAGGGCAGCATCTCTGTGTGGTATAACAGACTGCTGGAAAGGTATGAGTTTGCATGGCTTAGCTTATATAAATTGAACAGCAAGTGCCAGCAAACTGCAGCCATACGAGAGATCCCGAAAGGTTTGAAGTGTTGCAGAACAAAGCTACTTTTATGATTTATACACTTGCCAGACAACAATCAAATTCTTTGCTGAAACTGGAGCTTCCCTGGTAGCACCACGAGGGCTGACTGGCCTGTGAGGAATTCTTGGTGTCGGAGCAGCTGTCCCATAGTGGTACAAAGAGCTTTGCCAGTGTGAGACGGAGCTATCAATAGGATGTCTATCAGGGCAGGCAACAAATGGGCCACTGGTCTTGGCTTCCTCTGCCTCACCAGCCCCAGTGCATGTGATACACAGTGGTAGCAGCCCCCTAGACAACTGTCATAACATTTCTGCGCAAGGTGTGGTAGCCACTGAGTTGTTCCTGTGCTTCATAATGAGCTCATGATTGTCTGCTGCGCAGAGCTGAGTGGCTAGAGCAAAGGGAGAAGCCTATGGGGTGAGATGCCCCTGTGCGGGCAGGCGTCAGGCCACCCATGGGGCATGGTGTCCACAGGGAGTGGGCAGGAGCTGGCCCCATGGGGCAGGACACTGGTGGCTGCTGTTGGTCCTTCCTGGTAGGGCAAAACCAGCTGGTGTGTGACTGGTTGGTAGCGGGAGGGCATTCCTATGGTCTGCTACTGGGAGATGGTAATCCAGGGACATGGTCTGGGAGTCAGGTGCTTATATGGTTTTGCTCATGTTGAGAGTTGCGTCAAGCTCTTAGCTTTGTTATACTTCTGTTTTCCTGAGTGCCCAGTGAGGTGTCTCTTAGCTATAACCTTTCTGAGGTGCTGTTTCCTTCTGTGTAAAATGAGGACGATAGTGTTAATTGCTTTATAACCAGATGAAGCATCTTTATAAAGGCAACAGGAAAGATGAGGACTCCCGAAATTTTGCCTGGTGAGTGAACTTTGGCCACCATGCCCACCTGGGTGTGTGGCTTAATGTTAGGGGCTTATGTGTCAGTGCTTCACTGGTGGGGGGTAAGAAACACTGGTTAGAGCTTTCAGCCCAAGGTCTCTTTACTAGTGCTAAACTTGTATACATTGAGACATTATTTATTTAGAGAACAGCTCTTATTGCTGTGGTTTTGCCAGAAAACATCCTCTGGTTTCCACTGGCCTCTGAGCCTGCAGCATAAGAGATTATTTTCCACATTTGTTTGCACATTGCTCTCATTAATGCTTACAGCAGAAGTCTGTGGGCACTAAAGTGAGGATACAGGGTACAAAATCAATGGCAGGCAGGCAGAAGGATGTGTGTGAAAGCCCTCCAGGAATATGTCTGAATATCACCATAGAAAAGGTTTTGGAGGTTTTGTAAAGGTTGTAGTGGTACACAGCCATCTTGGGGGCTATCCTATTAGCTACTGTGAGTTCACTGTTCAGGTGAAGGTATTTCACCTAAAGTAAGGAGTCTGTGTCTGCCTGAAAAGTTTTATAGGGTTGAACTCCAGCTCCTGGCTGACTGTATCTAGGGATCTCCGGTACCCAACAAACTGTCACTGGAGAGCACCAGACAAGTGCACAATGATATATAAATAGCTAATTTTACTTTGGGCATGGGCTTTGGTAAGCCTGGCCAGTTCCTTCCTCTAGCTTTCTCTTACAAAATGCATGTCATCTGGGATTTCTATATCAGCTATATGACTTATTTGCAGGAGTGTGATGGTGATGATGCTCTGTAGTGGATAGGGGAGACAAGGAAACCCATGCCAGAACAGAAACGTATCAGGTTATTTTGGTGTGGAGTGAAGTGGGGGACTGGTCCCATTGAGATAACGGATTTTGGCCCAGTTCTTCTATATTTTAGGGTGAGGCAAAGAGGGAGGCCAGTTAACACACAGTGAAAGAACTTGTTCTTGCCATTGGGAACCCCTGGTTTTGCCCTGCTCACCCTGTTTATTCTCAGGCAGCTGACTTGTCTTCTTCTTGGCTTTCTCTTTTCCCCCAGCTAATGCAGACTGGCCATCTCTTCCATTTAAACAGAATCCAGCAGTATTTTGATGCCAGGGAAAATACCAAAACGTTGCTCTGAAAGCCACAAAGGGTTCAATTATTTCCTGGAGATGATAGGAAGCATATTGAATTGCAAGAGATGGTTATCGGCTCTTACTTGCGGAGGAAAAGGGCTAGGAGTGAGTGGAATAGAAATCATTGTACAGGCAGCTTTTGCCTATGAAAGTCATCTGGCTCATTTCATAAAATGAGGTTAAGCATGGAATGCAGGAAGAGAAAAGGAGGACTGAAAATCTTGGCACTGTCTTATGCTTACCTCTTCTCCTGCTGTGCACTGGGCCTGGGCTCAAGGGACTGGATGGCTGGGAGCATGCTCAGCTCTGGGGAGTGGGAGAGGCAGGGATGTTTCCTGTAGTCCTCCTTTCCACTGCTTCTCCTAGAAACCAGCAGCCTCTCAGTAGGGGAAAATGTGTTGACTGCAGAGATGAGGGAGCTAATTAGCTGTCTGGATGTTTTATTAGGTGGAGGAGAAACGGCTGTTCTGGGAGAAGAAGAGAGGAGGGCACCAAGAAGTCATTTTTATGCCACTTTTTTTAGCCCACTTGCTTATTTTCTGTAAAAGCTGTCATTTTCTGATGATGGGAAACAGGAGGTGTGTCTGGGAGGCCATTGGGAAACAAGTTTCCATAGGATGGGTTATACTGGTGTCCCTGGTAGTAAACAAGAGGCATGTGGAAGTGTGTTTGCACAATGCCTGTTGTACCAGACTGTCTTTGTGGGGGATTTAAAAATAGTTCAGAGACTTAATTGTGGTAAAAAAAGGTAATCTCCGGTGCGTGGTATGGAGGAGCTGGGAGAAAGTGCAACCTGCTCTTTGGGACAGTCTCCTTAGCAAAGACTGGGGAAGGAGACTTGCATTTATTTCACCAGTTAAAGCACCTGCATTTTGGCTATTCAGTCACAAAGTAGCTTCCCTCCTAGAAACTCAGGTTTTATGTATGGCATTTGTACAGTCAGCCAAAAATAGCATTTGTTAGGTAGCCCAGTAACAGAGTCTCGTACAAAGAGATCGTAGCTTCTACAAAGAAGCCCAGATAAGAAACAGCTGATTCCAGAAGCATTGTCGGCCCTTAATCCTGTGACAGCAGGCTGTGGCCTCTCCAGGTCTCTTTCAGTTTGCTGCTGTTCTGTTTTTTAAACAGGCAGGATCTTCAGCTTTCTGCATGGAAAAACACCTTTCTTTTTTAAGGAAGGAGGGTGAAAACTGACTTACGTGGTACGTGTGCATCGGCACTTCTGCATTGTAGCAGCTGTTGTAGTCACAGCAGGGTTAAAGAGAAAAAGGAAGGCTCCTTTGTGTGCCAATAGGTGGGGATTGGAGCTCATTTTTCAAATTAAGAGCAACTAAGGAGAGAAAGCAATACCCTGATAAGGAGTCCAGTATGGTGGGAGAGTCCAAGAACAAGAGATGTTGGCTTGGCTTGGCCTCAAGGAGTTGTTCTTGCACAGGAATGCATGCAGGGATGGAAAACAAAGCACACCTCTCCTCCCAGTGTGGTTCCAAGGTCTGGAGAACTGCCCGGGGCAGTCAGTGTCCCAGCCCACAGGGGATGAAGCATTGATGTCGAAAGGGCCGGCTGCCCACGCTTACCCTCCATCACTTTTAGCGTGGCCCCAGTCCTGCAAAGAAGCCCTCAGCTTTACTATTCAGAATTCAGTGGTGTCAGGTAGTCCTGACGTTTTCAGCCCAGGGGGGAACTTTTTACCCAAAATGGACATGTGTGTCCTAGTCTGGGCCTTGGTGAATATTGTAAGATGGTATTTTTCTTACCATACTCCCATCACACTGCTGATCTTGGCCACCAGACTGTAAATTCGTCTCTAGTGTGCCAGGCTGAGACTTTCCTGCCAGTTCAGATTGGTCTGGTAAGATCCCTTCACATTATTTTGACCACCCACTGGACACAGGTCTTCAGGAGCATCCCCAGTCTCTGAAGGTAGGCAGAACCATAGTCCTCCCAAAACCTGTAGACTCTTCTGGCCATGTGGATGCACGTGCTTCTCTGTCCTGAAAGTTTATAATAAAATCTTGAATTGTAGACATTTGTGTAAAGCCAGTATTTTGATCTGATCCATCACTCTGTTTTAGATTAGCTAGAGCTAGGTCTAAGCACAGGATTTCCTCCCCAGTCAGACCCAGTCCCATGGATGTTTTTGTGAGAGCTCCCCAAGTGTCTGGAGCTGCACTGTGGATTGTTAGTGGCAGTTTTAGGCTTGGGATGTGACTTTAAGCATTTTGTTGTTTGCCACAGAAAGCAGGGCATTTCTTGATTATGGAGATGTCCAGTCTTCATTTATCTTCCTACTTCAAGACTTAATACAGCAAATGCTGAAAATGTATCAGTTGGTCTTCCTGCTGCCTACCCCTCCACCCTCACTTCCTCCAGCTATTTGCTTTGAGTTACTTGCTCAGGATTTGTTTTCCCTCTGACTTTACAAGTTTGCCTTGCACAGCAAAAAACCTGCTATTTTATTCTCTCTGGTATTTGGCAGGAAAGCAAAAAGAACACAAAGAAGAATCAAGTTTTTTTTCCTGTTGATTTAACACACAAGTGTTCTTTTTAGTGCTACTGTTGCTGCTGTGTTAAAGCATCTTCTTTTCTTAGGCATGCCAAGAGCTACTGTGGAGAGAAGCAAACAGGGTATTTCTTAACTTTGCTTTCCTGGGACTGGCAGCGGGCTCTAAGCTGAGACCTGCCTCATCCACCTGGTGGTTGCTAGCAAGGATCCCTCACATGTTATTTTGATTAAGGTGATGGAACTGGACAGAGCAGCTTTTGTGCAGGGATTTGCAAAACTCATCTCTTTTTGCTGTTCTGCTCCAGTGGAAGTTGAAACAGGTGCGCTGGAGCCACTGTACTCATTGCATATTTGTCTTTTTTGTGGTTCATATTCTCATGCATTATTTTATTTTATGACACTCCTTATTTCAGGTTGGGGGTAAGCTTCCTCTCCTCAGGACATGAAACGGTTGGTGAAAGATCCCCAGTGGCTTCCTCCAAATAACTGGGGAAGGACTGATTTGACAGCAGAGTTGGTAGTTGGTTCAAGAGTGTATCTGAGCAATTTGAGCCTCTAATTTGGGATGCATGCTTTCTGGTTTCAGCCATGAGACTAGCCTCTCTTGTGATATTTTTGATTTCTTCTTCCAGCACCACCACCATCTCCCGAGAATAGGAGATGCACAGGGCACACTGAACGAGAAGGCAATCCAGCAAGGCCAGTGAGATGAACTCTCCTAAGGGACTCTTCTGAGGGCTAGAAGAAGTCTGGGGGTTCAGGCTATTTGCTCTCCTTTCCTTCTCTAATGCTCTCAGTCATTCCCTGACCCCTCCAGCTTGCATGAGAGAAAATGAAGAGACCCTCGCCTTCCTCTTAGGGCACAGCGGGTAGAAGAGACTTGCTCACAGACTGAAAGAGAAAGAAGGAAGAGGAAAATAAACAGCTGAGTCATTACTGAAAAAAAAAACCCCTTCAGGAAAGGGGAGGACTGGAAGGGGTGGCCATGAAACTTCAAGAGAACCCACAAATGTGGCGATGGACATTTACATCTGTGGAGAGAGGGCTACAATGGTTCCCGCAGAGGACACAGTGGGTACCAGGCAGCTCTTGCCCAGGGATGGTGGAAGCATTCAGCAGGTTCCAGCTGCTGAGAAATATGTAGAAATTACATGCTGTAAGTCAGCTAAATATACAAGGAGGAAAAATAGCTGAGTCAGAAAAAATGAAGTATTATATTCCAATGCATTATTAATTGGGAAACTGCTTAACACAGTTGGAGATCCTATGGGCATGGGTAAACAAAAATATGATAAGGAGAGAACCAATTAAAGCACCAATTAATCCTTTTAGGAAATTGTCCAGGTCCATTAATGATAGCCCTTAATTGTAAGTTACAGAAGAGACAACTTACTTGTATTGCTGCTGCTGCCGTGAGCATTAGTCCTATGTGTGTGTGTGTTTTGCATTTTTGTGTCTATACAGACATCATCAACTTAACAAACTGCACGCTTACCAGTGGCAAGTGCAGGTTAATGAAAAATTAGAGACTTGGTCTTCCAACTCCCCCATGGGTAGTTCACCAAATAATGATGTACTGGGATAGAATTTATGCAGGTCCATTTTCTGAAAGGAAGGACTACCAATTCTTCCCTCTCATTCCCACAGCAGCAGAAATAAAGCAGCAGAGCTGGAGCCGAAACTGTTTGCAAGAGCTAAGCATTAAGTATTAATAACCAAGTAATTATCATACCAATAACTATAATGAAAAACACAAGGTAGTGTTTCCAGATTATGCTTTGCAGAGACTGAAAGAGGTTTCATTCAGCACATTGCTCTGGCTGTACAGAATATAGTTTCTAAGCTGAGGAATTCAGAAACTACTGAACTGAACATTCACTTGATCTTGATCTCTGCAGCCCTGCCTTCACCAATAAAAGCAACTGTGGAATGAGTAGGGCGAGGGAAAACACCCATGTGCTTGCAAATAAGAACGCCAGCCTCCTTGATTTCTACGTGGAGCTATTTTTCTGTTCAAGTTCATCTAGAAGAAACCTTCACATGTTTGCGTCTTGGACTGTAAGCGCTTCCTGAAAATAATACTTTTTCAAAGTATGGTAAATCTGAATAAGTATGTGCAAAGGGTCACTTCTTCTTCTGCTCAAAGACAATAAAACATCCACAACAAAGAGAAACGCTATCAGGACACCAGAAGCACTCTTGTATGTTGGTGAAAATTATCTCAGACCATCTTGTTGGCCTTCTGTGTTTTCCCAAATCTCAGATTCCTAAGTTTTCTCTGAAACAAGAAGTTTCGTACTTCAAAAACAAATACAGTTTTAGGTTCCCATCCAAGCTGCTGGGCCAATTTTCATTAGTGCATGAACTAAACTGCATGTGGACCTTTGCACACTCCCAGTTTGTTTGCAAATTCCATGGCTGGCAAGCAGCAGCTTGCTTTAAATAGCTATACTGTATGGAGTCCTACTGTGAGGAAGTGAAAGGGACACTTAATTCATTCAATGATCAAGGCTTATTTCCCTCTTTTCATGACTGTACAGCTGGGCTTCTAGGTCCTTCTGACATGTGAGCCCCAGCTAAACTGCACTGCCTGTGCTTCAGTAGCTAAGTTGGCCATCCAAACCCATAAAATCTGGAGATGTTCTTCAAAATAGTTTTCTCATGCTGCATGGTGTCTTGAACTTTGTATGAAGTTTTGTGGAGTCCACAAGGATGAGAATTTTAGCCTGGATCTCACAGCTCTTTTGAGAGCTTTTTTGAATACATCTTTGCATTAATACATGTGAAAAATCCTAAAGACAAAAATGTTACAAGTTTTGAAGAAAAGCTATAAAGATGCATTTTTCACTACAAATTGGGCAAAAATATTCATAGAATCATAGGGTAGTTTAGGTTGGAAGGGACCTTAAAGATCATCTGGTTCCAATCCCCCTGCCATGGGCAGGGACACCTTCCACTAGATCAGGAATTGAATCCTTAGACTTTCCTCATATCTGATTTTTTACTTGCTCCTTGATCTCTCCTCTGTAACATAACCCTCACCTGGAATGACCATTGCAAAGTAGAGCAGTCCTGGTGGGGTTGTAATAATGGCCTTGCCTGGGAACAACAGCTTCTCTTTCTGCTTTGCTCTGCATCCACGTGCAAGGGTGTTGGACTCCCTATTCTAAACTTCCAGTCGAAACCAGGTGGGATAAGTCATCTCTCAAGAAGCATCTGTCCGTCACTGGTGACTAAGACTGAGTGCTTAATTTAGAGCAGATGCCCAGCTTTTAAATAGATGGCTTAAATTAGGTGAGGCAAATCCCACCCAGAAGGAGTGGGATTAAGGATTAAGTTTCTGATCAGTTGAAGCTCCTGCAGGAATATGGAAATGTGTGTTAAATCTTCCATTACTGAGATTTAAAAAAATGTTGGGAAAATCAAATACCAAATAACTGTATAAATTGTAATAGCCTAAAACAACCTTGCAAACCACTGGCTCATTGAACAAAACATCTTACAGCTCTTGTGTGGTGGAGATTCCTCTATTTGCTTTCCTTTCAAGATGCAGCTGCAATAACAAGGCATATGTGATTTTAATGTAACACTATAATCTGTCAACCCTGAGAACGAGGGAGCAGGCCCATATAAGATAACTAGCTCAACCTCACAATGATAAACATGTCAAGATAGAAAAATCAGTTCTTCCCTTACAAATGAGAGAAAGATGTAATGTAATTGGAGATGTCATGCTATCCTGGATTGAGCAACATTCCCACAATTAATCATACCAAATACATTATGTAGTAGTTGTTGCTTGAAGACAAAGGAGGAATAAATACTCGTGTAAACATGCCAAATACGAACTCTCCACAGATGTTGATTACTGTTCCATATTTAGCATAAAGCTCATCAGTACGTGGAAGATATGCTTTACATCCAAGCAGAATGATAGCTCAGAAAAGGGCTTATGACTGTGGGAAGGCTGCAGGTAATGTGGCTGGTGTCTTTTCTAGGGTCCTTAGGAAACTGGACATTAGGAGCTCCCCTGTTGACAGCAAAAGAAAATTTGCCATTTTCTTCAATTAAGGCTGCACTGGGGCCCTGGTGAACAAGAGACGTTTGGCTGACAATACAGTGGCTTAGAAACTGAAGGCAAGTTCAAAAGTTCCTAAAAACACTTCCAAACAAGAACTTTGTGAATACAATGCAAAAGCAACCATGCATATTTGCTGGAATAAAAACCCAATTATCTTCAAGCTGGGTTTGTGATTCCTCCCTGACTTGTATGTTTACTTTTCATTAATATTGATTCCTTCTGACCTTCAAGTGCCTCTTCTTCATTGTACGTGCTCCACAGTGAATAGCTTACTGGCAATAACATTAATACCAACAGAAAATGTTAAGTTAACAGTAGAGACTACTGACATGAAGTAATGTTACCTTGTGAATAATTTTTTTTTTTTTATCAGAAAACCTCATTTGGGGACCAAAAATGGTATACTGTGTGACCTTGCATATAGTGAAGCTGACTGGTATTGCATGAATTTTGATATCAAACCAAATGGCTGACAAGCAGTGCAGAGACATATGATCCATCCTGAAAATGGCTTAAAGATGAGATCGATACATAAGATTAAAAGCATAACCTCTAGGTGACCCATATGGAAATTAGAGCAAGGGTAAATTCAATGAGTAAAATGCTTGCTTAGGTTTAGCTGAAATGAAGAGGTTTTGCATTAATTTGATTTTTTCCTTCGATTTTTTTACCACTTTTCTTTGATTCCCGTGTCAGCAGCAAAGCTTCCACTCCCATCACCAGCAGTGATTTGGGAGCATGGTTGGAGAGTGTTTCTGGAGACACTTCTCCCTTGGAACTGCCAGGGTTTCTGTAGCTGTGTTTGTCCCTTCCAGTCCTTGGCCTGGGTTTACTTCAGCTATCTCTAACACCTAGTAGCTGCCTCCCTCTGTCCTCATGGGAGAGATAGCTAGGCAGTCGCAAAGGTTGCTTCATCCTCTACTTCTGAAGTACCTATTCCCCCAAGGGATGCATTTGGGAGCCGACATTCTCCCCTAGGTGCAATCAGAACCTGGAGATCCAGCCTCTTGCACTAGACACACTGCATATTTAGTTACATGTAATACCCAGACCTTGATGTTCCTTTGCTAATTGATTTCTGCTCCATGGGCTAGCCTATTCAGTAAGCGAAATTCTCCTAGAAGGAAAAAATGCCTTTTGCTGTATGTTTTCCATGGCGAGCTCTTGTAGAATAAGAAGAGTGGAACAGCTTACTCCAAAATAGCTGTGCCAGGAGTCCTTCTGCCCTTCTTCCCAGGGTGAAATTTGTTTTTGTTTTTGTTTTAGTACTATGGAAAAAATCCTCTTTCCACAAGAAGCAGCTAAACACAGAAATCTTTTACAGTCCCCTCATAAAGCTGTAATAAAATTTGCATGAGAGAAGAATTTGTGCTTGTTTATTTGGTGCCCTTTATACCCGCTATTGCCTAGAGCTAGCACATCTGACAGCAATGATGGGCTGTGGATATGGGAATAACAGTGCTGTGAAGTCTTCCCCAAAACGATGGTACTTGTGGTCTGATTTGTAAATACAACAGCCACTGTGTTGCACCCATGGCATAGAAACTGACTCCAGGATTTTAAAAAATTGAGGCTTAAGGTTAGACTCATGTTGAACATGGAAATCCATATTAGGTGTGATTTTTTTGGAAAGTGTCAGGCTAGGAGACAAAGTGTGATGGATGCCCCACTTCCTTGGGCTCCTTGGAAGAATCCTTGCCCTTGGCTGCAATAGCAGCTACTGTGAGCTCTGAGCATTTAAAAATCATATCACTAAAGATGTGGATGGAGGGCTGAGATTTTCCAGAGCCTTTAAGAACTGTTCTACTAGGCACTTAGATTCCTGTGTTATTAAGATGCTTTTGAAGCTTTTACCCAAGAGAGACTAACTTTAGGCACCCACTTTTGAGAATCTTAGCCAGAGGGAAAACAAACCACTGATAAAAGTTAGACAGAGTCTGTGTTTTGGAAATCTTCCCACAGTTATTTACACATCTGTGTATTATCTTGTATTGGTCACTGTTTCTTGTATGCGTATGTGTGGTTTGTTTGTTGGGTTTTTTTACAGTGCACCTACCACAAATTCAAATACAACCCAAACAACCAGGCAGTCACTAGTATTTTGGGACCCTATCCAGGGTGCACATTTTGTAGAGAATGAGCACATACAATTTAAGCAACAGTCTCTTGATGCATAGATGCACAACAGGCTGTCAAACGATACCTGGCTCAGTTCTCATCGCATGGCAAGTTCACAGCTGCTCTTTGAATATTGAAGGTGATGTGGTGAGTGCTCAGTAACAGAGACACTGAAGCCAGTGAAGAAATCTGCTATTGCAGAAAAACTTGACTTTGATCTTTCCCCATAACTAAGCTTCATTTTTTTTCCCCCTTCCTTTACATTCTTTCAACAATTGTGAGGCCCCGGAGACTTGAGGGAAAATTCATACAGCTCAGGTCATTTTAGCAGTTTGTGCAGCCGTTCAGTCAGTAATAAACACTCTAGCAGGGCAATGATTGTTGGAATAGTAGGGAGCATTTTAGCCAGCAAGCCACATGAAAATGATAGACAGTTGCTGAAATCAAGAGAACTGCAAAGCAAAGGAACAAAAGCATAAGTAAGTGAATCATTAGGCTGGGCTCAGAGACGTGACATGCCAAGTGCTGTGCCTCCTATAAATTTGGTGAGTTGATGATTTACCATAGCAGGGCTTTTCAGTAAAGAAAATGAAAACTTCAGGAGGGCTCTTCAGTTCCAAGAAACAGCACCAAGAGAAACATACCCTTTGTGTCACAACAGCTGGCTTGGTATTGAAAGCATTGATACCAGTGAATGAGGCTGGAAGAGGCTTCAGACTCTCTCATTCCTATTAGGGTTTAAAAGCACTAGTGCCAGATCCTGCAGTTCTTGCTCAAGCAGAGCTCCCATTGATGTGTTCTTAATCTGGAAAAAGTCAACATGGTTATTTATGGAGCTGTAGTGCCTAGGGGCTCTAATAAAAACTGTGCTAGACATTGTACCTATATTTAGTAGCAGCTAGTTCATGTCTCATAGAACTTGTGGTCTGCATAGACAAGACTGATAAAACAGATATGGGGTAGGAATTGCTGTTTTTCCTGTTTTACAGATGGGGGAGTAAGGGTTAGAGATTGCAGGGGGATTTTCAAAGCCACATAGTGATGTTGGATATTTATTTCCCATGCATTTTAAAGGGAACTGAATGTACAGATGCCTTGGTTGTGTTGAAAGGCTCAGCCAACACAGGCATCTCAGATTTGGCGGGATGATGGGAAGTCTGTGATGGATGTGTAATTAGTTTAGATCTAGACATTCCAGGCCAGTCTGCTACACCAAAAACATCCATTTTTGGAGAGAGTTTGCCTCAAGTTAGGTCTGCAGAATTTTGACCTATGGACAATGGCTGCCATTTTACATGCCGTATGCATATAAAAACAAATAGGTAGAAAACAGAGTGAGGGAAATGGAAAGCCACATAACCTTGATTACCCTGAAACCTCCTTTCTCTTTGGTGTATGTGGCTGCCTCTTCTCACCTTTTGTGGAAGTCACCTGAAACCCACCGAGACTTGACTGCATCGCAATAGATACATAAGCTCGGGCTGGTTAGCTGTAGAGAATGTTTTTAAGTGAAATTTGGCAGCTGTACCTGGAGCACCTTGGTCCGTAGAAACCTAACCTGTCACAGGAATTTCCAGGCCAACAACCACCACAATGTTTTGGAAAGGAACCAACAAGGCAGAGAGAAAAGTTTGGAATATTGGAAAGGGTTCAGAAAAAAGCTCATGAAGTGATCTGAAGCCTAGGAAATCTGCCTTATGTTGAGAGTTGTCAGAAGCTCCATGTATTTTGCTCAAAGGAAGACTGCAAAGTGGTTTAGTAGAAATGTCTGTCTGGGCAGTTATTTTGAAAAGAAGCAAGGTGATTTTTTCTTAATTTATTTGACCCCTCCTTTTAAGATTCTGTGACTGAAAAGTTCCCCTGGAAAAATTTGAGCTAGGAATAGGACACACAATCTTCTTTATTTTGAGAAAGCTTGATTTTGTCACTGGAACAACAAAGGGATCTGCAGTGAATTCTCCATTACTGAAAGACTTGACAGCAATCTTGAAACTTTTCTCAAAGCCATGGCCTTAGCCAGGCAGAAGGGTTCAGTTTGAGTCAGGAGTTACTTTATGCGGAGCAAAGGACAATGCTGGGTAAGAGTGATGTAAGCTGGTCACTGCACTTTTTAAACTTACAAGCTAGGAAAGTCAAATAAAAAAGGAATTTTAGTGATACTGTCTAAAAAATTCCTGTAGTATTCTTTTAAGGTTTCATATTTCTCATCCTCCTACAAAAGAGTTGTTGGATTGGAGCTCTTGCAGTGTCCTGCAAATTTATTAGCCAGCCAGTTCAGGCTAATGAAATCAGTCAACGTAATGGATACAATGCATACTTAAATATAATCAAATTAGGAATGCAGGCTCTCTCCTAACTTTGGATGAGATCTGGAGGGGCCCCAAACAGGATTGTCAAATGTATTTGAGGTCACTGCGGGGCCTGATTTTCAAAAGCACTTTGTGTGACCATCCCTGTTGCGCTATTTGTGTCTCAGCACAGGTCAGCATCCCCTGCACTGCGCTTTTTGGGAAAGGTGGTCTCATTCCTGGTCCTGAGCCCTTTAAAAATGGTCCTATGACATGCAGGTGCTCTTTCCCAACAGGATTCAGCTCTTAGAAAAAGTGTTGTGACTTAAATCATAAAGTACTGAGCTTGCTCTTACTGGAATCTCCACATTTGGAGCTCTATGTTTTTAAAGACTCCCTCATTTCTAGTTCTAGCTTGAATGGAATTTTGTTTATATGTGAATATTATATTTAAAAAAAATCAGATAAAAGTAACAGCAGAATAATAGAAATAATAAAAGCCTGAGTTAGCCGAAAAGGGGATCAGATGCATATGACTGAAAGTAATGAATTACACTCGCTTGTGAATACAGAGTCACTGAATTTCCATTTTATTGTGAATTTCACTGCTTCAAAAATGCCCACATCTTCAGTGGACAAGCCCTTGATCCAATGCAAAATGAAAAGACTATAACTTGTCCTTTTAATGCCTTTTTCCCCCCTTTCCTAATGGATCATCTGGAAGACAGAAGAAAGGCAAAGTTTTACTACAGGGGGAGAGAGAGGAAAAACTCAGCATCCCCCCACATCCTCATCCAGCACCCCATGAATATCAAGGGACAAAGCAGGGACACCATCAGCTGCTGGGTACCCCTCCGCTTGCCTCCTCCCCACCTGTTCCCAGGCCCCTCTGCAAGTGTGAAATGGAATTTCAGCAAGCAGCATCCTGGGGGGGGAGCCAGGGGGAGGTGGGAGGCAGAGCGTGGCAGGCAGGGCTGACACATCCAGGATGAAATGTCCAGGTGCAGGGTGTGGGAACAAAAAAATTTAGAAGAAAAAAAAGAAAAGCCTCTTGCGCGCACACACACACAAATCAGTAAGAAGTGTAATGCATCTTTCTTTAATTAAATCCCACCCTTGAATTTGCTGGGCAGCCCCAGCCAGTGGCAACCTCTGCCCCCCTCCATTTTGTTGACTGGCACAGCTGTTAGTAAATCACCTGCTGGTGCAGCTCTCCGGGGCTTTAAAGGTCATCTGTCAGCGGCTGCTGGGGAGAGATAAAGAAGAAAAACAGAACCAAAAGTCTAAAAAAACCCCAACTAAACTAGTTTATGAAAGCAAAGCCAAAGAGTGCTCTGTGTCCAACCTTTCCACTGTTTACCTTGCTGTCACCTGTGGGTGCTTTTAATTCATCTGATTCCCCCTACTCTTTTCTATGCATTTTCCAAGTTTCCAGCTACTTTTATAATCCTTTTGTTTTAAACTTTTCTTTCCTGCATGGGAATCTGTAACCCCACTTCAGGAGCACTTCTGAGTCCCTGAGAGTTGGGCACAACACCCTGCAGGAAGGGGTGATGCTGCTTGGGTGGGGGGAGCAGGGAATCCCCTGCCTGGCGCCCCTGTCCCCACTCCCCTGCGCCCTGGCACCTGGTGCTGTGCCATGATGTGGCCGGGTGTGCAGGATGACGGTGGTGGGAAGGACACAGACCTCATTTCCCCTCTTCCCAGGGTTTGGCTGGCTGCGCTCAAGGCCATCTAGCTGCCTGGAGGATTCCCCCATGTTCCCTCTTTTGCTTGGGAGCTGCTTTTAAGCTGAGGCTCTCCCAGATATGCCCATGCCATGTATTCCATAGACCTGGAGCCTGACCCTATGCCTTGACTTCCCACCTTTGCCTCCCTCCTTCTTCACCACCATGGACTTGGCAGGTGATTGGGACTCTTGGTTGAATGTGCTGTGCTGGTCTTGCTTGAACCCTGTGGGACCGGTCCTCGTTGGTGAGACCATGGCCTCTGCTGGCCTTGTTGTCGCCCCAGGCACCTCCCCTCCTCACACAGAACAGCCAGCCCTCACACCCCCTCACTCCCTGCTCCAGGTTACTTTACGAGAAGCCAAAAGAAGCTATGCAATCTCAGCCTGATATTTCATTTCCAGTGATCCATGGCTGCAGGTCCACAGTACTTCTCCAAACCAGTCATGTAGATAAGGCCTGCTGAATTGGAGAGCGGGTTGGGTGGAGGGGGGAGTACAGAGAGCAGCTCCATCCCAGGACATGAAAGAGCATGGTTGTCATAGGTGATTCCTTGCCACAAACCACTCCTTCAGCTATTTATGCTTGAAGGGGTAAACTGGTTTTATGCTTATTCAACAGTTCCATTGTCACTTTAATTTTCAGTTTCATGCAAAATGTTGTCTGTGAAAATTATGTTATTTTTATGAAATGGGTACATGGGTAAGGCCCAGATAATTTGGGAGCTTTTTTCCAGCTGATAATTACTGACATATTTTCAATAATTTACCATTTTAATTCAGCACTGAACATGCAGCAACCTTTTCAGACTTTGATCCCAAGTCAGGCAGAATGTACAGGTTCTGGTGCAGTTTCTTTTTTTTTGTTTTTTTTGCTTTGGGTTCATTCATGAGTTTAATACTCAAAGGGAAGCCCAAGTGTCTGGGAATCCTCTCAAGGCAATGCCATTCACAAAATTGATCACAGTCATTGGGCACCTCTGTCATGTCTGCCTCTGTCTGTTTCCAGACACATGCATTTTCCATGGAATAAAAAATTCTATCTGCTATTATAATATATGCGTTTTGCAGGCCTCTGGAAAATTTTAACTCTAATTCAGAGCTCCGGTAAGGTCAGTGAAACTAGATCTTTTTTTAACCTACCAACTGTTTATTCAGACACATGGTAAGAGAGATCAAGCCAAATTCATCTGTGCTTTAAGTCCATTGACTCCATTAGAGTCATACCTGAATTGAATTTAGCCTGCTTGGACCAAGTATATAACCTCTCAGTGGTCTGTGTCTCTACAGCAATGGTCATTCTTGTCCTTGTAAACCCCATGGAGAGAAATGACTGCAGGCTGTCAGCTGCAGCCCTTTGGACTAGAGCTTCGTTTATGCTGATGTTTGTTGCTATTGCTTTCCTTATGCGTGGATCTGGAAGGCTGGCTTAACTGGACTGTTCTGTGGGCAATAACATGATAACAAAGAGGAGTGGAAGCATCAGGACACTAAAAGGGACATACGTGGCTCTGAGGATGGAGACTTTGTTGGTCTCTTACTGCACTCTGCACTCTGCCCAAAGCAGTAGCCTCCTGGGAATTGGCCAGCGGGGTTGGTGGAATGCAAGTGGTGTAGCCAAACTGAAGAATTTGGTGCAGTATTGATGTGTCACAGGAGCTGTCCCTAGCTCTTCTTGGCCTCCTGACCTACTATCAAACAAAAGGAAACTTGTACTTACTATACCAACCATTACAAGTAGGAAGTAGAAAAAAACCAGTAGTTGACAGACTCATTTGTTTATCTTGGAAGAAATGGGCTGTTTAGTGTTTCAGAAAGGGGAAATTCTCAGCAAAGGAAACAAAAAGAATGAGGACACTGCATGAGGCAATTGCTCTTCTGCTGCAGGAATAATGAACGAGTGCTTCCCCTTCCCCCACACCTTGATAATATAAAACCCAGCCCCTCCACCACAAACACTGTGCTGCTTGAAAAGCCCTACTGACTAGGTGTGGGATGGATCTGTCTCTGCATTAGAAATGGTAAGAGTTTCTCTCCATAGGGAGGACTGGGGTCATTTGGGTCAAAACTCAGAAGCTACTTGCAAAGTCTCCCAAGTCACCAAACTTCAGGAGCTGAGTAGAATCATAGAATCGTAGAATCATTTTGGTTGGAAGAGACCTTTAAGATCATCAAGTCCAACTGTTAACCTAGCACTAAGTTACCACTAATTGATGACCCTCGGCACTACATCTACCCGTCTTTTAAATACCTCGAGGGATGGTGACTCAACCGCTTCCCTGGGCAGCCTGTTCCAATGTTTGACAACCCTTTCAGTGAAGAAATTTTTCCTAAAAACAATCTAAACCTCCCCTGGTGCAACTTGAGGCCATTTCCTCTTGTCCTATCCCTTGTTACTTGGGAGAAGAGACTGACCTCCACCTCCCTACAACCTCCTTTCAGGTAGTTGTAGATAGAGTCTCCCCTCAGCTTCCTTTTCTCCAGGATAAACAACATGTTACACTGTAGGACAATGACAAAGGGCAAGCTGTGGGCAGAGAGGAACCAACACACTGCTTTTGCATGCTGTCACATCACCCATGGTGTCAGAGAAGACTGAATGACGAGTTGGGCTAGCCTTTAGCAAATCATTGCTCACTTGACAAAGCAGAGGCCAGGAGATGTGGCAAGAGCCCACTCCTGTCCCTTCTGCTGCTCAGTGACTCCGAATGTCTTGGCAGCAAGTGGTACACATGGACATCCAGTGCTGTGCTCATCCTGCTGTAAGCTTTTCCATCTCTTAGGGCATGCTTTATTGAGCATTTCTTTTGTCTTTGGGCAAAGAAAACAGCCTCCTAGACATTTTTGGTGAGGGTTGTCAATAACCCGTGAGTCAGCCAGAGGCTGCTTCATTTGAAGCACCAGGGACTTTGCTTCTCTGTAGCTTGGTCCTTAGGTAAAGCAGGTGTAAAATGTTACTAGGCTATTTGGATATGTTCAGGCTCTCCTAACAACAGACGTGACAATCCAAGGTACATGGCAGTAAAGAAGAAAAGCTGCATTTTAGCTATGCATAAGAAGTGCTCGACTGGTATTTTTGAAATGTGAATTTTCTTTCCCCTCTATGGCTGAGGTAAGTCTCAGGCAAATGCTTAGCAGGCATTGTTCTTGAAAATTATGATTCTTTGGTTAAACAAGGAACAAGCTTTGCCAGTCTGATTGGACAGACAAGCTACAGCAGTTACATTAATCACAGAGTTCAAAAATCCCCTTCCCTTTAGCGCTCACATCAAGTCCGTCCCTTCCACCCGGCTCCACCCACCCCAGGGGGAGATCAAATAACATCATGAAGATGAGTTAAAATTCTGTTCACAAACCCACATGCACCAAATCCAAGCCCTGAGATGAATGGGTGCTCAGCCAGGAATGGAAGCAGAGACATTGTACTTTTACAGAGTCATTTGGGAGCCACTGTTAACCATAATAAGGGCTAAGCACAACGTAATAAGTGTTTTGGCAAAACAGCTCATTGTCAGAAGACTGTTCTTTGCTGTTTTACTCTTTTGTGTCTGACAGACACTGTTTACTGTATGACGGGGAGAGAGCAGTAGAGAGCACATGTACATCCCCAGCACCAATAACATGAATATAATGCAGAGCTCAGGGTTCTTTGAAGGTTAGAGAAGCATGTAGTGTGCAGTGGGAAAAGAATAATGACAATTAACAGGAGATTTAAAAAAATAGTCAAACTTTTTTCTCTGTTTCAGTGTTTAATATTTCCAGCTACCTTTGACTGTTCCTTGACTAAGAGAAGAGGTTGCTTTAACTAAGAGAGGAGGTTGCTCTTCAGGCAGGCTGAGAGAAGCTCAAACCTTTTCCTACCATCTTGTTTAGTTTTACTGGCTGGGCTCTGCTTGAGCTAGAAATGGTGCCTGAGAGAGACCTGCACCCAGGCCCTTCACCATGCTTTTCCTGGGCCATTACAATGGTTTTAGCATGTACTCCTTCAGAATACTAAATAACGCAATTTTGATGATTGAGATTCTTCACCCTATGCCATTTTAGTCCGTAAAACATGCTTTTCTGTTTGGACATGTTGTTCAGACTGTTCGGAAGAGTGCTGAATGAGCCCTGCCTTTTAGGGCTCCATGAGATACAGCACAACCTACATCTATTTATGAGTGCAGACCCTTCAGGGCTTAGGTTTGAAACATCAGCAAGAAGCAAAAAACATTTGAGGTACTGAGAAAAGAGGCACCAAAAGAATCCTGCTCATTCTCCATAGCTAGTGAACTGGGAGCTTAGTCATGGCCCTACAGAGGTGAGAAGGACTTCCAGCACAGGCTCCTGTGGTGATGCCAGGGCAAGGCAGGTGGATGGAAAACCTCCAGGGCCACTAAATGGACCTAATTCTGAAATGGGCAGCTGTGGCTGGAGAGTCTTTTCTCACTTTTTACTCTACAGAGATGGAAAGAGTGTTCCAGATGAGGCAGCAGATTTCTGATTTGTGACCCATATCAGCTGTTTTGGGGGCACAGTTACCTTTTCTCAGGAACGAAAGCCCCCAGCTGATGAAAGCTGAACTTTTTATCTCCCTCACCACTGCAGCCTTATCATACACAGGACTTTAATCCCACACATCACTTCAGAAATATCATCATTAAAGATCTGGGTATACATTTTGAGATAAGATTGGTTCATGATAATATTACTGACTGTGTAATTATGGAAATGAGAGAATAATCCCCTCAGGCTTTGTTGTAATGAATTCTGAGCATCTTGAATCGTCACAAGCAGACAGCAGGCTTCAGGATGCCATGCATTATTAAAAGGAATGTGGAAAATCTTGTTTTGGTTGGTGTAGATGTCTCGAGTAAGGGAGGACACAGTGTATTTTCACAGTGAAATTGGATCAGGTAGAAAAACGTGATTTTTTTGAAAATAAATAGCTAATCTCTACTTGATCTGCTGTACTCTTGTCTTTTGATGCATTGGTAAACTGCATTCCTGACAGCCACCCCTGCTGATACTGTGGCCTTGAGAGACCTTGTCCGCCTGGCATTTGCCTCTGTTCTGAATGAAAAGACAATGTGGGACTGTTGCAGACGTGGCTGCACGGTGCAGATAACTTCATTGGACCATGTTAATTCATGGTATTATTACCATTTTACTGATGCGAAAAGAGGTGCTGCAGGAATAAGCTTGCTGAATGTACTCTTTGGTCAGCAGCTGGGTGCGTGATGCGTGTGCTGGACTCCCATCATAGAGAAATTAATAGGTTGAACACCAGTGCACTAATGTTAGTAGAAATGGATATGAAAACACACAAATGAACTTCCCTGGGAATATTTTCTGTAATTTTGCTTCATGTTAGAGCCACCACTGAGAAGGAACACTTGATATCACACCCATTTTTACAAAGGGTAATAAGGAGGACCCTGGGAATTGCTGACCAGTCAGCCTCACCTTAGTGCCCAGTAAGATCATGGAACAGATCCTCCTGGAAGTTATGTTGAAGCATATGGAAGGTAAGGAGGTGATTAGAGACAGCCCACCCTTCACCAAGGGTAAATCCTACCTGACTAATCTAGTGGTCTTCTACAATGGAGTGACTGCATCAGTTGGGGAAGAGAAACTGATGTCATCTACCTGGCATTCTGTAAGCCATTTGATAGGCTCCCCCATAACATTCTTACCTCTGAATTGGGGAGGTATGGATGGAATATTAGATGGATAAGGAATTTGCTGGATGGTTATATACATAGAGTTTCAGTTAACAGCTCAATGTCAAAATGGGAACCAGTGAGGAGTCTCAAGGGTCTGTACTGGGACCAATACTATTTAACATCTTCATTAATGACATAGGTAGTGGGATTGAGTGCACTCTCAGCAAGTTTGCAGGTGACATGAGGCTGAGTGGTGCAGTTGATACACTTGAGGATGTTGATACACTCTGGATGCCATCCAGAAGGACTTTGACAGGCTTGAGGAGTGGGACCATGTGAACCTCATGAAGTTCAACGAGGCCAAGTGCAATGTCCTGCACCTGGGTTGGTGCAATCCCCAAAATCAGCACAGAATGGGTGCTGAATTGATTGAGAGAAGCCCTGTGGAGAAGCACTTGGGCATACTGGTGGATGTAAAATTGGACATAAGCTGGCAATGTGCGCTTGCAGCCCAGAAGGCCAAACATATCCTAGGTAGCATCAAAAGAAGTGTGGTCAGCAGGTCGAGGGAGGTGATTCTCCCACTCAACTCTGCTCGCATGAGACCTCATCTGGAGTACTGCATCCAGCTCTGTGGCCCCAGTACAAGAAAGAAATGGACTAAAGCACGTTTAGAGGAGGGCCACAAAAATGATCAGAGGGCTTCTATGAAGAAAGTCTGAGAGAGTTGGGGTTGTTCAGCCTAGAGAAGGGAACGCTCCAGGGAGACCTTATTGTTGCCTTTCAATATATAAAGGGAGCTTATAAGAAAGATGGGGACAGACTTTTTAGCAGGGCCTGTAGTGATAGGACAAGGGACAATGGTTTTATACTGAAAGAGGGTAGGTTTAGGTTGTATATAAGGAAGTAGTGGGTGCCCCATCATTGGAAGTGTTCAAGGTCAGGTTGGACAAGGCTTTGAGCAACCTGATCTAGTGAAAGATGTCTGTGTCCATGGCAGGGATGTTGGGCTAGATGATCTTTAAATGTCCCTTCCAACACAAACCATTCTATGGTTCTATGATACTCACAATTTTCAAAAGATAATGCACAGGCAGAATTCTTCATGCAAATCCACCTTTGCTCTCTTCCCTTTAATGAATCTTAGAGAAGTTAGTTTTGGACAAGACCTCTACTAATAATCTTCCAACCAGGATTTCACATAACTACTTAAATAATGGCACATGTAGGAGTCACTTTGCTCTGGAGCTATGCTGCATATTTATTCCCTAGAGGACTCCAGCCTGTAAGAGTAAGCGCAGGCAAGTCAGGCAGTTGGATCAAGGAAGTAAACTGCGGGACAATATAGTCTTTATGCAAAATTTAATTTATTTCCAGTTACATGCAAGAATTATGACAGGTTTCCCTTAGAAGAACTCTTCCAGAAGACATTTTTGGTGGTATTTCATGCAACAAATCAATACTGCAGTTAAAAAAGTTAGCAAAACCTGCCACAGTGCACCTGATAGTCTTCTGATATGCTCCTTGATGGAGTAGATCATCTCATAACTTCATATCACCTGTGATTGCAAGAGGACTCCTCAGGGTTTTGGAGTTTCCTGACGGTCATCCCGACGCTTCTTCCCTGCTCTTTCCATTTCATTGTTGTTACATACACAATGACCTAGATCTGATGCTCTTACTGCCTGCTTAGATGGTAAGGCCTGACAAAAACACATTCAGTAGAAGTCAGTTCTTGCCTTGGGAAATCATAGCTTGCTTCTGAGTGTTCACTGATAGCCCATCTTGGTAGAGTGGCATTCAAAATACTCATGATATGCAAATGTATTAATATGCAGTCTGTTCACTGTGCAAAACCATCTCTGCTCAGAAGAAGGGTCAGGTAGTATCATCAGCAATATGACAGATTTTGCTAGATGGCAACTCTTGCCATAGCTGTGGGTGTGGAGATTTGTAAGGCTGAGCTATGTTGCTTTTATTTTTTCACTATTAATCTCATCATATGGTGTGAAAATGGGTGTCTCCCACCATTCTTCTTCCTTCCTTGCTGCAATTTGTTTTGGCCACACCCTTATCTCTCCATCGTGTCAATAGTGATGATTGCAGTCACATGTTGATAGTGCTGTCTGAACACATTATGTCACACTGCAGTGTTCGCAGTAGCCAGCTATAGAGTGGATGGCTGGCCAGCACTGCTGGATTTTCAAAACCTTAAAGGCTCAGGCTCTGGACTTACTGAAGACTTGCTGGGGAAATTTTGGCTTGTGGTTAAAAAAAAAAGGCACGTGCACATACACATGCACATGCACTTGCACACATTCTTTTTTTTCTGAAATGACCACTGTGGGCCTCTTTATCCTTTCCTCCCACCCACTCATCCCTTTTGACACTCTCTGTAGGTGAGACCACTTACATTTTGCTTAACTGAATTTTGTGGGGAAGGGCGTTTAGTGTGTTTTCCAGGCACTTCAGAGCAGTAGGTGTTACTGCATATATAGTGCCTTAACACTTCTATTGGAACTCATTAGTAAGTAAAATACTGTTGCATTCCATTGTCCACAAAACAATGACCACGCATACCCCTCACACAAATATCTGCAGTGTACCAGAAGGAAGTTTCACCTTGTGTTGGCCATAGAAGTCCCTGAGCCCTTCTTCTGAAAGCTGCACCACTCTTTTTCTGAACCTGCGTGGCAAAGGGATCTCCAGGGAGATTTTTTAACTGTGGTTGATGAAACAGTACCTACCTCTTGTGTCCAGTTCCCCATTTAACGTTGAGTGGCCAGTCAATAAGGTTATATGGAGGACCATTGCAGAAGCTTGTGACCCTGACTGGAAGCCAGAAGCTTCCATTGTCAGTGCTCTGACAATGATTATTTACCATTTTCCCATGTTACATGCTGTATTTGGTCATGTTCAGTAACTCTGTAGTAATCAGACAAGATGGAACGGCAGCTTGTCAGCTGATTTAATTAAAACCACATTGCTTTTTTTTTTATTGCCTCTCACACATCATTAATATTCTGTCTAAGACGTGCCTGCAATCTAAAGATTGGAATCAGTCTCATTGTGCTCTTTCCAAGCTTGAATTCCCAGACAAAAACCTGGGAAAAAGTTTTAAAGGGACAGGTAATAGTTAGAAGCTAATTTGTTTATATTGAGATGGACCAGTTGTTGGTCCAAATAAATGCTTATTAAGGGACCAGTCTTTCAGGTTGCTTTTAAATACAGTGCAGGCTCTGCTTCCACAGATATGAGTGGGAATAGAATATATTTAGGATTTCCCAGGAATAAGGTCTTTGCTCTGCAGACTTCTGCTCATTCAAATGGTTGGTTATGCAAATATATTAAAAAGACTTGACTAAATAAGACTGCACCCTTTTTAGCTTGGTTTATTATTTACATATTTAGCAACATTGTATAGTCCCTTTTCTGGAGTTCCAGGTAAGATCCATTTCATAGTGACAGTGTATCAGCCAGCATATGCACTCAGTTTACAATCAGATTACAAGGAAAAAAAATATCTAGCATTTAAAATTCTATACAGCACTTTATTTAAACAGTGATTAACTTTCATCAACAGTAAGTGCATTTTTGTTTTCTTTAAGAAACGCTGCCATTCTCAATCACAGCTGCAGCCCTCCTGCAGCACCCTGTTAATCAATGACTTGAACCGAGCTTCACAGATATTGCACAGCCAATTACCATACAGGTTTCTTATGTTAAAATTAAGGCAACTGGAGTCAACAACCCCTGCTGAATGAAGGTAAAAGCTTGAGAACATTCTGCATTACAGTCATCAGTGTAGCTGATAGCTATTACAGTGTTCTTGTGCAGTAAGCCTACACAGATACTATCTGTCTTGCCTGTCTGTTCCAACATGCATCTCATCTCATTTGCAAGCCTTTGCTTTAATTAGCTGAAGTCTTTGCTTCAGTCTTTCATATGTCAAACAGCCTGTGTACACTTCCATATTTTTAATCAGTAGCCTGTTGTCTTTACTTTGTCATTCACACTAGCATATAAATCTGCCCTTCTTATGATCCTCACTGCTTGGTAGAAGTCAAAACATGCTGTTTAATTTTCCTGTTCACTGATTTCCATTTGTTTCATGTTCAAATGCTGGCCCTTTTCCCCCTTTTGGGCATGCTGTGAGCATTAAACTTAGTGATTAAAAGCCAAAAAAACAGTCCTTTTCCCCTTCCACACCCACGAATGGGTCATCCTAACCCTCGCTTCTATGCTTACCTACAGCACGCCCTGTGCGTGTGCAGGCAGCTGAAATGGGGCTAGCTGCATGGGACCGCCATAGGCTGGCAGAGGTTAGCTAACGATGGCTAATGAAACAGGTACAAAACTTATATGCTCTCCTAGGGTCATGACTAGCTTCTTGCTGCTTCTTCTCATTTTTTAATTTAATCTACTACAGTAGAATATGTCATTTCACCCACGACACAGCTGAATCCTGAGACACCAAGACTTAAAAATAACTGGACGTAGAAGAATGAGAGGGTGGCATGTGGCTGTCCTCTGGCTTTCAGATTTTCCGGTCAGCTGAGGGGGGAATCCAAGGTTGTCTGTAGCTGTCTGACAGGTGGGGTGGCTGGCCCTGACATCTGTGCTCGTGGCTGATCCCCAAACTGAGCTTGGAGCGTGTTCAGGATGTCATCTTGCTTCTGGTTCATCTGCATGACCTGTTAAGGTCAGAAAGCAGACGTGCTGTCAGATGGCTGCACATGCCTCTGATGAGAGGCACTCACTGGCCAAAAGCTCTGGGAGGATAAAGCCTGGCAGGGAGCGCTGGCATCTGAGAACCACCAGTTCCTCCGAGTTTTGTATAGCCTGTTGCTCAAGAAAGGTTGAATTACACTATTAAGTCACAGGGAAGGGTGAAAAGCCATGTGAAGTGGCAGCAGGGCAGGAGGACATTGGCGGCCCGAGCACTTGACCACTTGAGTCAGCCATTTTGTCTCTCAGCCTTTTCCCAGGGCTGCCAACTTCTCTCAGTGATGATGCATCCTGCAAATATCTGCCCTGAAACTCTCTTTCACTCTTCGGTTTATTGTGTTTTTTCCCACTACCTCTCCCAATGCTTCACCACCCTTAGTGGTAAAACATCATGCTTTCCATTACTGTCTTGGGAAATGAAACAGCTCCCCTCCCTTCACACTGTAAGTAGATGCCTCTGTGATACATGTTACAGTCAGAGATCCTACCAGATACAGTATTTATTCCCATGCGTTGTTAGGAGGATAGCCTACTAAAAACCACATAAATACCAATGACTTCATTAAAAAAAAAGAACAACCATTCTATAGGAAGCTTGACATGCTAATCCCTCCTCCCATTTCTTTGCTTTCCAGCTAAAATTTCTCAGGCATAGTACCTAGGCAGAGGAGTCTTTCCTAGTTATTATTTTTAAGCAGGGAAAGGCAAATCTGGCTTTTTAAAGTGACGCTGCTCTCATACTTTCTACCACTTTTTGAAATCCTGGCCTTTATCTAGGAGCCCCAAGCAGGCATTATCCTGTTGTGCTGGTAGGGCTTGCCTTCACCGCAAATGGCATCCTGATGACCTTAGTATCAGCCAGTGGGACAGGCTGGGGACTTTTGACTGCCCTAGTTTGCTCTAAAGGCAAAACTGCGGTCAGCATCCTGTAAGCAACTGGGATAGCTCCTAAAGATGCTTGAATACAGTGCAGCTTTGTGTAACAGATGAGCCTAAGAAAAACGAGCATTTTGAAGAACACTGGATGGTTCACTTTACAGTTATCTGCTGTGAAACTCTTAGCCTCTGAAAACTGTGATCTGTCCCAGTGGGTCTAATAAACTTTGATAGCAAACCTTTTAGAGTAGTATCAGATCTAAACTTAGCTTTCATTAAAAAGGGAGAAAGAGAGAATAAGAGAGAGAGAAGGATTCCAGCCTTTTTCTGTGTAAAGATAACTTTGGAATTAGCTATTGGCAGCATGGACTGAAAGTTTAGCAGGCTTTAAAAACCAAGGCAAAGAAAATCACCTTATCCACTTTCACGTCCTCTGCCTTTTCTCACTCCAAGTGTCTGTTCCCCTGGGGGCCTCTCAAACCTCAAGGTACCAGGAGCTTATTCAAGTTATATCATTTTGGCAACCACTATTTGCTCCTATATACAACCTGCTGGGGGAAGGAGGAGTGGAGTATCTCTGCTACCACATAGAGGGCAAGATGTGCTCGTCTCTCTTTCATTTCTATTTTCATATTAGAAAATAGGACTATTTCCTAGTAGAAAAGTCCCTCTCTCTGTCTCTTCTTTGGCGTGGGTGCAGGTTATCTGAGGCAGTATTTTTAAGCAGCAAGGAAGGAGTATTTAGGGTATGGGTTACAGAATATAACCTTTCAGTATGATTTCTGCCTGAGTGCTTGCTTTCAGGTGCATGGCTGGCACTGCCTGAGCAGTGGCCAGGTCGGGCAGGGAAAGATATGTGGGCATGGGAGGATGGGGGCTGCTCACTGCAATTCTCTCCCTGGGTGCAGGGTGGTTGGTGCCAAGCCTGGCTTGGGATGAGTCACTGTCGAAGAGCAACTCGAGTAGATGTTGACACTCTTTGGTTGAGGGGAATGGACCCCGGCAGAGGCTGCATCCAGCAGAGGTGCAGCCACCTCCCAGGCAGCCTGACCCCACGCTGCCAGCAGCATCTCTGGCTTTTCCCGTATCTAATGAGCTGCTAGGAGAGTGTGGGCGATGCTGCTGTGGCAGGTCTCTTTCTCTGGTGTGGTCACCAAGAGGAGCACTTACAGTGCTCTCATTTTGGGCACAGCAGCTACATATTCTGCTCAGCATTAAATTGGTTGGAAGTCTGGCAGTCACTAGTGGTTTAAGGGTTAAGCAGCAAGGGTTAAGCAATTTAAAAACCACAGCCTTTATTTTCTCCTCCATTCTTGAAAAGCCTGTTTGTCTGATGCTGGTAATGACTCAACAGAATCTTTCTTAAGCAGAATGGTTGCTCAGAACAGAAGTTAAAGCAGAACTAATACATTACAATAGGGTAAAAAGAGGTGTAGGCAGGGAAATGGGATCAGGCAGATGAACGATCTTCTGGAGCTTTCTTTTGTGAGGCTTTGTTGATTTTGATCTGCACACTTGATCTTAGATAAGTTATGCCTGTGTATTTGGTATCATTTAAACTTGCTGTATTTCTCTGTATTTTACCAACTCATTGAAAGAATGTGATGGGGAATACTTTTATACACTTTTCTTTCCAGGAGAGAAGGAGGATAGACAATGTAAATATTCATTTGTAGGGAGGGAAAAAAAGAAATTCATCCATAAGGGAGCAGATTACACTACACTTCTGTCACACCTTCCACACAAAGATCTGCAAATATTTCCTGAACATTAACAAAGCTGCTCAGTTCTCCTGTGTCACCCGTATACATGGGAGGGTTTTAATGGTCATTTTTGAGATTAGAAGGAGGACCCTGCAAAATTAAGCGACCTGTAAGAAGATGTGGTCAGTGGCAGATCTCTTCTAATCCTTAGTTTTCTATTTTATACGCAGGATCAAGCCACCATTTTCTGGCTTCAGATGCTCTAAAATATGCCTTACTTTGAACATGCAACTAGCCTGGTAAAACTTTAGTCAGAAAGACAAGTTCTTAAGTACCTTGTCGAATCAGAGTCTATTAAAAAGGGGTCAAATTTGGAGGCTGGTTAATGGTGATGAAGGATTGACAAAAGGAGACCTGTGGACACTTCAAGGCTTGACTGAAGTCAGTAGGATGACTTGCAGGGTTAGAAGACAATTCACATGGGTGAAGGCTTTTCACAAGAAATTCCTGGGTTTAGGTTTCTCCAAAACCACCTAGCAGCTATTACTTTCCTTAAGCACAAACAGGATGAGTTGCCGGTTTTGAGTAACACACCCAGGCAAGCGAGCGGGCAAAGAGTTAAATTGTGCAATATGTTTTTCAGCTGGGTAAAGTGAGAAGCCACCCGGGGCTGGCCGAAGAGTTTCCAGAGAGATGTGATATGCCCCTCACAGGCTCGGTGGAGACAGGTGAGTTTGGCAGCTGTCCACAGGCAAATGGCAACAAAACTTCTGTTCTCCCACTTCACAAAAGCGCTCCAGAGACTATCTATAAAATTGTTAAAATGCTTTAATATCCTTTCTACTGCCCCGTAGAAAGGAAACTTGCAAAAGCAGTTTAAAATATTACACTGTTGTTATTGGGGCTATGAGGTGAGCTGAAGGAGTGTTGAAATGTGTATTAACATCCTCCCGTGAAAAGGGGCTGGACTGCATGATGACATGCAGGACTGGTAGAAAAAGAAAATGTAGGAGAACTGGGTCAGTCAACCTGTGGGACACAGGGTGTCCCTGCCCTTCACCTTGAGCACCAGCCAGGTTGGCTTTCGATACCTATGTGCTCTTCGAGGTTGCTTTTGAGCCTCTGTTTGTGAAAGCTGGTGTCTCAACCCTTTATCCAAATACCCCATTTTACCCCAGTGGGCTCCTGCTGCAGAAATACTTTGTGGAGAGGGGATCCTAGGAATGGCAGCAGCATCAAAAAGGAGGGCTGGATCGTGCTGGGGATTTGACACACACTGGACAGATTCCTAACTCCCCTGAGAACTTTCTCCTGACATGGTTTGCACACTCACACCATAAACAAAATACATGTGTGGAAAACTCAGTTGGAGTAGCCACATGGTCTCCCCCAAATCCTCTCACTTCAAGCCAGAAAAATCCCTACCCCCAGGTTGTGCCTATCTTTTTGATATGATTTCTGGATGCTGGGAAAGCCAGTATCAATTATGTGCACAACAGACTAAATTGAACTATTTCCAGAGGTGTTGCAGAAGGGGAAGATGGTCTGCTGGAGCACTGAAGTAGATCTGAAAACCCACAAACATGCTCATTTGTTGCTAAGTAGGTGGAGCTTTTTATCAAAAGCTAAGCCCCATAAATGAAATAAAGTTGCTGTCACCTCCTTAAGGCTCTGCTCTCTCCCTGCTTGCAGCAGTCCTACACAAACTGATCAAAATGACTGAGCTGTACAGCCTTTGTGCAGTTGTCTGCAACATGTCTGGCCTGCTGGTAGCGGGGATGTGGCATGAAATGGAGGAGGGAGAGAAGACAGCTCAATTTGTGTTACCAATCAAAATGTCATGGAGCAACAGCCAAGTTCTGTTTTTGGTTAAGCTGGATTGACTTTGGCTTGCTGTTTGCCTCACTCAAGTGGGGAAAACTATGAAGCTGTGCCCACAGGACAACCCCAGGTGTCATGCCAGGGGTGGAGGACTGGAAAAGCCACTGCCTTGTTGAGCCCCATCCCTTGCTGTTGCAGCCACTGTACCATGGATGCTTTGGTTCCGGAAGCGCCACAAGACATCCAGGCTTCCTCTACCCAACATGCAGCCCTCATCCTACAACAAACTGCAAACCTAAGCATGGACAACCAAGAGCCGTCAAAGCACAGTGGGCCACAAGAGGCAAGCAAGGGCATTCCAAGAGTGTCTACAAGGTATTATGTGATATTTTCCAGCTGCCACTGCAAAATGAACCACATCTGGGGCCAGAGCTGCCGTGGCCAGCTGCCCGAGTGCATGCAAACACAACATCCCAGTTCAGGGTTTCCAAACCACCATGGCCCCCAGCTCAGCCCACTGAACACCCCTTCTCTTGCAGTGGCCCACCTCTGGGCTCACAGGCTTAGCACCACCTAGATGCGATGCCCCAGACCCAGCATTTCCTCTGTTTCCAGCTTTGGCTGCAGCTGCTGGCTCCTAAGTTAGCTAATGTGAAGCAGAATCCACTTGCTGCAGCTCTGACTTGATCAAACACTTGATTTGAGGGTTCTAACACCAACTGCTTGGAAAAGTGTCATCTGATGGGTAGGATTTATTTTGTATGGAGAGAAGAGTGTATGTGAACATGTCTGCCATGAGCTGTTCTACCTCCATGTACTTATTAATAAGTATCACAGCATGTTAACTGTGGTAGGTCACCTACAGTCTAGTTCACAGGAGAAAATGGTATTAATTTAGTAAAATCAGATATGATTTAGTTGAACTAGTGCAATCCATTTTATGGATGCTTCCATTTCTGACTTGCGTAACATTGATTTAGCTTAAGCTCGTTATCCAGAAATTTGTGCCATTTTCTCACGTTGACCAGGTCTGTCAAACGATTTTTCTTTTCATACCAGACAGTGGACTGATTTGATTAGATCCTGTAAAGTCTATGTTTAGCTTTATATGCACATCTGGTCTTGTAGCTTCTCTCTGCCTACAGTTATACCCAATTATTCAAACATACTAATTGCCTATCATACGGTTCGAAATCTGAATTGTTTAATTTAGGAATCACTTTATTTTTTAGCATGTCCCTGTGTGGATTTATTGCTGTCCAGAGACTGCTGATTTGGGGAAGGGAAATCTTTTCTCTACAGCACTGCATGCAAAGCTGCCTCCCTCACTTGTCTCCTGTTAGAGAAATTTCACTGAGATGAAATGCTGAAGCCACTAAAGCATTTTTTTTTTCTTTTTCTTTTTGTCATGGTCAGACAACATGAGTGTTGATGTAGCCTGTTGACAGCTGTCTGTGAGGAAGCAAATGGTCATGCCAGCCATAAAGACCACAACTAGCTTCGGGACATTTCTCTTGTGCAAGGTGCAGTTCTAATACAGCCTCTGTGAGCCTGGTCCAACCAACTGCTTATGGATGTGTTAGCTTGAAGCATATGAAGAGTCTTGCTGAGTTCACCAAATATTTAAGTGCTTTGCTGGACTGGAGCCAGAATGGTCAACTGTTTGCAAGACTATACCTTTAGGATAATCTTTTGGTGTTTCCTAACAGTACTCGTACACACATATGCACAGAAATATACCCACACCACCATATTTTAAGTCTCTGAAGAATAATAATTGGCATCTATCATGAAATGACTTTAATATTCATATTAGCAGAATTAGCAGAGAACTAGCAGCTTGTGTCTCTTCTTAAAACAACAACAACAACAATAAGAGGGCTTTGATGAACAGGCTCCCATTAACTGACTGTTTTTGGGATGGGTTGTAACAGATTTGGAATTGGCCCGATTCCTAAAAATGATGCCGTATCCCAAAGCAAGGTTGCCAGGTGGCACGTACACAGGGAAACATCTCACTGTGGTATGTCAAAGTCTCGTAGCCAACTGCCAGCACTCCCTGCCCCAACACTGAGCTGTGCAGCTTCTTGCTTTGTTCTGCTGAGCGTGCAAATAGCTCAGAAAGACCAGCTTCAGTCAATGGGAGCTTTTGCCACTAACCTCAAGGGTCAGATAAACAGGTACATGAGTGGAAGCTACACAAAGTAGTACTTTGACTTATTCTGTACACCCCTTAGCAGATATCGGATGTTTATTTTCATTCCATGAAACTTATCTAGATAGGTCCACAGTTTTCCAGGCCTCCCTTCCTTTATCCCAAACATCCCCACCCATTCTTAGGTCAGATGTTATAACCTTTGGTGGCCTAGAACATAGTAATCTTTATTTGAAGTATAGCTTCATTTGTTTTGGTTTCCATCTACCTTTCCTGTTTAAATGAAAACACAAAGGTCTATCCCTCTGCTCTTTGTTCCTGGGGTATTTCCTGTTGGTACCCTTTTGGTGAGCATTATATTTTTATATTTCCTATGCCACAGTTGCACTGATGAACATCTGCAGTAAGACCTGTGCCTATGGTTGCTGCTTCTAGTGTAAGATGCCATTTGCTTAATCGCTAAGCAACTCTCAAGAGTTCAGCCCTGGGTTTCTAAAGCAGGCCTGGTCAGCACACAAATTATGTTAGCAGTGTTACTGCTTCAGGGGAGGTATGGTTTTATTTTTTTTTTAATGAATCGTGGCTTCCTAAGTAAATGAGGTTTAGCTGATGATGTATCTCTATATATGTTGCCACAGCAGCTTTGGAGTAAGTTGACCAGTTTCAGACACATTTGCCAGAGAGACAGAGCCCTTACAGATAAAAAATTTGGACATATTTCTGGAAGTCTGGCACTTGTGCAGAAGACAGACATCCAAATTAGTGCCTCATCGAAGGAAGGACAGAAGAGGAAGGTGAACTGTATTATCAGACCCCGGAGAATCCACACAGGATACCCTGACCACAGGAAAAGCTTTATTCAGCTTTTGCCCCTTATTAGCCTCGGATAATCAACCACAAAATACAGAGCCACAGGAAACCAAGCCGCATAATTTCTGCTGCTCCCAGAAGTACTTGTTTCTAGCTGAAGAAATTCAAGTGGTGTCACTCTCTGAGTGTACACAACGGTAACTTTCGACAGTCGCCATAACGCAGCAGAACTTGGCTGCTGGGTGTGCTGTAACTACTGAGAGAGTTTGTCTCATTTTAGCTACAGGCACATGCACCTATGTGTCTGTTTGCAGCCAGCGCCTTAAAATGTTTGGTTTTTTCCCCTGATTTTCACTTGGTAGGTAAATCAAACTTTGCAGGACTCTCTTTCTCTTGATTTACATACACAAATTGTTATTTTTGTTGTTGCAGGATATTTCATTCTTCACCTTCCTCCAGACCCTGCTTAGATCCTCCCTGCAATCTTGCCATCTCTTTGCGACATCGCTCTTCAGCCACACCCTGGATGACGCACTGCCATTTCTCAGCTCATTATATTGTGTGGCTACAAGTCCTGCTGCAAAACCAGCATGGAAAGAAACAACATACAAAAATAACAAAGCTAGTCCAGCCTCAAAGGTGGATATGCAGCTACTGTGAGTCACACCTTAATTTCACAATAAAGCAACCTTGGAACTTACGCTCCAAGATGCTGATTAATTTAATTTTGAAATCTCTAAACAATACCGGACAGAGAGAAACAAGAAAATGAAAATGCAGCTCTGAGTATGTAATTGGTGCCAAAGGAGCACTGAGAAAGAAGTGACTTTAGCCTTTCACTATGATAAGCTCAGCATTTTAGATGGGTGTGATGAACTCAGTATTTGCATCTCACCTAAACCTTTGAAGAGATGGTATCAAGCCTTCTACACTCTGATTGTTTTGTCTTTACTTTTGCTTCATTTTGCCTTTACCTTTGCTTTTTTGAGCTCTATTAAATCTCCTCCATGAGAACAAAATATAACCCCACCAGCCTCATGGCTAGATAGGCTTGACCAGTTTCTGTAATGGGGAGGACACTTTGGGCTGTGCTGTAGTTTCTTCTCAGCTTAGTTGCAAGGAGTACCTACTGATACTGAAACCAGTGGGTGAATTCCCTTAATCCAGGTCTACTGACCTGACATCTAGCTAGGCTAACATCTAGTTAGCACAGTTGATGGACTGTGTATGACATGGTAACATTTATTTGCCTTATCACAAGTACTGATATACGACTGCCCTCCATTGACGCTTACACACACGCAAAACTTTACTTCAAATTATCAGTCCATCTTTTCTTATAGGTTGGCAAGAAAGGCAAAGAGAGAGGGACAGAGGGAGTGTTATTATTGGGAGGAGCACAGGCATTATGGTGATGGCGATCTAGAAGCAAGACATGTAGGCACTAGAAAAATTCCAGACAGTTCTTGTAGGACTAGGCCAGGACTACATAAACACAAGCTCCAGTCTACTCCCCAGCACAGCCTTCTTGCATTGAGGACAAGTCACTTTCTAGGTGAGACTCATCAATATTTGTTAACCACATGGATCAAATAATCTGCCATTTCATCTCTTTCTGACATGAAATCACATGAAATTGGGCAGGTTGGAGTCTTGGTACAAACCAGAAGACATTAGAAATTAGAAGAGTAATCTAAAATGTGGACTGAAATGTTGGCTGTAGGAAGGAAGAAAGTTGTAATGGAAAAAAGATCAGTCCCTGTTGGAAGAGGACAGGCGGAGAGAAGATGCTCCCTTGGCTTTCCTACTGTTGGCTCTTTGAGGATTGAAATGGACACAGCAGAGCAAGGCTGGAAGCGTGGCAAGGTGGTCATGCCAGGAACAAAATTCTGATTGGGAAGCAAAAGGATGATTGTCTAGGGATCAAAAGGTGGTACTGGGAGGCCACCATCTGGGCTTCTCTTCTCAGCTCTGCAAAAGAATCGTCAAACAGGTTAGCCAAATGCTGTAGCAAAACTAAGGGCTGGTCTGTGTGCAGATTTGTGCTGATGTCAGGAAATCAAGCCTACAACAGGCTTTCTGTTGTTCCAGGGGAACCTGTGCCTGGACACTCATTTTGATGTGCCCCATTTCAGTGAAAGCGATGAAATAAAGCTTGATAGGAGCTAACTCATAAGAGTCTTGGAAAGTGAAAACTGTACCCTTGTACTGTGCGCTGTTGAAAAGGGTGAATGAAAACTTCTGCCTTTATTTCTTCTCTACTCTGCATGGGACAAGTCTCTAGGGTCACCTTTATGTAACAAGTTGACTGAAACTCTCACACCCTTCGAAGGATTCTGCAAGCCTTGCTTAATGCACGCAACGCAATTTGAGGAACAAGCTACAGAAGCACAATGTGGTGTTACGTATTTAAATCATGAGGGTTACAAAACACCACTGTTTGCTCATTAAAACACAGAAACCCAAAGCAAGTAAAATATTATCAGACGATGCTGACTGAGGGTGTAGCAATTCTTGATTCTTACTGATTCAAATATGCTTTGCTGAACCCTTTGGGTTTAGCCTGTTTGGCTTATCTGTCATTTGATGGATTTTACTAGCTTGCTTGTGTATACCAGGGCTGATTAACAACACTGCCACACACATATTTTTAATGAACTCTTGAAAAAGTCATGGTGAGTGGGTGGACTCTGGACTGTCTGGTCTGGTTTTGCAGCTGCAGTGACCTGATGTTGAGGGTGGGTGTCTGTTCGGTCATATGAAGCCAAAGCATTTGGTCCCAGGTCAGCAAAAGCCACAAGCACAAACTGTCCAGTAAAAGCAACTATGCAGCAAGAAACAGTTCATGACTTCAGCTGAGGTTGCTTAGCACCTGCAAGGGTCTGAGCAATACGTGGGGTGTGACAGCATAAATCAGTGTATAAACTGGCTATAGCTACAGTAACTGTGAATGCAGAACACCAGAAGAGATTGCAGGGAGAATGAATTTGACTGGATTTGTCCTTTTTCTCCTTCACAAGCTAGAGGATTAATTGCATAATAAGTTCTGTAGCTAAAGAGATGTCCACGGGCATTTAAAACACCAACTGAAAATAGGAGACTGAGTAAAGCAGGTTTTCCAAATCCAGAATCTCAATGGTGGACATTTTCCATTTTTTTTTGTGCTTGAAAAATAACAGAGAATTTTGAAAAATCAGCATGGCTACATCCCCAGGGGAGACTGAAATAAAGCATTAATTGAAGTAGAGAAAGGGAGGTGTCTTATTTGAACTCTGCTGAGCTAGATGGATTACCTGTGAAAGCTGGCATTGACAGGACAGCTGTATGAAGAAGCCTGTGGCAGAAGTACCTGTGTCTTATAAAAACAACAGCAGACAGGGCGGGAGACACAAAGCCATAATTGCCAGATAGATTTCTTCCTCATGAGGCATATACTAAGTCAGCAGAAACTTGCTTCAGTTTTCTGTTGCAAGGCACTGCACTGTTAATTAAGGAAAAAAAAGTTGGTTAGACCCACTATCACTTTTATAGCTTTTTAGCCTTATACTGCAGGGAATGCTGCTGGAGAGAAGAATATTATAGATCTTGCTCGCAGAAACAACAGTTATTTCTCTTGCATGTCTCTTCTTTTTCATATGTCATTGCAGAGAAGAAGCACAGCAATAAAAAGGGACACGTATTAACATGAACATTGAGGTACAGGAATATGAGAATGGCCTGGTGAGATTTCACTGTCCCAGCATTTAGTAAAATAATTTAAACTGGTGCTGCAGTTTAATTAAGATTTTGGGTTACCAGCTTTTTTTGATGTTCTAGAGGTAGAACTGGGAAGCCGTGGAGGTCTTTACGCAACTTTCAGCTGTGGGGGAAAACAGATTTTTTTCAGGTCAATAAGCTAAAATTCATTAATAGAATAGGTACCTGCTGGGGACTACTGAGAACCACACAGATCTAATTGCTTAGCTTCGCATCTGCTTGCTCTTTTATTACTTTTACTTACCATGAAATATGACTTCCATCTACTAACTCAATTTAATCTATAATATGTCTAAGCTATATTTAAAAATGCCTGGGTTATTTGTTGTTCCGCAGTGTTTCTTGTCCCTTCAGAGCAACCTTGTTTAACTCTATATGGAACTAATTATCAGTGAGAAAGAAAATAAGTTACCTATCTTTTCGCTAATTAATGCTTCAGAAAGCTTTCACTTTCATGTTGTAATGCATATTAAAAACCCAGCTGTGACTGGGTGCTTGTCTTTCTGCACCAGTATGGTGCAAACCAAAACTGACCATCACCATGAATCCATGGCATTGAGGCTCTGGTTTTGGCTGCCTGACCACTGTGCTTGGCTTCCTTCCCTGCATGCCCAGCCCTGAAATCAGGATGAAAGAGCCTGCTTAAGCCCTTCTGCTGCTGAAAAGCATGGCCCTGCCCACCCCAGCTGCACTCTCCTGCCCTCCCTGTGCTATACATGTCCACAGTCCAGCTTTGGCTGGACTCAGGATCAAGCCCAGGAGGGCTGCTCAGCACAGCAAAGACTATTCATGTAGGAGAGCTGCCTCCAGCCTGGATCCCAGGGCCATGGATGCCTCCTCCGTGCTTAAATGACTTTTTTACTGCTTGCAGGTTGTGCAGGAGCAGAAGGGAAAAAAACTGGTGTCATATGCTGTGCTCCAGCTGATGCACTGTGTACCCCATCAAAAAAAGCTAGGGTTCTTTGCTCTGCTTTCTCTTATCTCTGATGTAGTCAGCCAAAATATCCATGGTAAGGCACACAACTGTTTTTTTCTAGGAATTTGAGCTAAGGTTTTAGTTACTGTTAATAAGGAAGTGGATTTTCTATCCTGCAAAAAGATTCAAAATAAAAAAAGTCCTCCAGACCCCCAGACCATGTCAAACCTGCGTAAAAGCAAATGATTTCTTTGCCATGAAATCTAAAATTTTTCCTTTATTATTTGCTAATACTTTGCAGAAGACAAAATCACAACCCATTTTTTAAATTTCTGAAAACACTGAAATACCTCCATTCAAGTCTTCCCTTGTTTTTACTTATTGTTCCTAAAAAATTCATAAAAATCAGTATGATTTTCTGTAATACAGCAGATCCTGCAAATTTTTCCAGAGAAGAAGCACTTCAGTGTAAAAGCTCCTGCTAGCTCTAGTTCAAATACTTGTGACTTAGGATATGCCAAAACAGCGCACATAGTCTTGCACAGACGGACAATGCAGGAGTCCCAGGAGCCAGATTGACTTGCACAGCCTAGGCTGAAGTCTGGTAGACCTGCAAGCCAGGAGCCAGGAGGTCTTTACTCCCCTTGAGATGTTGGATGCTCTGCTACGGGCACCAGGCCATAGCTGGCACTGTGCCGAGCCCTGTAACGGGCAGGTTCATTTTGGCACTGTCCTCCTCTCCTGGTGATGGGGGGAGATGTCTGCACCTCCTCCCTCGGGGCCAGAGCAGCTGACGTGTATTGCACTACCTGCCTGCTGCTCTTTGTCACAGGCAGGGAGTGGAAGTGGCTTGATTCAAAATACTTTTCTACGATGCATTTATTGGCAGCCAGCTATTTAAAAGGCTCTTCTATACCCTGCTAGCCCCAGGTGGAGCCCCGTGTACCTTCCCTGGGTGCTGGGCTCCTCCCAGTCTGGGGAGGCTATTACTTTCCCTGCCTCTCTGATTTCAGCCCTGGTGCATGGTGTCACCCCACTTACTACCCTTGGGCTGTTTGGCTGCAGAAGTATCATCACCATTTTGGGGCCAGTGCTCTTCACCTCTATCCCCAGCCCCTACAAGAGGCAAGGGTAACAGGGAAGGCTTGCACATCCATGCTGCCAGCCAAAATGCCATGCCACCCCTTAGCTCCTGCTCATCGTTTCCCTCCAGATGGCCTCTCCTGGGGACTTGGGCGAGCAAGACAAAGGATTACTCAGCTGAAGGCAGTTGTGGTGCTACGCCCCCGGCAAAGCAAATGCCTTGGTACAGGATGTCGGACACAGTTCTTTTTACCTGCAGTATTTGGGCACTGCCGGCTAATGTGGCAATCTGAAATATGATTTTAGAGCTGGCAGTGGCACTCATAAGTGGATCTGCACGGGCAGTCAGGGAAGATTAAATCCTCTTGTTAGCCACAGGGCAGCATGGTGTGGAAATTAGTATGTTAAGCAGAGCTGAGAGAGACTTCTGTAATGAAACCGAAAACTTGGCTGGCCCCCAAAATCTGCAAAGGTTCAAGAACTTTTCAATAAACCTGGATTGAGCCTTGGCAGATTTATACTTTCAAGGAGGAACCATTAAAAACACCGTGGTCTGTGCACAATTTTAAGCCCAGACCCAGCCACACTTGGCACTTTGGGAGTTTTGCTTTGGCTTTTTTGCATACAAATCCAAAACACAATGTAGACTCAGCAGGGAGGAACCGATGCAAACCAAAACTGCTGAGTTTTGCAGAGCTCTAATTATAAGCTCTTCACAGTCCTGGTTTTATTTATTGTTGTTTGTACTGTGGTAGCAGCACAGGGCTCCAACTGGCTTCGAGGCTGCGCTGTGGTAGGTGTTTTAAAGACAGAAGAAGGACGCAGGATCCCTGGCCTGCAGAGTTTATAATCTAAATAAACAAAATAGATAAAGAATGAGGGAAAGACATAAAACATGTAAGCAAAGTGATTAGGGGGTGTTGGCAAGACAACTGCTTTTTCTTAGCGTCTCTCTCACCCACACATAAGATTGTGTCCATTTACCCTGTAAAATCTTTGGGGTCAGGGCCACATTTTCCAAAATGCAGAGGGAGATGGGATGCCAGAAATGAGTGGAGAAACGGAGGTGCTGGGGCACAGCAGCACGATCAGCTGCCTGCAGGGCAGCCCTGCTAGATTTCAGCAGGGAGGGCGGGAGTGGGAGGCAGGCGATGAGGAGAGCGGCAGGGGGACAGAGGAGACAGATAGCACTCACTAGCTTAAGTCAGGTCAGAAAACCCATCACGTGCATCATGATGACCTGGGATGAGTCACCAGGTCGCTCCATGCTGCAGTTTCCTCTAGGGTTAAGCAGGGCTAAAAATATTTCCCTATATGGCATAATTCTTCCTCGATGTAAACTCCTTTGAGATACTCAGGTGAAAGGTGCTGGAGGAATGCAAAGATTTATTTTTCATAAACCTCCTCACATAGTCTTTTCACTGCCAAGTCAAGGCCTGAAGCCAGGAATTTTAGAGATGCATATGTCTCTCTCACTATTATATATATAGTGAATATAAAAATGTATTTATGGAAGAGGTGAAGGTATATTTTTTAGAAATGAAGCCTTAAGTTAGATTTCCTTAATCTATATATAGGAACTTAAATGAATGGCCAGATTTAAAATCAAGACACTTATTCCTTTAAAAGTGGTTTCACAAGTCTAGCTATAGGTTCTTACTTGAAAATATTTAGCCACAAGCTAGCTGGAAATTTCATATCTTAAAAGAAGTTTGTAATGTCTGGGCTGTTTTTTTTTTTCTTTTAGGATTTAGGTGAAGGTTTGGGCCAGTTATTTTATCCCAATTATCCACCATTCTGCAACTATTAATTAAAACAAACAGCTCTCTGAAGCTATTTCTCACAATGGAGAAGATTTATATCTTTAAACTGAAGCCTGTTTTCTCACTGTGTCTATTTTCTACACTGTGTAAACATCCAAGTTTGTTAGGGCAGCAATCACCAGCGCGAGCTCTCAGAGCTCAGAGCCCTCAGAGCTCATTGCCAGGCTTGTGATATTTATTGTTTATTAAGCCCCAGCTCCTGGAGTGAAGTGATTAGATGAGAACCTCGTCTTGCAGTTAAAAAATGATGTAACTTTGCACTGCACCACAGGGCTGGTGAGAGAAACGGGAAAACATCAGCAGAATGTATAGTCAAGGGTACAAACATCAGAAAGGTGGGCAAAAAAGAAAACCCCACATGTATTATTATTTTTAAAGCCTAAGGACTCTTAAGCCAACCTCCCCCGTATAATTTAGAAGGAGGGGCTGACTCATGGCTTCTGACTGCCAAAGTATGGCTGCGGTGGGGGTTACTCATCGCCTTATAGCTGCACAGTGGTTTCTCACCAAGGGGCTGCTCACCCCTCTGCTGAGTTGCACGTGTTTGGTGTCACTGGGTGTTGGGCTTCTGCCACTTTTTTTTTTCCTTTTTTTCCTTTTAAAACAACATTAATGAGGCATTCATTTATGAAAATATCCTGTGCCAGGAATTATGTGGACTGGGCAAATAGAGACAATAGGTCAATTCCTGGGCCTCCCAAATTTGACAGGATCCCTTTAGCTTTCAAAAAAAGAAGAAAAGTAGAACTATTAAAAGTCTCAGCTTCCAAATAGTAAGTCTGTAACGATGTAAAGCAAATGTAAACATTATATGTTGAAATGCATTTTTTAGAAAGTGCTCTTTTCTCAGCAGTTAGATGGGCTTTATATACAATGGGAAGATTCATTCCTGAAGGTAGCTCCAGTGTATGAAACAAACCCCTACATATTGCAGTCTAAAATACCAATTTTACATGAAACAGCAACTGATGCATCGCCTTTACCTTGGGAAAAGCTCATTCAGACTTCTGATTTATGATGGCTGTACTTCTCCCTCCTCTGCTTCCCGCCTTGCTGTGCCCACAAACCCTCTGGGGAGAGGAGAAAAATACGTCTGCAGTGAAGGAACCTAGCTATTACCAGTGTAACTAAAGGACATTAATAACAGAAAACCAATGCGAAGAGCACAACAAAAACACAAGCAGGAGAAAAATGAGAATGTTTGTGTGTGGAAAAATAGCTATACAAGGTTGCAGTTTAAGACATGTGAAGGTCTGGCGTGCATTGTTCACCAAGCTATGGATGGGAGCTGGGGACTCAAGTAGACAGCTCTGGCTGGACCCTGTGCCCACCCATGCCCTCAGTCATGGGAGTGAGCATGGAGAGAAACCCCCTCTGCTTTCTCGCCATTACAGGCCTGAGGAAAGGTCCTGTTGACACCCAGGGTAATCCCATGGGTGTTTTCTACCCAGTTTCTTCTCCACATGGTGGGATCTGGGTTGGACATACTGGGATTCGTTCTGAATAAAGCACCTGCTTACTGGGGGCTGGATGCTTGGGAGGAAGGAAAGGATGGGAAGATGATACACAAAACCTCATGACTGTAGTCACAGGTGAATTGTGCTGCTCAAAGAAAGCAGAGGAAAGAACAAATCACCCTTGACTTCCCCTCTCCCCTTGAATGGGTCCCTGCTGCAGACACTGTACTTGCCAGATGCCTGCAATAGGCCTGCGAACCAACATAATATTCAGCTCATTGCTGCTGGAAGTTTTCCCTCCGTTGCCACTGTGGATGCTGTCAGTAGCACATGGCAATAACCTCTGTACACCAAAGGCAGGGTGGATTCCAGAAGTCGCAGTAGGGAGGAGTGTGGTCTTTTCAGCTGGCTGAATGTACGGTCTATAGCAGTGTTGCAATTTAAGTGGTCTACATTTATTTGTTTACATGGGTACCATTCACACCTCTCTTTAGGGTGCAGTTAAACCTGAGTTCTAGATCAAGGCGTGGCTTCAGGAATTAGGACACTTACAGACCAGCAACGGATGCAGTCAGTTACAGTTTAGAGGAGAGTGAGTAAATGAGTGCATGAGTGAATAAATGCCAGAATACCCCCAAATCCGATTATTTACCAGAGAACCTTGCATTATGAAGATTTGTGGATCTCTACTGGGGCTAGTGCTAGGCATGCAATAATGAACCGGTATTGTCCTTTCCATTTCACACATACTTTGTGAGCTGGTGGAAGACAAATGTTGGGCACACTAGTGCTGTCAGCTGTCTCAGTACACTTCAGGAACGTCATTCTTTCTATTCCTACTGTTCATTCAGCAACACACCCTGCCAATAAACCATAACAATAGCTGCCTTACAGGTCATCATGACTACAGAAGAGCAGGCTGCTTGACAACACCAGAGAACATAGCCACCAACTACGGATGCTCTGGGATAGCCAAATTCTCAAGGGCAATGGCAGCCCCTCCTGAACTGATGTCTTCTCCCACTGGGGTGTCCTGGGCATGCTTCCCATACTTCTGGAGCCACAGCTGATCAGTCCAAGGGTGCAGGCTGATACAGTCCTACTGTTCTGTGCTTGCTGTTGTAGTCCAGACCTAGTCAGCACTGGGGTGTCCGCAGCTGGTAAAAACTACGTCAAGTGTCTTTGCTCTGCCATGTCTCAGCATGCATGAACTGCTAGGCAAGGCCAACCATTGTCTTCTTAAGGTGACAAGGTACGGCTGAAGTGGCCTCCAGCCAAATTGTCACATACCCATTGCTCATGTCCAAAGAGATGTATGAAAGTAAACAGTTTGAACAACTAGGTACCCGCTAGAAGGAAGGACATGTCAAACCAGAGCTTTCTGTTTTATTACTCTTCTGCAGACAGATCAAGGGAAAAAGGCAAGTATCCCACAGTGACTTGGATAATACCTCAGCACAATGCTCAAGTCTGTGGGGTGTGCACTCACAGAAAAGCCCATCACCTAATGCAGCCCTGTTGTTGGCACAACTGTGCAATTAAACTTAAGTACCACTTAAGACTTTGGGGGCTTAAACTCAAGAATGCCATGCCCAGACAAATTCTGCAGTAAAGACAAAGTCAAAGTGTCTTAGGCAGATTTGTAGATTAAAATGGAAATGCGCTCACTGTACTGATTAAGTATGCCATTTTATTTTGTCCTTCACTTTTCAAGAAAACTGTTGTGCGAGCAAACAGAACTTCAGTTTTCTTGTCAAAACTCCTGATGCCAGTGATACTCCACTTACATGCAAAGCAAAGCTATGTGTAAGTCATAGGGTCAATTTGTTTACCTTGCCTGTGGCAAGAGTTGGGTTCATCAGGTTAATTTCAGTAGTTGCTCAGAGGTCTTGGAATTTTTTCTGGTGTCATATGGCTTTTGCCTTTTTTTTCAAAGCAGGGGGCAACCGTGGACTGTTCAAAACATAATGAAGTAAGCAACATTTTTCTGCATCAAGCTTATCCTGCAAATTAATTCATTTTCATTTCTAGCCCTTTCAAGTGAAGGGAAGACATACAGATGTAAGCAGTCATTTAAGGATTTTAAGGGTTATGGTTCACATCATCCAAAATTGATTCCAGGACTACTCATTCACAGAAAAGGGAAAAATGAAGGTGGACATGCTGGTGTGTTGGGAAAATGGGGTATTTTTAATAAAAAAAAAAAAAAGAAATTACAGCTGCTGTTATTTATTTAAGTTCAAAGCCTCTGGGCACATTCACAGTCCACACCAATCTGTCGTGAATTGCTTCTTTGTTGCTGGTTCTAGCAAAGTTGATTTCATATTGCTGATTCATCTAATGGGTTTGGACTACTCTTGTTATCTTTTCAGATAATGGACCATTGAGCCTGCAAACAAATTTGCTGTCTGCTACCATCAGCTGATTTACTTCAGATTTCTAAAACTGAGTAGTTCTAGTTTTTGGGGTTTGTGCATATAGGAAAAATGAGAACTTCATGAAAATCAGGGCAGCAAAATACTCTTTTGGTCAACAACCAGCATGTCTCAAATGTTGCTAATGAGAACCAGTTCCTGTATATGGGAACGAGTTAATCCTGAGATAACTCTCTTAATAATTTGTCAGTAACCATGGCTATTTATTCTGCTGCTTGGCCTTAGATGAAATTGCTATGTAAAAAAACACAGAGGCAATAGCAGCAAAGTACAGTGTCTTCTGGCAGACTCTGCAAGCTCCTTCAATGCAGGAAGCAATAGATTATAAACAAGTTTTATTTTAATCCCTGCTGGACATATTGTGAGAGTCCAAGAACAAGACCTATTTTTCTCAAAGCCCTCCAGAGTAAAAAGTTCTTGAGATGCCAATACAATATGAAAGAGATCAGCCAGTAAAGAAAAACTATCTGTTCCTGGCAAGACATCAAAACATTTCCCACAAGTTTATAGTTGTCCAACTGATCATCAAAGAAGAGAGTTTTGGTTGGGTTGAGGACTTTTCAGTGCCAAGAGGTGTTACTGATTCTGAGACACCGGGTATTTTCAAGTGTGCCAGCCAAAGGACTGCTGAGGGAACATAAACGGTCCTTACTATGTGAAATGTGTTATCTCTGTGCTATTTCATGCATAAACTGGTCTTTCTGTGAGAAAAATGTTCTGTGGTGCACCCAATGCAGGCAGCTATTTTGCACACAGAAGCTTCTATTTGCGCATCCCACCATGCACACAGAAAATAAGCATAAATATATTTCCTGTGAAAAAGATGTCTAATTCTTAGAAGTACATGAGTCCACTAATTTCTACTGTGCTCACCATGAACACATCACAATGGTTTATTTTCACACTTTTTTAGGTAGGGAAATACCTTCCTCTGAAGCAACGAGAAATTCAGTGGCAGAGATAATTTGTGGCTTAGCTGTGAAAGGTTCCAGGAGCCGGTCTTGTAATCTCTTATTTGTAATACCATAAAGTAGAGGAGCTCAGGCCATGGGATATGGTCTTCTTGTGCCAAATGCAGAAAAAAAGCACCCTACTCTATATACCTATATGACTGAAGCCTCCACATTCACTGTGCCACTGGACGATTCTAAATTTCTAGCTGTCCTAGTAAACACCATGAGTAGAAATGTATGATTTGCCAAAAATGCAGTGCTTTCGCTGATTTAGCCTCTACCAAATTGATGAGGAAAATAATGGCAAACCCATGTTTATGGCTGTATCAGCAGAGCTAATCAGAACGTATGTCAGCAATGGTTCTGGAAAGTATGGATCAAAGGAAGCCAGCTTTCCTGTGGCACCAATGGCTAGATTCGTGGGTTCTCTCTCTCTCTTTTCTTCTCTCTGTTCCCATCTGCATTCTGCTGGCCGGAGGCCAAGGACAAAGGGCTGATTGAGTGGCAGTGGCCACGGGACAGCTGCAGGGGAGCAGCTCTGCTCTGCTCCCCTTGCTGAGTCACCAGCAGCGAGGGACACATGCAAATGCCCTGTGGGCTTGCTTGCATCCATCCTGTGTGCTGGACTGGGAGCTGGGAGTGCGGACTCAAAGAAAGGAAGCCCAAAGCAGGAAGGAGTCTTCTGGCTCTAAATTAAACCTTCATTTGGAAGGTCAGCTGCAAATGCTTCAGATCTCCTAGACAGTCATGAGGTCAAGCTGTGGCTGGGAAACCATCAGCTGCGGCCAGGGCTGTGCAGGAGGGCTTGAGAGGGCTGAAGAGCGCTCCTGCCTGTAAGAAACAGTGTCTCTGGGAGGGCAAGTGCAGGCATTTGACAAATCTTCCTTGATGTTGGCTTAAGGTTTAACTCAGATGATGTTGTAAGGGCACTTACCTCTTCATGCATAGCCTTGCCATCCAAGCTGAGACAATTTATGGTCCATATTTGCCCTTCACACAGGCTAGCAGTGTGTCTACTTCTCTGAGATGACCAAAGCAGTCACTTGAATGCTGATAATCCCCCAGCCAGAAAGGCTGCAGGTCCTTCCTGCTACCTCTCATGCTCCCCTAAGTTCCTTCTGACCCTCCCACAGGTCATCAGGGGAGCACCTCAGTTCCCAGCAGCGCTTTTGCAAATGCTGTCTTGGCAATACACAGATGTTAATGAAACACCATATGGATGCTGAGGCTTGCACGTGGCATTGCAGAGCTTCTGGAGTAACCATAACACCTGGGCTAACTCATTGTGGCCACAGGGCCTCAACATGCTTGTTGCTCTCCTGTCTGTTCCCCACAGACCTTAGTCCCGGTCCTCATCCCTCCTGAGCTGGAAGTGCTGGTGCTAGATGGCTGTTTGGACTTCTGCGCTGCTGTAGCTGGGTGTGAGCAAGCCCCAGCGCAGCTGCACAGGGCAAGCCCACAGGAAGGCTGCTCCCAGCACAGCTGGCCTGGCCACTGAGAAGGAGCCATCCCCACAGCTACTTTTTGCACACTGAGCTTCTGAGCCAGCACCCAGCATAACCTGCCCTAAATATGTCCCAGGCAAAATACTAGAGGTCCCAACATTCAAAACCTGTTGCTTAAAGGTCATGCTCCTATAGAAATGATGTCCTTAGCAAGGCTGCAGCCCATCTCACTTCAGAAGAGAGGAGATTTCAGAAAAGCCCAGCTCCGGCAGTGGGCAACGTTTACTTGAAGCATTGCCAAAAATTTGACATGTTATTATTTTTGCAAAGCTCCTCTGCCATAGCTGCCCCGTCAACATCTTAAATGCAAATGTTTCTGTCATCTGTCACAAAGAGTGCTGCTATTTTGCTGCAGCAGTAGGAAGCCCAGGCTGTTGAGATAGGAGCCAGAGTTTGGCAGGAGATCTGTGTGAGCAGGGAGTGAAAAAAAATCCCAAGGTGGGAACACGCCAGCAGGAAAATTACAGTGGACTGAGAAAGCGGTGGTGCAGAATTTATGAAAGCAAGGGGGCAAGCCCTTTTCAAATGTCCACCCTTATGAGAGTAAGGTAAAGGTGGATAATTTGCTGGGAAGTTAGACTGCTTTGTGTGAAAGCCAGTTCATGGTGGTCACTGCTGTCAGGCATGGATGAGAGTTTTGTAAAAGGCATGAAGCAAATCCTAACTTCCAGAGCAGAGCATGTAGTTTTGCAGATTGCTGTGAATGCTGACCCTTAAAATTGATTTTAACTGTATTTCGACCTCAGTGAGTCAAACTGCATTCCTCGTGACTGAATTCCTGGGAAATCAACACCACGGAGAAATTCAGTCAGTGATTTTCACAAAACCGTTTCCTATGCAAATAATGTCTTTGTAAGGGACTTAGTTATTTTGCTGCATATCTATTTTTTTCATTTATGCTAGTTATTTGAAACTGTGAATCACCCAGCTCTGAATACACAATATTAAAATAATAGAAGGGTTGGAAAACTTTTCTGTAAATGATTTTGACTGAACTATACTGCTTACTGATTTGTTTTTAGTGATCTAAAAGGTATTCAGAATTTTCTACTTTCCTTTTAAAAACAAAGTGCAGTTAACACCCTAAATTTCCAGCCTTTGGTTTTTTAAAGGCTTTCACTGAATTGTGTTTTTTTAACCAAAAACTTCTCTAAGGAATTAAAAAGTCAGTTTCAAGTTTTTATTAAAAAGGATGAAAATTAATAGAAAATCAACAAAAACAAGGGATCCTTCCCTGCTCTGCTGTCCCATTCATAATTGCCATTTTTTAAAAACTCAGCAACAACAGCAAATAAAAGCCTGAATCCCAAGCATCTGAGACTTAAACAAACAACATAGCATGACAAAGTGTACAATTACTCTAGATGTGTGCACTTTTAAATGAGGCAAAAACTCTTGGCTGTTTGCCTTGTCTTACAAGGTAGGAGAGGGGTCCAGGGACACCTTGGGGTGACTGCTGGGGGGACTGCCCAACCTCCCACCCACCTTGATGGGTGCAAGCTCAAGTTAGTTGCCCTGCCTTTCTGCTAGTGCTTTTAACACTTATGGCATCTTTTTCATTTAACAATGCAACTGTCTACAGTTTTCACATTTTTCTTCATGATTTAAAATGACATTTTTATTTGCCCAACAAAATTTCGAATGCTTCTTAATCCACCCCCCCACCTCCCCTGACCTGTGTTCTGTGTAACACGAATAATTTTTAGGATTCAATTCATACTCTACCAGGCGAATGTAATCAAAGTCACTGCAGACTCTGGTGCCAGGGGGAGAAAAAACCCCAAAACAAAGGGAAAGAACCCAAAACAAGCCACCCTATCCCTCCAGCCGTTTCCTGGGACAGAACAGAGCATTTTGTGCTCCACTAAGCCTGTTTGGCTGCTGCGCTGGCAGTGGTTTTGTGTGCAGGTACAGCGACATGCTGCTCAACAATTCGGGGGAGCAGCTGCAATTTTGGAGATGAAAGTCCCCTGGGAAGAGTGGACGGATGCCTCTCCCCGGCTCAGCCCAGTGGGATGAGCCCCTGACTTGCTGTGGTGTTGCACGTCGGTGCATGCTGGGATGCATGTCTGTGTGTATTACTAGGGAAGTATTAAAAAAAAAAAAAAAAAGAAGGAAACATTTTCAGGGACTGCACAGAAAACAGCGCAAGAGTTGCTAGAGCAGTGTGCATACGCTCGAGAGGAATCCCTTTCAGTTCCTCTTTTCTTCAGCTTTATTTATAAAGGGTTTGAAGGCTGGTTTAATTATGAAAACCAGCTCTCTAGACACCAAACAAAACGGCAGCCTAGCCTAAGCTGGCACCAGGACAGATGCATATTTTGCTCACTTCTCCATGCCAATCGGCTGTAGCTCATCCAGTACGTCAATCCAGGTTGGCTGTCTGAAATCCAAGTTTAGTGGCCTGAAAATATCCCAGTCCAGCTTTGCTTCATGTGGTAAACAGCTTGCTCGGTCTATTTCTTCAACGTAGAAAACAAAAATAAAAACTCCCCAAAAACTTGTTACTACATGTTATGGTAATAGCCTCTCTTTGCATTTTACCCCACTGCAGGATTTCCCTTTTTTCTCTGTGTACACCGACCATGAAATGCTGGCAAAACACGTTGCTTTTTTAAAGATGGACCTGATTCTGCTGGGCACTGAGCTCCGGTGAATGGGTTCAGAGTTAAGACTGAAACAACCAAGTCCTGTAACAAATATGTTGGGAGGGGAGTGTTTAGCTCTTGCAGCTCTGCCAGCTCCTCCAAGCTGCCTGGCCACCTCCTAGATTCACCTAAATTCACTAGCAGCTACCTGCGGGAGCAGGCAGGGTTCAGGGACAGCAGCTTTGCAAAGCCCGGTTTGCTCAGGGTGTTCTAGAGCCTGGCGGCTTCTTGGGGTTCGGTTTCCCCCCTCCTTGTATAAGGTTTTGCAGGACAATGTGCATAAGGCAAGAATAGCAAGCAGTATCAGGGAGGGTTTATCATGATTTACCATTGATGTGAATTCTGTCCCCTCCCTTTCCCCCCTCTGCCATTTTAGTAGAAAAAGGAGGCCCAGGCTCCCTACTTAGCCAGCAGGATCGGGACCTTAGCCAGCAGAAAGAAAACAAATCCAATGCGGGGAGGCTGCCCACAAAGCACAGCTTAGTCTGTATCGCGGAGATGAGAAAAAAATCAAATGGCCCCCTGAATGGAATATGGTTTCCTTGATAATTAAATTCAAGCAAGGACTCATCTCTCCTGGTTTTCTACTGGCTATTTCCTCCCAAAGGAAATTGAATGTCTCTGAAAACCTGAAGTCGGATCTCCATTTGCCAGCTTTCTAAGCAGAAGCAATAGCTTTCCACAGGGTACAGCTAAATCCCATGGAGACAACTAACAAGTCAGTCATCTAGTTTCCACCTTTCCCAATTGCTTTGCAATTGACCCAGTGTTTACTGGTATATTTAAGGGGTAGTGGACAAGAAAAAAAGGCAGATAGAATGTGAAGGGATGAAATTAATATACAGCTTGTAAAAAAAGATGTTAAAAAAGTCAGGAAGTCTGGAGAAATCCCTAGGATATCACGAAATATCCCCAGCTGTCACCTTTCTTCTCCCATCTTCCTAGTGAGAAGTTACATGGTGTTCAAACAAGGCAAGAGCACGCCGCCTTTTAATTATCTTACTTATGTGCTTTATAGGGTCATTTCACATAGTGGAAGTGCTGGGAAAATATTAACTCTGACTCATCTGAACCTTTGGTTTAAAACAAAGAAACCTGTGAGGTGTGGGGAAGCAAACATTGGGAGAAGCAGCTCAGTTACAGCTATTTACCCCATCAGTGAGCCCGACTGCAGAAAAAGATACTGTTGACTGTGGAGGTGAATTTGTCTGTGCTAATGAGACTGCAAACCCATATGCACTATACTGCTGTGTGCTTTTTTTTGCCCCACAGCAATCCCCTGCTTTTTATTTGCACTTAGAGACCATAAGAACAGAAACTGAATGACTCCAGGCAGCCTCTGTCCATCTTGGTCTGCAGCATCTGGGCTTTTCTGAATATGCCTTTCCTCTTCCAAACTGCAAGGCAGGGAAATGGTGTAGGTCTTGCATCTATCTCAGGGCAGCGTCTCTGTTAAACTTGGCAGGTTGGATTGAAAGAAAATCACAGGTGAACAGCTGTGCCCTGCCATGCCTGCGTGTGCTGGCTGGGAGGGAGAGATATGGATGCAGCATCGCTTGGGAATACACCATCCTGTTCCCCGAAAATGGAGCGTTTCTGAGACTGGGGTTATGTGTCCTGCTGCCACATGGCAGTGGGGAGAGAGGGTTGTGGGGAACAGGAGGGTAAGGCAACTCAAGAGGCTCTGGGAGGCACTATGTATGCACAGCCCAGGGGACCTGCCAACCCTGCGATCCAGCAGAGCCTGGGGCAGAGGGGGCAGGGTTAATCCTTACCACAGCACACACTTCCCCTTTCCCCTCCCCCAGCAAGAAAAAAGCTATTTCCTGCAAGGGGATGACTTTGCAGAGCTCTGAGCGAATCTCCCATTGGCCAAGGGATTTTTTAGGTATCTGAGCTGGGAGACTTTGAAAGCACGTGGTTTTTCCACGGAAACACACTCAGTATCTTGTAGGTTTGCAGGCAGTTTAAATTGCTCCAGTGAGGAACATGCAGATTCATCAGGCTTCTGTACTACCTGATTAGAATAACTGCACTGAGGGTTAGGGTCCTAAAAGGCATCTGCTTGTTTGCAGGTGGTTATCAGGAAATACACGTCACCACATATATACACATGGCTAGACTGAGACAATGCCTGGTCGCTGGATGAGTCCTGTGGAGCTTTTATTTCCTGGGATAGATGATGCATGATACACTGCTTGCTGAAACTCACAGGCATTTTATTCTGTCACTGCTTTCCAGTAAAGAAAGCAGCAGCATCTGATAGTTGAGGAGGAAAGATGAGGAGGAAGAGGAGAGGAGAAGGAGAAGAGCAAAGAAAGGGGAAAATGAGGATGGGTGTTCTTTGCTGGTGAACTGTTAGCAGGGGGACTTGGTGTTATGTCACTGGAACTGGAAATTCCCTGCTCACACCTTCATGGAGGGGATGGCAAAGACTGAGTGACCAGAGATCAGCCCCAGGTGAGCAGGGAGGGGATGTTTTGTCACTGCCTGGCAGCCTCACTGGCCCAATAAGGTGTAGGCAGCCTGGGTTTGGAGGGCCAGTCCTTGTCAGCAGGAGGGTGGCAATGGCAACACGTCTCCTGGAGAACCGTGGGACCCTCAGAGCTCAGACATATGGACCCGTCTCCTACACAGGAACTGTTTGATACTAATCAGAAACAAAGGCAAAGGTAACTTTCTGTCCTGGGTGCAGAAATATGTCTTTATTTAACAAGAGGCACAGGCATCCAGAGGACAGAGAGGCTTGCCAAACTGAGGCTTTTTCTTTCTCAGCAATACCTGGCAATTTTTTTTTGTCTGGATGCTGTCCATCCACAAAGGCTGCCCCCCTTCTCTGCTCTCAAGTTTCCCCCCAAGATTCAAATCTTAACACCTCTAAATTGAACTTGGCTTCCTTCCTAGAAGGAGCGGAGCTATGGGAAAGGGGTTGCACAGTGGCAACACCTTGGTTCGGCATGGAGAACAAACCTGCAAATCTTTTCAAGCCCAAACACCAGCGTGACGGGCATTTGCATTATACAGGAGGAGGATTGTATGAAGATGGTGCTTGCCATCACCACTTACAGGGGAGACAATGAAAACTCTGTATTGGGAGTGAATAAACAGTTTACTGTCACTGAAACTGCACTAGTCAGCTTGCAGCCCCAAGGTTTTTCATTAAGGTCTCTGAAACCTAGACGGGTTTTAGTTTTGTTTTTTTGCTTGCTTTTCAGGAGCATAACAAAAAAGCCCCACCTGGTTTTGGAGCACTCGAGCTGTAGAGCTTTTATATTTTTGTCTGGAATCATATGGACAAGGAAAGTCCTTCTGATTTCGAAAGAAAGATGACATTCTTGCACAACTGCTTCCCCCCAGGAGCTTGTGCCCTAGCCCCCACTCCCAATTCCAACCCCAACCCCAGTCTGCCAAGTACCTTGAGACTTGCTATTAAGTCTGTCGGCAATATAATTGTGGTGGTTGGCAACCCAGTGTCACTGGAGGAACTTCCACTCCCATAGCTGTAGGATTTGGGCTCCCTCTCTGTTTCACATCTGCACCAATGCAGAGGGCGTAGTGTTCCTTCTTCGTATAATAATGTCTTACTTGCACAGTAATCTCAGTTGTGGAATGGAAATGTCTTCTCTGGCCCAAGTTGTGAGCTGTTAAAAATCTGGCAGATCCCTGCTAGAAGTGGCTGCATTTCAGTGGTGGGAAAAGTGATTTTCATATTGTTCTGGCACAGGTTCTTGTAAACTGAACTTCTATAACACTTCTTTTTGAGATCTACGGGATTTTTGCCTTCTCTAGGGCTGCAGTGCAGGGCCATCAGTTTGTAAAACACTAAAAGAGTGACTGAGAGGAATGCTGTAATTAGGTTTGTTTGTCAGAGAATTTTTTTTGTCCTCATGTTTGGTTTCCCTTGAGATAATCAGAGTTGTCTTTTGCATCTCACACTTGAATCTTTTTCAAAACGAGCTGTGCTCAATGGGACCCAACTCACTTGTACAGTTACACCACTGATGTGCATTTTTGATACATCTGCATGTGCAAATTTTGACTGCTAATTAGGTGTGCCACTGGGTGCAATTTAAAATCGGATCCTTTCCAAGGCTGAAGCTAACATTCAAACTTCATAAACCAACTTCAGCAGCTCTTAACCCCCACTCCTGCACCTGTGGGCACTCATTTCTGCTTGCCACACTGTGGACCCGTGTAGCAGTCTCTGTGGCTACACAGGAAACTGATAGAGGAAACTGATGCAAGTGAAAGAGAATTCAGAAAACAAAAATGGTTATTTTTCAGCACGATCAGTTCCCTGACCTTGTTCATTTCACAGTCCCATGAACGGCTGTGCTGGACAGTGCAGAAGATGGTGCAAGGGTGGGACAAGGTGGCCAAGGCTTCCTCTGCTGCTGCCTAGGAAAACACAGCCTGAGTTGCTTCTTGGATGTTCCCATGATTTATGTCTGATGGTCTGTTTGCAAGGTCTTTTCCAAGGAAAGATCTCACCATCACTGATCTAACAGAATACCAGAAGCAAGCATTAACACACGTCTGAGGTCTGTAGCTCAGGCCCTGCTCGGGACCCTCAACAGACTCTGGCAGAACAAGGGAGATGAAGACCCCGTGGCAGCCAGTTTCCTCTGGCTTTTGCTTGTATAAGTTAGACCATCAATGCCATTAAGGACAGGTTGTCCTGTAGTGGTGGCACACAGTATTTTCCCAGTTGCTGTGTGAGATCTACTGCACAACCTTGAAAGATCACATGGGACAATGATTGAGTTTCATCGAGCTTTTGTACTCTGTCTTGTCCCTCTTCTAGTACAATTCCAGTGAGAAGCTGAGTTTTTGCTGGTATAATAATACTAATAAAAAAAAATAAACCCAAAGGAAATTAAACCACAAACAACTATATTCAAAAAACAAAGGGTCTGGCTGGTGCCCAAGAAAACAAGGAAATATAAAGATAAACAAACTGTCCTTATTTTACCCTGTCACGCCCGGGGATGGCTGGGGTTTCCAAAGAAGGCAAGCCATGGCATGCCCTGCTCTGCTGGGGAGAGGCCAGCAAGGGGCTGAGCCCTCCCAGCACACGAACTGGACTTTCTCCCTGACTCCTTAATGGGAAAGTCATGTGGGGACGTTGAAACCCAGACACTGAAATCTAAAAGCCCTCCTAGCCATGTGTGCGGCTGGGATGGGTTAGGACTAAATGAAGGCTGGTCTCACTGACAGGAGATGGAATAGAGGAAGACTCAAATGGGATGCAGTTCCCTTGAATAGGAGCACAGATCCCTGGGACTTCTGCCCAGCTGAGGAGAAGACGTGGTGACTAGCCAACCTACACCAGGGGATGCTGGTCACAGTCTGGGAAGGGCGGACTGCTGATCATCTAAAAGCTGATATCTTAAAATCAGGAGGCTCTGGAGTAGCCAAGGCTTCAGCTTCGATGCCTTGTCAAGTCAGAGGGAGGAAAATGGAAAGCGGCAATGGCAGAACTGTCCAGAGGTTTCCCATCCTGTGGCATCACCATGGCTCACACCGGTGGATTGCCTGGCCTGGCCTCCCAAACTCAAGTGAGGGCTAATGGCAGGACAACCTACTCAAGCCAACAGAGTCGCCTCTGCTCGAATTCAGCCTGAATTGGCTTGCAGGGCTCAGAGGGCAGGTAGGGCAGTGGGGGGAGAATTAGTAAGGAACAAAACCCCAAATAAAGCAACCCAGTTTGCATGACAATTTGTTAAGCAAATACTTGCCTTGATTAGTGTATTTGCTGGTTTCACTTTGACAATGCTTGGCAGTGCAATCTGTGCTTGCAGTCCATGTTAATGGCCTCTTTCAACCTTGTAAAATCTTGGAGGAGCAATTTGCCCCTTTTTAATTTTTATTCTTTTGTGATACCGGTTTTACTACTACCACAGGCCTCCAGAGATGCTAACTTTTATCATTTCTATTCATAAATCACTGTTAATTTAGCAAAATCTATTTTATTTATTCTTTGAATATCAAAGGATTTCCTCTCTCCTCCTTCTGGGCCTATGTGGCCATGGTGAATGCCTGCACTATCATTCACAATGAAATTAAAAAGTGTAGGTGGTGGCCTTGAATGTGAAGATGTTTCCATTGGGAAACAATATACCATATCCCCATCCATGACATCTGCATCCCTGAGAATGCTTCTTGCAGGTGCGTGTCCTAGTACAGAGTAAAATGCACACATCTGATGTAGATGTTCACTTTGCTTACTGAAATACCATTAAACAAATGAACTGCATGCTTTTTTTCTTTTCTTTTCTCACTGTCACATAAATTTAGGCTCTACTAATTCCCCTGTACTTGCTGGGACCCCATTAATATTTTGTACCATGAAATGAAGGGCAAGCAATAAAGCCACTGAATAACCGATCCTTTCAAACCTGCTATGTCTTAAAGACAGAAGTTGTTTCCCAGTGATCAGAAATTTTTTCTGACTTTTCTTTTTGATACAGTATGCCCTTTTCTACTCCAGGAATCAGAGATGGATTCAGGTCTAAGACCCGACTTCATTTATAACCACATTTCTTAAAGACAATTGGATGCAAAGGCTACCATCTCCTTGCAGCTCTACTGGCAGAGCCAGATACCCTGAAATCCCAAGACTTTTGGCAGTATGCAGGGGAGCTGGGAACCTAGAGGCCAGCTCTGAGGAAGCATTCATTGCTTTGAAAAACCAAGCTCCCTTCTAGTTTACCAGCCAAGAACTACTGGGGAACCTTGACTCCCAAGTGGGGTAGGAACACAGGGAACTGAACTGGGCCTCCCATGTCCCAGCTGACAGCCTTAATTTCAGACCTGTTGATTATTCTGGGTCTGGCTTTCTTTTTTGACATGCAACATTTCAAAAGGTCTCAGTTTCAACACAACATGAATGAGGGAAATTTGTGGAAGCTTGAAAAAACTTGGCAGGATGTAAAAGCTCTTTCTCACCCATCTAAAGTCTTCTGTATTCTCCTGGATGAGAGTGGTGGTTTTCAAGCTTATCTAAATTTTTCCCAGTGGAAGTGGAGACTCCTGCACAGTGAAGTCATGAGAATAGCTTGCTTTTCTTGGTTATCTTTTGTTGAGCCTTCAGAAGTTGCATGCAGACCTCCCTGCGCTGGATACTGTTTAACAAGAGGGACAAATGCTAGTATTCAGTATGGGGACTCCTATGTTCAATTCCTCCCAGAGGGACTCTTTTACTGTGCTCTTCAAATGTCTAGATAAAGTTATTGCCAGATATTTAAAACTACACCTTTTCTTATTTTGGCCTTAATGAATAAATGCACCTACCACTACCAAGAGAACCTGTAGCGCCATTTTAGAGCCTCATTATTTGAGATGCTGATGTCCAGATTCCTACCAGTTCTTACCAGCTGCTAAATAAGAACACCTTTTCCATCAATTCCCAATCATATGATTCACTGAAAGACTGTAGTGCTGCCCAAGCCATTTGGCAATTGGGCCCTACTACATATTTTTCAGTGGTCAGGTCACAATGCAGGAAACTATTAGTTAGTTTGAACTGGATACACACACAGATAATGCTGCTAAAATGTGCTTCCTCCTGAAGTATTTGTGTCCAGTGCCGCTGTTTGCTAGATAGTTTACAGGGTGAACTTTCTCAAAGGAAGCCTCCTTCCAAGCCCAATCTATGTATGGAAGCTGGCATGGAGTCCTCACCGCAGTTGACTGAGTAGGGAGTGTGCACAACTGTGTATATCACATCCATACAAACAAACTTCAGCTACGTGCTAGCTAACCAGCCTGCTCTTCAACTGTATTTCCCCAAAAGGGAAGAACAGGATGGGATCTTCTTATCTGTTTTACCCTGGCATTAATACAACTGTCGGAGAGGCACAACTCCAGTGTGTAAACTCTCTGCTTTGAGCCAGGGCTCCAACTCACTTCATTTGTGGCTCTGACTCACCACCACGCAGTGCCTGACTGCCTCTACAACTGGGTGATGGCTGTCTGCTTGGGATAGGTTTAGGCAACCACAGTTGGCAACACCAGCTGCAAAGCCCTCCCACCTGGATTTTCTTTGCTAATGACTCCTAGACATTTAAAAGCCTGCTCAGCTGCTGAAGAGGAAGTGGCCAAGGGGACAATGGGCTCCTTGTAGTTGTTCAACAGTATCACTTGACTTCACCATTGACTGGCATTTGGCATAGCATGTTGGACTGGATGCAAATGGTGCAAGCAGTTGGCTGTGACTCTCCAGAAAAGTGGCAGGAAGAGTTACAGGTTTATGTTGGTCTATAACACAGAGTGTAGCTTTCTCTGTGCCACAAAATCCACCCTTCCAACAGTGATGTGAACTACTGCAGTTTTCTGTCACAGCCACTACAGGCCAATGGTGTATGGCTGCTGCTTTTCTTCATTCCTGTGCTTTCCTTAATGTGCTTTCTCCTCATTTGGATGAAGTACCTAATTAAGTGTGTTTCCTGTAGGAGAGCCGAGAACCTCACTAGATCAAAGATGCTACGCACTAAAAGTGCTGCCATGCTACCTTTGCCTGCAGCCTAAGGATTTAAGCTAGTGGAGCCATCTATTGATAAGGCCACCAACAAGTGCCGCTGTCACTGTCATTGCTTACCACAAGTGCCAGGCCCATTTTGAACAAGGGAACCAGCTGCGGAGTCCAGCGCTCCCAGGTGATATCTCCAGAACCTGTAGCTCTGATGTCATTAACATCTGCTTTTATGATAGATGGGAATTGCTTACAGCATTTATAAAAAATAAAAATAAATCCCATGTGGAGGCTAATCTTAGAGTCATAGAGTTTTGTTATAAAACTCACCTCTCTGCACCCTCTGCCCTGCAATCCTTCAAAGCATACAAGAGATGGGAGCCCCCTAACCAGATCCCTTGAGCCCTACATCTTACCTGCCTGGCTGCTCTGCACCAGAATCTTGATGTTCAGAGGATTGCTAGGTGAACCTTTAATTTTTATTTTGATGCAGCTTCTTTGTATTTTTAACAGGGGGCCCACTGTCTCATGCAAATGAATGCTGTATGCTTGCTTCCTGGTATGCTCCATAGGTATGTGTTGTATAGTTTGGCTTTAATACCAAATAAAGTAAGTAATTACAAAAATCAAAGTGGATGTGCCATCCTCTAGCCCATGCAAAAGAGGTTACTACCACAGCTACTTGTCTTCTCAGGTCAGGCCAAACTATGAGCAATGTCAGAAAGCCAGGTACCAGTAGACAGACCACAAAGCAAAGCACAAAGTCTGTTCTAGTATATGACTGATCTCATTTCTTGTATTGTGCCATCCCACAGTGGCAAGATTAAGCCTGCTAAACCAAGATTAAACTCTCTGCTGCTGGTGGCAAGGGCCCTTCAGTACCCACATGAGGAGGTCCATAGGCAAGGTGCGGAGTACAAACATCTGAGAGTCCGATCCACCTCCCGGGAATTGAGAAGCAGGTGTCCCTCAGACTTCACTTAGAACAGGACTGACGGATAAATTTGCCCATATTCATAACTTCAACCTTCATCATCAATGAAAAGAAAGTTCAAGTAACTTTCACCCTACAGCCACAAAATGAGAAGGCTTTTCTATTGCATGTGTGCACACACACACTAGTGGGAAACACTGTAGGTATGATTTTTATATCTAGTCCAAGGTAAGCAAGGGTTCAAAATTTTTGGAGGGCACTGTACATTCATTTAAAAATTCCAGAGGGTCCTTAAATTCTGAATATTAAGAATTCATTGTAAAGCCAAAGTCCTTGTCAGAAGGAGCAATCCGGCACTATTGTCTAGAGTCTGTACTTTAGACAGTTTACTTGGGATCAATTTGATTTCAGGTAAGCCAACTGACAGCAAATGAATTTAATCAAAACCCCACCTCTTGCTTTTAAATGATTACATGTTGTTTGCAATAATGTCTGCAACTGCTGTTCCCTACAAGTCCATTTCTAAACACAAGGACATTTTGATTTACTAGCACACTTATTTGTGTGAGTCTACAGATACCTTCATCTTGTGGGGCTATTTTTCAATTTTCTTCATTTCCTGAGAGCATATCCTGCAGCATATGCTCAAAATCTAAAAATCTGATGACATTAAAATGCCCAGATTCATTTACTTCTCTGAATGTCATGCGGTGGAAAGACGAGACAGATTTTCTTGCCTCTGGCCTAGTCCTCTGTTTCTGATCTGAAGATGTCGGCTTCACTAAAGCATCTTGGCTTGGCATTTGCTTTATCTCTTGTTTGCAAAGACACTGTTCTGAATAGTACTTTCTTTTTTGTGGTACCAAACGGCTGGATATTAAAAGGGAAAAACAGTAGTAGAAGAGACATTTGTCTTCTCTGAAGAACAACAAACAGAACTAAATGTTGACCTACAGCCTCTAGCTGTCTAGTAGACTAGCTGTCCCAAGCTGCAGAATAGCCATCCTTTCTGCAACCAATGTCCCAATGTTTCCATGCATTCACACGCTAGCATAACAAGCAACCTGGTTCACTTCAATACTGATTCTTCAGATTACTCAAAATTACCCAATGCAAATGAATGAAAATTGTGAAAATATTTGTAGCTCTTGATTCAGCTAATCAGTTTCTTCTGATGGTACGTACAAGTTCTCATACTTGTCTGCACTGTAGTTTTCTAAGAGTGACACTAATGTCAATCAGGGAGGCAAGAGGAGGAAGAAAATGTTTCTGCAATGACATAGAAGATCTAATTGCACAGAAACGATGCATGACTTTTGAGTGCTTATATCCACAATGCTACATTGACATATTAATATTCTTTCTTTAATACATAGAGTTAAAAATGAAAACTTCGTTAAAACCCCAGCCATCCCTCTGCTATCCTGTGGTTCAAACCACAAAAAGTCAGGAAAGGGGAACTTTGAGTTATGCAGCTTAATATAGCTATGTTGCACACTTGATATCTATCAGTTTAAGAAAGTTAAGCACTAGTCTCTTTTTTTGCTGTTCTTTCTCTATTTAAGAACCTGGAATGCTCCTGAAATCAGATGGCAATCCTGTTTTTTTCAGAAGGATCTCATTAGGGCCACCTCTCTAGTTGGAGATGGCTGCACAGGGGGTCCTGATTGTACAAGCACCCAGTCATTAAGGCACCCACTGAGAAGGGGTCAATTTTCTTCTTTGCCCAAGGGATGGAAACTCGCATCTGTGCTGGTGACTGCTCTCACATCTGGGAAAGAAATTGTGCCCCCACCGACTCCAGCTAAATGCGTCTTTCATTGCTAGAAGTCATGTGGTATAGGCTGAGCAGAAAGGACGGGAATGACCTTACCCTCCCAGGATAGCCCAGCGAGTGTGACACTTGGAGGGGAGAAATATATGCCTGAACCCCACAGATCCCTTGTACCCGGAGGAATATAGTCATTGTTAAAGCAGGAGTCATGCCACTGCTGTCACCCTCAGGGCTCTGAAGGAAAGCCACACTGACCACAGCATTTCATACAGATCATCATTCAATAGCTTGCTCAGAGATTGCTGAATGAATTGAGTCATTTGTGTGAAATATGTAGAAAAATGCCATGTCTGTGGTCATGATAGGGCTTAACTATGAGGCAGGCACTGAGCAGCACAGTCCTGTCAAGACAGAGGCACTGCTGGGCACACCCCAATGCACAGATGGAAGTACATTTGTACACCTCTGTGTACAAAGCTGCGGGTGCTGGGTCTAAGCTTTGATTGGGAGGTGCTAAAGTCTAATTTTGAGTGCCTAAAGCCTTTTATAGTTCTAGATATGCCAACAAAAAGCCCATTTAACTCCACAGAAATACCTTTGTTAATGACAAAGTCAAGGTGCTACACTGACCAGGGCTGGTATGGCCAGAGTGCTCTGCACCAAGGAAGGAGTCCGAGAGAGAGATAGACTACTGGAACCACACCCTACCTTCCCTGGGACACGCCCAACAGGCAGACAGGACACATGATATGAAGGATTCCCTATCCTCTCTCCACCTGGCTGAACGCAGTAGCCTAAGGTGTAGGGGGGAATGGCGACTAGTTCCTGCCTGGCACAGCAGGCGCATCTCCTTCATGACTACCCCACCTGCCCAGGTGCCCTTGCATAATAGGTATGAGGGTCTGCAAGTGGAACTGAACAATGATGAGGATGATGGTTCATCTACTTTGGAAGCATTATCGAGATTAACTTGGGCTATGCCGTGTGCCAAAACTGCTTCCATAAAGAAAAAAAGATGGGCCATTGTCATAAGAGGCCCTTTTCTGAGGGGAACAGAAGACCCAATATGCAGACCACACCTACTTCTTAGAGAAGTCTGCAGCCTCCCAGGGGCCCAGGTTAAAGATGTGAAAACTTCCTAACCTGGTACAGCCCTCAGATTATTATCCATTATTGATTTTTCAGGTAGAGAGCGTTGAAGTTGCTACAAGAAGTCCCAGGGCAATCAAGAGACTTCAGAGCCTTGGGACAAGTGATTAAGAGATCAGGAGCACAAGTAGTATTCTCCTTTATCCTTCCAGTTGCAGGGAATGATGAGGGAAGAAACAGGAAGACCCCGCAGATCAATACCTGGCTCTGAGACTGGTGTCACTGGCAGAATTTTGGGTTTTTTGATCATGGGTGGGTCTACACGACACCAGGCCTGCTGGTGACAGACGGCATACACCTGTCTCAAAGGGAGAAAAGGATGTTTGGGCAGGAGTTAGCAAGGCTCATCGAAAGAGCTTTAAAAAAGACTTGAAGAGGGAAAGGGATAAAACCAGGCTCACTAGAGACAAGCCTTGGTGTGGCACACCAATGCTTGAGGTGTGCTATTGAGGGGTTGTCATAGTTGACTGCCATGTCAGTGGAGGTAGGGGATGGAGATCTATGCGGCAACAAAGATGCAAGGATTATTGATGTGTTAGACAGTACGGAAGCGCCTGAGAACACTCATGTAGGAATTAGGGCTTCTCACCCCAAAAAGGTGGTGGGAACAATAGCCCAACTGAAGTGTATCTACACCAGTGCATGCAGCATGGGTGACAAACAGGAGGAGCTGGAAGCCATTGTGCAGTGGGAAAACTATGATACAGTTGCAATTGCGGAAACATGGTGGGATGACTCGCGCAACTGGAGTGCTGCAATGGATGGCTATAAACTCTTCAAAAGGGATGGGCAAGGAAGGAGAGGCAGTGGGGTAGCCCTTTATGTTAGGGAGTGTTTTGAATGTCTAGAGCTTGACGATTGTTATGATACGGGTGAGTGTTTATGGGTAAGAATCGGGGGGAAAGGCCAACAAGGCAGATAGCATGGTGGGAGTCTGTTATAGACCACCTAACCAGGATGAAGAGGCAGGCAAAATATTCTATAAGCAGCTGGGACAAGTCTCACAATCGCTAGTCCTTGTTCTCATGGGGAACTTCAACTTATCAGATGTCTGCTGGAAATACAATACAGCAGAGAGGAAACAGTCTAGGAGGTTCCTGGAGTGTGTGGGAGATAACTTCCTGACACAGCTGGTGAGTGAGTTTATAACCTTTGGAAGAAGGGGCAGGCGACTCAGGAGGACTACAAGGATGTTGTGAGGTTATGCAGGGAGAAAATTAGAAGGGCCAAAGCCCAACTAGAACTTAATCTGGCTACTACCATAAAATAAAAACGTTTCTATAAATACATTAACAATAAAAGGAGGGCTAAGGAGAATCTCCATTCTTTATTGGATGCAGAGGGAAACATAATGACAAAGGATGAGGAAAAGGCTGAGGTACTTAATGACTTCTTTGACTCAGTCTTTAATGGCAAGACCAGTTGTTCTCTGGGTACCCAGGCCCCTGCTCTGGAAGACAGGGACAGGGAGCTGAATGAAGCCCCCGTAATCCAAGGGGAAATGATTAGCACCTGCACACCACTTAGACACACACAAGTCTATGAGGTCAGATGGGATCCACCCAATGGTACTGAAGGAGCTGGTGGAAGCGCTCACTAAGCCACTTTCCATCATTTATCAGCATCTGGCTAACTGGGGAGGTCTCAGTTGACTGGATGTTAGCAAATGTGACACCTATCTACAAGAAGGGCCAGAAGAAGGATCTGGGAACTACAGGCCTGTCAGTCTGACCTTAGTGCCAGGGAAGGTCATGGAGCCTCTTGAGTGCCATTACATGGCACATGCAAGACAAGCAGGTGATCAGGACCAGTCAGCGTGGGTTTATGAAAGGCATGTCCTGCTTGACAAACCTGATCTCCTTCTATGAGGAGGTGACCCGGTTAGCAGATGGGGGAAAGGCTGTGAACATTGTTTAGGTATAGTAAAGCCTTTGACACTGTTTCCCACAGCATTCTTCTGGAGAAACTGGCTGCTGGAGAAAATGGCTTTGATGTGTATACTTTTCACTGGGTAAAAAAATGGCTGGATGGCTGGGCCAAAAGAGTTTTGGTGAGTGAAGTTAAATCAGTTGTCAGCTGGTCACAAGTGGCTCAGTATTGGGTCCAGTTCTGTTTAATATCTTTATCAACAATCTGGATGAAGGAATAGAGTGCACCCTCATTAAGTTTGTAGACAACAACAAGTTGGTCAGGAGTGTTGATCTGCTTGAGGGTAGAAAGGCTCTACAGAGGGATCTGGACAGGCTGGATCGATGGGCTGAGGCCAATGGTATGAGGTTCAACAAGGCCAAGGGCCGGGTCCTGCACTTGGGTCACAACAAACCCGTGCAACGCTATAGGCTTGGGGAAGAGTGGCTAGAAAGCTGCCCGGCATAAAAGGACCTGGGGGTGTTGGTCGACAGCTGGCTCAATATGAGCCAGCAGCATGCCCAGGTGGCCAAGAAGGCCACTACCATCCTGGCTTGTATTAGAAATAGTGTGGCCAGCAGGACTGGG
>RSEF01000001.1:88000758-88051055 GCA_003993805.1 Himantopus leucocephalus | reverse complement strand
TCACTGAAAGGGTTACCAAGCATTGGAACAGGCTGCCCAGGGATGTGGTTGAGTCACTATCCCTGGAGGTATTTTAAAGATGTGTACATGTGACACTTGGGAACATGGTTTAGTGGTAGATTTGGCAGTGTTAGGTTTACAGTTGGACTTGATGATCTCAAACCTAAATGATGAGTACTTAGACAAATGCAGGAGTCCCAATCTCAGTGTCCACACCACCATCAGCGATGGCAGCAGCAGCCCACTTTGATTTCTAGGATGTCCATTCACCCTCCTACTTTCCGTATCCCAGATTCCAGTTAGCTCATGTACCCGTCCTTCTGCACAACCCCCTGCAAACCAGAGCTCTAAATGCACACCCTTATCTCTCCAACCACGAGCATCTCATTGCTCACTCCAACTATGTTCTCACACACCTAAAGCACATGGCATCTCCCAAACCTCTGCTCTGGTCCTGCCTTTCAGACAAGGGTTCATACTATTGCTCTTGGAAAGAACAGCACTAGCATTGGCAGCAGCAAACCAGATCGGTGCTCAGATGCCAGAAAACATTCCATATTTGTGCATTCCCTTAAAACTTGCAAACCAGCAGAATTGGAAGCATTTGCTACCCTTCCCTAACCCAGCCCTAAGAAGTGGTTTACCTACTCATTAGTGAGATGGCAATCACAGGATGAGACTCTCAGTGCTAATGATGAAATCACTGCCAGGATCAAATGGTACCAGCTGTCCAACAGTGGCCAGCAATGCTCGCCCAGGAGTGCAAGGCAGTAAATGAAGAGCACTGTGTTCTACCAAAATTAAAGAGCTAATGTAGACATGCTGATATATCCAGCCACTAATAATGGATAAATTTGGTGTAATGCCTTGTAAAAATCTGTTTGCACTTCCAGATGCTCGTGCTTGTAGCTTGTAGCTGGTTACTGAGCTTGGGGGGCTCAGATGTAAGTAATTAACATCCTCGCCCTGTTAACATTCCACTTTCTTTCATTCTGATGAAGCATCACATTGTAAAACAGACAACAATGAAAAGCATGTCCTTTTTCAAATTGTTTAAATATATTAATCATACAAGCTGGGATGGTTTTTAATTAATCATTTTTTAACTTGTATATGGGGGGAGGGATTAGCTGACAGAACTGTGCAATGTCACTGCCAAGAGTCCTGTCTCTTTTAAAAACTGTGTATGAAATTAGAGGAAAAAAAATTTTTAGCTTAGTGACCAGACCAAAATGTATTTTTACAGCTGCCAAGGTTCTCACTGAAGATATAAAACAGAATCTAAAGGGATTGTGTGTATGCATGTGTTGCATTAAGATATCCTACTTACAACAGCACTAACATTAGTTTTGTTGGAGGCTGAATGGTGGAAGGGGAGGGCGAGGGCTTGGCAGTGGTTGCATTCTGGCCAGCGCTGTGTTAATACATCCAGACAAAATCATTTAGGGAGACAAGTTTCATGCCACAAGTTGCTGTTTTGTTTAGCATGTGCGTAATGGCTATGGAGGGGCTGGATTCCCTCCTGTGTTCCTCAGGTGGTGGATGAGGCTGGGGCTGGCCTGCAAGGATGATTCCCCTGTGAGCAAGCACAGGGTCACACTGTGGTCTTTCAGCATCTGCCTCCCCCTTCCCAACTTATCCCAGTTAGTGCAGGTCAGATGAAGGGATAGGTGAGCTCTGCTGCAGTGATACTCTATGCTATAAAATCTTTTAAGGAGTCTCTTCTATCCCCACAATGTCCAAAGAACAGTCTTTCGATCGACTGAAAAATGAGTGGGCAGTCAGGAGCTCTGGCACAGGACAAAATTCAGTCTCACCACATGGCTGGTGCGCTGGTGCAAGTTCAGTTTCAAGGGCTACAGGGAAACAGTGCAAAATTGAAACTCTGCACAGAGAGAGCTTTGCTCGTGCTATTGCTAACTGAAAAGCAAATATTTAATGCAGTGCCCAAACATATGATTTGGAAGTGACTTTGGCCTGGTGAGAGCTGTCAGATTGCTAGCACTGGGGTCTGAAGCATCTTGTAAAGACTCAGCAACCTCCCTGCACCTGAAGGTGGGGATTCATAGTCAGCTTATGCTGAGCTAAAACTGTGACAAAACAGAAGGAGGCTGTCCTGCCTTAGGCCATGACACAGCTCCCTAAATAATGTCATGTCTTCTGAGGTCATTGTGCTTGAAGGATGGGAGCCCTGGTGAACAGGATGGCAGACCCAGCAACACAGTAAATGTCCCTGTGTCTCGCCCAATTGAACCTGAGGAGCTGTTCTCTGAGTAATGTTCCCCCCTATATTTACCAACTATATTATTTTTGTGCAGACTGGTGTTGACTGTCCTATCCCCTGCAGTCCCCATTGCAAAAGAGAGTAATGGCCGTCACTCTCTTAGACCACACTGACGCTGTTCAAAATTATTGAAGCCACTATTGTATATGTTGGAGGGTTACCTTCTGTCTGCTGAAACCAACACAAGCATTAACAGTGGAAATACTTTAAAGTCTGAAGCTGTTTGTCTTTTAGTAGCTGGACTTGATGCGTTAACCTATTTCTCAGAGGTGTCTCATCAGGTGGGAATGATTTTCAGGCAGTAACATTTTGTCCAAATCCAAACTTAATTGAAATATCTGACTTTCTATTATCCATCCAAACACCTCCACCTATAGAATGAATTGTCTTTTATTGAAGCATTTTCTTTCTTAGGGGCCATGTTTCCTTTTCATTCTGCCATAAAAACTCCAAGAATGATCAAAGTCTTAAATGGAATCCCAGCTGAAAGTGGTTACAAGAAACTGGAGATAATAAAACAAATATTGTAAGACCCCCTAATATGAGCAGCTCTCATAAAAAAATGAGCAATCAGGAAATATCTTTGCAAGTCCTCATTTAAGTTCATTTCATACATCTATTACACGAGCTCTGAAGATCTAATGTCATAATTCTCCAAAAGTACCATAATGCTGTTTCCATTTAACTTAGAGATTTTTAGCAAATTTTGCAAGTAAACAAATGGCTTAATGACATGTGTTAAATTCGAACAGAACAAGATAAAGATACTAGAGTGAAACAAAGTACACAATAAAAGAATAGTCACAGTTTATAAATCACAGTTTATAAATCACAGATTATAAAACAGAATTTATAAAGCACAGATTATAAATCATAATTGTCCTTCAAAATCTCCCCCTCAGACTTTTGAATTTCTTTTCTGATGCTGATGGCCTAATCCATGTCAAAATTATCACTTGGCATGTGTAATAAACTCTTAAGATGAAGGCAAAAAAAATTATTAGTTTGTTCTATTAATTATGTTAGAAAACGCTATGCAACATTTGAAATATACCCTTTCAGATGAATGGAAATCAAATGTATCCCTGTTCCTTTACAGTCTATTTCTCCTACTTTTAACAAAAAAGTTCAAAGAAATATGAAACAGCTTGGGGCGGGGGGGAGGCAACAAGTATTGTAACTTAGTTTCCTGGAGAAAGGAATAATTTGGGTTTTTTTCTGCAGATTAAATCTGAAGCACATTTGAAAAATGATCAGGAGCCATATGTCTGAAATCTTCAAGGAATATTGAGGCTAATAGGCCAAATGTCTACCTCTGAGATGCTCTGGAGGATGCAGATTGGGTAAATGATGTCCAGCCTTTGAAAACCTGGATATACTCCAACTTGGTGCTTGGAGAAAAGGACCTTAATGAGTCTTTGGTATCTGTATTTATTGTTCAACAGAACATCTTGATCTGGGTAAAAGATGGATGTAATTTGTGAGGATCTAAACCTAAGGCAGCAGCTCTTGCCCTTATATGCGCTGCTTCAAAGGCTTCCTGTGAAGACTTGAAGATCAAGGAAAAAGGAAAGATCAAGGAGAAGGGAATGAACTATCTCAGTCTGACCTGCCCTTTGGCCAGGCTGTCTGGGGCAGTGGCATGTGGGGGCTTTTAAGCCATTCTGCTATCAAACCCAGCAAGGGAGCATGAGGTCCATGGACCATGAGTTTGGGTGGTATTGCTTCTGCCTCTGTCAACCTCATCAGCTGTACCATCGGGGGACAGAGGATTTAGGAGTTTTATACTCTTTCTCTCCTACCCACTAAAAAGGGAAAGATGCTTGAAGGTTTAGATCTTTTTTGCTATCTTGACTGGAAGGGAATGCCCAACTACTAAAAGAAAATATAGGGCAGGACTCAGGACTAAGAAATAACTTGGAAGGATTCAGTTTAGGACAACTTTCTGGAAGCCCTCAGCCCTATCGATTTGCAAACTGTGCAAGTAAAGAGCAAAAAAAATAAATGTTGAAAAATGTAGTCCACAGCCCTCTTGACTCTATGCAGTCTGTAAAGGGTCTTTTTAATCCCAAGAGCAGAGCCTCACCACTGCTGGCAGTCCCAGCTGCGTTCCTGCTGCCAGGGGAACAACAGCGGAAAAGATGTAAAGCCACTGAATGGCATAGGAATTTTTTAGCAACATTTTCTGAAAAATGATCAGCTTGAACACATTACACAGACTCAGCAAATAGCTAAAATTCCCATCAGGCTGGATTTGATGATAAGATGGTCACCTTGAGAGGTGACAGACTTAGTAGGTTTATGAAGTCCTAAGAGATTTTCAGAAAGCATTATTAAGCCTTGGTGAAGACAAACATGGAAACAAAAAAGACAGCTCTGCTCATGTCTCAGGATAGTCTTGCCTCCAAGAGTACACTGCTCCTGACTACCTTAAATGCCTTTAGGTTGTGCTGTCCTTTGTTTCTGTTTTGCTTCACAATTGCTCCCAAAGTGAAAAGTACTTCAGATGAAACAGAAAAACTGGTTGGCATGTTCTACCAAGTGTCTCCTGAATTTGGACCAAGCCAAGAAATATAATGGAAATTTTTACTATGTATGATAACAATTATTGTCACAACTTTAAAGCTACTCAACTAGTTTTATGCATACTTAATCTGCTTTTTACATTTCACTAGTATATTCAAAATGTATTGCCAGTATGTCCAACCATAGTAACTACATAAACATGTAGTGTTTGTGTTGGCATCTAAGGCATCTTTGCTTGTTTGCTTTTTGAAGTGTAAGTAAGCTACATCAGTTTTCCTGATACTCGAAAATGAGCAGAATGGACACTTTTGATCCAATAAAATTTGCTTGAGAGAATTATGAGCAACTAAAATGCTGTGTACATAGGTGATAGAATGGAAATTGCATTCAGTTTTCATTGCTGTGATTTGCTGGTCCACAGCCATAATAAAACATCTTTAGTCAGCTTTGATGGAAGATGCAAGTCTGTTACTCTGAAGGAGTCTATGGGAATAACAAAAAGCCTTTGTCTCAGATGTGGAAGGGTCTCCAGTGTCCTTTCTGAATAGCACTGGCCCTCTAAACTAAACACACCTCTAGTCTGAAATACTTTATGCAATCATGGAAAATAATGGAAATGAAGGTGCTTTGCCAAAAGTCCTACCCTGCCCTGTGAAAGCATTTTGAGAAAGCTCACTATCTATGGGCAGAACTTACAGGAATCCTGTCATAAAACAAATGAAGTCTGGGCTTATGGTAGCCCCAGATGTGTCAGGCCTCCTGAAAAGAAAATACGAGAGAAGGCAGGTTCTGTTTCCTTTAGGCAGGAAACAACAACAGTGAATGATCCAGTATAGAGCTGTGCTGCTTCTGGTACCCAAACCAGTTCTCTTAAAGCCAGTGTAGGTCTCTCTGCCCTGTTCTGCAACTGATAGTCCCTTTGGGTCTTCCTTCAATGAAAGAGAAAATCAGCCTGTAGGTTCTCAATCTGGATTTCCCTTCCACGAGGCAAAAATTAAGAGCCATTCAGTTCATGCAGGCTGTATTGATTGTGCATTGCTGTAGGTGTAGCAAGAAGGAACACTGTCACAGAGCATGGGCTGCTGGGGTAGGTGCTATACAAGCAGAGGAGAAAGGCTCTGGTACCTGCCGCAGGGTGATGGGGCAGTGCACAGCCCTGCAGCTCTGGTGATTGACACTCTTTTGTTCCCTTGAGGAAAGCCAGCTAGGTCTTGCTAGCATTTGGCCTTAGGAAGAAAGGGTTAATTGTCCCAGTTTTTGCCAGCTGGGGAGGCTCTGAGCCAACAGAAAATTAGGAAAGGAAGAAGGACAACCAGCTCTTTAGAGTGGGAGGGGAAAGAGGCTGCCAGGCCTTGCTGTTTGTATTTGTATTTCTGTGCTAAGCTCTGTTTTGAAATAAAACACATTATTACACCTCTGTGATCTACTGACTTTTATAAGGCAGCCCTGCGATACAGCCTATGATTTCACAGAAACAAGGTCTAGGGGCACATGTAGGAATACAAAGGCAAAAGAAGATAGGCTATGGTCTCAGCAGCTACTTGTGCTGGCAGGAGCAAGTATCTGCATAAAAGCAAAACTAGGAAAACATCCATTTGATATACTTTCCAAACTGTGGCTTGATTCAGTCAAGGCTCTTCTCGTGCTCAGCTCTTTTGTTTCACTCCCACTAGTGCTTGTTTTTCAAATTGACTATTTGCTGCAGGAATTTTGTTTTAATTTAGCAGGCAGCTGGAGCTTATTAAATGCAATTTTCTACAGTAGTATTTTATATCAGTACTTGATAATGGCACACCGGTAAACACCCTCTATAACGACCACCTTTAAGCATCTGTGGAATCTGCCTGCTGTAGTTGGTGTGGCAGGGATGCTGGGTAACAATGGCGCAGCAGCTTAAGTCCAAACTTTCTTCAATGCATTTTTCCCCTGCTTCCTAATCTCTCCTGATGTAATGTTGAAAGTTATTACTCCAGCTGCATAAAGAAAACCATCTGTCAATTATTTAGCTGCTTACGCGTGGGACCAGGTACCCAGAAGCTGTTACTGCAAGCCAAGGCAAATGCCTGGCTTCCAAGAAAGCAGAAATCCAATTGCAGTCGTCTGATTCAACTGTCTATCTAGGGTAAGTTAATAAAAATCTATCAGAGAACAACTGAGATTCCTCCAAATACCATTTTTGACATCCAATTCACGGCTGAATAGCCCTTAAACTTATTTTGAGAGCTCTCGGAAAATGAGATTTTTAGCAGCTGTAAGTGTTTAAGTGCTCATCTTGCTGAATAGATGTATGGAGATTGTTCATGCTCATCTATGAAGCATACCCTTCTCAGGTTGTGTAATAAAAATGCTAACATCTGAGCTCCAGTCAGCATCTAGAGTGCTCCTGTCATAAGTTACAAAATTTACTGTTTCTCTAGTTTTCCTGGCACAAAGGTTGGACTCTTCAGCAGCACTTGGTGTCTGCTGAAGTCTGGTCCTGTCAGAGTCACTATGAGTCTATCACTAATTTCTGTGGAAGTAGACTCTGAATAGAGGGCGTTGGCTATGTGTGCCTTGACTAAAATGCCCACTTTTTTCTCTCTTCCATCCTGCAAATAACAGGAAACTGTACCAAAGGTTTTGTGAGACTGCTTAGAAAGACCGTGTGGGAAAAAAGTCACTCCTGAAGACACTTGTGTGTTCCTCTCTCATGACCTGTAGATAGATTTTTGCCAATGTTAAAAAGAGAAAACCAAAACTTCTTGGTTTAGCCTTGTATGCTTGAATTTGCTGTAGCATAGTCTTCAGTGGATGCTGGCCCCCTTGGGTTCACAGAGTTGGAATAAGACTGAAAGCCAGTGTTTTAGACTGCTGCTGCTTAGAATTAAAATATATCTTTTGATAAACAGGGATTCTGCCATTTAAAAATCTGGGTCATGTTGTCATATTTTTCCTTTTTTGTTGCAATGTCTTCTTTCCTCTTGTAATTTCTGAGGAGATGCTAGCAGTTCTGAAACAGAGTTGTCTAGATGGCTCTTTACTGACACCCTGGTCCAAGCTGGGTAAATCTGGTCTGTTTGTTGGGGGTGCCTTGCCTGAAACTTACTAAAAGAAAAAAAAATTCCTAATTCCCAAGGAATTTATGTTATATATTAGCAGCAATCTTGCCAGATGTGGGGAGGGTTAAAACACTTGCCAATAGATAATTCCAGGTATATGATACTCACTTCCCTGCAGAAGGACCAAAAGCTTGAAGAATATATTTTCCATGTCATCCCCCCCCTCCCCCCCTCCCCCAGCAACTGTGTGGATTAATAGAACTGCTTCCTTGAATTACTCACAAATCATAGCAGTTATAACTTGAACTTCCAGAAATAACATGCTAAAGATTTTGTAGAAGATAAACTTGGATTACATTTGTTGTAAATAGTCAGCATTCATGTAGCAGTGTGTCAGCTACTGGAATAACTGTGTACTGGCCTTAACTTTGCAAATGATCTTTTATTTGTGGATGCTCCATCTTTTCAAGAAGAAAAAGGACAGGAAAACAAACCACGCTTAGTGTTGGTTACAGTGAGATCAGTTAGGTCAGTGCTGAGCATTTTTTGGAAATCCCAGACAATGGAAGCTAAAATGCTTATTGTGTGGGCTGGATAGGAAAGATGTGGAACCTATAGAAGCCAGACACAAAATGGGCAGCTTAAGGCAGTATTATCAGCAGCTGCTTTTCAGTCTTAAATAGAAAGTGCTTTTTAAGGACGTCTGGTGGGAATACTCCTACAAATAAGTAAACCCATAACAGTGTGTTGCTGATGACTAAGTAAATGGAGATGGAGGAGGAGAGTTCAATGGCTCCCAAAGGAGTTGCCATATTTCTTCCCAGCATTTCTTGGACAGAAGTATATGTTTGAGCTGTTTGTGATGCCTTCATAATGATTATGGTCCTTGTGAGACATAGTACGCATGCACTGCTCCAATGTTTTGGTGTGTGCAATGGGTCTAACACACTCAGCACACCTCAGGCTCAGTGGCTGCACCTGTACTCAAAACACAGGGCTAAGCCCTGGAACCTGATCATCTGTACCGTTAAATTGCTACCATGGTGTTGGGTCTGTTTGGGCCAAGGGTTGCCCCCCCAGACAATATGTGGGTATGGAAACACTTCTCTGTTTTGGAAGGTAAAATAGGATGGGTGGGACCTGTGCTGAGCCCTTTGGCATAAGTATAGGAGAATGGGCTCTGTGCTGTTTTGTTTCATGTTAAAAATATGACCACTGTGTAAAGTAGCAAAGATGAGCTGGGATGCCTTTTGCTGTTCTACAGGGGGTCTGTCTGAGATGTGCAGTGGGGCATGTCCTGGCCAGTTGTATAAAATCTTCAGATTTTCCTGGGACAGAAACAGAAAAGTGGAAAAATTTGCATAAAGGATATTCCAGGATTTATAACTTCCTTTCAGCTGTTTTTTTATGACAATTTTGCCAGCATCCTGTGTTGCTCTCGCATACAAGATGCTGCACAGTCAATGCAGCAGTGAAGAAATCACTGCTTTGCTACAACGTAAGCATAAACTCTACTTACAGCTCACAGTCCAAGGATGCTCAGACCTAACCCTAGATGCTAGTGAGATCTAGATCCTCCTCTTTTTGGCTCTTAAACCACCTCTCCCATTCAGGACAGGCTTTCTCTAAACCCATTTTGTAGGCAGTTTATAATTTCTTTTTCAGAATACTTAGTTTTTACCAGCAGTGGGAGCAGCTTGACAGCACAGATGACTACTGTCAGGGACACACATGTTGCAAATGCCATTGGAGGCAAGTCAGCCCTTTAAAAGACATTTTTAAAATATCATCTCCACAGCTTGTGTGGCCATTTGTGAAAAACAAATGGCATTTGGGGAGTCTGGAAACCAGGAGCAGCCATTAGGTGGATCTAAAATATGTGTCATCTGTTTTGTGCTGTATCCCCTCACGCACTGTCTGTTCTCAGAAGGCCAGTCCCTTGAGATTTGTGAGATCAGAGGGAAACAGGAGACCCATCTGCAACCTGCTGATTAGCGAGTCATCAACAGATTATCTCATACAAAGCGATGAGGATAACGGGCTGAGGCCAGCTAAGTGCATATATGGTAGTGAAAGCACCAGTGCCACAAAGATGGGAAAGACAAGATGATGTGACTTCTGGGGAGGGCACCTTTAAATTGACAGAAAAAGAAGGGTGGGATTGTTGGGTGAGTCACCGCAGAATTCTTGGCATTGATATAGAATCAATGGGTTCAGCCTGGTCTTGTGGTTTCCTTTCTTTCTGGGCACAGATCTCTACAAGCTGGAGGAGCTGGTGGGTGTACGGGATTTCCAACCGCTTTATTTTCTCTGGACTAAAAATACTCTGCAAACTTTGGTTTTATTTTCCATTCCTAACAGCTGAGCCTTGGTCTGGAGGGAATGAATGTTATCCCACTGTGAAAACATCTAAACAGGTGGAAAAGACAAGGGAGGGTAGAGAGTCTGGTTTTAGACAGAAATCTGGTTTCCCTTTTGAAAACAGAATGAAGGTCCTGTAGGTTATTTTAAACTAAAACTTGTATTCCCATTCTCATCTATTTGCTTATGTGAAGGAGGCTTGTGTTGGGAGACATCAGGAAGAAAATAGTTGAGGAGAGACTGTCAGAGGAAAGGGAAAATTGTGGGCACTGTTCTGCTATTTCAGTCAGACCCAAACATTCTGCCAATAAACTTCATTTTTCACCTGTAACTTTTGTTCTGCCAGCTGGAGTCTCCCATACAGCTTTGGTAAACTGCTTTCTTTTCTCTTGTTCTGAGAAAGCTCCTTTTGAAAACTCTCCTAGCTCTGAGACAGCCCTGTTGAAGTATCTCAGTGCTGACTGGTTGTGCTGTTTTTGTAGCCATACCTGTGCCTCAGCACAGAAAAGGCTATCAAATAGGCTGAATTGTGTTAAATGTCATGTTTTCCATTTTTCAGTATGGAAACATTTTCCATTGAGAGGCACGATCCTGCCTGGGTAAGACTCTCTTCATGCAAATCCTGTCTGGATTGCAAGTAAGTCTGCAAAGGCAAGGGCTAATGCGCTAATCCATTCTGGTACTGTATGTCTTTATGGAAGCTTTTTTAGAAAAGAATAAGAATAGGGGTCCAGAGACTTGTATTATACCAAATGTAATCAATAAAGTTATTCAAAGTTTTACACAAAAGCACTCACACATATCATTAGGGCAGAAACTTTAATCCACTGAGGTTTAGAAATGAGGAATTTCTTAAGTAGCACCTGAGATTATTTTTTTTCTCTCCAAGTCTGCAGGGCTTTGTGGACTGTAAATCCTGCCAAAANTTAGAGGAAATAAAAAAAAAAAGGGGGAAAAAAAAAAAAAAAAAAAGAGGAGTAAAGGGAAGCCAAGCTGAAATCTGATAAACAGCACCAACATTTCAGCCCTTTCAGGGGTCACTGACTATTGCCCCAAATTCTCCCTCAGGTGATGGAAGTTAGGAAATAATCATAAACAGTGGGGAGGAAAAACAGTGCTGGTGAGTAGAACAAAGGCATGCTCGTTTCACCTTTCCTACACCTGAGCCTTTGGGTAGGCTTTGAATTCCCTTAGACGTGCTTCTTACCATTTGTACTTTTTAAGGTTATCGTCTAAACAAGGGCTGGCTACACATCGCACCTGTCCTTACTGAAGGACAGATTTGGGCTGTGTGAGCCCTGGATTCGCCTTGCCTGTCCAACAGCAGTTTTCTGTCTTTTAGCAAAGGCAGCTAGGCCAGAAGAAGGCCAATGGGTCAAGCACAAAAGGGTGGGCACTCTTCCTCTGGCAGGCAAGCACAGCTTGGAGTGTCCTCTTACAGGTGCCGTCTTTCTCTGCAAGACCATCAGTTGAAGTATACCAGATGTAGCCCTGTGGGCCTGTTATCAGAATAGTAACACACATGAATGATGCATTGGTCCACCAGCCCAGCCTCAAAACTACGCCTGTGCAGCCCCGCAGACATAGCTGCAGATTAGGAATGCAGCCCACAAGTCCCTGCAGCTGCTTTCCAGTGCTTGGCATGATCATGGCCTGGAAAAGCATCCTGGAAGTGGGTACCAGACTGAGGTAGCATAGTGCCTCTTGCTGGTGTGCAGCTGTCTGGCAGAACACTCTTGGCCAAGGAATTCAACTACAGAAAGGGCTTTCCTGTGTGACAATTCACCTATATGATAATTCACCTGACACCAAATATGAGTTGTCCTGGTGAATGGTGATTCCTCCCACATCTTCTGAAGAATGCATGAGATGATTGGCAAGGAAGCAAAGGGATTGTGGGGCCCTTGCAAAAGATAGCGTTGGGACCGTATGTTGCTCTTGTGGCAACTTCTACCACTGTTATCATTCATGTGTCCTCTTTGGACCAAAGCAGAGAGAGGACTAAGAGGTGAACTAGCATCTGTGAACTATGTGATAAATGAGTGAAGAGACACGTCTAGTCTGTACACCATACTTATACAACCCAGATGGTTTCACGTATCATCCATGCATGAATTAGAAGTCAAGGAAATGCAGTATGGTCAAAGCCTGGTATAACTATTCATTTGAGGACAAACCAGAAGCAAGTGGCTGAGGGAGCAGAATGGAGAAAGACGGCTGGAGAAAGAAAATGTGAGGAGGGAAAAAATGATTTTTCTGCATGACTACTGGTTTCAAGGTTAAAGAGAAATTATGAAATCAAAGCACCTGTTAATTCTGACTATTCAATCTAACTTAGCTTGCTAATGCTGCAAAACCACTGGTTCACTTTTATCTAAAATTGAAAAAGTGTAATTCAAAGCCTGTTCAAAAAGAATAATGAGACAGTCTGGGAGACCATTACCTAAAAACCAGTTACAATTATGTGTTATCTGTGTGGACTCAAGTCTTTATTAGCTTGCATTTGCCCTCCAGGTCATCAGACAAAGGCCATCTATTTGTTAGGCTTTGGAGGAGAGCTAAAATCAAGCCATTTTGGACAGGGTTGAGGGCAGGGCTCCCATCTCTCTCTCTGGGATTTCCTAGAGAGATGTAAGCATGCGTGGCATGCAGTGACTTTACCCTATGCATGTACTGCACCAGTGATTTGCAAATGCATGGCTAAATTTCTGTGGGGTTTGTAGATGTCCTTGTATGGGCTTTAGCGGTAGCTCTGACTTGGCTATAAGACTTACAGTCCCAGACAAATGGCCAAAATTGTTTTTTTCAGCTGAGCAAGATTTCTGGACTGGAATCAGACATGGGGGAAGCAGGAGGGGGGCCTACTGTACCTCCTGTTGGTTAAATACCACTTGCTCTTGTGTGCTGGTGGCTGCCTGATAATCTTGTCTGAGTTGCATATATGATTTCTGTCAGAGTACTTTATAGCTTATGTAGAGGCAGTGTAAGTACGTTAAATCCAAGTAAATTCATAATATGTTAGACAGTTGAAAGTTGCTAATTCTTACTTTCCCATCATAAGCCCAGTCTCTCCCTGTGCAGCTACGATTTAGTAATGGAGTACTGTTTTGCAGTCTCAGATTGCTAAGTCTTTGAATACAAAATTATGTCCTCACATAACTCAGTTGAAATTAACGGATTGATTGATACTGATGGTTTGATGTTATGCTGTTAAAGTGTTTTTGCAAGGACAGAAAAATGTGTCATGATATGTTTGTTTGTATGCTGTGGAGCATAAATGAGAGTTGATTGAATTGTTTTATAAAAACGGATAATAGGATCTTGGCTGTCAGTACTCTGTATCTTTATTGTCTTTGATTCTTTACAGCCTTTACTGGCTTTAGTGGACTTTGGATCAGTTAGTTAGTAATTCATCTTTGAATCTTTATGCAAATGACAACGCCAAGTTCACTATGTATGTGAATTCCCTAATCTGGGAAAATTTTAAGTTTGCACTGTAAATCAAAGACCTAACAGTAAGTTCTGAGGCTACTTCTGCCATCCCTATAAAATGATTTTTTATCAACCATCTGATGTGTTTCCTTGCCGAACTGCTAATATGAGGAAAAGTAGGTTGAGTGTGATGCTGTGTGTAACATTAAGTAGCCATTGGCAAATGGTGACTTTTAATGATAGACACCATTATAAGAAAACACATAAAATCCTGTCCAGCACAGGATGATGGCTGAAGACTAAAGAAAAGGATACTCAGAGGTGGAAAAACTGTTATTTCGACGTCTAGTGCTAACATATCACATGTGAAAAAGAAGTTCAAGGTTCCCCTTATTTAAGTTGTTCAGGACAAGGACTGCAGAAGTGGTTGAGCACAGGAGGAGATATGAAACTCTCTTCAGGTTGTCTAGTACTTGAAGATAATAAATACACTGGAAGGAACTCCGTGCAAAAGAAGTTTTCAGAAAAAAGGTGGAGAAGCAACCACTCTAGTCTGGATTCAGATCCAGACAAAGCTTAAGGTCTGTGGTAGTTAAAGACAACTCCCTTACCAGAGCTTTGCAGGTGACATGGAATGATGTCACCATGCTGAGCTGAAATCTTACATGCTCTGGGTAACATGATCAACTGAATGTTTCTTCCACTCAATTGCTGCTCCTCTGAAAGTATTGAGCCCCAGTCTCTGGGGTGAATGTAGAATTTTGCTCGTTATTATTACAGATTATTATATTTCCCATGGCAGTCACTGGGAACCTGTTTGAAAAGATATAGATCCCCATGGAGTAGCAGGCAGAACCTGGATCCCAACATATGCCCCAAAAGGCTGCATGATGGTAAGTGCTGGGTAATTCTGAAGCACTCCCAAGCCATGACTGTTATTTTTCTCTGCTAAAAGTCATTAAAAAAACTCTGAGGACGAACACAAATAACAGAGATGAAAGCCTAATCTTTGTCAGAGATCCAGACACTGACTGTATTGTAGTTTCAGCACGGCCATGTGTCTGACATGAAATCAAGGAGGCAAATAAAATGGGAGCGCTCAATGCGATTGTGCAAAACTGGGATTTAACCCTTTTTCAGCCTAACCAGTTACAGCCTAGAGTGAATAGTAACCGTGTATTTTGTAAAGGAGGAGGTTTTTTGGTTTTGTTGTAAAAAGAGCATTCAGATCAGCTGAGTTTGAGCCAATACTGAAAACAGAGCTGCCAAATTTATCATTGACCAGAAAATTTGTATGGGGCCAAAGGAGGTTGGTACAGAGGATTAGAAGCACATTATCAGCATGCTTCTAGCTTTATCTGTTTCTAGAAGTAAATAATTAGTCTCAGACACAACCTCAGCTTTAAATAAGATTTCATATATAAATTATGGGTGTGAAAAAACTGCTAAAAGTAACAGGAACTGTTATTTCTTCAGGAAGAAATGAATTCCCAGAGGAATTAATTTCGATCAATGTGGTTTCTGCAGCACCACTATATTTTTGTCAGGGAAAGCCAATTTCAAGAAACTCATTTAGTTCCTTATTTCAAATCCTCAGTGTAACCTGCTTGATGAAAAAGGGGAAAAAAGAGACAGTTCTGACGTCAGAAACTGGCTCATTTGCCTTCTGGAGCTTTGTTACGAAACTAAGAAAATTGCTGGTAATGGCTTTTTTTAGGAGATAAAGTGGGTTGATTCATCCTGGTTTCTGAATTGCACATGACCCAGAAACACCGACCAAAGCACAGAGGACTGGGTCCCAGCATGCGTGCTGTCAAATGTGTGCTGCATAGTCAGAACTTATCTTGCCCACAGAGAGACTGTCACCCAGGGAAATAAGTGTAAGGTAACTGAGAAACGGCATTCGTTTGTGCTGGTGTCATGTGTGGTCCTAAATGCAGGTCGCTGATAACTCTGGAAATTAAGGGAATGCCCATGGTTTATCAGCGATATCCAGGTTTCCTTATGATCTTCTTGACAGCCTGGATATCACCTATTTCAGCTTAAACAGCCTTGTAGAAAGCATTATAGGAGTCTTCCCAACCATGGGGAAAATGTGGGCTGATGTTAAACTGGTATATTTACACGTTTTTTCAAAGCAATGAACGTTCAAGTAGTTTCGTTATGCCCTGTTCTCTTATATTGCTTTGAAAGCTTCAATTATAGAAATTTAGGACCTTTCTGGAGAGTAGGGAGAAGTTCTTTTTCATATTTGAAAACTTATAAGCATTTATTGGAAAAGATTAGGTTTAAAAAAAATATTGTCCCCTATCTCAACATAAGCAAGATGATAAAAGCAAATGAGAAATGGAGGAAAACTTTGTACACTGGGCTAGACACCACAGATGATTTTTATAATACAAAACTTTATGCTGCTGGTACACTTACACTGAAGAATAAGAAAGCCGGCCTTTTCATATACACGATGGCCTTTTTTTCCAAACTTGAAAACTGCTGACTGTGTCCAGCCTCCTCCTGTCCTGGGAAAACATCTTGCCCATACTATGCCTCTAGCACTGTTAATTTTTCTTCTGCCTCCCCGTATGGGTGTCGTCACCTGGTGAAATCTACCTCGCCAGCTGATCACAAATCCTTAGGAAGCCAGACTAGAAGTTAAGACTGAGGTCTCCAGTACGTCTGTGCCAGGAGATGTCTCTGATCTCCCTTTTGCGAGGGAGAGCTGAGATCACCTTAAATGACAGACCTTGCTGCAGGGGTAGGACTGGCAGATATGGATGGAAACGCCTCTGCTGCGGAAGATCCACAACCAGGGCTTTTAATTTCCTGTATGACAGCCCACCTCTGGCAGCTGGGTCACACTTGGTGACTCATGACTTATCTGCTGCTTCTTTCCTAGGTGGTTTTAAATCCAGAAGTTACAGGTTCAGTTGTTTGATACCTAAAAAGGGCATTCTTCTCAAAAAAATGCAAGTTAAAACCGCAACTTTCTTCAAGTCATTTGATAGACAAGAAGTTGCACTTTTTCACAAGGGTGTCTTGATTTCTCTACTCAGTGCAATCATGACTCTACTGCAGAGAAAATGACAGTTACATGCTTGGTGAAGTGACATAAGAGTGATGCATCAGCCCCACTAGCGGCCAGGCCTGGCCTGGCCAGGCAGCGACTTCTTCAAGCGCACGATGCCTGCTCGGATGGTGAGAGCTAACCTCGCTGCCTCGCAGCATCCTAAAGAGAGAGGGCAACTGATGCGAGCTGCACAGATGCTCAGTGGGGCTTCCCTGAGGATTGAAAATTAAACTGCATTTCTTAGTTATGGTAAAAATGTTAACAAATCCATGCCTGACTAATAAAATAAGTTTACACAAATGGGGCCTGGCGTATACCAAATATATGAGCTGTTCTAAAAGTACGACGTGTCATGGGCTCATTATTCATCAATGCTTCATCACCCTGAGTTTATGGTGGCATTAAAACTGGAGAAAAAAAGATGTCATTTACATGAAACGCTGGAGACACTCCCTCCACCCTTTGATTCCTTCAGTAAGCTGGAAGGAGGTTTGTGTGTGCATGAGAAAGTGTGCTATACAATGCCGGCCTTTATTCTCTTCTTGAATTACTCATACTGTGCAGTATGTAGAAAAAAAAAAAAGTTTGGGGCTTATTTTGCTCTTAAGAAATAACAGTAAAACACTGAAGCAAAGCTACAATGCAAGCTAATGCACTGGTTGCTTCTGGAGTTTATTTTTCTAGTGTTTTTTTTTGAATGTTAGTATCTCTTTCTGTGCTTCACACTGAAGTTGTTACTTTCCTATGTACAGAGGACAAGCCAAATTCCTTCCCCAGCCCCCTAAGTCCTGACCTCAACAAAGGAATGACTGTTGTCCCACTGCACAAGGTTCTGCAGGCTGTTAAGCAACTGAGATGGAAAGCACCGGCCGGCTGAAGGGAGCTGGCGTGGAGGAAGGGGCTGGAAATTTGGGCCTGCATCAGTGTAAGGGATTGGGGCAAGGTGGAGAGCTTTGCATGAAAAAAACAAATCTTACTGTAATCCTATTGTCTAGCAGATGACTTGCAAGTTCAACAGCTGACTTCCTTCCCTGGGTATTTTTTTTAAACATCTAGGTTTTCACTCCTGACAAAAAAGTGCATATTTTAAAATCCCAGCCACCACACAAAGCAAGGAGGAATATCGGAGACTGAGTTCAGTGGTCTTCGCACGGGGCTATCGTATTGCTGCCTCACAGCCAGGGGACCATGTTCAAAGAGGGGCACAAGACCACTGGAATGACATGGAAGACAAAACTGGGGGTGCGTGCCTGTGTACCTGCATCTTGTGCTGATGTCCACCCTACAGAATTCAGATGGGTGTGTTTTGACTAAGTTGTCTGGCCATCAGCTAAGGTTTTAAGATCATTTGATCACTCATTGTGGAGGCTGTTTAGTTTTTCAAAGTTCATTTCCTAATATAGGCAAAACGCCTTTTTTTTTCATTTTTGTGAAGAGGGGAGAGTCAACTTTTACTACGTATGACATTATCCATCTAAGGTTTCTTCAAGCCCATGTGCCAGTCTGACATAACACAATAGATTGGACTGGCTCCAGAGGAGTTTGTTTAGTTCCATATATAATTATTACCTTGTAAACAGGATGCACCTTTAAGTTATAATTTAAATATGATAAATGGGCCAAACCCAGGAGTTTTATTATCCCAGGACATAGTTATTACCAACTTAACAGGAAACATCTGCAAGTTATTGTTATAATTAGAGATGGCTGAAAAATGGGGAAATCAGTTTGCGGAAAAAAGATTAGAATTATTGAAGTTATTTTCATTCTGAAAAGTTCAAATATATGCATTTGGGCAGAATTCTAGGCATCCTTTTTATTGAAATCATGTTTTAATGTTCTTATTTGCAGAGAACCATTAAACTTTTCTACTGAGAACTAGCTTTTAGGAAAAGAAAGTGTATTAAGTGGAAATTTAAACCCATGTAATTTTAAAGTCTCATTGAAACAGTGATCAGATGTTTTGTTTCATGAAAAATGCAACAATGTGCGCAATTCGTTGGTCAGCAATTTTTGTTCCCTAAAGGAAGACTATTTTCAATTGAAATAAGAAAATGTCAAGCTTTTCTGATTATTATTTTACTGGAAAGTGTCTTAAGTTCTTCTTTCTGACCAAAGCTTCTCAGTCCATGTGCTCTGGTGGTGGAAGCTAAGCTGCCAGGAGGATTATTGCCTCCTGCCCCTCAGCACTGCCTCTCTGGTTGATAGTCATGGTCCCCTTTGCTAGGCAGGCTGTGCTGCTTTTGTAAGCACACTCTGAGGCATTGTGGCCAAAGTAAACTGTTTTAGGAAAGGTCTACAGCTTAAATGTTATAGGCACGGGTCCTCAGCCTTCCTCACTGCAGCCTGACTCACCCTGAGTACTTGTAGTCGAGCTGACTTTAACCCTCAGTCCTTGCTCTAAGCCTCATTCGTGGTCCCTGGTTTGGAAGCTGCTCCATGTTGTATAATCATGGAATGGTTTAGGTTGGAATGGACCTTAAAGATTATCTAGTTCCAACACCCCTGCCATTGCCAGGGACACCTCCCACTAGACCAGGTTACTCGAAGTCCCATCTAACCTGGCCTTGAATGTTGAACACCTCCAGGGATGGGGCATCCACAACTTCTCTGGGCAACCTGTTCCAGTGTCTCACCAGCCTCAGAGTGAAAAATTTCTTCCTAATATCTAATCTAAATCTACCCTCTTTCAGTTTAAAACTGTTACCTCTCATCCTATCACTACAGGCTCTGATAAAGAGTATCTCCCATCTTTCCTGGAGGCCCCCCTTAAGTACTGGAAGGCTGCTATAAGGTCTCCCTGGAGACTTCTCCAGGCTGAACAACCCCAACTCTCTCAGCTTGTCCTCATAGGAGAGGTGCTCCAATGTCAGTCCTGTCAGTCAGTCTCATCCCTCATCTCAGATACTGTTCAGAGCTGTAAGTCTTACAGCAGATAAGGGCAAAGAGAGAGATCATACTTTTTTTGCAAGGAGCAGGGAAAAAAGACCGATGAAATGACTTGGGAGTCAGGACTCAGACAGTGAGGAAAGCGGTCTCAGCAGTGGGAGGCAGGAACTTCACTGTGGAAGACTTTGGCATAGCCACAGCGCATTGGTGAAAGGTCAAGAAGTGTGTATCATTAGTGTAGTCTCTATCTGAGGGGGCTTTCCCCATAACTCAGGGTTGACATGTTTTTTTAAGAAAGTTTCATTTCAGAAAGTTTTAGAAAATCATTTGAAGTTTTCTACTTTATGGTTTTGAAACTGTTATTGTTTTACTTGATGTACTACCACTACTGATGTCACGAGAGCTGAAATAGACTATTTTATTTTAAAATCATTAAGGGCAGAGAGATTTGTTATTCTTTTCCACATTAAAATGTCTACTGTGCATGCTGTGTGATAGGAGGGCACGATATGCATTGTCTCAATGTTTGTTTTAAATGTTGCTGCTACGTTAACGTGCTATTGTCAGAAGTTTGCCAGATGTATAACCACAAATATGCTCGCATTTTGAATGACACCGTTAGTCTAAACCTTATGGGGAAGAAATGAAACATTTAATGGAAATAGTTTCCCAATTTTTGAAATAAGTTTGTATTAGACTAAGGGAGCATTACTAAATTGACATTGAAAATGCATAACAATGTTTTAATGAATCAACCACAATAGATTATCGGTCACTTAAATATGGGACCGGGTCTACCAAGTTTGTAGAAGGCTTTGCAAATGTTAAGCAACATGCGCTGTCTGTTCAATCTTCCTAGACTAGCTTACAAAGAGTGTATTTTATAAATGCACTTTTAATGTAAAATGTATTACACTAATTTAAAGCAGGATGCTGTTTGGACAAAAACACTTCTCTTTTTTTGTGACACTAACAGAAAGACAAAGACCAGAAAGCCAAACTGACTGGAAACTGTGGTAAACAAAAATGAAACTGAGTTGCCTACATCCTTTACTTCTTGCCATATTTAACTTGTCATTTCCCTTTAAATTCAGATTCGCCTTCTAAATGCGCAAAGGTGAAAAGTCTTATTACTCTCTCTTGTTATATTATAATTATTGGCTTTTTAGTTTTGCTACAACTAAATGGTGAATAAGAGAAGTGACTCGAACACATGCTGCTTCTCTTTTCTCTGGTACCATCAGACTTTCCCATTGTGCATGCCTAAGTAGGAGAGGACATGACTGAGTAATCCAAATGAGTCACTTTCTATCTTTAGTGAAATAACCCTCTGTTCAGCATTCCCCTTTGCCAAGTAGCAGGCAGCAATTGCAAGTAGGTAATTGCACTGCTAACACGTGCCAAGGCTCAGATAAGAACCAATCTGGGTACATGCAGTGTATTAACAAATTCTCCAAGCACTGACTCTGTAGAATAAGATTCAGCATTTTCATCCAAGATAATATGTTCTAATTAACCAGTGCATGGTACTTTACACCAAATACAGGGCTTGAATAGAACCTTGGGGATGGGCTAATGGAGGCTTATTAGGTTAATAAAGAATCATGTGTTCCAAGGCTGACTTAAAAACACGATTAGACTTCCTGTAAAATAGGCCAAAGTATTTCAGATTTAATCAGTCCCCTGGAGGTTATTGAAATTATGAAATAGGCTTGGCAATTGATAAGTGACATCATTTATGCTGTTCAGAAAATGAAAATGCTCTAAAGAAACACCAGGAGCTTTGGTTGCTAAAAGCCACAGAGACTGACTGCTTTTTGTCCAGCATTTGGACAGAAAACATTTTATTACAAAAGTGAGAACCAGTCTCTGATGCTGCGTAAGATTTCTCTAACAGAAGGGAAGCTATATGTTATACCATCTGGCTTCATTAAGATTACTTGTTGCTATTCCCTGGCAAGACTTCTCCTCTAGATCTTTGACTTGAATTTAGAAGCCATCCAAAATGACTTCGTTGAGAAACCCTGCTCAAACTTAAGAGATGCAGTATATGTACTGGGATGAGGTTCGCTGGTTCCCACTAGTTAAGTCTAGACATTCAATCAGAGGATGCTTTGCCCAAAGCAGGGGACTTCAGCTACTTGGATGAGTTAATGGCAGCTTACAAAATTCTTTCATACCATGGTATGAAAGAATGGTTTTTCATCAAACCTTCAGCTGGAAATACTACATATGGTAGTTGTTTCATATAGTTCTGTGGGCCAGTTTTGGATCATCTGGTCTACAACCTTGAGTATCATAAGTGGTCCATTATCTGTGAACCACTGCTAAAGTGGTCTCCTTACCGGCCCATCCTTAAGCCCATATGGCATTTACCTGACATCACTGGGGCGCCTTCAGGAGGCAGCAGATGTTGGGCCACAGATGTCCAGGCACAGGGAGCTCATTTCAAAGCTCTGTGCTAGATTTGTAGGACTTCCTGTGTTGACACAAACTCTTTGAGGACTCAGTCCCATAAAATGTTGGGAATTTACTTTCTTTCATCAGCTTTCTCTCAGCAACTTACAATGGTTTCTGGACTGAAAATGTGTGGGATCTCAGTACTCATTTGACAGCGTTGTCTGAATCCCACCTCGAGTCATTTATTTTGACTGGATGACAAACTAGCATACAGAACATTATTGCCTTACTATTTTGTTTTTTTTTTGTGGGAGCGATTCTTCTTACATATACACTCTGACATGTATTTGCTATGCCAGCAATCTGTTCCATTATTCTTGCTTTTTATCAATTCAAATTTTTCTTAGCTGATTACATTGCAACTGATGAGCCAAACACCCCAGGGCCTGATCATTAGGCAAAAATCTCACCTGAAATCAAAGGGAGTTACAGCCTCAAGGGTGGGACAGTCTGTCATGATTATTGAAAAACATTATCAAAGTGCATTATGCCATCACGTATGTGTAATCATAAAACCCAAATGTGTTTTAGCCTTTTTAGTGGAAATAATATTTAAAAAGAAAAATACTGGAAGGGTGGGAACACATCTGAGGAAAGAGTCTGTGAGTAAAATTTGGCTTACGTGATTATTTTGGTACATTTACAGGGGATTATTTCTAGGACTGGGGCTGGCAGAATTTAATCTTTCCTTTGCAAATCTTCTCAGATTAATGTGAATTTTCTCACATTTTTAAAATCAAATATTCATCCAGCTTTTTTTTTAGTTTTTCTCCACTTATCACCCATCTTCCTCCATCTTAGATGAAATTAAGCTCTAGTTGACCCGTAACTAGTTCTTGGAAGACTGTAACTCTCAATACCTGCAAAAAAAAAGACTTAGTCTAGCCTGACAAGGATGAAACTGTTCTCCTGATAAACCCCACAGTTATTCAGTGAATATCACAGTATTTCATTGCTAGTTTCTCTAAAAAGTGTTAGAGAGAGTAAGTACATGGGACAAATCCAGACTTGTAGGAGGACTCCCACATGCTTTGCACTGAACCCTAATTTCACTGCATATCATAAAATTCAAGTATTTATATAGTCAGATCAGTTCCAAAATCCCCAGCTAAGAGATATGCAGAAAATATGTGCAGAACTGACAGGTAGTACCTGAATACCAGGTAAATATTATCTGTGTATCTCTTCTTATCCCGTTATGTGACGTAGGTCTGAACAAAGCTGTCCTCAGTCAGGACAGGCCGTTAGGAAAAATATTTCCTGAATTATGTGTAATTTTTGGAATTATGTTAGTAATTTGCAGGCCAATAAGAGTTATGCTTAATCATTCAGTGCAATCCTGCTGTACAGAATAGTTAAGATAACAAAGGCCATAGTTGTCTTTTGTTTACCTCAAATCACATTAGAATACAATAAGATAAGCAAGCAAAACTTGCTTTCATGTTCTGGAAGTCTGTTTCCTGCTTCAATTTGTATGTGCACTAGGAAACAGTAACTTAGGTATGTTTAGAAGGTCATCTGTCAGCCACTTTGTTCGTATAACAAACTTGCCTAGAGTGGGGGTGACTCCACCTGGCTTTTTCTGTTTTCCAAGGCACCAGAATATGTTTTAATAATGAAGACAGGGAATTATTTTTTCCTTATTAATATACTCAATCATGTCAAGAACAAATGCTTCTTTATGTGTCTCTGTGGGCTGCCTCCTTAGGTCCCTGCGTTTTGCAGAGGACACTCATGACAGATTAAGCCCTTCATGTTCAGGCCAGTGGAGTGAGGCCAGTCCTGCTCAGCCAGGTCTGGAGGGGGAAGGTGGCTACATCTCGGGCCTGACTTCCATAAGCTGGTGCTAGCCCTGATCTGCTGCTACTCTAATTCTACTGGTAGTTATATTCAAGGCACCAAAAAGGCCCTGGAAGTGTGTTCTGGCCACAAATGGCCAATGTGCCACTTGTTTGTCACAAAAAAAGCAAAAGGAAGAATTTATCTTCTTCAGCCTGCTTCCTGCTTTCTGATTTCAACCCGTCTCCTTTCGGGTTTGGGTACATGTAACACAGCACACGTTTCTCCGGTGGGACACCGGTCCCTTTTGCTTCAAGAAGACCAAGCATATTGTCAAAATAGGAGAAGCCAGGTGAGCTGATGAAAATGAAGTTGTGGGTACCCCAGTGATACTGCACTTGTTCACATGTTGTGTCACCAGCACAGGTCTGGCTACTGTGCAGGACAACTTGCTTGGGTAACATAGCTCTTGCTCCTCTGGTTGCCATTCTTACAGCCAGCAAGCTCTGCAGGATCATCTGCCAGAAGCAGGACTGCTGAAGGGAGCAGAGCTGTAATAAACAGGAATGGTCCTAGCCAGGAGAGAAGGCAGGCCCTCAAATGAACAGCAGTAGATGGGGAGAGTAGGAAGGGTGAAGAAGTCTGGGGCATCAGATCTGCTGGCAAGACTAATGACCCTTCATACAGGGACTCAATGTGTGCACACCGGCTGCACCTGCCCAGGGCTGCTGTGGGAAAGGCGATGCCAGTTCCCCGCCCTGACATCCCCCAGGATGCCCACAGCTCCTGCCTTGTGCCCTGGGTCCCTCCTGCTCAACTCAGTGGGTTGTCCTGATGTCAGGGACCAGGGGCTCCCTGTACAGACGACACTCACAGCACACTCCCGCCACCCCTTCAAAGGACAGTGACAGGCCTGAGTATGAACTGTGGCAGTTATTGCTCAGAGAGTCCCGTCTTAGTAGACTTAAGAAGAAATGCACTCAAACTTAAGACTTTTCGAGAGGCAAGATTTTACCCTTTCCCTGTCTGTAGTTCTTCACACTGACTCTTTTCAGCTGTGGCCAAGTCAAACATCCCTAAGATCTGCAACGGCTGCATTCAGTAAAGCCACACACAACAACTTAAAGATGCAACAAGCCTTTTGCCCCCTTTCTGTTGTGTGGCCACACTTGGGGGCCCCTTTGTTTTTGAAATCTTTCAGTGCTGCACATCTGGAGCTGTGCAGTGCCCTGCTGGGAAAGGAATACATTTACGGCAAGTGTAAGAGTAAATATTTACCAGAATTCATCTGCAACAACAGAACAGGAAAACTATTTAAAAACAACAACAACAATAAAGAAACCAGCCAAGAAATAATAGAATGGTTAATCCCATTGGCTGGACTGATCTATTTTTACACAAACAGATTTGAAATGAATTGTACTTATTATTTTCAACACAGTAGCACTGAGGGCCCCTGTTCAAGGATTAGTCTGCCACTGACACAACTTGGTTTTATACCGAAAACTGAAGCATCGTTTTTATAGCATATACTGTCAATGTTCACAAAATAACCAAGTGCTGAGCCTTCACTCCCATTGAAATGAATTTAAAGGCTCCCACTGACTTATGTGGGAGTTGGATCAGGCCCCATAGCAACTGTTTATGCCCAAATAGAAGATATTGCTCCTGCAAGTAGGGGCAAGCTTTAGATTTGTATGATGATGATATTTTAAATTTTGTATGGGGAATGGATATATATTCTTGTTTGTTTTTTTCAGAACTGCTTTTATCTTTAAGTGTTATGATAACCTTTTACTAGGCATAAAGCTGACACTTTAGAGGTTAAGGGACAAGTAAATGCCACCAGAGCCTCTGCCTGGGAATAGACTCGGCATTAATGGCTGCCTGTGTTTGGATTGTACCATGCTCAGGAAGAACAAAGGAGCGATCAATCCCTGGTTAGAGCCATTTATCTGAAACTTCTCTGTGGAGAACAAGGGCTCGAGGAAGCAGACACCCCCCAGGAAGGAGGAGAAGGAGCCAGATGTTCAAGTCAGCATGTAAACCTCAGAAGAACCTGAAGTCTTAGGGAGGATGGAAGGGGAAAGGGGTGTATACCTTTAGGGGAAGATCATGCTGAAGCTGCAAGAATCTCACTGAAAGACTCAAAGGTAGACAATGTAAGCCATGTAAATCTGAAGTGACCTAAAATCTTGAGAAGACACTGATATGGGAGGAACACTGGCCAACAATGAAGAAGGAGCAGCAGAGTGTGACTAAGAAGTGTGTCTTAATTTACCCAGATGTGTACTGCCTTTATGTTGCTTTTAAGAAAATAATAATGTAACACTGGCCTTTTACAAAGTTGTAAAGATGATCCTTTTAAAGATGAAGAATATGCCACAAGAAATGGAGGAGGAGTTGGACTGCAGTACAGAATATCTAATGGCCACCTAGCACATCTTCTGTTTCCAGCAGTGGCCAGCAGCAGATGTTTACAGAAAAGTAGAAAAATGAGGATGTGCAACATTATTCATTTCCTTGTTTGGCCTCCCATTTTGGGTAATCAGCTCTCCAGGGACTTCCTGATCTGGATGTTCAATGTAGACAGTCATGTCCTACTAACATGGCTTTCCGGTATGAATTTATCCCGCGTCTCTTTGAGCCTATTTGAATATCACTCTCCTCACTGTTCCATGGCAATAAGCTCTGCAAAGTTACTATATGGTGCCCAATAAAACATAGAGCTTTCCCCCGCCCCCAGCCTGCTAATGTAATTTTTTGTGCCCTGTCACTTGTGTTGTAAAACTTAGTGACCAATGGTTAACTGCTGTCTCTCTCTTACCATTTATGAATTTAGAGACTGGGCTTCCAGTCTATGCTGCTTGTGTGCTGGAACCACACACACTTTTGCTCATCCTTGGTGTCTGTTGCTGGGCCTTCTCTAGTTCTCCAGTCTCCAGAAATGGGGGGGGATCAGACCTGTGTATTGTAGTCATGCTTTCAGAAAGGGTTTTTTAGCTTTTGGTGAATCTGGGGAAGCTGACAGAGATCTGATGGCTAACATGGTAGAACCTGGAGGCTTAGTTCTTACAATTGTCTGACTAGAACACTTAGACATTTGGAGGAAGCACTTGGCAGTTTGTCAGGTTGGAAAAAAATTTGGGTAAAAAGATTGCTCGGAGACCCTACACCTCCTTGGTCAAGGTCCAAAATAATATAAAAGGGAGCCCTGTCCAAACAAGCCTGCAACACAAAGGTTTGTCTCTATGGGGATCCCGTGTAGAGCAGAGTGAGGGTGAAAGCTGTGTCCTTCTAAAATCTGCATGTGTGATCCTGGAATACACACACAATGTTTCAGGTGGCATTAAAGACCTCCACTCCTGTTCTTCATTCCTCTGAATCTGTGCCTAAGGATGGCTGCTAAAGGAAGAGTTAGGACGTATTCTAAATCTCTTGTGACTTTTCCTTTCTTTTTACTGACCTTTTCCATTTCATCTGGAGTTGTGAAATCTATGTAACTTAGCTTAGAATACCTGAAAGATAAGAAATAGACCATCTAGCTATACTTCATCTATGGTGAATTCTTTCTTTTCTAGGTAAACCCAAATTATGTTCTCAAGGATGAGCAGGTATTTTGAGCCTTTGAGCCCAAACGTATTGCTGGTGTCTTCAAGAAAGTGTCCATGTGAGCTGGAGATAAAAATTACCTAAGGAAAATCATAGTACATATATTTGAAAATCCCCAATTCAGTCTTTGTGTGATAATGGAAAGACCTATAAGACATAAATTCTTAAAAAAAAAGGAGGTAATAATTTACAAATTAGGTATTTAAAAAGATTCCACTGGCTGCTAAACATTCATGACGCTTTTACTGTTTGGAGTGTCGCTATCAAGACTGCTTCTTCCCCACCCTCTACAGCTGATCCAGCACCCCAGCCCTCTTTGCATTCCACTGTCTAAATTCTGATCTAAACCATTGACTGGATGCAGTGTGGAAAATATATCTTGAAATAAACAGGCTTCTGTCTTTATACACATTCTCCTGTGCTTATGATAGAACCGATGAAGATGTGTGTTTCTGGAAATCAAATCATTCTTCACAGAAATAAAGAATAAAACAAAAGAAAAAGGAATCTAGTGTTACATCAGTGGTTGAAGGACAGAGGAGGGATGTAATCTGAATTTTGCTGAAGGATTTGATAAGCTTTGGAGGAGCTCTGCAGGAGTAAAGCACAGAAACCTGGCACTATCCATCTGAGTGGCAGAAGAACACAGGATGCATAGTGAATAAGCAAAAGCTGACATGGTCTACTGCAGCTGGTATCCTTTTCTTGCCACACTGACATATTAAGCTGTCCCACCGTCCTTTCCCTCCTCCCTGCTAGCCATGTCTGAATGAGTTTACCTGTCTTCATGGCATATGATGGCATATAATACTTTCTCTGTTGTGGCCCGTTTTATTTACATGTTTTAACTGAGCATATGGCTGCTCTGATGAAGGACACAGCCATATTGTGAGTTGGTGAGTAGAAGACCTGGTATTTGTGGCATTTATTTCATTGTAAGTCTGCTAACTGAGTCACATCTACATGGGGACACTAGTTCTCAAGTGGTTTTTTGCAACCATTTGTTTTAGTTTTCCATAAAAACAAAGAGAGAAGAGCACTGAAAACAAAGTTTCATTCATTGTTACCCAGAATTTTGTCAGCATTATACAATATTTTACTCACTGTTTATAATTTCAGACCAATAGAAAACACTGAGCAGAAGGCTTATTACCTATTAAACCTTATATGAAACAGAAAGTCCTGGCAATGTGCTCGTCATCCAAGGCTAATTCTACTGGCATGATACTTATAATATCCAGATTAAGTCACTAGACATACTGATAAAGTACAATAAAAGCACAATCATTTTAAGGCTATTGCTGATAAATGAGATCCTGTCTCATTTCATGCAGCAATGTAACCTTACAGATTTCAGCAACAATTGTGTGAAAAATATTGCAGGACAGAAACTGAGCCAATGTTAATGGAAAAGAATAATATCCCCCAAATTTAAGGTTACGCAACTGTGTGGCAATGCAGATCACCTAGAAATGGAAAGCACCAAAGAAATATAAAACTGTGGGACACTAAATCCATGTAAATGATTTATAAGGAGACTTTTTTCCTTAATGAAATGGTGTACCATTAACCGAATGGCTTCTTGCTGTTCCATTAATTCCTAACTCTGGCCTGTTGTGTTTTGGTGATAGCCAGAAGTGACTCTGCTGAAGTCAACAGAATAACTTCTGAATATACATGCTCCCTTAAAGTGAAGCAAAGACAGTTTATTTATTTTTGAACAGGAGCAATGGTACTATGACATGGTACCTTTTACATTTTGCTATAATGGTTCTTTTACAGTTGTTATCATTTTTTGGCAAGCCAAATGGGAGATATATGTTTTGTGATTTAATTTTCCAGCTTCTGGTGTACTGCTTCTTACCTAGAAAGCAAACTAGCATGTTTTCAGCATTGAGAGCAGAAACTAGTTTTGTCATCTGGGATTGCAGAGAGCAAAGCACAGGGAAAAAGATATTGCGTGTCTGAACATGGGAAATATGAGATGCAATACACACACACAGAAGCAAATAAGGCAACATTCTATATATAGCTGTATTTAGCACTGAGGATTTGTTAAAAGTGTGAAGACAAAAGATGCCAGCTCAAACCCAAACTGTAGAGGTCAGGTGTTTCAGGACCAAGTTCTTGACACGGCTCAAACAAAAAATGGAAAACATCCCCAAGCAAAGAAAATGCAGTGAAAATCAGTCTTGGACACATGTTAAATAACAGCAGTGCCTTGAGATAAAATGGTGTTGGGGAGAAATTAGAAAGGTTATCACTCCTAGGGTTTTATTTCCATGGGGTCCCAAACCTTTAAGTTTATTTTAACTAAATCTTAAATCACTCTCATCTGACTTCTTTTAAGGAAAAGCATGAGTTAGAAGAGAATGGGAACACGTAAACATGAATGTTGAATGTTATAGCCTGGTAAATAACAACAAGTAACTGTCCTAAAGGGATGGCTAAGGATTTCAAAGAGACATGGTCTCATGCAGGATGTGAGTAACTCCCATAGACTTCCCACTATCTTTAAGTGGGGTCCCACTGACGTATTGGTATCCTGTGGTGAGAGAATAGGACCAATATTTTTAGATTTGTGTATGCTAGCTATTTTCTGTAGTTGTTACAACACTAGTATATTTTTAGTGGTTCATTATATTAAGTCAAAGAGCCTTTGCGTTGTGTTGTGTCATATGCAGCATGTGAATTTCCTGGAGCTCATCTGTTCCTTTGATGCCACCAGCCGCAATAGCAGCAGAGCTGACTCATCTGCTACGACTATTTCTTCCTTAATAGGAGCTCCCCAGGTAGGTGGAAATGTGCCAAACAAGGAATGGTAATGGCCATATCGACTCTGAATCTGGCACTGACACGATGTCCACTGCAGATGGGAAGAACCTGAGCAATATCAGAGATATTGCAGATATTTCATGTGTTTGCCTTCCGATATACTGTAGCAATACTATGTCACCATATCCTAAGCATATTTTGCATACTTTGCAACTATACTAGTGTCACACTAGAGTAATGATAAATGTATTGCCAGGTACAGCTATCGTGTCACACTAGAGTAATGATAAATGTATTGCCAGGTACAGCTATCTGCGCTTGTGTAGATGACAGGGTTTATTAGATACCCTACAAGGACTGATGAACATTTAGAACTCATAATTGAATGTATCTTCACTAATAAGTTGATACAGAGAGATAATTTGTAGGTGTTTTTTTCTGGTGCATGTTTCTAGGAAAGACTAAAGGTCAGTTTTCAGTTGTAAAGTTTCTTTGACTTTTCCTCTTATCATTTTATTCAAGATAACAAGAATATGATGTTCTACTAAGGCTATATATTTCTTACTGCCTTCCTTTTCATCAATGAATACTTAATTTGTGTTGTCAGTAACACATGCTAGCTGTTAGAAAACCCACGTAAAATTATAGCCTTGTGACTTATACATAGTTTCCCCACCCCTCACTGCTATACACACAATCCTTCAAGACACCTATTTAAGATACATGGTACTGACTTTTCCATACTGCCAGTATCTCATGGGAATTTTCTAGAAAAATAACACAGTATTACTTTTAATTTTGAAAACACAGGAGTAACTAAATTCTTATGTACAATATTTTGAGAAGAGTTATATGAGTTTAACTATGCATTTCAACAGAATTTGCAAAATACTTATGTTTGAGAATCACACAATGCATTTTGACATATTTTTGTCATAATTTTCTGTACTGGCTCTTCAGATCAAATCCTTCAACATAGTGTATTTCAAAGACTTTCCGTAGTTTATGAAGCAACGTGACCATTGTCTGAGAGATATTTTCTTTTTTTCCTTGTCTCTCCGTTTTGCTATGCAGGTAGAAGCCTGTGCAGCAACGATNTTTTTTTTTTTTTTTTTTTAATTGTGTGTGTGTGTGTACAGTGCACTGCAAATTTCTATTACTGAAAGAAGAGCTGAAGAAGAGCACCTCTTTATATTTGGAACAGAAACTAGTGACATCTGAAGTAATGCAACACACTGAACTACAGTGCACAGACAGGAGGGCAATAAGTTACCCTGGTTCAAATTATGTTTTAAGATAACATTTTGGTTGGCTTGCAACACCCATGCTGTGGAAGCTCACAAGCTAAGAAAGGCTGGGCCTCATTAATACTTCGATGGAAGATCTCCAGACAGCATTAAGATTCATTTCAGGAAGTTTCATTAGTGGCTTTGTAGCTGGCACTTTGAATTGGTGCTGTCTCAGTGTTTAGTATGTTGGTAGGGATAGATACAATACTGCAAGAGAGAAACATCTGTATTTCCAACTACTTTGTGCAGTCTTTACTTCAGCGTAAAAGAGACAAGTCAGATCCAGGAGATAAGAGCAAGTATTTTAGCGCTAAAAATGCACTGTTGCTGGTCATAAGTTTTGGGGAAGGTTTAACTGTAGTGTTCTTGGCTAAGCCTCTGCTTGGATTCTTTCTGCCCATGAGTGCAGTTTCACACGGGGCTTGAGTGTGACCACCTTGCTGCTGTGACAGAAGTGGACCTGTTCTCCTCCACGACTTCCAGGCACATGCTTTGGCCTACTCTGGCTGAAAGGTAACCCTGCAAAACACAGAGGTGATTCAGAAATGATTGGATGATGCAGCTGCATGATTTAATGATGCCAACCCAAGGGATGTGGTGGGAACCCATGGCTGGGAGCAAGGCAGGGCTGTTCTACTGGCCACCCTCAAACAGTCCTAGGCAACTGCTAAAGCAGTACCCTGCAATCCCTAGGTGGTTTAGTTTTGAGAAGACATTCTGTTTGTCCTGTCTCAAGCCTTTCTGTGCTTGGTTATTTCCATCAGCTGTCACATCCCCCCAAAGGGTGTGTGCCTGCTGAGAGAATGAGTGACAGGGCTTCATTTATCTTCCATGCAAAGGGTGCTGGCCTTTCACAAAATAAAAGACCTGAGGTTTTTGACTGCCTCTGTTTCTGCAGAATCCAAACCCATTGAGAGTAAAGAGCTCGCTCCTACAGCCTCTTTAAGGACACTGCAGAGAGTATGTGAGGCATGGGTTGCAATGTGAGCATTTGGTTTGCCACCTCATTTTTTCAAAACACGTTGAGCTTCCCAAATGCTGCATGATGCACAGGAGCTCTCTGCGGAGAGGCTTTTTCCTCCTTTGGGCTCATTTCTAGGGGACAGTCTGAAGTGCCCTGACCTAATACTTGTCATCATAGTATGTGTGTATCTATGCATACATGTATGTACATATAAGTATGCATAAACATAAACATGTATACACACAAACTCCTCTGGCAAAAAAGGAAGGACAAGTTGTTAATTACAGAAGCAATTCTATCACTATATGAAATGTAAAACTTAGTGGCTTATTCAGAATATCTTATTATTATTTTTGCTCTGCTTTGATAGACAGCAACTTCAATGAAAGGGAGGAAGAAAAAACAGAGCTGTACACCAGCCAGTGGTGGGAATGGAAGCATCTCTCTGTTCCTTCCAAATGTAATCTCCAGACCAGCTTTTTCAGGCAGTGATACGTTGGAAAGCATATCACAGCTTCAACTGTTTTTTCTATGCAAAGGAGAGATTCCTGGTCTCAGCTGTGTAAAGGTTTTAACTGAGATACATGCTTGGCTATTCAGGTCATTGCTTTCTCTTCCGGCCAACATAGGCCAAAATGCATCTATGTAAGCATAAAGTGTCCAAAATCAACAGAGTATTTTTCACTTGAACACACCCATGGCACGTGGCTCACTCAAAGTACAGGGTACAGTGCCAAGCAGTAGATTTGTACATTTGCCTGATGTGAACTTATCATGATTTATAAAAAAAGATGCAATAGCCCTGTTGTGTGCTTTTGCAAATCTGACTTGGCAGAAAACCTTTCCAAAGAAGGAACCCAGGGAAACCAAACTCTCCCTTCTGTCTTAAGAAAGGACTAATCTAATCTAGGAAGTGTTCTCAAAATATGTAATTTGTATTCAGAAATACAGTGTATTTCTTTCTGAATTCAAGTAACCTTCTAGCTCCTTTACTGTAAGAATAAAATAATTTTCCTTCTGCTGTTTTGCCTTTTTGTTTAAGGGTTTTAGTGACACCTTGAAACTCAACAGCAGTCAAATGATTAAAACACCTTTAGTTATAGAAGAAGCTCTAAAGACAAGTGTAATCAAGGCACAAATATGCAGGGATGGTTTTCGCACACATTCTCATTCTGCCTGCAACTCTTTGCAACATCAAATGAAGAGAGCAAAATTCAAGGCACAACATCCTGTGGTGTCAAGACTCTCCTTTTGTGACACTTCACTAGAGCTTTTCTTCTAAAATTCAGTGTAATTGTAAAAACCGGAACTTTAGTACTTTTTTTACTAAATTTGATGAGGAGGTCATGAGGTTTGACTTGGTACAAATTTGAGAACTTTCTGAACTCAGTGCCTAAGCATTTTGCTGTTTGTCTTGTCCCCTGTGGAGTGAGAGAGGCCACGTCCTCAGCACCCAGGAACTGATTTTGGTATTTCATTGCTAATACACCGCCACAAATACTTATCCTAGTTGCTTGAGACTGCAAGGCTAGCTGATCGTTGGGTGCCCAGAGAAGGGGTCCCAAACAAATATCCATGAGGCCACTGTTTGCAGTTGGTTTGGGTCATGGGTTTCCCCTAGCGCTGGGCTCAGAGACACTTGCATGCTGGCATACACATGGGTGACTGCACCACTACAGCCATACTATTGCCATGGGACCTGTCAGACCAAACATCACCCACCGTGTGAGAAGCAAGTCCAATTTAACAAGTGGCTCACAGAAGACAAAAATGAAAACAATACAGAAGTTGATAATATTTTTTCCACAAGTTTATTTTCTCCCTACAAAATGAGGTAAATTTTTATGCTGACATTTTAGGGCAACTGTCATACTGCCTCAACCCCTTCAATTCAAAATTGCCTCAATGTCTTCAATTCACTATGTATTTGTAACAAGGTACATTAGTATAGCCTTAATTCTGGGATGGTTTCAAAATCATGTACTAGTGCAGATTACGAGACTGTGAATGAAAAATAAATAATGTTTCAACTCAAGGTTGAGATATAGAAGGGGAAGCTTGCATTGGTGAAACACAAATCATTGTAGGGACAAATATTGTACCGTACTCAAATTCCTCAAATCCCATTTAGTTCCTCTTGATTGCTGTTTTTTAACCTTACATTAGTACAAGTTACTACCTATGCTCCAGAAAGATGTGGTACCAGGACACTATGGAGTAGCTACAGGACAGGTTAGAGCTACATAGTTAAGTCCGTTTCACTATTTTGGCTAGATTAAGGGAAAGCAATAAAGCCACCCAATGATGCTTAAAACAGAGCCCAGCTTGAATGAACAGGATCATTTTCATGGACCAATTTGTCTCTACGAAGACCTGAATACGCATGCTGCCTGTGTATCCACAGCTAGTTACAGGAGGGCTAGAAGAAGTGAAAAAAAGCAAGAAGTGGAAGCAGCTATTTGTTGATATGCTTGCTTGGCATTAGGACTGGTTGGGGGATTTCCTAGAAATAGGCCACGTGTTTTTTTAGTGTGAGACCTGGAGTCAAAGAAACACCTCCGGATATTGCAACTGGATCCCAGGACACTGTTTCTTCCTGTCAGTCAATATTTTTCTGAACTGGTTTTTTTGCCATTCTGTGCCCACTATGTGTTCTTGCCTTTTGGCCTTGGCTGGGTTCACCCCATTTTCCTCATGAGATGCCTTAGCTGGAGGGTTAATCTATTCCTGTTTAGCCCAGACATGTCACTTTGCTCTAATAGATATTTAAATTTCTATCTGAATGTGAGGCTTCATATTGGAGTTTTTGGAGTAAAGAAGAAATGAAAATATTTCCTAAGTTTTCAGCTACATCCTATTAGTTTCTAGTCAGTACACGTAATGCTGTCTTCTAACAAGTGACATAGGAAGTTAAGGTATTAGTGTTTTCCTTATAGTAGCAGCCAGCAACCCATAAACATTGTGCTGGCTGCTGCGGCAACACTCATTTGTCCTAAATGTTTTACAGAGCCAAGATTAGTGACATGTAAAAGGAAATGCAAACACCCTTATTATCAATAGGAAAGAAAAAATTAAGAGTTATTTAGAATTTTTCTCCAGTTTGGATGGGAGGCTCGTGTCACAGCTCCAGCTCCCTTAACACCTGACCCATGCTCCAGTCACAAGAGCTATCCTCTTAGTAGATCTTCAGATTTGGTGTACTCTTCTCCAGCACAGATCGCTACCAGATGCTTCCAGTCTGAACAAAATAACTAAATCAATTTTCTTGTTAGATGTGCTAGAAGAGAATGCAGGTTAGTTTTGACAGACAGCTTACAATTTTGTAAATATATTTTGGTAACTTTGATTTGACAACTCTTTAAGAAGCATATAGTGAAGTGGTAATCTCAGGAGATGTGATTTGGTGGCAGAGGTAATGCAAAGTGTTTCAAGCCTGCACCCTGTTTGTTCCTACCCCCTGGACTGTGTCAGCACAATTCTTACTGAGATCCTTCTGTGGAGGAGGTCAGGGAATTTGGTAGAGCATCCCAAAAACAGGGTGGGTTTTTTTTTGTGGGTGGGTTGTTTTTTTTTTTTAATTTTAAAATAAGGCATTTTATACTCCTAGAGGCAAGAATGAGAGATGTTATACTGGACCTGAAGATGTGTTGCTGCTGAACATGCTTTACTCTGAAACTTCTGATGCAGAAAGGAAATGACAGGAAATTTCCTTTAATTTCTGTGTTATATGTCTAACACTATAGCCACAAAAGATAAGTGAATATGCATCTTGAAAATGAGTCACATTTAATGAAACACACAGGCTGAATTCCCCCCTACCTTGCTCCCCATGTTTTGTTGGGCTTTATCTGAAATTGAGCTGTGAATATTTCCACGCAACAAAACATCTACGAAGGCCCATGTTTTACTTATGATCCCAGAGGAAAATGTACTACTACCATGTTAATCTGGAGAACTGGATGCCAGATGGATAGAACTGAATGCAAAATTTATTTGAAGTTAGGAGAGCTGACATCTCGTGTAGAATATACAACATAAAAAAATTAAAACAGAAAGACAAGAAAATGCTAAGTCTAGAGTAGCGTAGAGCTGCTTTATCAGTCATATAGTACATGTGAGTAAAATATTGTTAATTAATGAGAGTCAAGACGTGCTTAAGGAGGAAGAAAAAAGCACATGTCTGGTGTAGAAATGAACACAGCCCACTCAACAAGCATCCACAACAAAAGCCTGAAGCAAATCCTAGAACTGCTGATAAAAAAGCCCATGAGAGTTGCCAGAAACCCTAGTGCAGGAGATTAATCTGAGAAAGAAAATACAACAGCACATTCTCTGTTACGTATAAGAATATCCCAGGTCCATCTATACATACGTCCTGTATCTGAAAGCATCCAGGAAGAGATAATGAAAAAGAGTTTGCTTTCCCTACTTTATTTTCCCAGCAAACTGTGGACAGATGTTGTAAACACCTTGTCAGAGCACTTGATGAACTTTGATTTTGTTAATTTGTCTACATTACAATTTTGAACCTGTTTATGCATATCTAAAGTATCTTGCAATCGTGAGTCCAACATGTTAGTCACAAACATGGTATTTCCTTGATTAACTTGATAACTGCTCTTTTTATTTCCTGTGTTTTACTTCTTGTACAATTGGAAGCAGGGAATGACCATTGCTTCTTCCGTATGTAACGTTTGATCTGATGGACCTTCTCCAATGACTCTTTTCCAGGCTGAAGAGTCCTAGTCTACACAATCTAAAGTTGTACAGAAACCTCCCATGCTTTTGACCATTCCTATTCCCCAGCTGTACTTTCTTTCTAGTTCTGTCATAGTCTTTCTAGAACTGCATGCAAGATCCACAGTGTGGGGTCACCAGGGATTTATATTGCAGTATAATGCAATATATCTTCTCTTCACTTTTCATTTATCTCCCAGTAATTCCCAATGCCTTTTTCACTTCTGGCCTCAGAGAGGTTTTTTGGAGAACTGTAGAAAGGGCTCCAAGGTCTCCTTCATGACTGCTAGCTGCTCATGCAGGGACTTCCCAGTACAGAAATTCTTAGGGTTCTTTCTCCTTTTTGTATGTGTTATTCTGTGTGTATTATGTGTATATCCCTAGTGACAAGTGATATGTATGTATATTATGTGGATATCCCTAGTGACAAGTGGTAGGATGAGAGGTAATGGGTTCAAGTTATGCCAGGCGAGGTTTAGNTTTTTTCACTGAAAGGGTTATCCAACATTGGAATAGGCTGCCCGGGGAGGNAGGGTAGACAAGGTACTTGGGGATATGGTTTAGATGTGGTTTTGTCAGGTTAGGTTAATGGTTGGACTAGATGATCTGAAAGGTCCCTTCCAACCTTAACAATTCTATGATTCTATGATTCTATGATTCTGCATTTACTGACTCTGAACTCAGTCTATTATTTTTTTACCCTCCCAGCTGAAGCTCTACACAGTCATTATAGTTCTGGGTACCTTAAATAATTTTGTAGCAACAGAATACTGCCACCCATAAACTGCTAAATAATCCTACATTACTGGCTTTTGTTGCCACTGCTCACAAGAGAGAACAAATATCATTAACACTTTGATCTTACATGCTTATCATATTAAGGGTATACTCAATCAATCAATCCTTTATGTAATGCAGATAAGGACCAGATAAACAGTAAAACAGACATACTGACAGAAGAAAATGTCTGTACTACGGAAGGGATTTGCCTGTTGCTGCTCAAGTCTGTCTGAAAAGAAATAAAAAACATAAAAGAGCCAATGGCGCAAATCAATTATATCAGCAAGTATTAGTGAACTCCAGGGTTCTCTTTCTCCTCCTGCCATGGATGTTCAGAGGAGCCTGATGTCTCTACAGCCCCCAGGGCATTGCTTTGGTCCATGCATACAGAACTGCTGTCCCAAACTGAAGCTAGTGGGGATTTATCACCATAATCCCCTTTAATTTATGAACCTGGTTTCTGGACTCTTCATATGTATAATCCATTGCGTCAGAAGATAAACCTTTAACTATGTAACTGTGGCAATTCTTCAGTGATTCCACTCAGAAAATATGTCAGAGAAACTGTGTATGGTGTTTGACTGATTCTTTTATGTAGTTAAAATAACTCTCAGTTGTTGAACCAGCCCCGCTTTCTTATCCTCCTGACAACTACTTGTAACATCTGTCAATGCTTATTTTGGAGTGCACCAAGACACAAAGAGCACTAGGACAATTACTCTGTGCTACGTGTTCCATTGTCAGGATGCTCTTGTCTTGGCTTCGAAAAAATATGTTAAATGGTAATAAGATAAAACCACATGACTTTTTTATGGTTTAGAAAATATATGTTGGCAAAGGCTTATCTCTAACAAATGCTGTTTCTTCTTTAAATAACATCAAGGGAAAACCCCATCATAATTCTTTTTAACTATTTTGAGACAATAAGCTACTCTACCCAAATAACATATGGCATCTTTCTCATTTCAACCTGCAGTGTATCTCTTTGACAGACTTCAAAAAGTCCTCGTAGTCACAGGGGGACAACACTGACAGATACAGAGCTCAGGAAAGTAAAATGAAAATTTTCTAATTGTTTCAATGGGAACAGATCTTGTAAAAAGAAGGAAAAGGCTAAGACGATGGAATTTCAGCTGATGGGGATAGCTGGTCCTTCTGCTGCCACAGAAGGCCTAATGTATCTGCTGACAACTGCAGAAGGATGTATTTCCTTCAGGGTTTAAGGGGTTTTTGTTTGGTTGGGTTGGCTTTTGTTTGGTTGGTTGTTGTTGGTTTTTTGTTTTAGTACTTGTATGTTTAGAGACAGTTCTGTTTTAATGCCTACTTAGTGTTGAAAAAAAGAAAGGAAGGGCAACTTGCTTCACTTCCAAACAGAAAGAAAATTAAATGCACAATTTATTTATTTTTTTAGTATTTCAAAGCAGCTCATTAAATACTGTGAAAAATAGCAATTAAAAGTACAAATACAAGCAAGCAATTACTTGTTGAGCATCACAAGAGCACCAGTCCTGCACTCATTTATGTGGCAATGTCTGGGACCACCTACTGAAATAACTGCAACTGACAGAGGTTACATGCCCGAAGCACATTTTTATATGGAAATATTTGCATGACCTGGTTGTTAATGCATGTGTTTTCACAGAAAGTAACATTTTTTCACCTATCTCAGGCTTGATTAAAATCCAACTGAAGTTGATAGAAAGGGCCCACAGGCCTGTAGAAGTCAAATCAAGTCTGTAAGTAAACCTCATCACCGTCAGGTGTTCAGTGCAGTACCAGGTAGCTGTTCTTTGGATTGTCCTATTTGGACAAACATGTGTCTGATGGTGCTCAGGTAGGGCTATCTAGGTCCTGTAATCCAGTATAAATATTTCCACGCTGGGTCTAAATAACTAATGCTGGGGTGTGTGAAGCAGTGTAGAGAGGTCATCTGCCTATGAATAGGCTGGTGCTGCGGGCGGTTGTGGTGTGGAGAGAAAGAAGGGGAGAGCAAACCGCTACCGAGTCGCTGCAGGGTGAGGTGAAAGGGAAGAGGCTGCATACAACTTTGACCCAGGTTTGCATTTTCAAAGGTAACTTGGATATCTCTACTGTTACAAAGCAATCTGCAATACACATTTGCCTTTACACTGGTCTTTAAAGATCAGGATTTTCCCTTTTTCAGACTGACACATATGTACAGCTCTAGACAACCTTCCCTTCCTACAGACAAAATCCACATAAGGAAAAACCACAACTCACAACATCATGCTGAAAACTTATGCTGAACAGAAGAAGCAAAACTGCTAATAATTATGGTTGCTCAGTAGGTATAAAATAATTCCTCCTCCTCCCCTTCCCTCCAACACCGTGAAGAATTAAAAAGAAGCACAAACACCACAGTGTAGTTTAGACAAAAATATTACTAGTTGAATTAAATATCTCAGATATTAAATCACTTCACTTGCTCATTTTGTTAATTGACCATAAGGGAGATACTTGGCCAGGGCAGATTTCTGCTCAGACTTGTAATCTGGGTGGCTGTGAAAACCCTGTGTATACTTATATGTATGTACACATAAATATAGGTATACTAGGTATAATCCTATTATGAAATCAGTGACCAAAAGGTTCAGGCCTTTGTGACTGACTAGCATCACAGGGAATGTGAGGCACCAGAAGTGTCCCCACGATTACCTGAGATGCCAAGAATCTGAAGTTATCCTAGCCACAACCTCATTACATCACACACTACAAGATTTAGGACATTTATGAAATGGCTAGTGTTACTGCTGGAGTCTTCTTGCAACGCTTGGCCTGAGAGCGCAGCACTGCTAGGAGCAGTAAAACTATCTGTGAGAGATCATGTCACAGAGATACTGAGTAGAGTAACAGCCTTCTCTTTTCTGGAGAGCACACTTGAGTCTATGACAACAAGTGAGGGGCACGGGATTGTCTGACCCATTCACGAAGGTCTGAACTTCCCTTTCCAGGGTCCCCAGATATCCAAGCTCTATGCCACAGCAAAGCATTTTAATGGGATGCCATATGTGGAAGACTGGTTCAGGAAGCTGCTGTGCACCTAAAACTAAATAGGAAGCATTGCTTGTGCTTATGGACAAGAATTCAGAGAAAAGGGTTTTTTTTCCAGTAAGTAGAATATTCTGAAATATGCTATCAATGTGTCTATAATAACTACTAATACTCCTCCTAACATCCTCAAAGGTCCCCAAATATATTTTGCAGTTACAATGTGAGATATGTGTCTATTCTGTGAAATGACTGACAATTTAAATTATTTTACAAAACAGTCTCAAGTGTGGAAGTAAGTGAGTGTATGGTTCTGTGGAAATATACGTCTAGAAAAATAATGCTAAATTTTGAGATATTAATGAAATGGTAATTTTACTAAATGACTGACTGAAACAATCATTTTTCAAAGTGACGGGAATTTTAGTCATTTTGCAAATGACTTATTTTGCAATGTGAATAGAGCATACTTATGTGTTTGCAAGTGAATTTAATGCCCAAGAAAATGAGGGACTAACAAGCTATCACTACTCCCTGGTTTCACTCCCCAATACTCTGCAACTTCTCAGACCCAGCTCTAGTAATCCAACTGTCTCTTGACCTGAGCTGTCCCTGCTAGATTAACAGTAGGCTTGCTGGTAAGATGATTTTATGTTGGATGTTCACTAAACAGAAGTCTATTTCGCTTCTGCTCCAAGTAAATGTAAGAACAGATGTCTTAGGGCTGAGAGAGTGACATGGCTCCTTGGCTGCTTCTGCTAATTTGACCCAAATGTATCTGCAATTAAAAAAATTAGCAGAATGTCCAAATGCCAAAAATTCTACAACTCAATATGCAAACAATTACCGGGCTTGTGTGAATGTGTGGGTGTGTGAGCCTGTGGGTGTGCATGTGCATGCCCACAGCAAATCCACACCCACGTGGACTGCCATTAATCGCTCTTTTTGGAATGTTTATTCCCGTCTTATGAGGATGCATTCAAAGAACAAATATTTGGTTTTGGAGTACACTAAATGACAGTAAAAAAAATAATAGTGTTTCTTCAGGGAGGAGGCCCTTGACAACTTTTTTGTTGTTTTGTCCTCTATGGTGTTAAATAGGCTGATTGGTAGAAACTACCGAAGATGACTGCCAAACTGTAAACTGCGTGGAACAGAGACCATCTCTTCTTACACATGCACACAACATGCAGAATCCAGCTCACGATCAATGGCAGAGCCTTCATTCAGGCTTTTTCCAGGAGCAAGGACCTTTTGTTTCCAGGCCTTTCCACTTGCCCTGTCCTCAGTCATGACGCTACCTTAAATCTCTTATGCCAGCTTGCTTAGTTCATCAACTGATGGCATTATGAAAAAAAATATAGAACATGTGGTGATCACATGGAAGCATTTATACCAGAAGTTTTGATTCTTGCTATCATGCTAGTGAAAATGAATATACATAACTGAAAATTAATATACACATTGGCATCCACTGCACAATTCTTCTGTAGCAGCCCAAAGAAGCTAGAAGTTCCTTAGAGGACGAAAAAAGCAAAAGGCTCAGCGATGCTTAGAGATACCCTGCATCTTCCTTTGGATGCAGGGCATTAAATTCTGCATTCCCCTAACTCCTCAGCGGTGCACCACCGCAGCACATCTCTTTCTCAATCTGCAGCTAGGGGGAAAGGGCACATCAGAGCAGCATAGCTGCATACGGGAATAGGCCAAGAATTGTGGTAATCGGAGCAATGAAAAGTAGCCAGAGGCAGTAATCTCATTGGCTTGGAACAGTGGTAGCTGGAAGGAGATATGTGTCTGCCATATTAGTTGCTTTTTGTTTTGTTATTACATAAGCCCAAACACCAGAAAAATTCCATTATTACCTATATAGAAGGTGAGAATAATTGAAGGAAGTTGTTTAAGCAAGAAGAAGAAGATTTGAGAAGACTCTCAAATTTCTGAACCTTGTGTAATTTATGGTCCACAATGCTACGGCTACGTTTCTCAAATGAATTGACTGGTGATTATCTTTTTATATGATGATCCAGCTACCCAGAAGGAGGAGGACTCTTATTTTACTACTGTCAGATAGTCTCACCTCCCAGTTTCATGTGATAAATGCTCAAGAAAGAGAAAAAGAATGACCCTGAATCTCCTCTGACTGACAACATCTTCATATTGGTAAGATTTAGTGGATTTCAGCGAAGCTTATTTAAGCCTGTGGAGTTCCTCATCTGACTGCCCTATCAAAGAGAAAAGAATCAGGCTTCAGGTACAAACTTACAAAAGTTTTCTTTCAACAAAAGATATTCTTGACTCTCAAAATGTCATCCCCCTCCTCTTGTTTACTCCTTTTCTCCTTACTCTGCACTTGTGCTGCACTGAAAAAAAGTCCGTTTTTCACAAGGCCAAGCTACTGGGTTCTCAGATCCTACCAACACTGCACTGGAAAAAAAAAGTTTCGGGAGATTGCCTAGGATCAAGATACTTTACAGAAAGTAAAATTGTTAGATCAAGTTCGTAAGAGAGCTGGTGAAACGTTTGTTATCAAAACACAGGCATGACTTGGTGAGTTTTCTGAAGCGAACCTATATTTAAGTCATGTGAGACACTCTGAACTAGAACAGTAGTGCTCTAAAGTACCTTCCAAGTATTTATTTTTAGGGAGAGGACAATCCAGGGTTAGAGGAGATCACCTTCATGAAAATGCAGTAGATAACACCTGAAGCATGAGTTAAACCAAAACTGATCAACCACGAAATCCACTTTTATTCTTGTCAGTCTGAATGATATTTTAAAATTTTATATATCACATGCATATACATAATGTACACACACACAAACACACATATATAGATTTGAGCATAACACTAGATAGCACATACGTGTAAACATGTACTTCTGTGTGCATGCGTAATAGCTGCCAAATAAAGAGAACTGGCATCTGTTGATGTCAGCACATTGACCTGGATAAGAAATAACGATGATACAGCTAAAGCAGTAAAGAAGCAATTTCTTCAGAGCAAATTTACTCAACAGGTAGAAAAATTAATATACAATCTTCAACAAACTGAAAACAGTCTCAACCTTTGTTGCTTCCCAACTGCCATGACAATATTTGGAAACCTCCTGTGAAACATACACATGGACTGGCATAATTTCTTAGTTTTGCCGCATACTGTTTCCAGAAAAGGGACCTTCAGACGTGTGCACCTGGAGGACACCATACACAGTGAAATAAAAAAAAGGAAACTACTCGGAAATACTTCTTTGCCTCCAACACTACCAAGACTTCTTTGGGGATGTAAAAATTCAGTAATATTGAACAGCTGCTAGGGTAATCCAAATACAATACCCAGAATCCTTTTTCTAGCCTGTTATTTCATAAGTCATCAAAATGTTTAAATGCTCCCCCATTGGCTATTAGAAAAATATTATTAAAAGAAAGAAAGACTCTTCAGAAGGCTTTGAGCTTTAGTGTATTTCACAGAACACTCAGTCAGAGTGGAATGAAGGTGCAAAAATCCTGCCAAGGGCTCAGTGAACAGATAAAGTGTTAGAGGTGATGTGCATTTTCAGAAGACATTAGACAGTATAATTTCAAAATTAGGACAGGACACTCCCCCCTTTTCAGTTTGAAGGCCAAGTGTTAAAGCATATGGGCACACTGCGCTGGACAGACTGCATCCTTCAAGTCTTATTTAGGTAAGATGTTCAAGGGTAAATGAATGGGAAAGGGGAGATGCTCAGCTTGGGCTCCTTGAGGTCATATATTAAACCTGAAAGTTTCTGTTTAGTACACATGCTTCTCTTCTTTAAATGTTAAATACTAGTCTATGTCTATCACAATAAATGAGTATATATTCTGACTTGTACACGTTTCAGAGCTCTTATGCATCTTGCTTAAAAGCAAGGGCACGAGTCCAAACCAGGAGTTCATTCTCTGATAGTGACAATATTAGCTAAATGTTGATGGAGCTACATTCATTTTAACCTTGATACAGGAGGGAAATCAGAAACTCTAGAAAGGAATGTGCTCAAATCCATATTCTGTGTTTGAAAATTTGGAAGACTGGTGAGGAAGGAGCAAAGCCAAAATCTAGATGTGAGTTTGGCAAATGGTACAAATCCCAGCTCAAACCACTTGGGAGATTTGGACACTCAAGTTCTGCTTCCAAATCTGCTGCTGGGCCTTGAGCACATCTTGAATCTGGGGTAGATAAATAAATCATGACACCAAGAGGACAATTTTTTTTAAGTTCCCTTATAATGCAGTAAGATTGTCTTCATATTCAGTCATTCTTGATACCTGCCTTGCAGACAGGATTTGCAGCTCTCTGTTTCTTGGAAACCGCTTTGGCTGACCATTCCACTTGCTGTTTTCTCTCCAGCCGGCAGGGAATGCTGGTGTATGGAAGTAACTCTCCCTCTCCCTATTATATGCAGAAATGCCTCTTCCTCAGTTAGGAAAGCATGGAAAACATTCCCTGCACAATCTGGAATTTATTTGTTTCTGGAACAGTGGTGTTCAGACAAAATGCCAAACTGGTTTTCAAGTGCAGAGTATTCTCACCTTAGTCTACCCTGCTTTGCTAGGGTTTCTAGCAGTCTTAAAGTTGGATGTCCTATTTTACAGCACTTGCTACTAAAGCCAAAAAGGATCTTCATGCTGCAGTCATAGAAAACCTAGCTTGTCTCCAGTCTGGAAGACACACCGATCTTTAAGTTGCCAGGCTCTATTCTTAAACATGTAAATGGTCCAAAGATCTCTTAGAGCTTGATGTGATATGACAAAGCAAAGGTATTTATGTTTCATGATTATTTCCCCTTGTCAGGCCCAGTGAGGATAACATACAGATGTACACTAAGATGTTCAGTATTCTCAAGCAAGAAAGCCCTTTTGGCAGGCATCCTTACTTTTTCAATAAACATAAGGTTTTTCTAGGTTTTAATTTATAGCAGTGAAAGATAGTTTCTTTTCCATCCTGTAGTTGACGATGCTGGAAGCTGGAAGTTAATAGTACCATAAGAATTCCTTAAAACCTTAAACCAGGTTTCCAAAACCTGTACACGTTCTTTATACTATTTGAATCAGAGGATATTTGGGAGCAGATTCTCCAAAGTACCTGAGCTCCAAGGTAATTTTTCATGGGGTCATTCTCCACTTCACACTCAAAAACTGCAATCCCAAGAAAAAAGTTGTTCCACACTTACTGTGCCCTTCAAGGGTGTGAAATGGGAATGTCTGCCAAAGGAGAGAGGAAAGAAGGATGATGTGTTTGGGATGCAGTTGCAAATCTGCTGGAAGTGAAAGGAGGCAGTGCAGCTGTGGCAGAGAAATGCACAAGGTTTATCTGACTTGACTTCCCAGATCATAAATCTGCTGATCTTGAGGGGCATCCTCATTCTCTGACAACCATTCACAAGCCTCTGGCAAGAACTGGAATAGGGATCGCTGCCAATATCTACAACAGCAAGGGCTGTAATTTGACAGCTTGGCAAAGAGTGCAGCGTAGCAGCATTCTGCCACCCCGGAGTTTTGTGCATCTGCCTCAGCTATGGGTAGTCCAAATGCCCAAGGAGAAGTGAAGCAAATGATTGGTCAGGCTTTAAAATCCCATGTGAGAGATGCAATATCATGAGACGGATGTGGCTGCTACACAGGGCCATGTAACAGGGGAGGCGACAGGTTGTGTGCCATCAGGAAGGAGGCGATGCAGTTGGAAGGAGACAGCACATTGTCTCCTGGGACTCCTGAGCCTGGGGTCCCAGCAGGTGTCAGGCACACCAGCTGTAATGCCATGGGGCCATTATACGTATCTAATATATACATGTGTATACACACCTATACAAACCATATACTAGTTCTAGCCCATGACTGAATTACCATAGAGGCCAACCACCAGCTTGGTACAGAAGACACTGACTGGGACAGAGAGCTATTGTACAGAGCTGTACATGGACAGAATGACACCTATCCATCTATCTATGGGGGGACATAAGAAAAACATCAATTGCATGAGAGTTGTGACTCATACCTAACAGGTTAAGTTCAGATAGATGAAGAAGGCACTGCCCCTCCCTTCTCTTCTCTTTAAGTCTGTCACTGCCTGTGGCAGGAATGGCTGATCCACTCAACTGCTGTGGTTTAAGCAGCTGAAGATGCTCTGAGTTTAACCCATCAACATTTGTGAATCAACAAGCCGTGCATGAACCTACCCAGGTCTGAGCATCTGATGCTGTGCCCTGACCCTTACATTGCTGAGTGGCAAAGTAGTTGCTTTAACGGAGCCATTTCAACTGACCCTCAGCAAGTTTGCAGGTGACACCAAACTGGGAGGAATGGCTAATACACCAGAAGACTGTGCTGCCGTCCAGAGAGACCTTGACAGGCTGGAGAAATGGGCTAGCAGGAACCTTGTGCAGTTCAACAAGGGAAAGGGCAAAGTCCTGCACCTGGGGAAGAACAACCCCATGCACCAGTATACGCTGGGGGCTGCACAGCTGGAATGCAGCTTTGTGGAAAAGGACCTGAGGGTCCTGGTGGACAACAAGATGAACATGAGCCAACAGTGTGCTTCTTACTTAGCCAGCAGCTAAGAGGGCCAATGACATCCTGGGCTGCATTAGGAGGAGTGTTACCAGCAGGCTGAAAGAGGTGATCCTTTCGCTTTATTAAGCCCTGGTGAGGCCATACCAGGAGTACTGTGTCTAGTTCTGGGCTCCCCAGTACAAGACAGACATGAACATGCTAGGGACAGCCTGCAAATGACCACTAAAATGATTAAGGGACTGGAGCATCTACCCTATGAGGAAAGGCTGAGAGACCTGAGACTGTTTAGCCTGGAGAAGAGAAGGCTCAGGGTGATCTTATCAATGTATATGAATACCTGAAGGACGGGTGTAAAGAGGACTCAGCCAGACTCTTTTCAGAGGTCTCCAGCGACAGGAGCAGAGGAAATGGGTACAACCTGAAACACAGGACAGTACATCTGAACATCAGGAAACAATTTTTTATTATGAGGGTGACCAGGCACTGGCCCAGAGAGGTGGTGGAGTCTCCTTTCCTGGAAATATTGAAAAGCCGTCTGGACATGGTCCTGGGCAACTCTCTCAGGGTGGCCCTGCTTGAGCAGGTAGATGGACCAGATGACCTCCAGAGGTCCCTGCCAACCTCAGCCATTATGTGATTCTGTATTATAGCACTGCATCACATATTTTGCAAACTGCATTCTGGGTATTATTTTACCCTCACGACTCAGTATGCTCCAAATATACCACAGCTGAATGAAATGTCATGAAAAATGCTCTTGAGTGCCACTCACAAGCTGACAACATGTAGGAACATTTTAGGCTGGTGTTGAATGACAGGTGGCAGTTGCTGCTCCAGAGGAGGACCTCCCTCTCTCTCCATAGATATGGGAAGCAGACCCATGCTGGACATCCTACCTTTTCCACTGCTGATCACCAGATATCAGGCCAAGTATAAAGGTCAGCTACTGATAACAAAATATGAAGCCCAAGTGCAACGTCCTGCACCTAGGTTGGGGCAATCCCCAATATGAGTATAGACTGAGTGATGAATTGATTGAGAGCAGCCCTGTAGAGAAGGACTTGGGCATACTGATGGATGTAAAATTGAATATGAGCCAGAAATCTGTGCTTGCAGCCCAGAAATCCTGGGCTGCATCAAAACAAGTGAGGCCAGCAGGTCAAGGGAGGTGATTCTCCCCCTCTACTCTACTTGTGTGAGACCCCACCTGTTGTAATGTGTCCAGCTCTGGGGTTACCAGCACAAGACAGACATGGACCTGTTGGAGCAGACAGACACAAAAATGGTCAGAGGGTTGTTCAGCCTGGAGAAGTCTCCAGGGAGACCATATTGTGGCCTTTCAATATATGAAAGACAGAGAAAGACTTTTTACGAGGGCCTGTAGTGACAGGACAAGGGACAATGGTTCTAAACTGAAAGAGGCTACGTTTACTTTGGAAGATTTTTTTTTGATGGTGAGGGTGGTGAGACACTGGGACTGGTTGCCCAGAGAAGTTGTGGATGCCCCATCATTGGAAGTGTTCAAGGTTGAGTTGGATGGGGCTTTGAGCAGGGGGGTTGCACTATATGATCCTTAAAGGCCCGTTCCAACCCAAACCATTCTGTAATTCTATGATTCTGTCTCCATGATATCAAAAGTTCCTGACCAAATAGCTGTAACAATGATAACTCAACCAGTTTCACTATTAGCTAAGCATCTTGCTGTTGGTTTCAGGGCTGGCTCTGTTTTTGCTAAACCTCCTCACATTATCTGGGCAGGAAGCAAAACAGTTTTGAAAGATCAGTTTACGACAAGACAGAGCAATTTATCAGCTTTGTAACAGCGCACCAGGATACACACTGTCCTGATGTTCCCTGCACTGTTTCCCCTCTGAGCCTCCACTCTGTCACTGACAGTCCTCCCTAGGACTTCTGGAGCACCTTCCCTGCCACAGCCATGCGGGACCTAGTTTCCTACATGCAGGCTATCTTCCACTCTTTTTTCAGACTGCCCACCAACAAGGATAGGTCTGTGCCAACTTGTGTAGCAACGCCATCACCCCGGGACTCTGGAGGCCTGGGTACAACTTCTCACTCTGCCAACTGACTTCATGTTGGCATTTTCCCACTGCCAATTTCTTAAAGGTATTTTGGCAGGTTTTGTTTTTTTTTCTTTTTTTTTTTTTAAGGTATCAAAATAGGCTAGGCAACTAATACCCATACCGACATAATTTCATGATAATTACAGCTAGTGAAACCCTTGGGGTGATGTAGGATGATATAGCTTCTCTTGTGCTTCTTCACTGTGGCGTGTAACGCTGTATTCAGGGTGCAAAACTACACAAACAGGTCACCCAGGGGAGCTGCTGGACACTGGATCCTGCACCCAGATCAACAAGAGGCAATTCGGAGTGGTCCCTGATCATTACAATTAGTTGCTATACGGCAAACTGGCAACACAGCGTACTAGTTAAGAAGATAGCCCGGAAAAAAAAATTGAGCTCCAGAAGGTATTACATAATTCAGAAATGTTTTGGGGAAATGAATCCAAACCAGAGCTAAGGAGAGGCCAAAACACCAAAGCAAGGTTTCTGTAAGCCTCCCTGGGTTGGGATCTGCTTGGGAGAGCACGGGCAATCTTCATTCCAGCCAAATTCTCCTCATTCTCACTGAGATACCATATTCTGGGTCACCCTGTGGCACAAGTAATTAACGGAATCACGGAATCATGGAATTTACACAGTTGGAAGGGACCTCTAGAGATCATCTAGTCCAACTCCC
>RSEF01000001.1:87971343-88000658 GCA_003993805.1 Himantopus leucocephalus | reverse complement strand
TCTAAATGTCAATAAATTGTTATGGGTCTCTCAAACCATAACAGTGGAGAATGGATAGACGACAGCCCTGAGGAGGAGGCCTTGAGGTTGTTGGTGGATGAGAAGCTCATCATGAGCTGGCAATGCACGATTGCAGCCCAGAAGGCCAACCGTATCCTGGGCTGCATGGCCAGCAGGTCAAGGGAGGTGATTCTGCCCCTCTACTCCGCTCTCGTGAGACCCCACCTAGAATGTTGCATCCAGCTCTGGAGCCCTCAACATAAGAAGGACATGGACCTATTGGAGCGAGTCCAGAGGAGGGCCACAAAGATGATTGTAGGGCTGGAGCACCTCTCCTCTGAGGACAGGCTGAGAGAGTTGGGGTTGTTCAGCCTGGAGAAGAGAAGATCTTATAGCAACTTTCCAGTACTTAAAGGGGACCTACAAGAAAGCCAGAGAGGGAGTTTTTGCAAGGGCATGTAGTGATTGGACAAGGGGTAATGGTTTCAATCTGGAAGAGGGTAGATTTAGAATAGATATTAAGAAGAAATTTTTCATTCTGAGGGTGGTGAGGCACTGGAACAAATTGCCCAGCGAAGTTGTGGATGCCCCATCCCTGGAAGTGTTCAAGGCCAGGTTGGATGGGGCAGGGGTATTGGAACTAGATGGTCTTCAAGGTCCTTTCCAACCTAAACCATTCTATGACTCTGTGATTATCTTAGATTTGGTTTTGGTGAGTACTTGAGGAAACCCTAGACAAAGTATTCAGAGAAGTAACATAGCTTGAATACTCGTGATTCAATCCACCTTAAATTTAGGAGAAGAAAAAACAAAATAAAGCTATAAATAATGAAGGAAGAACATCAGTGTGCTTAGGGAAACAGTGGCACAGACTGGTCTGATTATTTGTAGGATTTGAACATGGAGGAAATCTAGACTATCTTTGAATTAAGGTACAAAAAGTTATCTGAAACTTGGGTCAGAATGGTGTTTGGAGAAGGATTTCACAGCTAAACCTATCTCAAAACAGGTTAGTAGAAATAATAAAAAATCATCCTAATACGGAGAAAAGGATCCATCTTCAGAAAAGACCTGTCAAAGAAAAACTGCATCTTAGAACTGAACAATTGTAGGGCTATTGTGAAAACTTACCAGTCCACTTCTTTCACAAAATTCAACTGCCTTAAAACAAATGGCAAAGGGTTCCTCACCCATATAAACAGAAAAGAGAAAAGGGAAAATAAGTATAAAACGCCTGTGCTTAAAAATAAGGTAGGTATACAATAAAACAGAATAAAAACTTCACCAGATTTTTCAGCAAGTACATAGGCATTGGCATCAGTGCCAAAGGCAGGAGAGGAAATGGAGCACAGATGTAGACAGTGTATAGAACATGGAAATATTTTCTAAATTTGCAAGCTTGCTGTCTTTCTGCCTTTCAGTGTGGTGTATTGAATACAGGAATGGGTTAAAGTCTTGTCTTGAGCTGAGAGACAGGAAGTCTGGAGATATTTGAATCTCCTTGTTTTACTTGGAGTGGGACAGACCTTCAGGACTGAATAGCACATTACCAGATAGAAAACACTTTTCTTCAGAGACAATGGCAGCACCATCCATTTGACACTAACTTTCAACTGTGTACTCCTGCAGCATGGATAAAAGGAGTCACCTGAAAGACTTAAGTTATGTGAGGAGAGAGCGGGGAGGAGGAGCAGAAGCAGAGAAAAGCTAGACAAGCACATGAAGAGAGCCAGGCACAGATGCTGACACTTGTTCTCTGGGGTTTTTCAAGGCCCATGAACAGTTGTTGTCTGATGGACAAAGACCTTGCTAAGATGGTTTCTCACCTGAGAACTCTGCATCTTTACTGGATGGCCAGCAAACATAAATCTATGGCAGAAAAGTTATCTGGCCTAGCTGCAACATCATTCTGACTGCTGGTCTGTCCTGAGGGGCCTGTGTCAATTTGGGTTTCTCTCTGGTGGGGCCATGGAAATAGCATGCTGTGACAATCACAGCAGAAGTTGTCAGCCAGGCCTGTAAGTACTGAAAACTGCAGCCAACTTCAAGAGTTTTACGAGGAGGTTGCATCAGGGCTGGGGTCAAGAGAAAGATGTGTCTTTGTCACAAATGCACAATAGGGATTACCACATTGGAGATGGAAGCAAAAACATTCCCGTGCTCTAGTGAAAGGATTAGCTTTTGGACTGATCTCTTCAACTATTTTCATGAATGGTCTTTGCACAATGATAGGCACGCACAGGAACGCATTCATCAAACTTCTTGATGAGAATTTGGGATATTGCCAGTACAGCAAAGGATCAAACTGTCATACATGAAGAACTGAACTAACTATTAGAATAAAAGAAGGTCATGCACTTACGAACTAATGATAACACTTTCTGGAAAAAGTTGGGAACTCTCCAGTTGGAAACAGCTCAGGAAAGCTTGAAAATTCTGGTCAATACAGCATGACGGGGAGCCACAGTGTGAGGCAGCTATGAAAAGGATTGCTGTAATCCAACAATAACTATTTCCACTCAAAACAGGAAAGTGTTAGTGTCGCTGTAGAGGGCAGGGGCAACTTCTTCCAGAAAAACCTTGTACTGTTCTATTCACCCATGTTGAAAGGAGAGGAATTCAAAGTGGGACAAACACATAGACTCATTAACGATGCAGTTTCCACATCACGGTAAACTGAGTCTCACTTGGTACCACACCCTTTCTTGTGTTGACATAGCTGTGTAGTGAACCACAACAAGAGAGGAAAAAAACTTTTTGAGGCAGAGATTACCCTCATAAGATTTGAGGATGTAGTTCTTCTAGAACACATAATACTTAAAGACATGTTATTTGATGTCCTTTTTAAGAATTTAAATGGATTTTTAGGGATATTTAGCTCCCCTTATTTTAGTAAGAATTTCAAGTGTTCAAAATACTAACAAAGCACCTTAACTGCTATTTTTCCAAACCCACTCAGCAGTTAAAACCAGGGGCAAACTGTCAAAGAGCTGAACTTCTACCAAGGAACTGAAAAAAGTTGGGTTTCCAGAAGTGCCATGTACCTCCCAGTTTTTCTCTTCAGATGGAGATGGAGCACTGGAAAGAGCTGAGTGGAGACAACCTCTGACACTCTGGCTGCTTCGTACAGCTGTGTTAAGTGTGCCTTAATGAAAATCTGGCCCTTCATTACTACAATAGACTGCATGGGAACTCCTGGATGCTGATTTCTTATGAAAATTTCGTGCTCTACTGGATGGTCTAGGTTAATAAAAACATTGGTAGCCCTCAAATGCAGCATGCATGTGATGCCTGTCTTCATATGACATACAGTAACATGTGCACAAACACATCATAAGAATCACTGAGGCTGAATATTGTAGCACTACAAAAGAGAACAGCTCAGTAAAATCCTGTCCACAGAAGAATGGCAAGGATTTGTGCCCAGGATACTTACACTTGCATTAAGAAAAAGTTTAAAAAAGGTTAATGCCCAGACCCATGTAGGAACTTAAGCATTACAAGTCCTTTGATTAGCAGTATACATGGGAACTGGGTGTTCATGCTCCCTACAGCATATGCAGAGCATATCGGGTTACAGCTCAGTGTGTTGATGAAGAATACCAATCCTACTTCTCTGAGCACGGTCCCTATCCTCCAGGCACTCCCACAAGGGCCCTGGTGCTAGGATGCCATTCGAAATTGCCTAAACTGTCAAGTCAGGGACAATTCTGGCAGAATTGTCCCTGACTCCAGATCTACCCCCTCATGAAGAGCACCTCAAAAACTGAGCAGGAGCCATTGCTATCTTTGCAAACACAAATCAGGTTTGGGAGACTCCTTCTTTTATGAGATGTGATGGTGTTTGAAGAATTGAGCAAGAATTGGTAGGTCCGTGATAGGTACCCCCTTAAATCTGCTGCCTTTGATTGTCCACTACCTCACACCATGCAAGAGCAAGGGAGCATGAAATGAAATAATCGGTTTGCAGCATGGAAAGAGCACTCCAGGTGGCACGCAGTCAAACTGTGGGACTCATTGCTACAAGTCACTCTTGATGCCAAAAGTTAGCAGAGGTATAAAAGGTGATTGGACAAATACATGGAAGAGAGGTCCAGCGAGAGCTTTGCATTTAATACAAAGATAGCACGTCTTTCTTGGGAGGTTCCCTGGGACAGATTGCTGGAGGCTGAGAAAATGCTGTGGGGTATAGCACTACAGGTTTGCCATGCACTGAGACTGTTCTCCAGGCATCTGCTATGGGGCCCTGTTGGAGACAGGGTAGTGGCCTAGTTGAATCTTTGGTCTGATGTAGAACTGCCATTCTCATGTTCCTTTGGAGCATTATTAAGCTAACTTATCACAAAGAAAAGAGTAAAAACTGCCTCTATCTCCTAGCTATTCAGAGATAAACTCCTTTTCCTTCCTAGAAAACATTAGGCTGTATGGATGAATATGAACTTCAGACAATAACATCAACAGGTGAATGTGAAACTTAATAACAATTTGTATGAGTAAAACAGTCATCTATAATGACTTCTAACTTCTTCAAGAAGATAAACACCTGCAAAAATTTAGATGGATTTTTGCCCACTTAAGGTAGGTTCCTACAGGTAGGCTCCTAATTCCATATTTAAGCATCTTTTATTCAGAGGCAGCAAGAAATCAACTATTTCTATTTTCTTCATTTCTTCTGCTCAGTAACTGGTCAGTTGCAATCTGTAGTAATAAAGTCTGGCCTGTAGTAGTAAATTCTGGATGATTCTTTCTCCCTTAAGGATATCCCATAGTTAAAAGAATGGCTTATGTTACTCAGAATTGGAGAACATGGAGATTTAAAAGTCTAGACAATACCTTCTTACCTGGAGATGGAGGATGAGAAAGGAAAAAAAAAAGATCGATATTATTTATACTGCAGAAAAAAGTTGGATGTCTTTTTCCCTGTCAAAGCTGATAATGACTCAGGTGTTTTTGTCTCAAGTTATGCAATAAAGCTGCTGCTTTAATAGTGATTAGTTGTGTACAACTGGCTTTCTTTAGCCAGATTTCATATGTGAATGTGTTCATGGAAAATAAACCACTCCTACAAATGAAATATACGTTTATAGGGTTGATATTATCTTATGCTTCATAAATAATGTACCATGCTAACAAGCACTGACAAGATAAAACAAGTGTCCATAAAAATGTTTGGCCTGGGAAAACTCTGCTTCTGAATTAAAAGCTACCTATTGTCACAGTACTGGACACAGACTTTCTGAAGCAGCGCCAGCCACACTTTCAAGACCACCATTAAGCACCCATGTTAATGACTGACTTTTTCAAGAGAGTGTAACTCCACTGTAAGAACTCAAGTAAATGCTGAGATGCTAACTGTTGGGTAACTTTTGAAAGTCTGGCCATGGCTTAAAAGATATGCAGAGATCATATACAAATGCAGTCCAATTTATGGGTTTTAAACACTTGGAATGGTAGTTCTGTTTATCGACATTAGTATGTGGGCATCCAGAATGTCTTTCTCTTCAGAGACATTTTATAGGTGCAATGATGGGGTTGTAAAAGAATAAAGAAAACCAGTCTGGCTTGCTTGTAAATGCCCTGTTGGATTTTTTACTCCCTTGTCTGTGTTTTTCCTACTTTCAGACTGTAACTTTTAAACATTAGACGGCTCTGAAATATGTATGTTGAGTAACAGTAAAGTTACCCCACATTCGCTGACCCATGCAATTTCTTTACCTTAAGCCATTTATTGTAGTACCTAATGGAGACTTCTGCATAGCAACTGCGATCCAAGCTCACAAAAGTTTTAGGTGCTGGACTACATTGTGATACCATAGCCTAAGTGCCTCCCTGTTGATGTATCTTAAAGCAGGGTTTTCTCTAACACAGAGACAACTTCGTTTCAGAGCCCTCTTAGAGTCACTCCTGTAGATATTAAGCATGGTAGTGTAAGCCTAGGGCACGCCTGAGACTCAGCTAGAGGACTACTGTATAAACAATGGTAACAGTAATGCTATATGTTAGATATAACACCTGGTACCGCAACAGGCCTACTCCCATTTTGTACACGTAGACCAAGCGGGCTGCTGTAATCTGAAAAGAAACATCTGGTTCAAAAGCTTTCACTCGTTCTTTTCTAAACTGAAAAAAGCCCCAACCCTAAGTCTCTCCAAAACCCCACCCCTTCAAATGCCCACAGAAATGTCCAATAATTATCGGCCTTTTCAAAATTAGTAAAGTATTACTTGGTTGTGATTAAGCTCATTTCAAACCTGTTCCTCAGGAAATTCCACTATTAAATTCCAAGCAATTCTTTAGGTGATCCCACTTAGCATACAATAATAGAAAATCACATTTGTTCCAGGTGTTATCTTGGCAGAACCTGACATTCGAGTCTTTTAATTCTTTCCCCTGTCTCCCAAACCCCCTTCAGATTTTGTTATTCTATAATCCTCCAGGTTGCCCTGTCTCTTTCTCATGCAAGAGATGGCAGGGTAGTGAAGGAACTTTAATGAAAGGAGCATGGATCAGAGACACAAAATGCTTCCAAATATGACCTTTGTTTTCTTACTTTGCAGCTGGCCTACATGGATTGTAAAACAGACTCTTCTATAACCACTACCCTATTAAAAACATACTTAGAGCCTCAAATATTCTGCATGATTTAATTGGAATTTATTCTTTTGTTTGCATGCTTGTTTATTAACTAACATTGTGCAAGGTATTGTATAAAGCACAAAGGAGAACATGCTCTTTTCTTCAAAGGTCTTGCAGTCTAAGCAGACAGGCAAAGAGCAGAAACAAATACTGCAGCATTTTGCTGGAAATTATGGCCACAGCTTCCAAAGTGACTTAGATTTCTGTGTACTTGATTTAAAAAAAGGTCTGTATTGTGTTTGGTCATTTTCAGGGGGTGAGGATTTTCAGCAGGTGCTGAAAATTAGATGCATATAGGAAGTGCCTATAAAACCACTAAAAACAAATGTGCCCCAAATACTTGATCACTTTTAAAAGCTTGATACTGGAATTTTTTATTTCTTTATATATATTGTGAGCTTCATTTGCCATTTTGATAACAAGTGTTCATAGTACTTTTATTATATGGGCTGAAATCTCTGGAGCTCTCTAAAGAAATAAGCTTTATCCAGAACCAGTTTTTATTACCAATCAGCTTCCTCTTAACCCAAAAGTCAATGGTAAAAGGTTTACAGGTGGATTTCTTTCACCTCTCAGTTTGAAGGTAACTTTGGCAATGGCCAAAGAGTGCAATAAAATGGGACTTGCTACAGAACACAAGAGCACACCAACAGCAAGATCCAGAGAAGAGAATCATAGAATCACAGAATCATGGAATCATAGAATGATTTGGGTTGGAAGGGACCTTTAAGGGTCATCTAGTCCATATCCCCTGCAATGAGCAGGAACATCTTCAACCAGATCAGATTGCTCAGACCCATGTCCAACCTGACCTTGAATTTTTCCAGGGTGGGGGATCTGCCACCTCTCTGGGAAATCTGTTCCAGTGTTTCACCACCCTCATTGTAAAAAATGTCTTCCTTATATCTAGTCTAAATCTACCCTCTTTTAGTTTAAAACCCTTAGCCCTTGCCCTGTTGCAACACACCCTGCTAAAAAGTTTGTCCTCAACTTTCCTGTAGGCCCCCTTTAAGTACTGAAAGGCAGCAATAAGGTCTCCCCAGAGTCCTCTCTTCTCCAGGCTGAACAAACCCAACTGTCTCAGCCTGTCTTCATAGGAGAGGTGCTTCAGCACTCTGATCATCTTTGTGGCCCTCCTCTGGACCTGCTATAACAGGTCTATGTCTTCCCTATGTTGGGGGCTCCAGAGCTGGACGCAGTACTCCAGGTGGGCTCTCACGAGAGCAGAGGGGCAGAATCAGCTCCCTTGACCTGCTGGCCACACCTCTTTTGATGCTACCTAGGATACAATTGGCCTTCTGGGTTATGAGCACACATTTCCGGCTCAAGTCTAGCTTTTCATCCACCAGTACCCCCAAGACCTTCTCCTCAGAGCTGCTTTCAATCCATCCTCTGCCTAGCTTGTATTGATATTGAGGGTTGCCCTAACTCAGGTGCAGGATGCTGCACTTGGCCTTGTTGAACCTCATGAGGTTCACACAGGACCGCTTCATGAGCTTGTCCAGGTCCCTCTGGATGGCACCCTGTCCCTCCAGCGTGTCAACTGCATCGCTCAGCTTGGTGTCATCCGCAAATTTGCTGAGGTTGCACTTGATCCCACTGTCTATGTCATTGATGAAGATATTAAAGAATGCTGGTCCCAATAAGGACCCCTGAGGGGCACCACTTGTCACTGATCTCCATCTGGACACAATACGATGTTATTAATCATGAGACCAGGATTTTCTGTTTGGGTAACAGCACAGATCTTAAAGCCTGAGCCACTGGGCTGTCCTCTTAGCTGCTATGTATTTTATTCTCCCTCTTACCTCATTTACCACTGAACCACTTCAGTGCAACCTCTCTTTCCAGGTTACAGTTGTATCAGATTAGGACATCTGCTTCATACTCGTGGTAGGTTTTTATTAATAATGCAGTTTCCTGAACTGAATTCTGGAAAGGCAATACAATGCATCTTCCTTCTGTTTTTCACTTAATTAATTTGTACTGTGGACAAAATCTTATGTGTAAAAACCCCCTTCCTTCCATATTTTTGCATGACTAATGTGGGCAGAGCTTTGCTCTACAAAAGCAGCAATAATGCAAATCACTTTTGTTGCTTTCAGCCCTCAGAGCACTGTAGAAACATATCATATCTGTTCCTTTACAATGGAGTTGTCACTCTCCTGACCTACATGACAGCTGAAAAACCACTGTACTTAAAACAGCATAAGAGACCATTTTAGAACGCTGTAAAAGGGCTTTGCAGTGCCCGTCCTCGTCTTCCAGAAGCCATGACAGACCTCCATAATAAACACATGCTGATCATGCTGGAGATCCCTGGCATTTCTAATATTGGAAATATAGGAAGAGATGATACCCCAAAGAAAATCAAAGGAACAAATCTTCTCTACAGACACCTTTCAGACCTTCGCTCTGTGCAATACAACATCCGAGGGAGCACACAACTATTGAAAAAAGATGGTTTTGCAGTTTCAGCAGAAACTGTTCTGTACCCTGAAAAAAAACTGTGTGATCTTTATGCTTGAAAAGTGGTTTGCTGCTTCACAGAACAGTTATCTCTCTAACCCTTTACTAGGAAACATGTTTTCAGGGCTAGAGCTACACAGAAATGTATTATGTGCACTAACAGATCATCTGTCTACAAGTAAGCCAGATATTATTCTTCACAGCAGAAAAAGCACAGAATTTAAAATCTGGATTCCTAAATTAAATACTTATAGTTGTTTGCTTGTCAAAATAGTTTTCCTGACAGGCTGACCAGGCAGCAGTTTGTACTGATTTTTTTAAAAGCTCAGGCCTCCTTCATTTAGCAACCTTGATACAAAATTAGAAAGCTAACTTTAGATACCCAGGTTGGAAAACGTTGGTGGCCTGTAAATATGATTACATGTCAGACAGTGCAATTAAAGTTCCAAGGAAATAATTGGTATGTTATATATACATCCATCTATCTATCTTGCTATACTTCCACACCCATACATCTCTAACTACTCCCCTCAGCATACGAAATTAGCACTGAGACCATGAAACACATCTGCCTTCGCTTAACTCTGGCCCATTCTTTCTGAATGAAGTTAGCTACCTAAGCATACTTCTTGCCTATGGAAAATAAATGATATGTGATGCTATTTTGCCCATTCTAGGTTACCTCACTGAGAAGCTCCCCACGTATCTTGGCACCATCTTTTCAAGACAGGAAGCAGAAAATTGTGACCACATAGGGTAAAGGTGGTGTCTCAACAAAGCCACAAGGACTCTAAATTTAAGCCAGCCATAAAAGCTTTCAAAATGATGACACACAAAGAAGGAGAAAATATGGGGAATGAAACACCTTCATTTTGAAAAACCACAATGATCCACCCAGCACTTTTAGAGCTTTGAGCTCTGAGGCATGAATTAACCACAGGCAGAGTTTTTAACCTACCAAACATAGGCATTCATTCTTTGTAACTTTGCAGCTGCTTAAAATGGCATGGATATGTCTCACAAGCATAAAGCGGACTCTCAACAAATCTATGTCTGTTTGACAAAAAAAACCCCCACACTCACAGTCCAGTAAGCTGGGGACCTGCTTCAACATATGCCTGGAATTCCCAAAGGTGGACTGGTGACCCTTCATTCTGGAATGCAAAATTCAGGGTACCATACTGGTACCTGACTTAGAAAGCCCAGAGCACCCTTGTTCTGCAAAAAAATGCTCTCTACTACTTCATCTTGAGCTACGGTCCCCTCAAAAAAGGCAGTTGAAATAAGCAGTGTGAAAATCTTGTCTGTGTGACTGTAATTAAATCAATTTATTGCATCATTCATTATTTGTATCATTTGTATTCATTAGTCAATTATTGTTATTAATTAGTTATTCTTTGGACTTCATTTTCATTTGAATAACACTCTTTAAAAGACAAGCAAATGGTATGAGGTGCCTTCTCAAACATGACACTATCCATAACCAGCGGTGAGTGGAAAACTGTAATGTACATTAAGCTAACCTCTTCCCTGAATTAGGGAAACACTGACTAGTGTTTCCTCTGAAGGTATGTTTTGGGGAAACTTTGTGTGCTGGTGAATGTGAATATCAAATTAAATTGAAAACAAAACCCTACTCTCTGGAATCTGCTTCCCCTCAAATCAGTCACAGTCTAATCACTGCTTTCCTTGGAGCAACACTGTTATAGTTTTGAGTTTGGGTTTTTTTTTTTTTTTTGCATCTGCTTAAAAGACACGGTGCAATTATAGGAATACTGGGACAGAGGAAATTCAGATGGAAATAAAACATGTGACATGGCCAAGACAGTTTACATCCATCTGCAGGTTAGTGCACTTGCTCTTACAGCCAAGATTTGCCAAGGAGGCTGAGGAGTGTCTTTGCAGAAAAAATGAGTCCAGTGTTTGGAGCCATACAAAGTATTTAAAAATCTCAGCCCGGAATCATTCCAAAATTTGTTACAAACTTCAACTCTGTGTCCCTAGCAACACTGAATCCCAAATTCGAGGTGATTTCAGTAGCAACTGAGAAGAGCATTTTTGGCCTAGGACCCAGAGGCACCCTGAGCCCCACTGGTGGGGAGCAGGCTCTCCCAGGGAGGTGCACTGTGGTGTTACTGGGAGCCACAGCACTGGTCTCATCTTCCCACCTGCTGCACCCTCTCCCTCTGGCATGCCTTACCTCTGGTTCACTGTAGCTCAGCTGTGGTGGGAGAGCCTTTCTTTCCTGGTCCTCTGCTGCTCAGGCAGGCCCCAGTAGGTTTCTAGGTCCTTGCAAGGCAGGACCCCAACACAACAAGTGAATGAGGCACTTCTAGGTGAGTCAGATGGCGAGGATGACTATAGCACTGGGTGTGCCTGGGGATGACAGCATCCACCAGGGAGGCAGGCAAAGCTGGCCAGCAAAGTGAAGTGCCTATACCTGCTGTGTCAGGCTATAGGACTATGCATTACGCTGCAGTGTAGGTGCAAGGCATGGCTTTGTACATCAATGTGCATGAAGCAGAAGCCAGATGTGTAAATCTGGCCTGGCTTGCTGTTGAACTTGACTGCCTAGGCAGGAGAGAAACTCCTCTACATACTGAAAAGCACCTAATTTTTAAAAGACTTTTCCTTTCCATTGGAAGCAGTCAGTTCTATTTTTCCTGATAAGACCAGTTTTGTTTTTAACACTATATGCTTTACAGAGACACTGGATCTAAATCTGACTGAATATCTAACCTTATGGAAGACAAAACTCCAGTAGATATCGCAGAAAACAGTTTGAGGATTTCATTCCAGCTCTCTCTATCTGCTCAAAACATTTTCCTCAACAATTGTCACCTTTTTACTGAAATAAACAAGGGAAGGTCTAGTCCAACACTTTAGAAGATATTTTTGCATGTGTGCTTGTGTATATGCCTGTTCAAACAAACATTTTAAAGCAAATGACATTCAGAAACTACATTTATTATTGGCATGTGATGTTACGCCATCTGTCACTGACAACAGAAGCAAGACCTCTAATCCATTACAACCTGAAGACATCACCAACTTACCCAAATTCCTTTAGAATTCATAGTAAAATACTGTTTTTCATAGAAATTAGATGTGGGGGATATCATTCAGTAGTCAAGAAGGTTGAAGGAGTCTTGTGGTTGCAATCAGACTACTACACTTATGGGATCTGTCAAACTGTGGAGGAGAAACCAAGCCCAACACTGCCGGAGCCAGAGAGATGCTTTTGAAAGGATGGACAGGAGCATGGACAGGGCTCCCATTACATTGAACTCATTGCCAAGAGACAGTCTCTGCTTGAGACAATAAAGGAAGAAGATGGTGACTTATTTTGCTTACTTTCAAATTTGGGACACTGTGGCTTCTTTAAAGTGTTTCGGTTCCCCAGGAGAGGCCTGTGACAGGAGCAGGTTTGTACTCCACAGGAGACACCACAGAAAGGCATCCCACCAGAAGCCTTTCAAAGGAGTGTAGTTTGTCACTGCTCCCTGCCCTGTCTCGAAGCCTGACTTCACAGGAGGAGGAAAGAAGGAACTACGGGAGGGCAGATTGCCTGGCCTTAAAAGGAGATTTCCATTATGGAAATGTTGTGCATAGCCTGACTTTGCTGGTTGCTAAATGAAGGGGAATATACAAATAGGCAGGCACACTCACGCAGATGTTCTTAAGGGAACCTTTACGCTGCCTTCTTTTTTCTTCTAAAAACACATTTCCGCTCTTCACCTTTCAATTATGGAAAAGTTCTCATTTCTGTGACCTCAATATGCTGAGTCTTTTCTGGTGAGGGGGGTAGCTGAATCTTTTCTGGTGAGGGGGGTAGCTGAATCTTATACACTATCCTGGAGATGGACTGTTTTTCCCCCAGTCAGTTTCTAAAGGTGGGGTATACTATTAAGAGGCTTGTCTGCAGGCATAAGGGCAATAATCTGACTGGAGCCAGTCAGTCCTTAAGTGCACCATTTAAAAACCACACCTCAAGTCTTGCCTTTATTCTTACTCCACCCTCTGTAGAACAAATCACACCACTCCAGTTTCATAACTCTGGGAGGCTATTAACCCACTGTGGCTGTGGTGCCATCAGCAGCTTTCGGGAGAACCGTTAGACATTGTGGGATAGCTTTAAGACAAAAATCTTTCTTCTGACTTCTCTTGAGTGCCTCTCCTTGCTTTTCACGTTTCCATTTCCTACCTTGACAGCATGTCTGAATGAGTTTGCATGGAGTTTATCAAGAACAGCATTATGAGTAACAGTGTGGTGAGCAGGAAGTGATCATCCCCCTGTACGTGGCACTGGTGAGACCCCACCTCGAGTACTGTGTTCAGTTTTGGGCCCCTCACTACAAGAAAGACATTGAGGTGTTGGAGCGTGTCCAGAGGAGGGCAACAAAGCTGGTGAGGGGTCTGGAGGACGTGTCCTATGAGGAATGACTGAGGGAACTGTGTCTGTTTAGCCTGGAGAAGAGGAAGCTGAGGGGAGATCTTACCACTCTCTACAACTACCTGAAAGGAGGTTGTGGAGAGATGGGGACTGACCTCTTCTCCCTAGTGACAAGTGATAGGATGAAATGGGTTCAAGTTATGCCAGGGAAGGTTTAGAATGGATATTAGGAAAAATTTTTTTCACTGAAAGGGTTAAAGGGTTATCCAACATTGGAAGAGGCTGCCCAGGGAGGCGGTGGATTTGCCATCCTGGAGGTGTTTAATAAAAGGGTAGACAAGGTACTCGGGGACATGGTTTAGAAGTGGTTTTTGTGAGGATAGGATAATGGTTGGACTTGATGATCTTAAAGGTCCCTTCCAACCTCAACAATTCTATGATTCTATGATTCTATGGGTCACAGAACAACTTATATCAATCCAGCTAATTAGCTCTTCTCTGTGGTACTTTTTTTTTTTTGTGAAATATTTATCCAGTTTTCTTATCTTCTGGAATTTGTGATGTGCAGACAAAGATATACCACAAAGAGATGCGTTATGAAAACCACAAGCCACTGATCTTTATTTGTTCACAAAAACATTAAAAATTAATTTCTCCTAAGGGATAAAAGAGACAGAGAGAGCAAACTGAAAGAAGATGAAGATAAGGCAGACTGAAAGAGACAGAGCAAAGCTTTGCCCAACATCTGGATCTGGCACCTCACCCTACAGTCATCTGAATTCTACTTTCAGCCTTTTTGTTACTGGCATTTCAGGCTGACTCCCGTCCATTTCCTCGCAGCTCTGACAAGCCACAACCTGCCTGATGGCACATATTTGCTTGCCAAGCAAAACTCTATCAGCCCTTGTATGGCTGGGCAAGTGCTGGAGCAGGGCTGTGATCTGTACCAACCCCTTCAAGGCTGTTGGCAGTGGGCTGTGAATCACAGAGCATAACCTCATGGAAGGACAGGTGAGCTGGAAGATCACCCAGCTCATCCCTTGCCCAAGGCAGGTCGGCTGCATCCCTGTTCTTCCTGGTACATGCTTATCAAGCCTATTCTTACAGATCTCTACAACCCTCTGGGTAATCTAGTCCAGGTCTTCATTTTCTCTGTCATTTAAAAGTGAAGAGTAGCTGCATATTACTTGCCCCACTTTATCTTATCTAGCATGCAAATCTAGAACAGAGCACCCTTTTCCTCCTTTTGGCTGCCTTTTATGTACTTATGGCATCATGCTCCTCCTTCAATCTTCCCTCTTTCAGACTAAATTACCGGAGAAGAGTCATGGTTTTTGCAGGCCATTTCTCTAAAACCTTAGATCATATTCTCTGCTTTCCTCTGCTTTCTCCAATACCCCAGACTATAATACCCAGGACAACACTCAAACCCCGATCTAAGGATTTATCTTAGAAGAACTTCTAGAAGAATTAGAGTGGAAGAACTATTTCACATGTCAATCAGTCTCTACTGCTGGTTACACATCCCAGGCTGGCATTTGCCTGTGTTGCAAACCATGATATTGCTGGCATTGTGTTCAGCCTGGATCCAGTATACTACTTACACGCTTTTCTCTGCAGAATTGCTGTCTTGCTAATTCCTTCACATTCCTCGTGCCACCCCTTCGTAGGCAACTCCAGGCCATGTTTCCTTTGTCATGTTGATAAGAACAACCTATGGGACAGAGTCAAAGGCTTGCTTATCGGCTACTTATCCTCCAGACCTACAGCGTTGAAGCTGGCATCAGGCCCCATGAGTTAACACAGGGGACTGAAAACCACCACTGCTGCTATCACTCACTTTGGATGCTGCCCTTTAAGGAGTTCAGCCAAACCAGAAAAGCAGAGCTTTTGTGTTTCAGCACGCTGCAAAACAAGCCTCAGAAGGAACATATGAAATCAAAGCAGTTTCTACCTTTAGGCTCGTTTTGAATTGCAAGCAAGATGCCAAAATTCAGCCCTCAATGGACAGCAGGGTGCATTTCCCACTGTCATTGGAGGGGGGAAGTATGCAAGTATTTCAGGGCTGAATTTGGACATGTTGCTTATGTACATGCGGAGAACTGGTATGATCCTGAAAACCTCATTATACAACACCAGGGGCCACTGAGCCCCTGTTGTGGAACAAGGATGTTTCTTGTGGTTGGCTTACATGTTCCTTCACCACTTGTGATTTGAAATTTTTTCACAAAAATTAAAAAATACTACTCTAAAAGAACTGTCAGCATTTGAAATAAACATTTTACTAGTCCCAGATATTCTTAAAAATATTTTTTTCCTTTCACTGCAGACGAGACTTCTACTGATTTTGAAAAAGATTTTGCCAGGACTGATGCTGTATCCAGATCTTGCAAATAAGACATTATTTTATTCTGTCCCTGGCTTGCCATTTATCTCAGTGGAATTCTCACCAGCTTCTTCCAGGTGCTGCCAACACAGATTCATAGGAGCTCTATTAACTTTTTAAGTGCCAGTTAACATCACTCTAAAAAGCCACTTGTTTTCGTCTTACTGCCATCAATCAAAAAAAGCCAGCACTCCTCTTTTCAGCAGCTCATTAAATCTTATTAAAATACATGCCTGCAAAATAGGTAAATTGACTCCACAAATCCGCTGTGACAGTGTCCAGCCTGCTAGCCATTCTTTTTTAATAGTTTTTTTTTTCTCTTTTCTTTCTTTCTTTTTTATTTTCTTTTATTTTAGCTACCTGACTGGTAAGAATGGATACATAAGTGCTGCGCTCTCTCTCTCTGTCTCTTTTCCCTCAGTTTCATTTAATTTCAGACTTTACTAATTCATGCAAAAGAGATTTGGTTCTTCGCTCCCTACATCAGGGTGACTCCACTGACATTTTCCTTTACAATAACTCAAATAGAGGAAAATTAAGGCCCCAGACTTGTCTGTCTTTAGGCAAAGTATTTCTTTTAAACCTAGAGAATATATGCTAAATGTTTTTAGGTAATTTCACTTTCTTTCACTTTTCTTACATATAGATAGGTATTGCATATTTGTCAGCCAGCAGAACATTCAAAAAAGAGCAGTTTGTGTGTCTCTAGTTTGCAAAGAACAAATAAGAACCACTGATTTCCAAAGCAGCAGTTCTGATAAGAGTAGCTGATTAAGTGAAATACAGATGGAATAAAAGACTGCCATCTGCCTTCCTGTTTTAATTTTTGTGGTAAATTCTGAGAGCCTATTTATGCATATACACACTTATGAATCATAGCCGCAGGGTGAACAGGGAGTACATCAGCATTAGTAATTTGATAAAACAAAACAAAACATGAAATGAAAAATAATTCCTTGTGTTATTTTTAAAGGGACCTTTATCTTTTGTTTGAACTTCAAACAGAGCTAATGCCAAGTAACCCAACCTTAATTTACCATGAAAGGCACTAATATCCAGTCCTTCACAGAAATGATCCACAATCAGCATTCCTTGCAGGACCTTTGCAACAGTCAGTGGAGATTTTTTGTTGCTGTTTCCTACTTGTGAATATGCCTTACAATCAATTATTCATCCTGTGTCCTCTACCTCCACCACCTTTCATCATTCTTTCATCATTATCTCTTAAGTGGGAATCAAGATGAGGAACATAATTGCTGCAAATTCATTATTTTATAACTGTCATTCTCTTCTGTGACACCCTTGACCAAAAGAGCACTTCACTCATTGCTGGATTGCTCGGACCATTTGTAACTTCTAAAATATTATTACTACCTAGCACTTGCTCAGGTAAAGTTCAGGCTTATGAGGAGAGGAGAGAAAATAATGGGGGGAGGGAAGCACCTGGGTACAGAAAGGAATATTATGGAGAACATCCTCCATAATATTGCATAATTATGGAGACCAGATTTTTTTTAAAGTTTAGGGCACTTTTAATTCCCCAATTAAAAGGAGAAAAAGACCACATCTAAGGGCAATCTTTTGCAAGCTCCTTATGGAGCACCCATGGCACACAGTGAAGTGGTAACTGAGGATGAGTAAGAAATCTGGAGCTGGATGAAATACCAAGTACCTCATGGATAACACCTGAGCTCAGCTGAACGGAATGAACATCTCCGCCACTACAAGAGTGCAACACTCTTTTATTGCTTTTCATTTTTAACTCCCTAATTTAACTAAGATTATAGACCAAACTGCACAATCTTTACTTAGATAGCAAATTAAGCAGCTCATGTTTCAAGCTATTCTCTTTGTCTCTATGTCCAGTGGACACAGGTCTTTCCTGGTAGCTGCTGTGGGTGGCTGTAACCTAGTAAGCAAGATGAGAAAAAGAAGCTTGGTCTGCCGTGCTGTTTAAAGTCCAAGTTTATTTGTATCTGGTTGCCGAGATGCACATAGCTTTTTAAAACTGTAAATAGAGACTGGCTGCTCAAACAGTAGCTGCAGAAGCCTGCTGACAATTTCATCTGATGACAGAAGCTAGTTTCAAAGAAGATTAGTCACCGCTATTGAGAGTATTCATTGAGAACTCACTCTGCCTGCCTGCAGATTACAAAGGTTTACCAGCAGTCCTGCTAACCTAAACAGACTGGGGTTGTTTTAGCCATCCAGTTGCAGCAGTTTCCTAACGTCTTCTGGACCAATTTACCACCAGCTTCTTTTAGCTGCAACAAGTTGCAGAAAGGAGTATGACTCTTTTAAGATTGAGTTTAGCCAAGAAAACTACATCATACATTAACTGGGATTTCCATTCAGTTCTAATTAGGCTCCATAAAAATGTCTCCTAACATATTTAACTTGTATGCAGTGGCATCATGTTCAAGGCTTAAAATTTTAATTTATGGGTTTGGGTGGGTGCCCGATACTTCTAATATTTAATGAATCTGTCCTCACTTGGCAATTTGCCATTGGTGATCATAGAGATTGTGTGTACCCCTAGATATTTATATCTGTAAAATTGATAGTGTGTGAAATGTCTTATATTTGACAAAACATGGGTGTTTTATTTTCTTCTGAAATGACATAATTACTCCTGCAGGATATGTGGTCAATTAAAGATTTGCAATTCTTCATATTAAAGTGTTCTATATATTATTTCTGAAAACCAATGTTTTATTTTTGTGAAAGATTCGGAGTCTGTTTAGTTAGTGGCTGTATTTTGTTTAAGTCTCACACTGGAAGCTCCCTGGGACAGGGGCTATCTTTGTGTTGTAACACAACTGAAACAATAACTTTAAAAAGCTCTGTAAAAATGGGATTTTCCATTAATTGTACAGATGATGATTTGCTAAAATTACACAGAGAAATTAAAGCAAAGTGGCACAAAAGCTAGTGAGAGTAAACACAACAAAAAATCTCTTAGTCTAAGTCTAAACCAGAAAGGAACAGGAGACAACAAAAAGCTCATGGATGTTAATAAAACAAAAAAGGGAAAATCCTTTTGTTATTCAAGCAGGTCTTCTAAAATATCTTTATTTTTTCCTTTCAAAAACCACCAATGATATATTTAAGTAAAATTTCCATTCCCTTGCCAATAACTGCTTAAAAACTACAGTGCTAAAAAAAGACAGTAGAACAAAATCAGGAAGGCATGCATATATGAAAATAAAGCCTCTGGATACAATCTGAGGGTTCAGTGTTGGTACAACAATGTCTTTTGAAGGCCTCCCAATTCAGCTACAGTTATCAAAAATGATGGTGGTGTCAACCCCAACCCCTCTGTACTTCTCTGGCTTTTATGAGATGGGCCACCATAAAAATTCAAAGCACCTACACTTTCAGTATCTGCTCAGGTTCATCCAGCTGTAAAAGTAAACTTGTTCATGTCCATTCTAACATGGTTGCACTGACAAATCTAGCAAATCCAAGAGTTATTCTCTGTGCACTAAACAGTCTCCCTTGTATCCTCTACGAAAGGAAAACAATAATTTAAAGGAGAGACCTTTTAGAAATGGTATCTAGCAGGCTCTTTTTTCATGATATTTGCTAAACTTTAGTTTCTAGTTGCTAGTCTGGGCTTGTCTGTGAATAATTAGCAGGTAAAAGGACTAGTTTGCTCTGATGTTAATGCACAGGAACAGTGAATTACATTACAGCAAATACCAGTTCTTAAGTGTCAGCAGTGCCTGTTATTTTTGGTATGCTGAATCTCCTACGTAAAATGGAGCAGAAAATAGTAGGCAATGTCCCTCACTTATCTTCTTTAGAGCATCAGGAAAGGTCTTACAAATCAGAGGTTTAGAGCTACTTTTTGTAACAACTCTGTTTGCCTTCCTCTCTAATGCACTACTTCCTGAGCGTGACAGTGCCCTGCATATTTTAAACAACTTCTTTCTCCTGCACCTTCCTTCTTCTCCATAGCTCCCATTCTCCAGGGATCCTCCACCCTTCTGGCTGAAGGATGCTCAAATTTGCTCAGGGCCTAGCTGTCCTTTTTGGAGGTCATTTTGAGGGAGCACTGCTGCCTGAAGTGCAACTCAAGCTACCTGGGCTGAGCAAACTAAACTCACTGGCCTCACACATACAGGCCTGAGAGTTTCTCTGAAAAAACTAGGCAACATTCATCAGTTTAGATCAGTGCTGATAACACATTTTCCTGTGGAGTAGGTTTTTTACAGAAGAAGCTTGGTTTGTTAAAATGGAGACAGTTTGCAGGGGTATGGTGGCTCCAGATAAACTTTTGAAAAATCCAGGCAGGCTTTTTTATCAACTTGTTTACCTGTTGATTGGACACCCTGTCAAGGGTGCCTACCTACTGTTGCTCTCCTCCTGGCCAAATCTGTTGCATCATTTGCTGTCTCTCTTCTTGGAGGTTGTTCTTAAATTTCCATTCAAGAAATGTTAACATTTCTTACTTTTAATTACGATCTGCAGCAATTTTTCCTGCCCAAAAAGTTACTTTCTTTCCCCTGTCTGCACTACTCTACTTTTGACCTCGTTTGAAAGTTTCTTTGCATCAACCTTAGCATATTTGTGGTCCCATATCACAGTTTATCCTTGGAGCTTTCCAGCTTCAATTCTATTTCAAAGTTCTCTGTCCCTAGAATAACTCATACTTCACTTAACTTCAGTATTTATCAAAGACCTTTAGGGTTCAGAATAACTGAAATTCAGATTCTGAACTTAACAACACTGTCATAATATCTGTCCACTGAAGCCAATATTCTGAATTAATTGGGCCCCTTTACCTATGAAATTGTTCTTACACAGGTTCAAGTATTTGAGCTAAGGTTTCACTTCGACCAACAGAAAGGGGATAGGGATTATTTGGCCCGATAGCTATGTTATTTATTTGGCCCACTGTGCCAGCTTGGTTACCTTGGCAGAACAGTGACCCGTTTTGGCACTGCAAATAGGCTGTAGAAGTTGTATAACATTTTTAGCCTCAGAGACAGTTTGACAGTTTGAGCAAAGCTCAGAGATACTGATAGCACATACAGAAGGGGAAAATTACTGGTGTTTCTAGGCTGTTTCTCTTCACTTACTAAATAAATTATTATAAACTTCAAGGCTTTTTGACAGATCAGAATTTTACCTAAGCTTAATAATTACATGTAAGAGGAACATAAGAGAAAGAATGTATATAAACAGACATGCTTGGCATCGGAGCCTGAAAGAATCCTTCAGTATGTTCACAAAAGCACATGCAGGCAGAAAAACATGTGCATATGCAAACATAGGTGCATATGTATGCACACACTTCAGGCTCCAACTGTCACCACATTTGTCTGAGATTTTATGAGTCTCAGAAAACGCTATAAAGCCAAGTGAGAATACAGCAAAGAGATACACATTTTTCAGATATTATTTTCCTAAAGTGATATATTCACTTTCGGAATCAACATGCTTTCCATCCCAGGGGCCTATCATGAGGAGGGAAAGGAAGGGGAGGAAAAAAAAAAGTAGAGGAAAGGCAGTGAAGACCCCAGCACTACTAACTTAATTTAAAACTGAGTGATACTCAGATTGTGATGTTCGTGCATATTTCTGTGCAAATTAGACCAAAAAGGAAACAGTAAATACACCAGAATAAGTATTATTTGTTAAATTCCATTGTAAAGAGTGGCTGCACATTTGTGTCTCTCATAAACTCCTCTGACATAAAATAACTAGTGTTCCTGGAATATTTTAGTTTAGTAAAAAGGTTTCACTGCTGAGCATGGCTTTTTTTTTTCTTCCCTCCCCCCTCTTTCTTTTTGAGTCTGATGATAGGATAAAACCTCAGTGATTAGCTTCATTGCTGGCAACAAGCTTGATTCCTTAATGTAGCTGCTCTGCTCCTTAGCTTTGTTTTCATTATTATTTGCATTGTGCAGCAGATGACTAAGAGATAGTCAAAAGATCAAAGGTTTCCTTTGATGGTTTATATCATGGGTCCCTGCTGTATTAAAAAGGATCTCAGGTCAGGACATTCTTGTTCACGCGCAGATCTGAACAAGGGGCTGCACAGGGTGATCAAACTGGGTGAAGGCTGAGCACATCCATCAAAGGGCTGACCACATTGGCCCAAACAGAAGAGGAGGATCTACCTTCAAAACCATGACATTAACTAGTGACAGATGTCTCCCTGTGGCTGCTGCTTTGATGTGTTAGGACTAAGAGGAACCAGAGAACATGGAGAGGTTACACTTTCCACATTACTCCAGAACTGTTTTATAAAAAAAATAAAATCATAATTCTTAATGAGCAATTTCTAATATCAAAGGGGTTTTGTTCTTTGCAGAAGAAGACAGATAGGCCCATCTTGCATAACTGAGCCACATGTGTGCCAGGTCACATTATGTATCTTTTACACATTGCATTTAATCTTGCAAACGTTTAGTAAACAATAATAAACTAGTCATTGCAGCGCCTCTGTGAAGTAAAGTAATATCATGCACAGAAGGGGATGGAGATATTGAGACCAAAAGGAAGGCCTAGCCTACAGAAGGTGGGCTGGTGCAGCTTGGCCCCTTCCATATTTAAAACTCCTGGCTGTAGGCTAAAATGATTTTGTGTGTTTTATTTGTATTTGTGAGTGAGGGTGATGACATTTTTATACCATTTAGGATATATCAGGTGAAGATTGCTTTTGCAGCAGGCCTGTCAAAATCACTGCAGTAAGCATGATACTTGTTTAATGAGTGTTGGCACTCCTCTCTTGCGAGGTGTCTCACCAGTGTGCAGAACAGAGTGACTGCTGCCCTCCTCCGTGACCCATACGCCAGATATAGCAGCCTTCCCAGATTTAGAAACCACTGCCCAGATGTATCTTGGTTGCAACTTCATGGAGCAGGGAAGGGACCGCAGCCTGAACTGTGTCAAGAGGGTATGAGGCCAAGGACATCCTGTGCAAAAGACAGCCTGCCCCAGTGCTGGGTATGGTCATTTACCTACCCTGCAGCCCAGAGGGTTTCTTCCTCCAGGACATGATTTGCATGCTGCTGGGTTTCTTTCTCCTGCACTGAAGAGACATTTACTTGGAAGGGGTGGCCAAACAACCTACATCCATTTCTCAAGTAAAATAGAAAAAAAGCAGCAACAAACCCCCACTTTTTATGCCAGGAAATTTTTGTTTACAGTAGACTTTTGCCAGGCTAAGTGCTGCCAAAAATAATCTCATGCCCCTGAAGAATATTAATCTATCATTAAAAGCTTTAAGTGTGGACTTGCCCTAAATTTTACAGACCACCTCCAGTTGTCATTACTTGCAACAGCAGCATGGCTACACATCAAGGGGTAGGATTCAGCTCTGAAAAAATCATGTGAAGAGACATTTCTAACTTGAAGTAAGTGTTGAAGCCACCGCCCTCATGTTAGTAAGGCTTCTCTCTCATAGCAGTGAGCTCATACCACTTCCACAGCTCTCATAGCATGTCCAAAGAGCAGTTAATTTTCCCTAGCTTACCATCTGTGTTATGACGCTACAGAGAAGCCCTGTTGACAAATTTCACTTGAATATTTAGACATCAAAACTAAAGCAAAATGAATCCCACTGTAACACACAATGGCTTTCCACTGTGCAGCTGATGTCAGAGCTGGGATTTTAGAAGGAATCTTGGCTTGTGGTTTTGTATTCCTTCAACAGTTCTCACTCAGCTCATCATAAATTGGTCCCCTTATTAGAAATCCACTGGGCTGATTTCACATTTCAAGTAGTAGGCATCTGACAGTATCTTTGAGATGGCTTGTTCAATTGTGTTACATTCTGTGCCTTTAAAAAAACAATGATAACCCCTCCCCAAGCCTCGATGTAGTCAGCACATGCTGACTACAGAATCTGAAAATCAAAGAGGAAGTTTAAATAGAAAGCCTATTATTGAGTTGCTATGTAGGAGTATGTACAAGAAGGCATATGCTCTTAAAAATATGAAAAAGCAACCTTTTCCGTCTATCACCAGAGCCAGCTTCTCCTACCGGACAATGAGGGATACCAAGCAGCAGAGACCTCATGATCTGAGTGTTCTTATCAAGTAATGGAAAAATTCAACTCTTAATCTATAGACTGCTTAAGGGAGCCTTTGCACTTATATCAATATTAGCTGGATTAGCCACATAGTTACTTGACTTAAATTCCAAAAACCCAACAGGCTTACAGCCCAGATTTTAGCTGTCCTCCTCATCTCTATTGAGAAATTACCTGACATCATAACACGTTTTTTCTCTCTTCTCAGAACATAAGATATCTGGTTCCAGTAACAGAAGTTATTTCTCTGTTGGTTCCAGTCATTGACTGGTGGAAAAGGAGAGGAGATTCTGTTTTGTTACCGGTGGACTTTTGCATATAATGCCTTGCTTTCAAAAATGATAACTTTTAAAAAGCCAGCTAGGAATCATGTTTGGAAACACTTACTCATGGACAATTATATACCAGACAAATACATGACAGAAAAATAGCTTTGCTCAATCTTTTGGCAGGTTTTGGTGGGTTATGAAAACAAACACATTTCTGTGCAGGCCTCTCCATTCATTCTGTAGTTGCCAAGATGACATCCAGAGAAGACTGAAGGAAAGGCATTGAGGCTTTGACATGGATGTGTTGGAGTACCTTGCAATTTTTCTCTTCTGAGGGTAAGTAGTCTCACTGAGAACAGTTGTCAGAGGGCAGGATATAATATTCTGCAAGTTAGGGATGAACTTTTTGTCTTAATAATTTCCTGTTTCAAAGGAAGTACAAGGCACCTAGTCCAGATCCACCAAAAGACTTCACTGGTCAGTACCATGTGAGGGAAAAAAAATCCTTAAAAAACAGAAGGAGCCCAAAGTCAGCCCCATAGCTTCTAAGAAACGCAACAGAAAGTCCAATTTTTGAAAGGACTGAAATTGTTAGCCTTTCCTCCTTAACTTCTTTGCAGGAGAAAACAGGTTCTGCTCAGGAGACAGAAACACAGTGTTTAAAATTTATCTTGCCTTTTCAGTAACTAAGAATCACCATTGCCCTAACTTTGCGACCAGTACACATGCATTGGTTTTCTGATAATCACAGACCTATAAGAACTAAACCCATTTGCCACTGCTGTTATTGGAATACAGAGAAAGATAGAGATGAGTCAAGACAGCCTGAAAAGTATGCTGTGATCTGATTTCACTGCATGCTCCTGAGCCCATCAAAACCTTTCTCCTGAAAAACTCTAGATTTTCCCAAATTGTACCTTTCAAAGGCAAAACAAGAGCCATAAAAGTAACTAGAAGACAAAAGTCTTTGTGTTGATTGGAAGCTGCCATATTTTAGGAAATAGCAGTTTGTGTCCCCAGCTTCAATTCTTTTCACTTGGCTATAGCTGTAACACCACTTCTGGCACTTTCTCCTGTTGCACAAGCTCAGAGCTAAAAGAAAAACATGTGTCCACAGGAAAAGATCAATTTTTCTTCAATCAATAATCTATTGGGACCTGGCAGGAATAGCTAAGTAGGTGTGTGTGGATAGGATTCATAAGCAGTTTACAAGAAGCTATCATTAAATGTGTAATAATAGCACAGCACTGGCAAACTGAGACAACTAGATCAGACAAGGATACAGGACTTATAGACTAGTGCTTTATGTAACGTCCTTGAACTATGCTTTCTAGGTTGGCTCTCCAACAATCTCATGTTTGTACTAGCAGTTCTGTCATTTGGTGCCCATATTTTCCTGGGATCTGAAAATACAAAGTCACCATAAAGCTCCAGTAGCGAATAGGACAGGATGTTCTACACCTACCATTTGATATTTATCAGTGATCACCGGGACCAGAGAGGAAGGGGTTATTGAGAAATAGGGCTGCCTAGGCCACTGATCTCCACTTGGATTATGGCACTGGTGACAGGCAAAGTCTTTTTCAACAGGTTTGTGAGTCACCAGCAAACAAAAGAATTGCGAGGAGATCTTGTTCTTCTGAGGGGCTTGGCCCCAGAGATAGCAGAGTGGGACTGTGGATGCTACACAGATCACCTTCATTTTAGCACCTCACAACGATTCTTCCTGTACATTTTCTAGCAGTACCTGGTTCTGAGCAACAGAAACTAAAATCCAGCTGGTATAGATCAATAGAGTGTTAGTAAAGCTGTGACCTCAGTAGACATTAATATACATTCTTAGTGAAAGTTCCAGGTGTGTCTTTTTATACCAATAAAAGTCGAAACTGTGCTTAAAAATGGGTGAAGGAACCTATGTATAAGCACTCAATTTATCTGCTCTGGTTCAAGTAGGAAAGGTTTAATATCACTTGTGTAGACTGTTTTCTTTCTAAATATGAGGCCTTCTGAGCTGCCCCTTATCAGCTTTTGAAACAGACAAAAAAATCAGCATTTTCTCATGATACTGATTTTAGAATGCAGGCACTTCGTTGAGCTTCCGTTGAGCTTCCTTGCTTTCAAGAGTGAGGGCCTTGAATGCAACCCCCTACCAAGGGCTCTGGCCACCTGGGCATGAGGCGGGCATGGTATGGTACCGCTGTGCAGCCTTGGATCAGCCTGTCAGGAGAAAGCACCCTTGGATCAGCCTGTCAGGAGAAAGTGCCTGGCCCCCTTCGCCCATGAGCCGCCCTTACCCTCAGGCCCTTGCCCAGGGTCTTTGCCTGAGCTGTGCTGTGGATTTACTGCTGTGCTGCAGCTTTACTGCTGTGCTGTAGCTATCCCCGCTCCTGCTGTTTCCTGACATCAGCTCACTTCTACTTAGTTTCAACAGTGCGGCTATTTAAACAATGATTGGGTTGTTTAAATTGCTTTGCAGAGCACTTGAATCACATACTCCATGAACTGACATTTCTATCTGCATTGCCACGTTCATTCAGTGGTTTTATCCACACCTTCTGGTCTCTTGTGTAGACTGCTGTTCCAAACCTTTGCTGTCACAACTTTTTCCACCTGTTTGACTTAAATACTTAAGCAACTGTCTCCTCACCTACCACCCTGAGTCATTTGTTTCAACCTCCTTGTTCCTTGGCTTGCTGCTCCTCCTTGCCCCACTGCTCACTGTGCACAATTAATAAGCCAAGAAAGTCATCATAGCTTCATATCTATTTCCTTCCATGGAAGCCTCACATCCGTTGGAGAAGCCTGTGCATCTCTCTGTTGAGGCCTAGAAATCAGTGAGAGTGACCACGATATTGTTTTCTAAGGTTACTTGAAATGAAAAATTAATGTTCACACTTTGAGTGTGAAAAAGAAAAAAAGAAGGAAAAAAGCATGACCCAGCTACTCATGTGGCAACTGTGCCAGCACACTGGGAGCAGTGTCTTCAGAAAACTTCTCTGACATACTCAATGGAGCTCAATCATGTGGTGGGGGTTAAGCCACCACAGACTCACCTGTATTCTCCCCCATATTTAAGATGAAAGAAATTGGACTGGATGCGGAACAAGGAAAAGTGCTTGGACCCTCCTCTAGGTCATTTCTGAATTTACAATGTGCCATATACCTCACACATAGCAAGATAAAAAAATGACTGTTGATAAGCTAAGTGGGAAGGGTAGAAACAGTGGTACTGTACAATTTTTAGACTCCAGTAATATGAAAGGAAATTTTAAATTCTATTTTCTTTCCCTTTCTGGAATGTTGTATGCCTGAATGATTTAGCTAGGGATGAACATTAAAAATAATGGGTAATCTATACCAGTTAATCTGCCCGACTGGGAGAGCCTGTGGCTGAAGCCAGGCATCTGGGGCTGTGCTAGACGTGTGTTCGGATTTATGTCAGCTGTCTGGTCTAGAGTTGCATCAGGACCACAGAAGGTTGCCTGATTTGAAGTGTGTGGACTGAAGGCTCCCCACAGCAACGCAGATGGAACCGCAGGGGTTGTGGAGAGTGGTTCCACACAGACCCAAAATAGAGACAGCACATGAAAAACTATGTGGCTTATTGCAGAAAATAACACAGCTGGAAGTATCTTAAGGGTTTAAATCATTGTTCTAGATTATTGCAAGTAATACTGAACAAGAATTTTGTGACTCAAGAAAGGCCAGGAAAGACAACATCCAGTGCTGGGATACCCATTGCAGGTTTTGGGTAATATTCTCCCCAGAAAGAGCTATCACAATACATATTCACTTGAATGTGCTGATCCCTCTAACAGGCAGGCTCTCTAGACCTTCTTTGGATAAACCCAGGGTTATAAGGTTAATTTCCTTAAAAAATCTTTTGTTAAAGAAAAAGGAGAAGATCCTGTAGTATCTAAAAGGAAAGCTGTGTATTGGCCAGAATTTCCAAGTATCAGAAAAGTATATTTTCTCAATTACGTGTGTGTTAGCCTCCAATTTAACCACATCTTTGGCAGCCCTAACTAGCCCATGAGAGCATACCCATCCCTTGGATGAGATAGCTGGGCTTGCTGGACAAGGATATAGTGATAATTCATCTGTTTTACACTAAAAAATACCTATATGCACTATTAGCCAAATTATTGTACCATTTAATTGTTTCTTCATGGCTTTGGCATTTTCTGCATATTTCTTTGGCCTATGTATATTATATCTGACTAGTTTTCAATGGGTTGGAAGTTACTTTGCTTTTCTTTCAGTACCTAAGCATCCAAAACCCAGGGAGTTTACTAACTCTTCTGCATTCTCTCATGCCTCTGTGTAGACTCCTTTCTTACTGCAAATACTGAGGGCAAAGCCTCTTCTAACGTAGAAGTAACAGGCCCTGCAAACGCACTGCAAGTGATGACGGATGGCACCTAACACTGGCAACGCAGCCAGCTTAGGTTTTGAAATGCATCCTGTGGTCTGCTGAACAGAATGTGAATTTGATGTACACCTGAAAAAATTGAATGAACTCTGTAGGATATATCAGTCACAGTGAAAGCATCACTGAAAGACAACATCTACTTTCCACAGACTGGTTGTTGTCAAAGCACCTGCTTTAAGATCTCCACACCTTGGGTCCCCAAGGCAGTGTCATGTGATGCTGTACCAATAGTGTTTGCTGGTTTCTGCATTATCTCAATAACATCTTTCTTTGTTTCATATACATATCAAAATAATTGTCTCAAAACCTGGAAAATATTAGAAGTGAAAAGTTTCCCTTCCATTTTGCATATGTAAATCCATAGAATTCTGTGTTTTCAGAGCATACTTTTTTGAAGATGGTTTTTACAATTTCTTCAGAATGATAGCTAATTATTTTCACTCATCTCACAAGTACAATAGTCCCTGACTTAGCTATATTTTCGGGATGAGACAGGGAAAAAATCTGCAGAAGTAAATTAAAAAAATGATATAGCAAGTTTATTACTTCTGTTCATCCATCTACAACATCCTGAGAGTATGACAAAAGGCCTTGGAAGTCCTTTAATTTAAAGTGCTGACGACTTTCTCAGTGCAAACATATATGTTCTCTTTAATATCTTTATCAATGACCTGGACAAGGGGATC
>RSEF01000001.1:87942898-87971243 GCA_003993805.1 Himantopus leucocephalus | reverse complement strand
TCCAACCTCAACAATTCTATGATTCTATGATTCTATGTGAATACAGAAAAAAAAACACCCTACAACAACAGAAGGATGAGTGAATCACTTCTTGCAACTACCTTAAGACTTCACAGGATTTTGTGCTAGTGCAACATTCCATCTGCTTGTGAGAATCTCATGAGAAACAAAAAACGTACCTGAAGGGAGATTGTAACCTTAGACTGCAGAGAAGGGAGAGGCATAGCTTGTTGTATTTTGAGCATAAATGGTTCAGAAATCAGTAAGGGAAAAACTCTGCGACTCCTCATCCTTACTGTAGACCATAAGCATCCAGAATCAAAACAAAATTAATTCAATGGACTGAAAAGGTTCTATCCAGAGCATTTTAAAACACCGGGGACATTTTCAGAATTGTAGAGGTTTGTGGGCATCTGCCTGGTGACTTTCTGTTTCAATAAGTTATGCTATATAAATAATCCATTTTAAAACTTAAAATGCCAGCCTAATGCCATATGAGCAATCTAATCTAAAAGTCCATTTGTAATAACTTTGTAATTAACCAAATATTGTTTTTAATTAAGAAATTGATTTAAATGTGATTACTGATTTATAAGCATTCTAACTCAGAGCCAACATGTTTTTATTTTGTTTGCCTGAATTTACGCTTGAGGTAAATTAATTCTGATGAAATTAAAGTCATTGTAATTTTGAGTAACAGCATCTATATTGGACCATGTAGTTTATCTTTAAAGCATTTTAATACACTTTCATACTTCTTGTTAATTTGCATTCTTTTTCCTCAGGGTCCATATAGGCAAACCCTAAATACAATTCAAAAGGTATTTATGCAGGATCTGTGATTTATCTCTGTTTTCCCTAGAGGAGTGCGGGGGTGACTCAGTATCAGAGCATTTACTCTTAAGTCAGAGAATGGCAGAGGAGGGAGATCTCTATATATTTTTTTGGGATAGAATAGGAGCTATGTTTTCACTGTCCTGCCTTTTATTTGCAACTAGCATTTTTTTCTCCTTGCAGTTGAAGCCCCTAACAAAAGGGAAAGAATGAAATGAGACAAAAAAGCATCTGCTCTGCATGGAATTGGGCCAGTCCAGTCAAGTTTAAAGTCTCTAAATCATTTGAGGACTGGCAATTTACTAATGACTACAACTTATTAAAAAAGCATGAAAAGCTCCCTAATTACATATTTGGACACTAAATAGCCATTCTCAGCTTCAGAGACAGCATGGCTTTCTCTTCCAGTCTTGTCCCAGACCACACATTAAAGAAAACAAGCATCCTAAAGGGCCAGGCATTTTAGATACTAGGAACTAAAATATTGTAAAAGAGTTAACCAAACCCTTACTTGAGGCTTTAGGGTACTCTCTGGTTTAACTCTTATTGAAGTCTAAAAAATTTTGGTCATCTAACAGTATATCCTTTAATAAATATGTAGTAAATCTCCCTGAAATTTCCATATATATTCTAAATCTTTCAAAAGCAAGACAGTACATTAATTCCAGACACCTTTTCTACCCTACCAGGCTAAGATCACTGGATCATTAGTTTTAAACATCTATTACACTGAAAAACTCAAACAAATCCTGAAAAGCTTATGCACACAAAGTCAGATATTCAAAAGTTCGGAAGTGCCAGAGTTAATGTTGACAGCAGCCTTAATTCAGCCTTCTTGTGGGTATTAATTAGGAGGGAGTCTTTAATTACATGATCATATAATCTTTTTTTCCACAGGAATCGTGCCTGATTTAGTGCAGAAGTTCAATGGGGCTCAGTGCAGTGAAATATATTTAGCATTCCTATTATACAAATTACTCAGTGCCTTTATTTACTGCATATCATCTAAAGCCAGCTCTAAATAGAAAATTATTCATTTCCTCATGAGTGTTCTTTTTTTTTCTTAAAAAATATATTGACCTAACGTCAGACTGTTCCACAAACATCCTTGCACTTATCTGCAAAAGACACCCTTGAAAGATGAAACATGTGTTATTACAGGTCCCTCTTTTCCAGGATTTGCCCTTTTTCTCCTCCATCCATGAATTAAAGCCAATATTTTCTAGACATGATGGATTCATTGTGCTTGCACTGTACAGCTGAATTGTACAAAATTGCACATTGCACGAAGTCCAGTATAACCTGCATGTGTTGGGTTTGCAGTGTGTGAGCAAACCACCTGCCTAGTGCAAAGATACAAACCAACCCTTTTCAGACATATACAACCCTAGGCAGAAGCACAGAAGCCCTCCATGCAGTGCATTCATCTTCTCTGTTTTACGGGAAAGGAAATGATGTACAGATAGTAACACGGTTGTCAGAAAAGGAGAGTTTATTCAGTGCATTGCTACTGGTTACAAGATTTAAAATCCAAAAAATACCCACCAAGCAAGCGCACAATGAAAATCAAGCGCTGTCTCTGCAACAAGCATTTAAATACAACATATGTGTAAAAACCAAGCAAAATAAAGCCAATATTGTATTTTTATATCAACAGCTCTATAGCTGTATGGGTGCTTACTATACACCTATTTCTTTTGCTAAAGCAACAGTCAGATAACAGTAACTCCTTATGAAAACTACTAATTCTGTATTTAAAATTTACATAAACCTGGTTCTGCTTTTTGGACAGGCGTGCAGACAGGCAGTACACTTTCAAGGAAGAGAGACAGGCAAGATTTCTGTGGCCATTCAGTCATGTGAGTAGCACACAAAGCACAATCAATATTTCACCACAGCTGAAAACAGTACGGATGGGACCCATCTCATGAAACCTTAGTCATCTGGAAGATAGGTGTAAGTTATCTTTCCAGATTCTGTCCATGATCAGTGGGCATGGAAGCTTCCCAGAACTGCTTCATCCCACCTGTTCTAGCTTAAGTGCAGGCTATACTACAGCCAGCCAAACGGTATGAAGCACAGTCCGTCCAAGTTGACTACAGTCAATTAAATTATGATCTCAAAAGTGTTTGTTGGATTTTTTAGAAGTACAAAATAGTGAGTGCCTAAATTGCATATAATCCAGAAGAGCTCAGCTCTCCTACCAATGCAATTCCATTCACGAAGAAGACTGTGACACCACCAAGGCTATTTGCTGCAACATCATTTACCTTTAAAGTCACCCATCAAATGCAGAGCCAGGCACACTTAAATCCTGAGATGAGGAAGCATAGTGGCTGCACTACTACCTTATTTCATTTAGAGGTATCTGACAAGGTGTGCACTTACAGCAAAAAAAGGACTGGCAAGGACTTTCTGAGTAACTGAGTCTTTCCTTGCCACAGGGGTGGCCACATTATATTGAGAAAGGATTACTCTATACAGGAATAAAATCCCTCAATGCCATAACACCTTCCTCCGACCCACATCTCTAAAGATTCCTACAGCCTCTTCCACAGACACAACTTGGGAGCTGGAAAAGGAAGAGTGGGTGGGTAACTGGCAGGCAGCGCTCCCAATCTTATCAGAGAAGCTGTCACTGAAGTTCAGGCATTTTGCACAGAGCCTGCATACATCCCTATTTTTCCCAGGAAATCTAGACCTTGTCAGTCACAGAAGACACATGACACAGAGGTGGATCAATGAGGTGGGTCTGAGTTCCATCTTAGCGCCTCTGAGTAGAGAAGAGTCAAATAAAAAACCTGAAGTCATTCATGTATGGCCAGGCGCAATCTGAAGACCACACTAATTTTCTGGAGAGTGCTTCAATAACCTTGAACGAAAGCCATATACTATTAAACCAACAGAGGCATAAACACCAAGTTCTGTTTCAGCTGATAGAAGGACAATGAAGAAATGATAGTACAACTCACAAGTGTTGTAGGGAAAAAAGTTAAAGATTATAAAGGTATTTTTATTCTTGGCTGACACTTCTATCAACCCAAGCCAAAAATCACAAGAAAAAGAATAGCTGCTTTCCTTTATCCACATAAAAGGATTCTGTGCTGAACAGCGCTTAAGAAAAATGATCAGATTGTGATTATATAACCCTAGCATGAACTTGGTGACCAGTATAGTCATGTCAAATTAGGATGCATTATTCAAGCAGCAGGGAAGGATGAAAGTGTTTACCATCAGATATAAAACCCCCTGCATTTCCCTTTCTTCTAACCTGTTTTCTTCTTTTTCCTTTGCTGGCTATACTGGTGGGCTGGCTAGCTTACTGGACCAGCTCTCCTTCAAAAAGAAATTATCAGTAACAGATGGTGCTGGTAACTGAAAAGAAAAGGAGAGACATTATTTCTCCCATCTGCCTTAACCAGAAGCTTCCAGCTTCTGTCCCTGTCAGGAAGCTGCTTTATTTCTTGCTCCTCTCATTCCCAGACCTCTGCCCATTCTTTCCTCTTTTCCTTTATATTAGGGTTCCCATTCTGATTTTTTTGCCAAGGGCTCTTCATATGACCCCATTCTCACTTCCTTTATCATCTTTCTTTAACTTGTTTTCACTAAAACGCATTGTGCCCATCAATGTCTAGGCCACACCTTGTCACATTTTTTTGTTGATCAGATTTTAAAAAATGAAAAGGCAACAAAATGAAAGAAATAAATACCATTGAGCTGCATGGATGAAACACCAGCGGAGGCTAACGCAGTCACAAGCAATGTAAGTTTTTAGATGCAGTTTAACTATGTCTAATTAGCATAATGCAAAGCTACTGTTATATTCAGGCATATTTTATGCACAGCCTCTCTTACTGTTTGAAAATTACTGACCATATCATGACAGCCAGCAAGTTTAATTTTTTTACCACTTTAGAGCTTTGAAAACCAACAAAAGCAAAATTTAAGCCCCCAAGCCCCACAGAACCGGAGTGCAAAAAACAGCTTTGGTATTACTAAATGGACCATCACAACATTTGTTTACATCCCATATGAATTTATCTTACACAGTTTTTACCCTGCATCTGAAGACCACCTTTAAGAGTTTTGAAAAATCAGTTAAATATTTTCAACTATATTTAATTCCTCTATCAAGTCAGTTTAGATTGTCATGTTCCTTTTCTCAACCAGTCATTAACAGCTAAATACAGTTGATACTATGGAATTACATGTAGACATTCAAACACATATGCAGAGGAAAATTCCTTTTTCACCTACTTTTTCGTAGTGAGAACTTGTCAGTAGAAATAAGCTTTCCAGGCCTCGAGTAAATATGTCATTCAGATAACATGATTGCTTGATTCTGGAAGTGAGGCAAAAGACTTTCCATTGCACAGACCAGCTCCCTCTTGGATGCCTTTAGAAGATGCACTGGCTTACCATTAGTATATGATAGAAGTCATATAAAAAATTGCATCCCTTTCAAGGACAAATAATGTGGTGAACTGGGGCCATTATCGTGTTACTAGAGACCTGAAGCCATAGTCCTGTTAAGAATATTGCAGTGCATGCTTAGCTTTTCATTACAAATAATCGTATTTTACCTTTATTTGTTTTTTGGAATAATACATTCAGAAATCAGAACCACCAAAATGAATTATTGCTGGGACGAAACAGCATTCACACTTCATCTCCTCTGCACTAATTCATGCACTTACCCTAACTGTCCAGCTTCTCCCTATCCACTCTCAAGGGAAAGAAATGGCTTTCTTCAGGCTTTCTTCAACAAGCACTCAGCTTACTTTCCTGCTCAAAATAATTTAGGGACATGGTTTAGTGGTAGTTTTGGCAGTCTTAGGTTAATTGTTGGATTCACTGATCTTAAAGGTCCCTTCCAAACTAGATGATTCTATAATTCTAACTCTGGGAAGGGTCATCCCTCCCTCTCCTTGGTCTCTGGCAGAGGTCTTGGTTCCTAACTTGTACACACTCTCTGTTGGCACAGCACGCCTTTTTCAAGAGGAAGCGGGATGCGTGGGGCCACACTATAAAGAACATGGTGCACACAGACATCTTGCATCATTTTGAAAAGCAGGGGATGCTTACAGGCAAACCTACCCCCTCGTAGCTATGAATATGAAATTGTGAATATGAACCTACCTACCCCTGGATTACTCAAAATCCTTTCCTTAATATTGCATGCCAACATTTAACCTTTCAGTATATCCTTCTCTATAACAACAACAGTAGAAACTGGCAATTGTTCCTTAACCCAGAAGCAGTCTGTCTTTTGTTTGGAAGACATTTCTCCTTCATGCATATTTCTGTCTTGTTTCTTATTTACTCTGTAGAAGCTCTTTTTGCAGTCAGCAGCACAAAGTACACTTGTGCAGTTGGTTGCTTCAGAGTGAAATCACACCCCAGCAGTGACAGAAGGCAGGGCAGTGCAATTTCAAGGAGCGAGCCTGAACATTTCTAGCTAGAGAGGTAGCCCCTTATTGGCCAGGCCTAAAGAAAATCTTACCCACAATCTCACCCTTCTCCCTCCCACCTTCGTTTCTCTTTTTTTTTTTNCTTTTTTTTTTTTTTTCTACTTGCAATGCTTTTCTTGGTACCCCCTGACATTCCACCAGACTGACAACTGAGCAGCACCTCACTAATGTATTACCTGATTATATTAAGTACTTTCACATGTGGAAGTTTTCACATCCAGTATTCAACCAGTGACAGTAACAAATAGGGTATTAATTAACAGAACAGTGATTAAAGACTTAGGATTCCGACATCTGTAATAAATGTTCCAAAGATAGTGTCCTTGCTTGGGGGATCTGTAAATCAGGGTGCTTGCAAAATGAGCTCTGCTCTTTCTCAGCTCATTGCCATTCGCTGAGTACTAACAAGGTTAACAAGGCAGAGCTGAAGCATTTGAATCAACCCTTACTTTTTCAGAGGACTTAATGAATCATGAGCAGACCATTCATATCATGTGTTTTGCAGCAATAAGGGGAAGTTGATTAAGCAGTTTACTTATTCCACAGTGTATGAAAGTCACAGTATATCAGAGGGAACCCAATCAGTTACATGAGAAATGTTTTTATTTCCTTCTCAACATCCAATTTGATTATCTCATTATGTTTCACCACGCTTTTTCTAACTTAGCAATTTGCTTCTAGACCATTTCATTCTTCCTATTTTGCTCACTGTTAAAAAACAGTGACAGGTCAGATGGAAATTCCTTCTCCAATAGGCCTTCAGTTCAAAGATGAAGTTGATGAAAATGTCATATATGTAACAAAAATATTGGCATCCAGTCAAAATCTGACAAATTAGTTATGGCTTGTCTAATCCACATTCAACTATAAAACATGACTTACCAAATATGCTTATGTAAGGGTATTACATTTCTCACTGAATTCCCTCTATTTTGACACTCATAATATGCAAACTTATATGGATTTAATTTTTTCATTTCCTTCATGATCGAGCATTTCAACCTGTTAATGCATACACGAATCCTGGTAATCCTGAAAGCTGGTTGAGCTTTATTTTTCTTTCAAATTATATTTCCTCTAATTTTTTTCCGGTTTTCTTTATGTTGCACATATCTTTGTGCATGGATTTACAAGAGTAGGCAAATAATTGAAATGGCACATTGTCTCAAAGAAAATAATGGAAATAGGCAGAAGACCAAGACTGTAAAAATATATTTTTAAAATCAAAGTTATTAACACCCTAGAGGTTGTTAAAATTCCCTGGAGGAATGGCTAAAATGGACTCTCCATCATGCCAGCAAAAGGAAAATTGGCAATGCCTAGGAAAACTCCCAGAGAGGTATTTCAGAAACTTTTTTTTCTAGTGCTTCTAACAGGTGAAGACTGTATGAATCCTGGAATCTGCATCTGTTAGGACTGCTTTCAGATATATGTCCTATGTACAATGGAGAAGTGAAACTCAATCTGTGACATTAATGGGATCAAATGGTGATGCTTAATCCTATGGAACAGGCAGAGACCATTTGAACACTCCCTTGAACCTTCATAGCTCTTGCAAATGTCTTGACCTTTGTCTTGTTGCAATAAAGTTTGCTAACCAAAGGTATCTTGTTTTTCTTTACGGATTATATTAAACTAGATACATATTAGTTTCCCTGCCAGGTGACATCTGACCCAAGAATGTGTGACAAGTGAAAAGTGGGTCTTTTACCCAGAAATTCTGGTCTCTTTTAGCACTACTAATTTTCAAAGGAAAAAATAACAATCACACATCACGCTTATTTTTGAGATAAACCATGCCTGAAAACAAGTTTTTTTTCTCAGAACAGACACCCTGTGCCTGATGCTGAGACCAACTACATCCCAGAAAACGTGTGCTTTTGTACAAAATGGAAAAAGATACAATAATTGAAGTGGTTACTTGGAGAAACCTGTTTATGGCACTAATACACTTGGACTAATAAAAGAAAGCAAGCTATGAAAATGGGTGTAGCAGAGAATGCATCTTGCTGTAGCCATTTCTGCTTACAGCACCCAGAACATGTATGCACCAAACCAAAGACAATGGAAGGTATTAAGAGTTAACAGTTGAACTTCAACTAAACAATAGGTTTGCTGAGGAAGTTGACTAAAGTTTAAGATAACTCCTTGTCCAAATGTCTCTTCAGCAGGCAGATGTTTAGTGAATGGAAAATTCCTCAACACAAAACAACCAGACAGGAAGTTATGGGCGAGGGAAGAAAGGGAGCAAGAAGCACAGAGGCATTTTGTGAGGAGGGCAGAGAGGCTTGGATTACATGAGGTACCTGCCAAAGTTAAGCTTAGCCAGAACATATCCGTACTTCAGAAGTCATGAGAGTGCTGCAGAATAAAGATCATGGAAAATCTTTATCTAAATAATGCCGTCGAGAGGTGAGAAAAATGAAGTAAGCATCTTCTATAGTTTGTTGGTTTTATGCCACAGAGAGAAAACAATAATAGTTCAGAGTCCTGGGCACAGCCAGTCTGCTCATCATCAGCTATGGCCAGTCAGGTGTCCCTGAGGAGGGATATTAGCCAGAGCAGCCATACACCTGCGCTTCTGGAACAAGATGTGTTTAAACTCCTGGGGATACTTGGAGTCCAAATCAGCCTGGGGATCTAAGACAAACTGTCCTCTGCTGCATGTGCCCATTTCCAGGAAGCCATAACACAGAGGACACTCTGCCAAAGAAATGTGCCTGAAAAGCCAAGTAAAGAACCAGCGCTAATAACCTAATGTGCTTCAGGGGAAATGATGGCACAGGTCTGTCCATGGTAGCACTGGGACAAGCAGAGAGGACAAGGCAGTTGAGGAGCTAGGAGCAGTGATACACCAAGAGATGTATTTGGGAAAAGAAGTTCTCATTTCTTTGATTTTGATATCAATAGACCTGAGGATTTCTTGCCTATCACAGGGGCAAGAAATGGCTTCATAGGTAGCAGACAATATGTTGTCTATCTGAGAGACACCAACCACTGTCATGTTCTAGCTGAGCTCCTACCTGCAACAATAAACTCTAATATGAGAATGAAAAATATAACCTGGTAAACCTGTGCTTGACAGGTCAGTCACTCCCAGCTTAGCGTATAGAGGCTTGAGACTCAACAGCACAGTGAGTGGCCAAGAAAGGAAGCTATGTCAGCTCTGCAGCAACATCATTTTACTTGCACTTCAGCAAAACTGAATCAACTGTCTCTGCCTCCCTCTCTCTTGAGCCACATGTTCCCAATGATTTCCTTCCTATGTCTCTTCTCCCCTTGGATGCCAATGTTAATACATTTTTCAATGCTTCTGCTCTGTTTGATGCTTCTTTTATGTGCTATCCAGTGCTCTCCTTTTCTATCACCATCCAATCCTCATTTTCCCAGTTGCCTTTGTTGCATTCTGCTCTTCCTGACTTAACCTGTCACTGCTACTGCCAGCTCTGCAGATCTTTTTTCTCAGAGGACATCCAAAATACACACAGCCGTCTTTTCAATGTTATGCTCTCTTTTCATTTGGGTCCTTTTCTGACATCTATTTCTATTTTTTCTGGGGTGTTAGGCCTAATCAATGCAAAATGATTGTCATGTTAAAAAAATTATCTCTCTCTCATGTTAGAATATGAGCCATTTCAGGATAAAAATGAAATAAGTAAGAAAACAGCTTGAGGTCCCAGGAGACACAGGAGGCCAAGGGCCTAAACCGAAGCCTCATTTTTGTGCTGTGTGCTCTTTGTTCCTCCTTAAACTCCATGGGGCAAACTCCCTGATGTGGATGAAACATAGCACCTCATGATTGGCAGGTCAGAGCATTCTCTCCAAGAGTGCACCACACCCACAGAAGTGGTCAGCTGTCAAGTCACCTCTGAGAAGCAGCCTGACTAACATCTTAGATTTAGGCCAGTGTTTTCCAACTGCGGGTCATGACCCCACATGGGCTGGGGTCAAGACAGGGTTCACACAGGGTCACAAAGTGTTAGAAAAAGCTAAAGATATATTTAAGCTTAAGGATTTCTGTGTGGTTTCCTCCCAGTTGGTGGGGGAAGGGAAGGAGTGGAGCTACACACAAACAGATGATCCAAGGAGGCAGATTGTTTCAGGAATGCTGACTTGAAATATTGGGAATTTCACACTTGAGAGAAATGAAATGGGTCTGTCGCTCATGTGCAGTGGGAATGCTTTGTCTATGCACTTTTACATTTTTTTTTCTTTTCTTTTCTAGCATATTAGTTTGGAACTAGCCAGAAGTCTGGAAAGGCTTCAGTAACCTTAGAAGACAGACTAGCAAACAAATACAAGAGACATTAGCATGAGCATCCTAGTAATAGTACGTGGCTTTCATCAGAAGATTTTGAAAGGGTTCTTAACAGTAAAAGCATACATACTTCCAGTAGTGTAAAAGGAAGTTTTTATTATCCACATTTTCCAGAGAAGAACCTGGCTAGGTGACTTGCTCAATGTCATGCAAAAGTTCTGTGGCAGAGTTGCAAGCTGAGTCTAAAACCAAATCCTTAATTAAGTTAATGGCCTCACCGCAGGACTATTCTGTGCTCAGAGTCCTGAAAAATGTATTTTCAATCATACAGATATCACCAGCACCTATGTAATTAGAATTGTGCAATTACAGGAGCATTGTAACAGATCTCAGGGTCATGGAAGGTGTGAGAGGTATTAATCCAATGACTGATTATTTTTTTTTTGTTCTTATACAAATAATACAGATACAGCCATAGATAGTGATTTGCCAATATGATTTCATCCCTAAAGGGTATACCTGTAAAATGTTGCCCACACTTGATTATAAAGATCAAATTTGGTGCCTGCTTTTTGTCCTTCAGGAGTAGGATAGCAGTTAAACAATGTCATTATAGACATTATGGTTCTTCCTAATAATGACAGTAATGAAAGAACTTGGCCTCACCCATTACAGACTGATTTGTTAGCTGGGAAAAGATCACTTATTGCTTTCACATCATTGCTTTAGCTATCCTTGGATAAACTGGCTATGCAATCTAATAGTTGATAGTTTTCTGCTTTCAATATTTTCTTGATATCTACATTCTATATACTTTCCTACTTACTTTAAATATTTTCTTATTTACTTTAAAATACTTTAAAAAGTGAAAACTTGTAGTAATTTTTTGTGCCGTTTCCTAGTGATGGTATGAATCTTGCAAGTGTCTTTGTATGTAAGAATAAGCCTGTTACAAACTAACAGATTCTCCCACTGTTTTCCTCCTTGAGTTTGGGAAGCTTATCTGTTACAGTCATCACCTCTGTTTCTGCAGGGGAAGTCTGGGAAGTCTGGGACTTTCAAAAAATATTTATGCGTGTGCTGAGTGGGGTGGAGTAGGAATGGATACCGAATAGGAACATTTTGATTGCAGAGCTCTTAGAAAACTGTGAATAGGATGATGAAAGCTTGATCTCATAGATCTGTTACACTGTACTGGGCTATTTTACAAAGTTTCTTTGTCTATGGCAATTATGAAGTCCCATCAAACTAACCTGTAAAATTTTCACCTGCCAGAAACAAAATCACTTCTCTTTGCCTAGATAAATACTGTGATGAAGGTGCTTAAAAACATCGACCAGAGACACTCTATACCTTGGTATCTAAGGTCTCTTACCTTGGTAGACATGACAGAGATTGTATCGAAGACCTGTGTCCTTCTGAGAAAGAGGCTAGGGGCCAGCTGAGGTGTCCTAGGGCATCTTAAATGGTACTACAAACCTTTGTTTCTGTGGTAACGGAATCGAAAATATATTTTTTCTTGGGGTTGCTTGGTTTTTTTTTCTTTTTTAATAACAGAATGAAAAACATTATGGCTCTTCATTTCATCATTGTAGGTACTTGTGTGTGTGTACATTTATAAACAACATTAGGTTATTGCACAGCAGCAGCAGCTTGAAGAAAAATGATGGCAAGTAACGCAGGCTTGCCTGGCAATATAGAAACTCGCTGGACCTCTTAACTATTCATTTTCCAGGATCTGGATTTTTTTAAATGTGAAAGTTTGTTTAGAATGTGTAATATCAAGAGCTAGGTGTTTGAAAAAGACTTGATGTTGAGTTGTAGCTAATTGTTTGTTCTGGAAGGTACTAGTAACATATACATGTATATAACTATATAATTGGATGTATTTATATATATACATTATATATATTTAAATGTGGCAGCTCATTAGCAGAATCAGCTGAGTTGCACTCCTCTTCTAGAAGGGGTAGTATGGGTAAGCACAAGCTCAAAGTTTCTGTTAAATATCATACGTAGGTAGTCAAGACAGGGAAAAGTATAGTCCAGAAATATAGAGACGGCAGGGACTAAAAGAGGTAACACTTTCAGCTCACACCACTCTCTCCTGTGGCTGTGTGTCTATGTATGAAATCTCCGTAGTTACTCAGCTGCACACCAATGGGCTTCAGAAATTTGCAGCCAGAGCAAAAGGAGACTCCAGAGGTGCAGATCGTTACCTTCTGATACACAGAAGCAACTTGAAGACCACTCATAATGCTGCATGATATACAACACAGTAACTACCATGTGGCTCTAGGGAGCCGTCAACCGCATAAGATACATAAGACTTCAGGCTTTCTAGATGGAGTAGTGAGTGGAATTACTGCAGATTTTCTTTAGGTTTCTAAGCAAAATCATATTTGGAGAGAGATCCTGGCTCAGCACTTCTTTATTTTCCTTCAACTGGAAGGAAAGGGCAGCTCAACTATCTTTGCTGGAGTCTAAACAGAATCTAAAAAGATGAATGATCAATTTTCCAGATGGGCTAGTGGTTTTCTATGTTCCCTACCTACCTGATGCACTCACAGGAACTGCGCCAAGAAGCAGGATCCTGATGAAATCCTGGCCCCAGTGAAATCAAGGAAAATGTTTTGTAAGGTGGAGATATCAAATGTAATCTCAAATTTTTTGAACAATTAAAGGGTCTCCAAACTCAAGTCTGACTTCATGCAGCTCTAAATAGAAGACATAAAGAGTAGATGTACCCACTTGAAAGAAGATGGGGTTTTTTTTGAAAGGTCTGACAGCCTTATTTCTGCAAAAAGCAGAGCTAACACAAATATAAACACAGAAAAAAAGGTCTCCCAAACTGTTCTAAACAAAGCCACATGTTTGAAAGGCATTACAATGGGTGTTAGACTTAACCAGTAACTATCTGGATCTAGGCAATAAATAAATAACAATAACTTTAATTACAAATCTGTGATAGAACTCACTGAAGAAACAGAAAAATGATGTCTGGGGCTAATCAATGCTCAAAAATTAACAAACAAGAGAAAGATAAACAGAATGAGATCATCTTCAAGTACTATGAGGACCTAAACTGTGGTGTATTCCCTAGGCAGGGTTGAAAACAACAACAGATCTAAATCAGTTTTCCTGGGAATCACAAGTTTTTTGAAGGGCATAAGAAATACATGTTGCATAAACATTTCTGACACTTAATTCCAAAGAACTGAATGCCAGGTATGGTGATTTAAAATCGCTCAGTTTCCTCTTGTCAGCAGAATTCTCATAAACATAGGCATGCCCAATATGTTGATTGTGTGATTTCGTATAAAAACACTATTATCCTTGTGCTCCAAGTCTGTAAACAAGAGTTATATAAATGGCACAATTTCATGCAGTGTTTTATCTGAAGCAGCTGGCAGCTGTGCACTTACCCACAGCTCATCTATCAACAACGCTAAGCCCTTTCAAATACAGGACTTGCATTACAGAAAATACAGCTATTTTAAATCTAAAATTATCTCTGTCTTCTCAGCTCTGTCCTTGGATTGGTATGAGCAAGTGCTGGTCCTATGATATGTACTGTAAAGCGTACTAGTAGGCATCACTGCGATAGCACAGCTATCAAAAGGCATTGACCAAGTCAGGTAGTACTTGTCAGCAGTGTGTCTCTCTGTCTCAGCAATGAATGTGGCTCTGGTCAGAAACATTTGACTGACACCTTGCCTGTTCATCCACAGAACAGAAAGTGAACAGATAGGTAGCTTTCATCCGCAGTCTAATCCATACCATCTCTGCAAATGGCAATATCCAGCAGGCACCAAAGCCTCAGGAAAGACTGCCCCTGGTTTCAGTGACTCCTGCTTTGGTCTGCAGTCACTCAGTTGTTGAACCCCACTGCTGGAAATGACAACAAGAGCACCAGTTGTGAAGGTGGTTTTCATTCTGTCCTGCAAATGTGAGTACAACAGGAACTCAAGCGAGGCTGTGACTACTTAATAATTTATTTCAGATAGGCTCCTCTAGACCATTGCTTTCCCACAGGCTTGATCTGACAACTAAAAGGCATTGATGCTTGAAGGTTTGTCCATTCGTTTTCAAATACTCCAACCATGCACTATGCTTTCTTTGTTTTTCTTCTTACTATATGACCCATGGTTACAGTTAATTTCTTGGTGGAGACAAGCCCAAATATTGCAGATTGCTGTAATGTTAAAACTGGCTCCATTGTGAATGCTTGAAGTTACTAATAAAAAATCCTAAGCCAAGGGATAAAATGTTGTTTAATTAGAGTAACCTAAGACTAAGCTGAAAACACAGAGAAGGGAGATTCCTCTCTCTCCTCCATAAAAATGCTCTGGAGTTGTAATATCAAGGTGGATAAAAGGAACATATTTCACTCCCAATGTCTTTACTCCAGTAGGTCTTTTTTTCTCTTATGGAGAAAACACAAGTGAACCTTCAGTAGCAGCCAAATCCACCCATGAGGCAGCACAAGAAACTCTGGTTCATACTGCTGTATCAGCATAACTTTATCTGTTTAAATTTTTTTGAGTGGAGCTTGCAGCAGGACAAGAAATTATTTTTCTGTGAAAAACTAATGAGAAAAATGAAAAAAAAGTTTTTTTTAATTAAAAAAGCGAATCCATTTTCCAATAGTCAACCTCCCAACTGTCATATTTGTGGATGACAAAACCAGAAGGTTTTTCCGCAGAATTTTGACAAACATCAACAACAGTTAATACAAAAATATCTATTCTTGTAAAGAAAAGGCAGTAAAACACAGAAAAGCTGGTTGTTCATTAAAAATATTTCATAAGCTGTTCTTCAGACCTTGTTTGTGTCTCGTTTCCAAGTCGCTTAGAAACTTAAAAAGGAATGAGGAAGAACGTGCTGTAAAGTTTCAGAGAATTAACGTGTGATAATTGTGCAGGTACTGCATGGTCTGTCTTTTTTTTTTTTCCAAGACAGAACCAAAGAGGAAACTAGGGCAGTGCTGGGGAAAGCCTAGAAGTAGCAGTCATACAGAACTTAAGACATTCCCTGAATTCCTCTATTTTTTCTTGCATGGCTAAAACCATAGCTGGTGTAAATCACCTCCTCAGGGGAACAACGTGTATCACAGTGTACTTTAGCCTCATGGCAGAGTCAAGGTCTTGCAGCAGAAAAACGTCATATTTGTATAAAGCTAGTTTCACAACTCATTCTACCACAGATTTGCAGTTTCCTAAGTCAACTAATCTTTCTGTACCTTGGTTTTCCCTTTGAAATATGCAAAGGATATTATATATATTATTATATATTAGCTCCTAGAAGTAAAACCAGGAAAAGCTTATCTGTAAGATTTCTGACACTGCCTAATTCTAGGCAAGAGAAGCAGATGAGACTTGCATAAGTCATCAGGATCACTGACTAGAAATGGGCCTTGGCAGCAGCTTTCTTGCTCAGGCAGAACTGCCATTTGCACAGCACAGTCTTGGCTTAATTACTTTTCATTGGGGCTTCACATTGCTGGGTGATTGCATTCCTAGTCCTAACTCTCTTCCATCATAGAAATAGTTGATCATGCATAATTTGCAAAAGTACATCCTGGTTTAGTCTTCCTGTCTACTAGGGACAGTATTTGGCAAGCGAAAAGATCTGGAGGTGAGGATCTCTGGATTTTGCAAATGTGCACACATGCACCGGAAGGAGAAGGGGCTTCAGAAAACGTCAGGTCTTGGATGTAACTTCTAGAAAGATTTCCAGGACTTGGAATCTGTCATGATTAAAACCAGTTGTTCTCTTTCTTATCTTCTGTCAAACTTGAGAAGTGTAATGACAGCTCTTAAAGATTGCACTCTCCAAGGATTGGGAATGCTCAGAGTGGCACATGAGCCAAAGAGAGTGGGGGAGATTAAAAAAAAAAAAATCAAGGGTGAAAGTTCCCTTCTGCATAGCACAAAAATGTGGGCATGCTTTGCTTTGCCTCCCAACCAATGATATAAAAATGTATCATCCTCGAACATATTTGGTTTTAGAGTGAAAATCTAAAAGGCATCTATTGATATTAGTAACATAAGGATTGCACTGTGTTCCAAAATGAACTTTTTTGGCTCCTACTGTGAAATGTCCACTTAGGAAATAAGAGCGCTGTGTTGTGGTAGCCTTTGATTGTCATATGTGTTTATGCATTACACACACACACTCACTCACACACAAACAAATCTGTTTAGCGATGGCCTCCAAAACAGGATCTTTGGAAAGGTTACCACTCCACCATATGTAGGACTTTGATTTACAGTTATATTTTTCACAACATGACACACATTGTTGGTGAACTGAGGCTGTGATAAAATCGTAGAGGTGTAAAGTTTCACTGGCTGGATGTTAAAGAGCCGAGTCAGGGAGAGTGTAATGTGAGTCGAGAGCTTGTCTCCAAATGAATGAACTTGTATTGTGGATCTGGTTACAGCCAGCACACTGCCCTAGTCCATCAACAGCAAGTTCACTTACAAACCAGCCTTTGTTTTTAATCCATGAGCCTTTTGGGATTCACTATAATCAAATGACCAATCAGAAGAACACGTAAGAGGAAGAAAAAATTGCTACGGTGAAGTTTACTCTCTGCCACAATCTCTCCCCCCCACCCTCACCCCCCTAGTAATGCAGATAACAGTATAATGCACAGCATTAAGCTTACAGGCATTAAAAACTCCATGAGTTGAAAGTTTAGGCATGGCAAACCAGATCTCGTTACTTTCTGGGGGTGCTTCTCTGAGGCTTGAAAAGGCTTTGATTTCAAACCACGTGTGCTTGCGGCACAGACACAGATTAGTGATGGAAGACAGCCATGGGGATTGCAATTACTACAGCTCACTTGGAGTTTTCTCTTGTTTTGAACAAATAAAAAGAATACCCTGGATTTTGCAATTAAAATGTGTCAAGCTGAAATAATGTATGTCCCTTGGCAAGGGAGTGATATTAAGCCTTAGGGTGTGTCTATATATACATAAACAAATACTTTTATTTAAAAATCTATGTGGGTGTTTTATTCTTTTTCAGCTTAGCATAAAATATAAACAAAGAGTAGACTTTAAGCTACTTTTCCTTGCGGAAGACTATGCCAAACATCCACCACTGCTCAACAGCCCACATTAGGATGGCAGCCACATCCATAAAGATGGAACTGGGGACAGACCACAGTTTCCATGTTAGTATGATAATATTATGTTTTCCACTCTTACACCATAACTCTGGGCTACCTGGGCCACCCTATCTAGCTACCATCCCCTACAGATGGACCCAGAAGATGAGGACGTGCAGCACGACTTACTCAGTGCCATGTGGCTGAGCTCCTCAACGTGTGTGTGTGTGTGTGCATGTGTGTGGCAGGGGGGTATGGGGGTGGCAGGGGGAAGGTGGCAAGACATGCACACCATGCCATTAAAGGAGTGACAGATGGTGATAAAAGTGCCATAAAACCGTAAACACTGACGGCTCTCGGCTACAACAGAAGCAGCTGCTGAGGTATCACGTTGTAAACGGCCCCCCGCTGGGGCAACCCCTTGCAGTGCCTATCAAGGAAACTGTCATCTCTTGCAAAAGCTGCCCTGTCCTGCCACAAACCCACCTCACCCATGCCTCCTTTCAGCAAGGGATGCCACAGGGTGAAAGGTGGGTGGGTGAAGGAGAGGGACTGGGAAAGGCTTATGGCAAGACTAGAAGAAACACTTTTGCACACCAGGCACTCTGAGATGAGGACGAAAATGAGGAAACAGCCACAAAGTCCCCCATACCAAAGCATGGGCAGGACGTTGGTGCCACCAAGCAGTCACTACATATTTCTTGGTACTTCTTCCCAGCTTGGTCTTCCAGTTGCACATCCTGGCTCCACCTGTAGGAAGGTCTCATATGCAAGAACATGGCCAGCTCCTACCTAGTGATGGACCAGCTGAGCAGCATAAGCCCCTGGCCTTCGGGTCTTCTGTCTAACTATGGTGAGCTCCTAGCCTCCTTTAGAGAATTCCATCAGACTACATGCAACCTCTTTTTACATTGCATTCCTACTATGATAAAGACAGAAACATACAGTGTTTCCTCTACACTTAAACTCTGAATGGCCAGAAAGCTGGAAACAAACTCTCTGCTCTTAGGGCGCTCTTCCTTTAACCCATAAAGAAGCTGTGATAAAGCAGCTTCTTCTCGGGAAAAACAATATTGAAGACCAATGCTCCAGTGCCCTCATCTCAAATGTCTTCCCCCCACCTTTTTTTAAAAAAATATACATACACACACTTATGTGTGACAGCACATAATTTCTGATGAAATTCCTGGGTGCCACTCAACTCACCTACTCAGCTTCAACAGAAATGGTAAGCTTTGATGCACAGAAGAACATAGAAAGGGCGCTGATCATTTTCTCCTTTCATTTGATCTTTCAAAACTGTCAGTACAGCTACCCTCAGGATAGGGTGTCAGCAGAGTCCTCTAAGAGTATTTCAGGTCCCTCCTTTCAGAGCAGCTTCGGAGGCCATCCATCATGAGGTGACTCTTTCTGCTCCAGACTGACTCCTGTCAAGGAACATCTCTGTGGACTGCAGTCCTTGTGAGGACACAGTCCCACTAGATATAGTGGGTATCAGACCAAGCTACGTCTGGTTTTGTCAGACCAAACACAATCTCTGGGATCCCCAGCATCTGGCAGGGAAAGGGAAGCATTCAGAGGATCTAGGGTGTCTATATTGGCTTTCTTCTGTCATTATCGGACTGCTTAAAACTAGAGCAATGCACAACCATGGGGTCTTATTAATGCATCACAGTATCTACATGGTCAAGGCAAGACAGTTGGCCAGGGCTGCTGGCTAGGGAAACCTGCCCTCTTCCCTGAAGTGTGGACCCCGGCAGTCTTGCTGTGCTCCTTCTAAGCTAATCCCTGCTCTACCAAATCTACCTGGGAACACTGCTGTGAAGAAATGAGGTAGTCGGCTACCTTAGCGCTGCTTGATGGACCAAATGTAGGTCCATGGGAGTATTGTAGGACTATTTCATATCACTGTGAGCCTCCCACATGTGCACATGTTGAGGGTGGTATTTTAAGGTTTATGAGAGCATTCCAACACTGCCTAAGTTGAAGCACTTAGATGCTGAATTTGCCTTGTTTTCAGTGAGGAGAGAAGGCAGGAGAGTCACTACTGCTACCTACAGCCTGAACTGCCTGCAGCAGGTGCCCCTTGCTAACCCAGCTCTGTTGAGGATAGATACACAGAGAGGGCCTGCTTTCCTCTACACACTGGAAAAGGAACAGGGAGCTTCTTCACTGTGGAAATACTGTACAATGAGCAGCACAGTCTGCTGGAAAAATTTAGCTTGACCACTTGTCATATGAAAAGCTCTATTCTCACCCAAATAAAAACTTAAAAATGTGCTGAATTAAAAGGAAATAGTAAGATATTACATTTTTTTCTCAGGAATTATTTTTTTACCAGCTGGGTTTTGATTTTTCTTATTTTTTTATTTTTTTATGACATAGCAGGAATAATGTACTAATAACATGTTATTAAAAAACTTCAAGAAGTTTATTTTAAGGCTTTTTTTCTGAAGTAAGCTTTAGCAATGCTGAGGAAAACATCTTTTTTCCTTTCTCAACCCATTTGACGTAACAAATAGGCTTGAGATGTAGATCAAAGTGCAGCTTTGGGGTAGGGGAACCAGTCAGATGGTGTCCACTGGTCCATTCTAACACACGACTTTATTTTGCCTCAGTCCCTGCTTCCCACTCTGCTTCTCACCTGTGTTGGAACTCTTGAAAATTCATTTCACCTTGGTGTGCCCTTCCTTTCCATACTTTTACCTCATCTAGACTCCATACAGATTAACAGTTTATTCCAGCTTCCCCTTGGAGGCAACTCTACACAGAAAGCTCAAAATTAATTTCCATTCATATCAGAAGCAGTTTAGCTGCAGCAAAGGCCTGTCCGAGGCACCATCTTTTTTTAGCAGCACCAATAAGCCCATGCAAATCTCCATGTGGCTTTTCCTTAGAAAGCATCCAGTATTTGGACTTGCTCATTTAAAGCCACTTGAGTTGTATGTCAGTCTGCCAAGAGACATACCGTGTCTCTTCACCACTGAGTGTCTTGCAATCTTCTATTTCCATGTCTTTCTTTGGACAAAGGTTTTCAGACTGCCAATATACAGAACACTTTTTTTTTTTTGTATGGGCGTGGACTTCTGTGTACAGAATTTAAGCCTCCTGACTACATACTTAGTATTCATCACTAGCTTCTGTGGCCACCTTCTAAGTTACCTATGGAGTTACAGATCACAAGCTGAAAACAACTGTTCTGTGGAACTTAGATACTTATGTCAATACTTAGTTATGAAAATGGTACTTATCTAGGAAAACATAATCAGGCTGTGACGTTACAAATATTCACTATTTTCAATATCTCTGCTCCTGAACCATAGGGTCAGTACAAGAGTGTTTTCCTCAATATAAACAAAAAAGAAAGCTCTTATGAGTGCTGAGGGACGTTTCCAACATGAACTCTGCACACTTCAACACCAGAAGACTGTAGAAAGCAGAGTAATTCCTCTCCCCTTTCTTCTCATCCAGCCTTCTCTAAGTGTGCTCATTTTTAAATCTCATGATTTTGGAGTGGGTGAGACTTCACAATACTGGAGTAGCAAAGGAGAAAGGAAAAAAAAAGTTTCAGTGTCACCATCACCATCAGGATATTACAAATGGTCTGTCATCTACTGGAAAATGAGACTGAAGCTACATGGTGGCAAATGAAAAGACACAGCCCTAGTGATAGTGCAGGCAGACATCAATTCTTCAAGTGCTTCCTGTCATGAATGCAGACATCCAGCAGAAAAACACTGAGGATTGATTTAGTATCTTAAAGGATACACCAATATGTTACTAGAGGCTTGGACTGACAAATGGATTTCTAAATTCCATTTAGAGATTTGGTTTTTTTTCTGAATTAATTTATTGTTTTATTGATTTTTTTTGGTTATATCATGTTGTACTGTATGCTCATTCATTGTCTGAACATGGATAAGGTAGATTAAGAAAATACACAAATATTTTACTTATGGTTAAGTATCATCACCAAGCCTAACAGAGAGCCAGTAATTACACAAACGTCTGTTTCCTTACGCATAGGAACCAAGCCTCAGCTTGAAAAAGAACTAATATTTTGCTAAGGTAAGAAACCTGAAATCAGATAGTGTTGTTCTATTACCTTATTACTGATAAACATGGACTGCTAGAATGTTTTAACAGTGATCCATCCCCGCAATCCTTTACTCTGTGTGTAAGCCCAGGGCCTTAAATGGTTGAACTATTCTTAGCCTTATGTGGTGACTACCCAGGAATGTTCACGGGCAGAATATTAAGGATAGAAGATGGCCATAACAGTGCTTGGCAAAGGGAGATGGGATTTACAGAAAATTTGCTTTGATGCTGTTGACTCCTAACTACTGCCTTCTGATGCTGCCCCAGCATACAAAATTAGGATTAAACTTGCATTCAAGATGAACGACAGGGAATGAAAAGCAAAGGGGATTTCAGTTAAAGCCTATGGAACTAGATTCAAGACCAGGATCTGGACAGGTTTAAACCCAGGCTGGATCTCATTAGCGGGGAATTCCCTGACTGAGAAACTCTCTAGCCACTTCCTAAACAATATCCTTCCTCTGTAATTGCTTTATAGGAAACGCAACATACCTGGTCCAAGTGCTATCTGTGGCTGGCACAATCACCACTGGATGCCAAAAGATGCTTTAAAGCTGCAGCCATATTATACAGACATCTGACTTGGAGGATTCTCCTTTTAAATATGCTCAGTGAACACAGGAATTCTCTACATCTCTTGCCCTACAGTTGGGCTTGCTTGTTATCACCAAAGCAAGAGAGAAGCTTAGCCAAGCAAAATAAATACATTATTTAAGAAAAAAAAAAAGGCTTCTACAGCTAGCCTAAAAAGCTAATCCAATGTTACATTAGAGTGTAAAGCTAAGCCACATGTAAATAATTACTAGAACCATATATTAATTTATGTTGCCTAACAGCTGTAAGAAGTGACCAAACTGAAATTGCATATGAAGGTATTTTGGGAACAGATGGCAGGTATTTATGCACTGTTGTAGAGTTTTGTGACTACCAGACTGTATATTTCTAACAGAATATTATTTGTTTCACAGTAAGAATGAGCCTTTCCTGAACTTGCTTCTAAATCATTGTAATTACCATGTTAAACAATGCCTTTTGCAACCTAGAGATGAAGAATGACTTGGTTTGTGTATTAGGGAGATACTTGACGTATCATTTTGCAGCCTTTCTGGGCTGGAACAGAGCAGCTATTAAAATAGCACCACATAAATATGTGATACTTTGAGGGCAGAATCTCAGGACTCCCCTCTCAAACAAACCCAACCTACCAAGCAAAAACACCTCATCCATTTAAAGAGAGAAAGTAGGCTGCGTTTTTGTCTGTGAACAGACTATAAGAACCAGCAGTTACCACTGCTGGGACGGGTAACGAGTGGTCTTCAATAATCACAACCGACAGGGTTCTTTGCTTCACATCTCTTTAGCTCCAGAGCAGCACCACTTAAGGGTATTGACTTGAGTGACACAGAGGGAATAGTGCCACCTACTGAAGTAATTACTTTTAGCACTCTCATTTCTTGACCTAGGCTCTTTTCACCTAAGGTCTAAAGATACTGCAACATCAATATGGTATTCATCATATTAAATAGCTCCTCTTCCTCCCTAATTTTTTCAGGAACCGAAAATAGCGTTCCAAAAAAACACCACAAACCCAACCCCCAGAACCCTCTAAAACATGCAATAAACTACCATCAAACTATATTATTATAAAGCTATTAATTTTAGAAATGAAACCTTGGCAGGAGGCTGTCTTTAAGCCTAGGAAGACTTGGAAACTAGATCAGAATTTTAGATCTGCTCTGATTTTTACACTGCTATGATTTTTTTGCTCTGATTTTTGCTCTGCTATTTACACAAATGAAGAAATGCAAAATGTTTTTAGTGGGAGCAAGTTCACTCTGTGATTTCTTCCAGACTAACATGTAGTTGTTGGACCAATAACCCTGAACTACAAATTTGCAATTAGTTGCTACAGGGACTGGAGATGACTTTAAAAATCCTGACTTAAAAAGCTGAGGTTACCTTTTAATCTCTCTCTCTTTTTCTTTCATTCTNTAGGATAAAGACAACTCTTTCTAAAGCATGGTGATAAAAAAAACAAACCCACAACCCTTCCCCCATATCAATGAATGTGTATAACACCACGCTAAAGAGCAGCACTTTCTCTTTTCAGCAGGCGGAAGAAATACACCAATGTCCTGTCTTCAGATATTGATTTGTGTAGCTATGCACTGCCAAAGAGCTATGTACAGTCACTTCACTAGCAGCTACTTATCAGCGATGAGTGACGTGGTCCCTACAGTTTCCCTTAACTACTGCACAGACTTAAATAGTTAATGCCTGCAAAACACAGTGAGAGGCTTGTTAAGAATGCTCTAGGAACATAGTGACATAAAAGTCAGGCTATGTTCTATAAACTGAATTTACCAGTAGAATTATTAAATAACAACCAAAGTCATAAATAACAACAATAAAATTCTGCAATTCAAAAGTAATCTCAAGTGTCTTCCACAGATATTCTAACCAGCTCTGGAGGCTGTTTCTGCTGACCCACCAGTAATGTTATTGCTGCAAAGGCAATGCTGTGTGTCATACCATGATAGATTTGGGCTTTTCTGACATCCAGCTGCTTACTGTTATTGTTGGCTGTTGCTGAAGTACTGGAGATAATACAGGTGTTCTGTGCTGCTAGAGCTGGCTGTGCCAGAGTGAAATCTGGGATAAGCATGGGGTGAGGATATGTCTGCTTTGGTGAGTGAGAGCAAGCAGTCAGGTGGTTCGGAGAAAAACATCAAATAGGCTTCTTCGTGGTTCACTTCCAAATTAATCAAGGACTATTTTATCAGGCTCCTCCTAGTCAAACAGAGAGGATGATCTATAAATAGAGATCTCTGTTAGGTGGTTGGTTGTTTTTTATCGTATTTTTGCTGATCGGTTGAATGACTCCAACCTACTCGGTCTGATCACACAGCAAAACTATTACTATGTATGTAGTCATGCGTTTCTCAGGTTTAAAGCTAGTACCCATCTCTAGCTCGTAACTAAGAGTCATCCTCAATCTACAGATGAGGAAGCTGAGGTATTGACCAACTGACCATTGCTTCATCTTTAGATAAAGCAATTTGTCCAAGGCTACATGTTAAGACTGGGAAAGAGACTTAGTCAGGACACAAGTGCTTCTCAATCTGAGAAGAATGTTTGAATAACCAGTTAGAGCAGACAGGATAGTCCTGCTAAACACAAACTCAGATGAGTGGTATCTCTTTCCAGTATCAAGCAAGCATTACAAAGCTAATCCTATGCCTCTGTTTTTACAAAAATACTTCACAAATATAATGAGTAAACAAACAGCTGCCTCTGAGTTATTTACAGTGCCATTAACCAGTATTTAGGCTTCAAAATTGATCACCAGAGTCAACAAAGTGTTGAACAAACATATCCATGGTTGAGTATTTGTATTTGAGCTTAAGTACACATATATGACTGTGAACGCACGTGTTCAGCCAAACTGTTGAGGCTAATTATGAAGAGACATCAGATTGTGCATTAAATGGCATTTTGATCAAAAAGCAAACAAACTATTCATCCAACCAACTCATACTTTTCCTTATCTCCTTGAATCTAATCTAAACGTTTATTTGGGACTCTTGTCAATGCTTCATATCGAGCTTTGACCTGATCATTTTTTAGCTTTTGGTTTCTCCATTTTAAATTCGTTTCCTCCTACCAATGGTATCTTGTCTAAAGCCTTAGTATCCTTTGAAAGTAGTTTAATAGCAAAGGTTCCCTCCCCACACCCCCGCACCCCTGGAAAAACATGGAAATAGACAGTACACATCCTTGCCCTCAGGAGGGTATCATCAGGAAAAAAAAATCAGTGAGGCTTTTTTCTATTTCAGACTTAATTTTTCATACTGCAAATAAACACCACAAGTGCTTCAGGGGCTGAATTTGCTCCTCTGCAGCGGCGCAAGAGTGCAAGTGAACATGTATTCAGATGGGTGGATACTACAACTTTTCAGTAGGGACTTGAATAAACAACAGACCCAGAAATAACCCAGTGGTAAACCCAAATAAAGGCAAACAGTTTGGCTTTGGCATTTGTGTTTACCTTTTTTAAGGGTCTTTTTCAAAACCTTCAAGGAACGATAACAACCTGCAATCTGGTCTTTTCACATTACATCCACCATCCAGAAACTGAAATAGCAGGAGAAGATCAATTCTTGCAGTACTTGGGCTTTACAAATCATTCCCCTTAGACATTTAAAAAAGGCTCTGAAAATAAATCGGTCCAAATGTGAGAGAATTTGTCCACCTCTTGTCATATGAAGCTTTTACACACAAACCAGTATCTTGTTTGGAACAAAAAAGTGTATTACACAGTTAGGGAACTCGGAGCAACATTGTACTAGAAAATGTTTTTATTCCTTTCCATCTGCCCTCAGAGAGATAGATGAGTCAGCTCAAGGGGGAGTTAGCAGGGTAGATGCTTCGCTAGGCTAATCCAGGTTCCCAAACTCCAATTACATTTTGGTAAAGGCAGATGTAGTGTGAAGAGGAAATGCCCACCTGCCTTCTGCCTACCTCTGACAGGCAGTGAGCAAACAGCCCTTGCAGACTTCTGTGCCTGCACCTCCTTTGTAGTCTCCTGACACCACTTGGGCCCAGTCAAGGTTGATAGCAACCAACGTTTACTTCTTTTTGGTAGATTTTTATGTAGCCTACTTGGAAATTTTTTGCCCTTCTGGTTTGGCTAGTGTCACTCTGGAGTTAGCACCAAAATGTACCTCCTATTGCTTATTGTGACTTTGGACTATGGCAGGAGCTGGTCAGGGGCAGGGAGAGGGTATGCTGTGCTGCAAGACGGCAGCCGGCATAGTGGGCAGGGGTTCCATGCTATCGATATTTCCTACCTTGTGAGTATCACCAACTCTATTAGTACCCCTGAGACTAATACAGTACCCTTGCTGGCTGTCTCACCACGGAGGCCAGGCACTGTACACTTCCCATACAGCCTACTCAGGGAGGAGAGCAGGTGGGGAAGCTCATAGTGCCCGAGTCAGTCCCGTTTCAAAAAAAAAAAAAGCCCCATTTTCTGCGGCTGCTATTCTAGTACTTTTTGTCAGCACTAAACTTTCATGGGATGAAAAGCAAGATTAAAACCAAAATCATTCTTCTGCTCTGTGTAAGAGATTTCAGGTGCAGGGGTTCGTCCCCTGAATAACAAGCTACTTGACTAGAGGCTGATTTTTAACAATGCCGTGTTCTTATATTCAAAAAACCCCAAGCTGCATGCACTGTAGCTACACAGTTTCACTCTGGGTCTATTTTAACAGGGTTTTAAAGCTATTTCACCTGAGTGCCTGCTGATTAGCATGCTGAGTTTTTTAAACCAATCCATTGAATTCACTTCCTTTCTGCGTCCCCTGTGCCCATTCACCTATAGAAATATATAGACAAACAAGGCCACAGGTGCAGAAAATTGGGCCTTTCCTGCTGTTTATTACAATGTTCACCTCAGGGATTTGTCGGGGGTGGGGGTGGGGGTAGTGGGGAGCAGGAAAGAACAAAGAAGAAATACACGCTTTGCAGTAGGATTCTGCTAAAATCCTACCTTCTTTTCCTTGCAAAGTTAAAAAAAAAAAAGGCTCATAGCTGCCAACAAACACAGACATTGAATTATTAGGAGGTGGAATGGGGACAGGACTATATCTTTCACATCTGTGAAGGAATTTTTGACAAAATGCTGCTGCCCAGAAAGCCTGCTCTTCCCTCAGCCCCCCTCCCTCTCCACAGTGTGCCTTCTGGTTATTCTCGGGCACAAGAATTTGCTCTGCCCTGTGGTCACCCAGCCTCCTGCCTGGTTTCAGTCACATAAGCACAGGAATAAACAGCAACCTGCTTGCCATGTCAACGAGGTGCCTTGTGCTGAAAAGGCAAGCCTGGAGAGGTCTCCTCCTGAAAACGCATGGCTCCTATCCAAAAGCGGACACCCTCCCATCCCCATCAGAGACTGCGCTGCCTGAGGGCAGCCCTGGTTCCCCTCCAGGAGCAGAGTGGAGATCCCCCGATGAAGTGGGCTTTGCCCACAGGCAGAATTCAAACCTTTCTTGATGTCAACTGGAACAACTACTGAGCGGGTCAGATATTAAGAATTGCTTTGCTGACTGGATGGGGATGGCGAGTGAGGCAATGCCACCCAGTACTTACCTGGGTCACCCTTTACTGTGCTGAGAGCTATGGAAAAGCAGCACACAGGGTGCTGCGCCAGGAGATGGGTGTGCTGGGGTGTGAGCGTATGTAAGGGTTAAGCTTCATTCTCTGCCTGTGAAGGTGTTTTGGACCGATTTCTACAGCCTAGAAATTCTGCTTGATCTCAATGGATTAGATGAATGCATCTTGTAACGGCTAGACCATGACTCAAAATGCTCACAGTAGATTTAAAAATCAGAGACCACGGATGGGAGAAAGGATGTATTACTCCCAAAATTAATAATGTGTATTTGATGTGTAGAGAGAATAAACAGCTTGTTAGGGGTGGTCTTTCTCATCTGGAAACTGAATCATTTCTACTCAGCATCAGTTCAGTGCCTGTCGTGGTTTAGGCCAAATCGGCCACTGGGGACGTGG
>RSEF01000001.1:87924905-87942798 GCA_003993805.1 Himantopus leucocephalus | reverse complement strand
TTGGTCCTGTTTTACCTCAAACCAGGACAGTGCCTTAATTGGATGACTGCTTTTCCTTAAAGCAAAGTGCTGCTTCTCAGGCTCACTGAGAAGTCTGAGATTGTCAAGGTTGTTTAAGTGCTTAGGCCCTTTGGAAACTACGGTGCACCTGGTCAGACTGAGCTGGCGGTAAAGACAACTGCTTGGGTTGGTGAAGACAGGCGCTCTGCATTTTGCTGTACATCTAGGGTACAAAGCTGACCTGCAGTAACTTACTCCCCCAGGAGTAGGTTACTGCTTCATCCATTCTGTTTTCATAGGCACTTCAAAATGTATGAAGGTTTACAACAGAGGAACACTTTTTATGTACCTATTTAGGTGTATCAATAGGGGTTCATTTATTTTGTTGGAAAGTTGATGCCAAAAAAACCCCTCTGAGAAACCTGGACTGTAAATCCTAATCCAAAGCACTTGGAAGCAGACCTATAGATACACATTTAATTAGAAAACATGCAGGGATTCCCTCCACCCCAAGTCCTTTTTAAACCCTTCTGTAAACAAACATGTCTATTTAGACAGTTTGTTTCTCTATCAATCTGTGAAAAGTTAATACAGTTTTGTGCCATTTTTGTTATGGAAACAGCCCTGTAAAAATACCATATGGTCCACTGAGGCCTGCCCTTCTAACCCCAATAAATACAAATCACCCAAGAATTTATCATTGTAACTTCAAATATGTAGCTAATGTTGTAATCTCAAAAATCCTTCACAAAAAGAAAACAAACCAGCTCCTTTTAAGCCCCTGACTTGTTGCTCTTGACTTCAGCTATTTGTTCAATATTTCAACAATACTAAATAAATGTGCCAGAAATACTTAGCATTTCTGAGTCACCCCCTTGCTATCGTAGATCCCAGACTCTTCAAATTAGTGACTATCTTCAAAAGATTAATGTGATTAATTCTCTTTGTTTCAGTATTGTCTTCAGCATATCTCTTGACAGTCTCCTATTATCAATGCTGTCTAAATCTACCTAATCCTTCTTGATAATTCATTTCTTATCTCTATATCACAGACTGTTTTGGCCGTTCTGTTTTTTACCTTTTCTGACACTGAAAAATTAGTATTATTAATGGCACAAACCACTGTATATTATATCCAGCTTATGCCTGATGTCAGGGTAGATTTTTCTGTTATTTATATTCTGTGTATATACAGCTGTCAACAAAGTTTTAATGATGTATGTTGCAGAAGCGCATTACCTTCCCTCACCTCCTCTGTAATATATGGCAGTTAATTTGCCCTTCATTGCTTATTTATACATATGTATTTCAGACAACCAGAATTTTCTGTAATTCCTTGTGATTTATAATAAAATAGAATAAAAACCTTCAAGTAAAACATCTGTTCTCTAAATGCAAAAAAGGAAGTACTCTGGATATTATGGATATAGTGGGAAATGCGATCAGACAAATTGTATCATTTTATTATTTATCAACAGTATTTCACTAGTGAGTGTCTAGAACTATCTTCATGTCAGGAGACATAGTAGAAAGCAGCCTGATTTCCAACATCACATTAAACTCTGGTTCTGAACTAACTGCTCTTTCAGAGGTGCTCAGAAGTTCTGTTTTAAAAGTGAGTGGCAGTTTTGGTGCCTCTCTTTCTGAGATAGCCATATGACATCTGATTTTTAGAACGTTTTTCCCTGTCAAGGAGTTCCAACATAGAAATGTCGAAATAAAACAAAGCAAAAAATCAAATAGTTGCTTTTGAATAATTTCAGTCTTTACGCCTCCTCTGTCTTCTTGAAGTGTGGGTGAATGGGGAAAAAACCACAATACTGTGCATAGTATCTTCAAGGACATGATCTTGGTTATTAACACATCCTTTTTCTGGTTTTAATTCTCCTCTTAGAGTGGAATAGTGACAGTGGAAGACAAACAACAGTAGCTTAACAACAAGCTAAACCTTGCTCTTCCCAAGGACCAACTGACTCCAGCCTCTCTTTTAGGCTTGTCTTTTGCCTTGCACCTCTTCAACTGCTGGATTTGTGTCAGCGGGACAAAAATAACATAAATGTAGCAACATTTGTACAAAAAATACTTATGATTCTTTTTCCTTCGTTTCCAGGGAGTGTTGCACTAGTAGCACCATGAATGACAGAAAAACAACTTTGAAATTCATTTGAGAATCTGTTCTGTGAGTGCTTTTACTCTCACACAACTGAAAAATGGAAACAGTGCCAGATGGTTCAGCTAATAAATGCCAATTTAAAAAAGGGCTATTTGAGATCAGCCCACACAGTAAACCGTTCTAAAAGCTAATTGTAGGATAAATCAGAAGACTGGAGATACATATATAAAGAAATCACTGTTTACTCAGATAAACTATACAAGTAAAAAAAGATCAGTGAATTTCATTGCAATGCTCCAGGCTGCAAGATTCGGTGTCTGGAGGCTTTGGGGAGAATTCCCAGGTAGCCTGAATGCTACACGTCTGTCTCTGTACCTCCATCATGTTACTTGTACAGAAAGCACATCCACACTGATGTTCAGTGAGAAAAAGGGCTGTGCTAAAGACTGGGTAAGTGCTGAGGGAAAAACTGGTGAGGGTTTCTTAATTCTAGTTTTGTCTCTGTTCTTGGAGCTGTCCTGAGTAGAACTCTTCAGGCACGATGCAGCCCAGACTCGTAACCTTAATGTGTTAAATACGTTGTCCGCTTTGGATTGTTCACTTAGCTTCAGCAAATGCCTTGTATTTTTTCCTGCCTGAGTACAATTAAAATTGCAGGATATTTGCCAGACAGACTGAGACTCTTTCACCACTCTAAGCATCCCTTTGCAGTATTGTGAAGAAAGATCAACCAAATTCACTCTTATTTTCACCTACAATGTATTTTAATTGTCTTTACAGGTCTGTTTGGAGGCAGCTTAATACACAGAGACATGTAGTGAGCTACACTGATATCTGTGTCAGACTGCACTTTCATTCACAAGGAAATCATCAAGGAAAATTGGGGTAGAGTGAATGAATTTATCAGCGAGCTAAATATGGCATATCATAAAAAATAAAACTAACCTATAAAAAGAAGAAGCGACTCCTCAAGAATAGCCGAAAAACACATTCCTCATGCCCGTTAGTATACCTTCACGCGCAAGTCTTAATGTTTTTTACAGGTGGCATACCACCAGGTATGCATAGGAATACATGAGAACAACAAACATGCAGCCTTCTTGCAAATTAACTGGAAACATCTCTAATTATCAAGATCTGATACACAACTGATTATATTCCAGGGAGTCCCTTGAGTAGTGATTTTTAAAAAAGCCTTTTCGCTTTCTCTTCATTTATGAATCCAAGAATAGCGACCTAGTGTAAGGATGTCCCAGGCACAGAAAATAAATGGATAAAGAAAGAAAGAAAGAAGGAAAGAAAAATTAATTTGCGCAGGGGTCAGAATAACAATATGCTTCATAAGTGTATCAATTCTGAAACCATTTAAGAGGTTTTTTTCCCAGTAAGTTCATACTCAAATCTCTGTACACTTATATTTGTGACTTTGTGCATAAGAAAAAGACCTTAACTATACTATATACATCTATTCAAATATAGTCCATTGTAAGAAACAAAAGCAAAACACAAACCATTGATACTTCACCAATGCATCTCTGAGATAAAGCAGATAATATTTTTTTAGATACATTACAGGCTGTAACTTGAATTATTTTTTTCTCACCATATATGTATCCGCTGGTTTTCAGGACAAAAATTTGAAAGGTCACTTTTACCCTACCAGGTTATGACCAAGTACACTCCTTGGTCAAAAAGTACTGCAAAACATTTTCTGTTGGTACTGAATAGCAAATGCATTATTTAGTGTAGTTCCTGTCCTGTTCTTTTTTCAATATAAATTTCTTTGCTCACAACTTAGCCTGTACTGTTTCTATTAAATTAGAAGCACTTTTGGTTTCTCTGAAACTAAATCCTCTAGTGCTATAAAGCAGTGTGCCTATATATGACAATAAATACAGTAGGGGCTTTATTATTTGAAAGGCTTTTTTAAGATAATGACCTCTAAAGTCACTGTCATCCATTTTATGAACAGTTCATCTAGAAAACATATGAACTTGTCAATTCAGAAAAAAAAAGTTGTCTGGACAATTTAGTTGCATCAAATCCCATTCTAACATTAAGTCAGTATCTTTTTATAGATTTCCATACGGGTGAGCAAGTCCCAGAATATTTTTGTAGCTGTGTGCATTTGCACATTCAACACATAATTTTTAGTTCTCTGCATACTCCTCTCTGGGCTTGTTTTCTGGAAACTACCTCAGCAAAACAGTCGAGAATTTAAGAGTGGGTGTGTGGGGGTGTGTGTGTGTTCCACTTATATTTTTTGGAAACTGTTATTTTAGCACTCGTATATATGAACTTATGTGAGCCAAAACTGCACCTGTACACAAACAAAAATTAAATCATATAATTTAGTCTGCCCGAGGAAGTACAATTCACAGACACAGCTCAGACAGAAAATCCTTCACAGTGAATGCACAGATTTTAAGTTATCTGCCAAATAACACATACATCTTAGGAAACCACAATTTAGAACTATCTTGTGTTCTGGAAACCCAAAAAGTTTCTTCTGTTTTTTTTTTTGGTTTTTTTTTTGTTTTGTTTTGTTTTTTAAAAAAAAACCCCATATCTCCATGTCTATTGCTTATTTGTTAAAAGAAAATCCCCCGCTATATGGCTGCAAGGCATGTCTACAAAGGGAAGTTTAGTGCCCCGTCTCCAGCTTCCTCTTCCTCTATACACTCCTGGTCTCCAATTTTCTATAAGCTGCTCTCTTCTCTTTCGAAGGCTCCTCTGCCTCTGTCTCTGATATCCCGTGGACTTATTTATTACAGAAGGGTACCTTTGATGACTTTCCTAGCAGATTAATTGTGTGACTTACTGATTTGCTGGTCACAACTGAGAGTACTATGATGGCAGAGAGTACTTATCTATGACTAAAAGAAGGATTAATTTCTGTGGAAGTTATCCCAGTACACACTTTTGGTGGGAATGAAAAATTTTGACCCTGCAAAGCCTTCATGTGACAAATAACCCCAAAGCCTGTGAGAACCAGGCATGCTAACAGCTTGCAGGGCCGGGTGTGTACGTGGCCGCTACGGGCTTGGGGTTGCTGCAAGTCAAAGTCCATCCTGAAGTACTTAGCAAGAATGGCATTAAGCAGCTCTAATTCGAGGTCCTGTCGTGAAAACATCTCAGACATTCATAAGTTTGTGACCATGTCTACAGGCTGCTGGAAATGTATCTGCCTGACATATCAGCGTGCTGCTGAGGAAAACAGCTTCCTGTGCACTTCTCACGTCTCTCGCCACTCCTGCTGGCTCCTGGGGATTGCCTGGTTGTTACTCATGTGTATGGCCGTGGCTGGGGGGGCACCGGCCCTGCACCCATCGGGGTAGGTGCTGTACAGATAAAGAACAAAAAGGCTATTTCTTAATCTCAAGAGTTAATTGTCTAGTATTTTTGTCCTGGCCAGTGTCCTCTTGAATCTTTATACTATAATGCCACAGTAAAGCCAATGCTAAATTTATGACACAACAATTGGCAGTAGAGGACCAGACAGCAAAACTGTCTGATGGGAGTAAGGAGAAGGTGAATATGGAGAGAGGGGAGAAGAGCTGTACAGTAGGGCTTGCCTCTAACCTGAGCCTTAGAAGCAACACTGTATTTCTCGGCTTGTCAAAAAAANAAAAAAAAAAAAAAAAAAAAAAGGAGGGGGGGGGGGGGGGGGGGGAAGGTTTTGCAAACCAGGATTAAGCTTCAGGTAAAATGCTTTCATTCCCTGCCAGCTGGAAGGAGGAGGAGAATGTTATTTGGAGATAAAATAAGGAAGTGATAATCTGCTGCTTGTATACAATCCATACTACTATACTACTTTCTTTGACAAAGAAAAACCCCACATTTGAGTAAAGTTCCCTCTGCCTAAGAATTCCATATACTGTAACTATTTGTTTGCTTTTTTTTTTTAACAACTCCCTTTTCCACTCCTTGTGCTGTGCAGTAAATGCCACCACTAATGAGATAATATCAGTGTGTTTGAGAGCAGACTGATCCTGCTGTTTTCAAGCAGTTTCAACTTCTCGACAGTCAGGAGCCTGCCTAATGTTTTGTGGCTGCCCCTGGTCATTGACATGGTACAAACTGCCTTATCTCCCTGTGGGAGGGAGGTCATTGCCAAACCCATGGCTACTTGACTGAGGAAGAAGGCAGTCTGCAGTGATTCAAACACAGAGCATAAGCCAAGCAGAGGGCTTATAACAAATAGCCTAAAATAGCTCCAGTCTGAATGTGTTTCAATTTTTCTCTGCATGTCAGCGGATGACATGCATTGTCACAGTGCTATGTATGATTCAAGAGGCTCGCTTAAGTATTTTACAGTAAAAAACCCATTGTTTAGGATTTCTGCAACTTGGGCGCTTTCTCAAATATCCTTCTTTACTTTTTGCAAAGCCCTTTCAATGACCCTTTTTGTGTCAATGTAGGGCTCAGCTCACAAATCAATTGTTCTATTTTTATTTCCAATATTACACTTCCTTCCAGAGTGCTCACAGGACGATGCTGTGCATTTTGCCACCAATTCTTGCTGAGTTCCACAAGATCTCCCTCACTGGGCCCAGGATTGGCAGGAAAGTGGAGTGAGTAGCAGGAGTTCAAGCAGTCCTAGCCCTCTCCCCTCTCACTATTAGGTGTAGAGCATTCATTTGTGAGATCTGATATTTACCAAACTGGAGGACCGTCTGTGTAGCTGACCATCTGGGATGTCACACAAATGAGCCCAGGAGAATTTGTGGCTTATGGATGCAAGGAGCACTGAGCATACTGCGCATGTAAACCGGAGCTGGCCTGTATTTCCCAGGGAGCCCAGTTCATCCAGAGCTCCCCCCGACTCTGCCCACACTTGGCCAGGTTCATCTGTCTGTCACTTCCCAGGCCCATGACTCACCATGCATGAGCAGCATAACTCAAAATGCCAAATTTCTTTCCAGGATCTCCCATTAACAAGGCTTTCAAGAGCACTGGACAAAGTCTCAGATACATATTGCCCACCCCCTCATCCGCTGCTTCTGGTGCTGCTCGGCTCCTCAGCTCTTTATGGGAACAGAGGGTCTTTCTGTGGAACTCCTCATAGAGCATGAGGACCTTCAGCATGAGTACAGATGGCACAACAAGAGCCTACTTCTTTTTGCATTTTGCCATGTGTTAGTCAAGTGCCTTGCTGTATAACTGGAGCTCTGACATACTACTGCTATACAACAAAGCAATATGCTACAGTAAATACTAAGTTGCTTCTGACCTCTGTATAAGGGAGATATTGATATTATGGACAACAAAAGCAGACAAAAACTTGCTGCAACAGTCAACTTTTGTATACAGTATCACAGACACTATTACTTAAGACTGAAGTCTGCTTCTGAAGGAGTATCCTGCTTCCATTTAACTCACCTGGAGGTATACATTATTAGCCAGGGATATACGCTGATCATACATACAATAATTTTTAATCTCTTAGTCTGCCTGGAAAGCTTGAACTACAAAATTGTGTCTTAACTGATTTTCTTCCTCCCTCCTTACATTTCAACTTGTTTCCCAGGAGCTGAATACCAGTGATGTTCACTGCTTCAACAACTGGAAACAAGTTGTGAATGGAAACATTTCTTATGAGAAGAACAAAACTAAAAAAAAGAGCAAAAGCAACTGTTACTCCAAATTACATGGAATTTGTAGTATAAGGTTACCATTGCTGCAAAGCACACATGCTTCACGAGCACTGAGAATTTCACCTGTGCCATGCCTGCAGCAGTTAAAGGAAGGGACTCTCACTTTATAGATATGGCACTGGGGTATGGAGAAATTAACAGACCTGCTCATGGTATTCTCTCTTTCGAGATCTCTCTTTAGTCATAAACCACCCGCTTCTACCAAAAGACGTTAATTTTCTGTTATGATACTAATTCAAAGGAATTATCATGCATCATTCAAAAGAAGAGAAATAAGCCAGTGCAAGGCCATGGGGTGGGGTGCGGATCAGGGTACTGGTGTCAAGGACTTAGAGAGTGAAGGTCCAAATCACAGCTCCAGTGCTGGTCCCCTGTTTGCCTGTGGGTCAGTCACTTAGGGTTGCTAAAAAATGGGGATCATAGTAATCCCATACCTTACCATCTCTCCTGAGGGTGCTTAGGGCTAAAATAAAGGGTGTGGGTATGTGCCCACACCACAGCCCTGCCTATCTCTGGTGGTGTTTCCTGGCACACCCATCCCTGGGACTGAGGCTCCTTGTGGTGGGGCAAGACACCTGTGAGGTGCGACTCGGAGAGGAAGCCCAAGGCTGTGTGTTTGCTGCTGGAGAGGAACAACAAAACTGTTTTGAGTCAGCTGCAGGTGGGGAGTTGCCTTTCTCCTCTGTTTGAGGCACCAGCAGCTGCTGCTCTGCTGCTCACAGTGCTCATGGCCTTGCTGGGGAAACCCTACCGGCAGCTCCAGCCCACTATGGCGGAGAGGCACTTGTTGCTCTCCAGGGAGGAAGAACTCCACTTTCTTTGCAGTATTTTTGCCTTGCTCTTTGCCAAGCATGACTTGTTGCTTTGGTGAGTGGTGCTTTGGTCCTCCCTTTCCCACTGGCATTGCTCTTCTTGAATCTTATAATTTAGGGACAGACTCATTAAAATCTCTGCCTACCTCTAACAGTGGAGAAACTCAAGCCCTGAAAAAAAGACTAAATATTGGGCCAGGAGCCCTCTGTGCTGAAATTTACTGAATCTCCCTGATTCTATAGCAGAAAACACGTCATTAAACTGTCATGAGCAAAAAAGCAGTATTGTCAATTCACATTTCTCGGAGACTCAACTGAAACTCCCATCTCAGTGCAGACAAAAGATGTAAGTGAGGTGCAGTATGCCCAAGGTGATTGTATTCTTCCTTTGGGCAACGTTCAAATGTTTTCACTAGTGTGTCCTATGTAGAGACCTTGCTGAAGGGACACTGATTTTTAAAAAGCCAGCAATTTATTTTAAAGGTTTTCTTTTTTCCTCCATCTTTGTGCCAAAAAATAGATTGTTTCCTTACATAAAAGTAAGTAGAAAATACCACAGAGAGCGATAAGGCACAACAACCTTTTCGGTATGACAAAGAGTAGTCTTTACTGCTCTTCAAAGGTACAGAAGTACCATCTTATGAAATTATTATAACCTACAAGAAAATAACAGCCTGGTCAGAAATTTATCCTCCTGTTTAAAGAATTCAAGTAAACCACTCTCATAAATAGGTTTTAAATCACATTTATGTTAACAAAATGACAAGTTTACATCAAATCTCAAGCTCATCACAAATAAACAGGAGGAATTAAAAAAAAAATCCATCAGTAGAATCAAAGCTGAATTAACATGATGGCACAGTCCTAAATAAATGTGCTTCGCAATACATTCTTCTTTGAAAGAGAGTGAAAGAGAGCAAGAGAGACTGCAAGCTGTGCATTTACCGTGCACTTAAGCAACTGTAACAGCATAGTAAGAGTTTGTATTTTTTCTGGCACAGCCCTTGTCATAATCCCATTGCATACTTTCAAATGTATTTTTAAATTGCTCAGCTTCTGTTAACAGATTCTTTCAGGACTGTGTTATTTAAAAGGTGAATGCAAAACTCACAGAGCTTGCAACGTCTACTCTGACACATGAAGGATCACTAAATCACCCCTTTCCAAGTGAAAATAAAATTAGAAATAACTGATACCAAAAAAGGAAGACAGTTCCTGTGTTTAACTCCAGAATGCCAAGATGATGCCAAATATACCACAAGACTCATTTCTATTAAAAAGATACTGACCAAAAAAGAAAAAAAAGTGTTTACCTTGCCTGACTTTGCATGGGTAAACATTCCTGCATCTAGTGTAAGGAGCTATATTTAGGAAAGTATCCTTACCAGGAAACTAAGTAGGCTTCAGTGACACCAAAACAGTCCTGGACCTTACTGTGTTACTAGTGAGGTGGACAAAGTCAATAGGAGCTCCACCTGCCTCACTGAGCTCAAAGCCATACCCAGAAACTGCACCCTCTCTCACCCCCACCATGGGGTAAATCCTCCCTTCCAGGCTGCACAGATAGAGGAGGGATTCTAAAGCCATATCAAGCCATACCAATTATTTAAAAAGGAACAGCATTATTGAAAAAATGTTATACAAGCAGTGGTAAACCTCAGTGGTCTGAGTTTCAGACAACAGAAAATCCCTTTGACAAGTAGTAAACACACTAAAAATAGTACTTGGTTCTTTTTAAAGTCAGCTTAAAATAATTCTCTTTGCTTTTTGTATCCTGTTTTGCAGTTTCATATAAAGGTGCCCAGCAATCTTTTACCAGCAATAAAAATGACTAAGGTCTTATTCTGCAGCTTGGTGTGGAGCCTAATGCAAATACAGAATAGAATGCAAATAGATCATAGGACTATCAAGTGAGGACCACATCTCAAGAGCAAAATTCCAGCCTGTGAGAAATTCCTACATCTCATAGTGAGATTTTGATGCACCAAATGTATCTAGGAACAGAAAAATACTAACTTTAATATCCTGAGCAGCCAAGGCAGAAAGGATAAAGATTAATCAGACTGCAATGTCATTTAATTAATCTCAGCAATAAGTTGCCCAGGACAGGCTGAATTCTGAATCATTTCCATCTGGTTAAAGACTGCCATCTCCTAGGCACCCTTCCCCTCCAGGTCTCAGCTATCACTGGGAAGACATCACCCTCTGCTAATAAGAGAGAGAAAGTGTATCTCTTTCAACACTACGCTTGAAGAATGGGACTGATCTCATCTCCTTTATACTTGAGCGAGACATCTAGACTCCCTTAGCAGTCAATGGAGAGAAAAAAGTACTTCCAGAGAAAGGCTCATCTGACCTATGTCAGACGCATGCTTTAGGATGAATTATACCTCAAAAATAGATTTTTTTTCTACACTGACAATACAGGGAGCTAGCTCAGACTTAAATTTACATTCAATAAATTCTATCATAGGTTGGCTAGTTCCCTGCCTTGTTCCAATAGAGGATGCCGTCTGCAAGATCACTGTAATCTGGATTTATTAGGTGCTCAGAGCATGCGTGAAATCAACACCTGTCTTGTATTAATTGTGGAAGCCTAGCCCAGTCATTGCACTGGCTCTTCTGAGCGTGGACCTGAAACACACCTCTCCTTGCTCCTTCAGTTTTGGTGGTGAGGGAAAAACTGTTCCTCTCTTGAGGCAACTGGTCACACGCTTGCAATTAACCCTGAAATCTAGCTTCCAGTTAGTTATAATAGGTGTAAAGAACCTGGTTTCTACACCTCCCTTCCGGTGCAGTGGTTTGAAGGAACATTACTTGTGCACTCTTTAAAGTACTCCTTTCTTTGCATCCTGCTACCCCCTGCTTTCAGTCCCAGATGGTGATCCCCAGAAGAATGAATGGCCTTTCTTCCTCACCAGACTGGCAATCTCCAGACATCTTTGAGACTAGGAAAATTATTATAAAGTGCAGGTTAATGTATTCTTTTGAAAAATTTTGCTATTTTGGAACATACATTAGCAAGTACATTTAATAAAACATCCTATATGTTGCAAAGCTTTGACATAAGTTGTTCTCATTTTCCTTTCACTTTGAAGTTGTTGCTTTATCATTTTTTTTAATATAAATTCTGTAATTTTGACAAGAGTTTCCTTTTCGTTTTGACTTAGCAGGCATTCTACCACAACAAGGGATTCTGTGATCCTAATCTTCTAATGTAGTTACTGAGTATCTCCAAAGTATACTTGTATTTCATTGCTGTATCTCCAGTACAGCTATAGCTATACTTAGTTACCCCATATCTAAAATCTGATGTGTTCTTTAGTTTTCAGTTCATTAAGGTTCACTATAGCTTTTCTACTGAAACTAAAGTAATGTCTCCATGGTCATAAAAGTAGTAAGCTGGAAGGACAAAAAGCCTTTGAATATTTGGCACAGCAGTTTGTTTTTTAATATTCTCCTTGTGTGTAAATTTAAAAGAGAAATATACTATTTATGGAAGCCTTCAGCTAAGAAAGTAAACAAAGCCTCTTTTAAGTATAGCTCCTCAGCCAACTATAATGCAGATTACGAAACAAGGATGGGAAAACACTAATGTTATACTTACTGTGCAATAGGCAATCATACATTTTGGATAAACAGCAGAATTACCATAAAAGCCAAGATCAGTGCCTTTATGGGATACCTGGTGTCACGGTCTGTCACTCAGACTTTCCCTGAATGCTGAAAATACTTTGGAAATCACACTGGTTTCAACTACTGCATGCTGTGGCTGTAGAATACAAAACCTCAAGCAGCCATTGTGTATGAATTTTCACCCCAAAACAGAAAATGTGAAGAAACCTGTTTGGAAACAAACCATTACCCTGTTTAGCCAAGACTGATCAGTTCTACGTGACATGTTTGTCTGCCTGAACATTGTTCAAATTTCCTTTACATTTTGTATGAACAGACACAGACTTTTGTTATCCCTGATACTAAATGTAGCATGGAAATATAAGAACCGAAGGGGACTAAAACACGAAAATAATTGCAATGGATTTTAGATTTCTGAAATAAAATAGAATGATTAGTAGAATGAATATGCTCTGTGGGAGACTCTCCAGTATTTTACTAATTAGTGCTTGACTAATACAAAATGTCACAATATATCTGTTAGAAATATGCTTTTTTTAATGCACTTTCATTAACTTGAAAAGAAGAAATGACACAGAAAGCTGGGTCTACAGCTCAGACCTCCCATCTTTCTGTCTGAGTGTCATAATGAGCGAGCCATAGAGTCAGAGTCCTGCTCATCTTGCCTCTCTTCAGAGCTCATTACTCCTGCAACCCTCCACACCAGCTCACTTACTAGGTTATCAATCAGAATCAGGTTTCCTCTCCCTAGACCAGAGTCCAGGGGTCTCCCACCTTCTCCCTGAGTTATCTGCAAAACTTGAGCGTTGCCTCCTCCAGTTACGCCTTGAAAGAAAATGGTCCTAGCTGTTGTTTCATATTGAGCTCAGAGTTGTTGCTATTCTCCAAGGACTCTGCTGGCACAGACCACAGGGGCTTGACAGATGGGGAATCCTCTTCCTCCATGAATATCAAGAGATTTTAGGCACTAGAGAGATACCTAGATGTTCAGCTGCTGAGGCAGCACTGCTGTCAACCATATACAGTAGCAGAATTTTGGGTATCCGAATACATTTTCATAATCAAATATAGGTGCTCTTGATGGAAAAATATTTTGTCTGCCCTATTGGGTTATCTACTTAGCTCTGCAGAACTCACGGTCTGGATGAATTGAACTCACTGTTAACCCTAGACCGTTGTTGTCATTTTTCAGATGGGGATGTTGAGTGACTTGCCTGTAGAAGAAAAGTTCAGGGACAGAAGCAGTGAAGGAAATCATCATCTCCTGCTGCCAGCTTTCAGTCCTAAAGTTATTTCAACTTTCCTCCTCATCTAGCAGCTAGTGAAGCACAAACATATAATTACGGGAAATACTGTACTTAACCATAAATCTCTGCTTCAAACCAAAAGGGCACAGAGCTTTCATTTCTATGTGACTAAAAGGCTGGAACAAGAGCACAACTATTAGAGAATCTACCTTTAAATCAGTTTCTGTCAGTGTGCTGTGCTTGCTTTTTTGGTCTAACCCACAAATTTGTACCTGTATGGTTAGCCAAAAACTGTACATTATTTACCAACATCAGCATTAAAACTCAAGGATCTGGCAGTGCTCCATCTTGGAACTAAAGAGCTGATGCTGAATGCTTACTTTAAGAAACATCACAACTATGCCTGAGAATACTGCTCCTTGTATAACTCCACATATAAGAAGTTGAGATCAAATAGAGATTTCTTAAAGCTTTTGAATTTTTCATTTATGAAATTGTTTTTTGCTTGTGAGAAATTGAGTATTCTCAAACACAAGGCCTGATTTTGGAAAGCATTTCACACCTTTGTTCCCACTGAGGTATCTACTGGGGTTACTTTAGAGCCCTCCTTCACCATAGTATATGAACAATTGAAAATTTTGCAGAAAAGATAACAGTAACAGTATCGCTTTCCTGCTTCATTTTTTAACACAGGCAGACTGCAGAAGAAATGCTGATTGTAGCACAGCTCTGGTTTTGTTATAATTAAGGTGGGAAAGCCCTAACATTTAGGCTGAAATTGGGCTGATTTTTAACTGCCTAAAAACCCTTGAGGTTTATTAAGCTTACACTGCAATTTGCTGGCATCATGAACAACAGGAAATGGTGTCAAGTTGCGCCAGGGGAGGTTAGGTTAGACATTAGGAAAAACTTCTGGACTGAAAGGGTTATCAAAGACTGGAACAGGCTGCCCAGGGAAGTGGTTGAATCGCCTTCCTGGGATGTATTTAAAAACCATCTAGATATGGTGCTCAGGGACATGGTTTAGAAGTGGGCCTGGTAGAGTTTAGATAATGGTTGGAGTTGATGATCTTAAAGGTCTTTTCCAGCCATAACGATTCTATGATTCAAAGGTCAAAATAATCTGAGCAGGGTTCTCCCACCAGTCTTCACTGCAAATCAACTTCCGTCTCGTCCTGTCTTCAAAGGGGCAGGTTTGATTTGTGTTGGGATTATTCTGAATGTTCCTGGAGTTCGAGCCATGGCTCGACTGTTTCTTACCTGACCTCATTGATTCCAGCTGTTGGAAAAGTAATGATAAAACTATTATGGGAGACACTTAGTGTGTGAACACTCTCAGTCTAAATCAGATTGCAATGTATACTAACACAACATTGGGGTAACATTTCCAGCCAGCCTGTTGAGACAGATCCTGCATGGTTCAAGTGTAGATACGCTGTCTTTGGAAGGTGAACTGTAGCCAGTCCCAGAAAGCTCAATAAAAGCCATAAGTGATGAACTCCATGCAGACAGCTACAACCAACTCCTGCTCAGGAAGCTGGGATTTTGCTGAGGAGATGTAATACATTTGGAAGAGGAAAGTAAAGTACATATGCGAAAGCTCACTGGAAGACTGTTGGCGTGGGGGAATTGAGAGGAGGCAGGGTACAGAGTGGTGTAAAAATACAGAGGCAAGTAGCCCTAGGGAGGCATTTTTGGGATTGGAATGCAGGAGTGCAAACAGAGGTGGTGGGAGAGAAACTGGAGGCAGATGAAGTGGTTGGCAAAGTCAGCAAGTGCAAGAAGCCTGCCAGTGGTGTATTTTTCCCTTTAAGTGTGCTAAAATCTAAGAGAGATGACAAGGAAAAGGGGAACTGTCTGAACTCCCAGAAATGCCAAGATAGGAGACACAATGCTCGTGCATCAGGCAGAGAGCTGACTGCAATGAAAGGCAAAGGATGACTAAAACATCTTTTTCTAGATTCTATGAAAATACTCCTCTGACCTTGTTTAAAATACAGAAAATTTACTGTCAAAAACCCGAAGCAAAACAAAACCAAAGGCAGATTCAAGCTTGCCTGCTGATAGCACATTCAGTTCTGGAGCATCAAGCTCTGTAAAACCTTCTGCAGCGAACTCATCTGGTGAGCATGCCAGTAATTCCCAGGGACTGTGACTTTCCAAGGGGTCACAGTTAAGGTTCTGTTGGTATATGCCAGGACTCCTCATTTTCTATTTTTTCAGAGGTTTAAGTTTTGCTGAGCAAGGCATTTTGGAAAGGCATGAGAAACCACCGGGCAATTTTAACTCTGTGTTAACAAAGATTTTTTTTGTCATTGAATATAGAGGATTTGCTTTAACTGTGTCAGACTGTGTGTTGGAGAGGAGTTGCAGAGGGGAAACTATGCATTTCCGAGGGAAACTCTCAGACTGAAGCACTCCACAGAATACTAGAGACTGAACTGTGTGATAAAGGTAATATACAGAAGAGTTCAGGGTGGGTGAGTGCATCTGCAGGTTTCTGTATCTGCCCACCTATCCTTCCATTCCTTTTTCTGAAGAAGGAGAAATCCATGGGTAGAGAAGATCTCAGCACTCTCTGGAACACAGTTTATACATAAAAATCTTAGATATTCACTGTGAACTCAGGATAGCTGCATATTTTCTGAACTGGATATTTACAGATGTTATATCCCTCAGATCCCCATAAGCCGCACGTGAATATGTCATCTGATTCTTTTAAAAGCATGAAGAATCATTGGCTAAGCATATCTGCAACCTGGTTAATGATTTTGTTAAAATGGCTTAAAGTCAGTTATCTTTTTGATTAGGGCATTGTCCTCTAATATAAAAAGTCTAAACCATCAATATATTTTTGAATAGAATATTTTTTATTTTTTCTTTTTTTTTTTTTTAAGTTTCAGACAGTCTTCTGAATTGCAAAAAACACAAAGAGCTGTTTTGATTATGCTGGTCTGGTTCCACTTTAGGGAGTTCCTTTAGCTGCTGAGCTACATACTAACTTGACTGGACCTCCTTCACCCTTTGCCACGTGCTTACATTCATTGTTCTGTTGTTCAGAGACAGCTTTCAGTTACAGAGTGTAAAGTTGGGGTACCTTGTCTTTGACAGGCTTATCCTGAACTTAAGAGAAATTTTAGTCTCATGGTATTTAAAGGGTTCTTGTTTGTCTTGTGGAGCATTTTTTTGAAAGGAAAACAGGGTCTAGCAGCTAGGTCAGATAAAAAGATGTCTCACAGAGAGATGATGGCATTGTTAGTGGACAGTTATAAGGGATGACCTGGCTATAGCAGAAATTTCTTTTCCATCATCCATCATGTAGTGGTTAGGCTGATGCTCCAAGGCATGAAGAGGCATGAGGCACATGTCTGATTTTGAGAAAATGCTAAATGATGTGTTCTAGCTACCCATAAACTATCTAAACCTGCACAATACTTCCACTTGATAATCTATGTGGCACTAACTTCCACAGATGTATGTTTATTTGGGGAAATAAAGAATATCCTTAAACTGCCTTTAACTTTACTTCTTATTTCATTTCATTGCATAAACTCTTCAGTCTATAGAAGCATACAATTACTTATCTAAATGGGGCATTATTTGTTTGGTTGTTTGTTTTGGTTTTGGGTTTTTTTTTTTTAATAATTTTTTAATAATGCTTCCAGGCACAAGAGTCTGCTTCTCAAAAACGCAAAATTCAGTCTTGCTGCTGTGCCCTAACCAAGCTACAGATTCAAGTTACAGAAATGAAGTCTTCAGCTACAGAGGCATAGGAATTAAAAAAGTACTCGTGTAAAATCATGTCACAAAATTTCTCACAACTGGACATATGCAAATAAAAACAAAGCAATATTTACAGCAATATACACATAGAATAAATCAAAAAATGAACTAGAAATGGAACTTGACTTACTACAAAAGTATATATTCTATGTCTGCATATATTTATAGATACACACATAGAATATATATTGTGTCTTGCGAGAAGAAAGTGCTGACAGTCACCTCAACTTCAGATGTCCATTAAAGACTCAGAGAGAGAAAGAAAGCACTGTTCTGATGAAGTACTGAGCATAAGATTTCTAAACTGCTTTTGCCATGCTGTCCATGAGGTTAAGATCCTGGGATTATAGGTATTTATAGAGTGTTGGTTTACTATCACGAAAAATGTTACTCTTCTCTGGGTGAATCACAGTATTTTTCACTTACACTGGGCACATGTACAGACAATTAGCCTAAAAAAAAAGAGTTTGGGAACTTTACCTCCACCCAGTTCTCATCAAATCTTAACATATCATTTTTGTTTTTTCCTGAAGACTGTTAAGGAAAGATGAGTGTACTTTCTTTGCAGTTCCTGCCCATGACCCTGTACTGCCTCAGTCCTACTTAGAATCACAGAATCATAGAATTGTTAAGGTTGGAAGGGAC
>RSEF01000001.1:87890488-87924805 GCA_003993805.1 Himantopus leucocephalus | reverse complement strand
CGGCAAGTTGAAGTCCCCCACGAGGACAAGAGCTCGTGATCTTTTTTTTACTTCTTTTCCTCAGTAGGAAAAACTCCTAATACTTTTCAGCACTGGTACAGCTCCACTGGCTGCAGCAGTAATGGAATCTGAAACCCAAGAAGGTGAAGAGTTGTGTTACACAACACTGCACACCATGCGTGCTACCAGACTTGCACTGGGAGGGAAACATGCAGCCATATTTTTCCCAGGACTTGTTTCTGCAAAAAAATGACATTAGGCTAGGACACATGAAGAAATAAGGCATCAAACACTGTTTGGAGATTGGTTACAGACAAGGTGCTTAGGATGCATCCCATTTTATGTCAGCGATTTCAAAGCTGGGTGTCCAATGTAAATGAGTCAGGTGGGCTTTTTCTGCAGTTAATAGAAAGAGAGGTACCTCAAAGGAACAGCCACCTTATCAGCCTTAACAGCCACCACTTCTGGATAGGCTGAACAGCATTTCCAAGGAAACTGTCCTGCTTAGTCAACTGATTTAACTAAGACTTCTAACTGTTTGCTGTGAAACCTTTAACAGCCACTTGCAGGAGCTTGGCTCTGTCAGCCATGGACAGGAGCCTCCACAGACCAGCCAGACTTCTTGGCTCTGACCTCACCCAGGTGAGAGCCAGGCTCCAGCTCCCATTTGGGCTCACAGAGATGTAACCTGCTCTATATTGGTCATTTCCCTGAAGTACATTTAAATATCTGGAAATGGTATACAGCAATTTAAAATATCTGTCATTTTTCAGACTGATAACTTCTATCATACACACAAGATATAACTTCTACTTATCTCAAAATCTAACTTTTTTCAATTACACCACTGAAACCTAAAGAGTTAACTCTATGCATGCAAAAAGGCTAAACAGTCATTTTGCAAATATACTTGATCTCCCTACATCCTTTGCAAACACAAAAGTTATTTTCCAGGGGCTGTCATATTCACTAATCAGTTAAATTTCAAACTACTACTTTTGGCAAAGGTCAGTAATAGTTAAAATGTTCACGCACACCAGCATAATTTTCCTCAAGCTTTAGCATATGCCTTTGGAAAGGGCAACAATTTTTCTCCTACGTGTAAGGGACACTTCTGAAAATTTGAGGTCAAACAGATTTGTTACTATGATCAAAGCTGAAACTGGCAATTTTGACAACTTTACTGAGCAGAATGCAGCTTGCTACTAGCAAAGGGTTTTACAAATGAAATTAGAGTCTCACAAAATGTGCCTTTATGCAGCCCATAAAGGAAAGAGTCCAAACTAAGATACTCCTTTGATATTAAAAACAGAGAAAGCCTTATGCTACTTGCTGCATGCCCTGAAGACCATATAAAAGATAAAAATCAACAGCTGGAAGGCATCCTGCCTTCCTGCAAGGCTCTCCATCCTACATAAGCGTGGTCATGAATGGGACTAAGGTCATGTTTTAATAAAACCCCTGGCAAACATAGAACATATTGCTAGAAGGTAATTCTGCTGTTTGCAGTAGTCGTTTATGCTCCCTGTATCACCCCTCCTTGGAGAATGAAGAATACAGTTGCAGGAAAAGCGTTCGCTGAACTGTGGAGTGCCAGTTTAGAAGCTGTGGGGTCATTCAAGAATGAGGAACAAAGATTTAAATTTTCAGAGGAAAATTTTAGTGGGATGGCCAGGAATCAGCACAGAGGCTTCTCAGATTGGACATTCAGTTACCCCGAGACCTGTCCTTGGAGCCCAGGGATGCAGACTAGACCATGTCTTTCCACAGCAAAACCATCCTAAAGCTTTACCGCTAAAACTACTTCAATGTTGATGCTTTGAAGACATTTCCCCCTCTCCTGTATGTAATCCTGGAGATGGAAGATCAAAAAGTATAACCACCTATCTAGTAATTTTGCAATCACTGTGAATACAAGTTCTCCTAAAGTCATTCAGACAGATTATATTGGCACAGCCCTACTAACTACTGCATCTGAAGACCGTATTTTTCTTACCCACCTCTATAAATCTGATTGAAAATGAATTTAGTTCCCTTCTTTTATTGCCTTTTAATTCAGACACTTGCTCTGACAGACCAGTGAAACAACCTGTTTTCCCTTTTGACATCATCACCATTGCTTGTTGGGGATCAAGATTAATGTTCTAGAGCAGTCATGGGCAGTCACCACAGCCTAACCGAACCAGGAACCTCAGAACAAATGCCTCCAGGAAGGAAATGAATGAAACTACTGCTCAGAGAATCAATTGATATTTTCCATGAGACAAAAAAAAAAAAAAAAAGANAAAGATCTCATACTCAGGAAACTAAAAAGGCAAGCTCATGGTATTCTGAGCTAAAAACCATGAATGGAGGGGAAGTCCATCTTTTAGCACAAGCATTATAGTGAAGAAATTCAAGTCAGAAGAGCTATCCTTTCCTCCCAATCTCTTTAAATGACAAAATCATGTGCAAGTCAAATTCTGCAGGAGAGTACACCTGTGTTGTCATAAACTTTTGAGTAAGTGCAGAGAATTTCCTGCTTTGGTCTTGGAAACCCCGTTATTTGTCATCTAAAGAGCACATGGGAGGCTTTTTTTCCTTCCCTCTATTCTTATGTGTCATTTGGTTGAGATATGTACAAAATTTTCCAGGCTTTTTACACCAGAAGTTTTTGACCAAGTTCCAGCTGACTCCCTTCGTTTAAAATGTTTCCCCTCTTGTATCTGTTTGGAGTTTGCTGAGGTTTTATCCTGACTGTTCCCAGAGTTTCTGGAGAGTGCCTGGTTATGGCTGCGTATTTTTTCCAGTTTATTTTTCCTTTTTTTCCTCTCTGCACTAACAGTCTTTAAGAGGCCAAAGATACTCAGAGTAAAATGTCACCATTCTTAAAAGCTTAAATAAACTATTTATTAGAGGTAGACTAAGTACTCTGGAGAAATTTATTTGCCCTGGCAATAATATTTATAAATGTCCTATGAAATATTATGACATTGTACCAGTAGCACTGCAGTTTGCCTGTGAGGATTTAGTTCCAATCAGCAAGTGCACTTAGAAGGGAGAAATACTTCTGTGCAGGGCCAGTGAAGTGTGCAGGCAACACTTGGGAGAAGATGAAAAGGCCATAAGTACAGTCTTTTCTTTGACACTGGCAATAAATAAATCTAGAAGCTCAAGAAGAAATGCAGTCATTTTACGGTGCCCATCAAGTGAATCTCTGCTGCTTGTAATAGACAGGTCTAAGTGCAGCATGGCTGAAACAGGGAGCTGAGCTCCTCAGCCACAGGATGGTGAAGGCTGCAAGACTATCATGGGAGGAACACAGATACCTATTGAACATAGGGGAGGCATGGGCTGCTCTTTACGTTTCTTTTTTTTTTAACCAATGTACCGAGGCAGGAACAACAACAGAAACCCAGCAAGTAGGTTTTCCAAACAAAACTGCTATTTTAAGAACAGTAAACTTCATCAATAGTTTGAGGGTTGAGGGTAGGGAGGGTTTAGAAGTAAAATACATGTTTGCAGGCAAACGTGTTAAGTTCCAATTATTTAAATGCTAATAACTTGAACAATTCTTCCAAATGACATAGAAGCCAAAATCTATTTTGCTATAAACTGTAAAGTTGTTTTAAAAGACGGCTCATGTTGGTGATGAGATATTTGTCCTCCACCACGGGACAGATAAAAACTTAGCCAAAAAAAAAAAAAAANATCAGAAAACAGCTTATATCCTCATCTTTATTCCCACTCAAGAAAAAGTTAAATGTAATAACTGTGGCACAAATACAAATATCTCCTTGGGATTTAAACACAGAAACCATCATTTGTAAGATCAACAGGTGTCATGCAGAACATATATTTCCAAACATCAACTCACTGAAACTACAAATATAAGGTCATTCCATTTATGCTTCATTTGATTTACATATAATTTATTAGTTCACTGCCTATACTGTACTATTCTGCATTACAGTATCTCTGCATAAAATCCGCATTACTTTGTATAAACGTTATTCCACAGTACTAGCCAAGCAATTATTGTGAATGCTTATGCATTCATTCCAAGCTTTCACTTAGGTATCTCATGCACGTAAGCCGACAGGTTGAGATTCTTAGTTTTCAGATGAATAGTAACTTTCACAGCTATATTCAGTAGAATTCTACTTAGGATTCTTTATGAGAGCAAGATGGTTGAATACGGAGAAAAGAAACAAAAGAAAATAATTTGAATGACGTGTAAAAACTTTCTTTCTATAATACCAAATTTGGTATGTGTAAAGTCTTCAATAACATATACCTAAAAAATTATATCTAAAGAAATCTGGATGAGAAAAAAAGTATCTGTAAAGTGGATGCTGAATTCTGTTCTTTCCCTCTTCTGTTGTGTTTGCTTTATTCCAACTCCATTGTGATAATGCTGCAGAGGCACAAGACCGACACAATGATACAAAAAGCCCACAAACCCCAGCCCCTTTGGTACTTCTGTCATAGTCTTTTAGACCAGCGCAGCAGACTTCAAACAATGTTTTTAAGTTTCCTTTATGCTTCATTTTTGAGCCAGATTTTTCTTTTTTTTTTTTACTGACCCCTAATGCTTTGTGCACAAAATTCTAACATACAAAAACTAGAAAGCCCTGCTGAGCTGTGGTTAGGAGCAGGTCCCAACAATGTGCAGATCACGGGGTGTGTCATGATTTTCATCTTGGCAAGTACATCAAGATTATCTCCTCTAGGGAGTGGTCCTGGGCATGAACCTCTACAAACTTGGCCCAGGTTTCCTGTTTATAACTGAATAAGGTGTCTTTTGTCTAGTTTGCAAAACAAGCACAGAACTAGCCACTGCTGATCTTTAACGTGCACTTCCCAGTCACACTTCTCACACTGCACAGCTATCTGCTCTTCTGTGGTTATTTGTCAGTGCCATGTGAGTGTAAGTAGGTGGGTACAGAATAATTTTTTTTCTCCCCAGAAATAACGACCAGTGAAAATGCAGAAAGCAAAACAAAGTATGAGACCATAGCAGCTAAGGCAGCAAAACAGACATTCAGAATCATGGGACTGCCTACAAGATTTCATTGGGATTCTTCTTATTTGACTCCTTGCTTTTAAGCACTTGTGCTAAACTGCTGTGAGCATTCAGGTTTTTCTCTGTGTAAGGTCTAGACGTTGTCATGTAACCACAAATCAGACTACGGGACAACCCTCTGAGCTGGGCTTAGCAGGGAAACCCCAGCTGAGGAGATGTGCAATGAACTGGTAAACTATTCTGCACCATGTACCTGCAGCCCCAGAGTGGAAGGCTTTGCAACAGAACTGTCATCTGCCCACACCCAGCACTCATGGATGCTGGCCGTGGGAAGACACCAGCTGCATGCTTTTGAACACCAGCATCATCCATATTTCAGAGCTGCTGCTGGTGAGTTCTGGCTACCTGCAGGTGCCTCCTGGCATGTGAGACCTGTGTGCCAAGCTATGTGCTGGGGACGAAGTGGGGAGCAATTATGACATGCGGGGCAAAGTGCTGCCCAGTATGTCCCAGTGCAGCAGCATACCCACACCTGCAGTGCAGGACTACAGCATTTCTCCTGCTGCTTGATATCAAATACAGATGTCAGTGGTCAGTGACTTAGACATCAGACTGGCAGGTGAAATCCGGTACCTGGAGCTCGGCAGAAGCCTCAACACAGTCCCATAAATGGACAAGACTCAGGCCAGGCTAGGGGGGAACATGAGGTGTGGTTTTAAAAGTCCAGTTGCAAATGTGGGAGACTTGAGAGGTGTCTCTCTAGCCCAGACCAAAGGACAGTCAACGAAAGAGCAAAGATCTATTTGCTCTGGAACACAAACGCCTTTGTTTGGCTAACTAAATTTCAACAGATCAATAGTAATCCCCTCTCAACTTTATCTTCAAGAGATAAAATTGTGTCCCGCAGTTTCCTTGCTTTCTTTTTACCCTCCCCTCCTCCCTCCGTTAATCTTAACTTGCTGCCTAGCATCTTTCAAGCCTTTCTGCTGGGGCTGTGTGCAGCTTGGAGGTGCATATATGCCATTACAACAAAGAAATGAAAAAGAATCATAAATGTAGGGCTGATATATTAAAAGGTGCAATACAAGATATATTTTGTTCATTGAAGAATCCAACTTGGTCCACTCTGCCTGGTTATTCTAGTTAAATGCACATGTCAACATATAAAAAGTTATTTCAGACTGCAGCATTTCATTACCCGAGCCAAGCCAAATGAACACAGGAATAGCAACAGTACACATGCCAAGGAAAATGAACTTTTTTTTTCCTCCTACTGTGACATTTTTGGAGGCAGCTAACTATACATTAAAAAAACCCATGAATGAGCAGTGCAATTTTGGAGCCATAGCTTAAAGTGAAGTATTCCTTTAAATATGAAATTAATATAATCATGACATCTTAACAGTTTTTCATGGTTCTGCATTCTTCTACGAGGACTCATTCTAAGTAAACTTATATGCTATATAAAAAGACCACAATAATGTTTTCCCCCTCGTAAAATTGCTACTCTTACGAGTGTTACATATATAGGGGTTTTTACATACATAAACAGTGTGGTCACTTGTGGGATCTATAGATTATATTGGGGGCATATTAAGGGAGTAATATATGCACCAAACTTGTTGGCGTGTTTTACAGTGTCTAGATTTTTCTATCCTGTGCTATTTTGTACATTTCCTGCCCTAACATAAATGACCTCATTAACAAGAAATTCTAATAAGTATTCAAAGGGGTTTTTTTATTTCAAAATCTGAACTTTGCTGGCTACAGCTTACTTCTATTTTGTGACCTCTCTCTGTTTGTACAGCCCTGAAGGAGAAGGAGAGAGGAGAAAAAAAAAAAAAAAAGAAAAAACCCCAAAATTCTGCTCACACAAGGGAGTTTTCTGCTGAATGACATAACCATTACTCCCGTCAGCCTGAGCTACGGTCAGCCTGCCCTGCCCAACCATCTAGCAAAAATAAGTAAATGCAGAAAAGATATTTTGGAGATTGAAAATGACCTTCCAAATACAAGCAGTTTATTTTTGCTTTCCAAGCCAAAGAAGGAAATCACACAGCAGCATATGGAGTACTGTATTCCCTATGTATTAAGGTTGTATTAGCTTTATAGCAGTTCCTGTCACCATGCAGTATCTTAAACCCCAAGCAGACATGTTTTACCACAGGATCAGAAGTCTATTTTTGCAATCCTAACTCAGGGTAAAACTTCAATGGGACTCTAGGATCTGACTCACTTGCAGTGATCCCTACAGTAACGATTACACTGTAGCTGGGACTAGAAATAAATGTTGCTCTCGACAGCAGAAAGACTGTTTTGTTTTGGTTTTTTTTCCTCTCAATAGTGAGTTCAGAATGTGCTACAGAAGGAGAGCTGACAGTACCTAGCAAAAGCTCCAGTCAAAAATAATAACAATATTCAATATTCATAGAGTGCTGAAAGTGCTTTTTAGACTCTAGTTGAAATGCATAAAATGTAAAAGATAGACAGAAAAAAAGAAGATATAGATGCAAAAATACAAAATATAAATAAGAGCTATATATATGTATGCATATCAGCAACTGCACACCCAATTAACATATATAATAACTACACCAAAAAAAGTGTTGACTGAGGTAGGGTCATGCAGGGCTGCAGGACCAGGATCAAATGAAATCTGGCCTGAAGCATGATTTGAAGGTCAGGCTCCAAAATTCTCTAAGAAAATCTAATTTGTTTGCAGTTTCTAAATCCAGCAAGAGTGATTCCATATTTCACCTCCATCCTTCCCTGTCAAAGTACCATTTCCCCAACCTCATGTTCCTGCCCAGACCTCATCTTACAGCCATCTCCCCAGCCTCACGGCTGCCTTCCCCCACCCTGCACACACGCTGTTACCCTGGGGCAGTTCCCCACTGTACCAATTCAGTGATGAGGGTGAATGGACAGGTCAGAGCTAAGAGGGGCCCAGAAATGCATATCCTCAGGGCATTAGTGTCTTGCCTACCTAGCCATTCATTTCTGAAGATGGATACCCCATTTATATGGTAATCATACTTATAAATTTGTCTTTACTGTGAGCATAATCTTTGCATATAGTCCTTCTGCCCCTCAAAAAATGGTTTCTAAGTGGCTTGCCCAGACTAATTCTGGGTATGTGTGGTGGTGCTGGGAAAAGGCTGCTGCGCTTCAGTTTCTGGGCACTCCTCAAGTACCATCCTCCTTCTATGGTACTACAGATTTTTGAAACGAGCAGAGAAAACAGCTATTTCTTCTGTTTGACTGCAAATACTGAGGCAAACTGAACACTGCACAAAGACATTAATGCTCTTTGCATGGCACCCACTCAGTCTTGTTATAGGTTACAGGTTTAGCCTTTCACAGTCAAGATGACTTGCTGCTTGTGGCTTTAGAAACTCTCCAGATACATATAGCAACACGTTGCGCAAAGCTTGTAAAGGCTGCAGCCACTAAGCACCTTGGAAGTCAGTAACAAAACTAACATTAATAGGCAGCCCATGGGAAAGCAGAGTAGGAAATTTAAAGGTAGTTGATGTGTTTTGAGTTTCTGTGAAAGAACATGGGCTTCTGCTGCCTCCTAGGGTATGTCCTTATGGCAGTGCCTGCTGCTTGGGAGATACCTGAACTTCCGAACTGCAGTGCAGCTGGCACTGTACTTACAGTAGCAGAGAGGCTAGGGTGCTCTACTTCGCAGGCAGAGACAGGCATTTTAAGTTCAAAGAAAGATTAAAGGAGAGATGTTTAGGATCGCTCAGTCTGCAGAAGGGCATTAGACTTTTAAGAAAGCAGTATTTGAGAATCTGAGGAACACCTCTAAATGCTGAGTGATATACTTCTGGATAAGGTTTTTATACATCTCTGTTTGATACTATCACCTTATAGCAACTGAAGTAGCGAAGTATCGTTGTATAGAGGGGGAGGCTACATCTTGTTTGCATTTGCGCTGAGGTTCTCTGGCAGAGGATACTGGGTTTCTGAAGCCAGAGCTCAGTGCATGAACCAACAGACTGTGCTTTCTTTCAGTCTATTCATAGTCATAACTGTTACACACAAAGCCACTTTAACCTGCAGAAAAACACTTGCTCATAATGAAAAAAGCACAGTTCTTCAATTACAAGACCATGAATAAATCCCTAGATAAACTGCTTAGTGATTTAGTATGGTTTAATTGCATTCTGACATTGCATAAAAATGCACTCGAGGATCAAGCTTGTAATAAACTAAGCACTGTAAGCACATGATCAGAAGAGCACTAAGCACACGACCAGAAGAGATCTGAGGTACTCCGTACCACCTCACCTCCTCATACTCAGAACCCAGTCCCCTTTTCCTGGTCTCGAAGGACAGCAGGGTGTAACAGACACATTGACTAGCATGTGTTTTACTAAAACACCCCAGAGCACAGCACTGAAATAATGACAAAACTTCTAAACAAGAAAAATATGAATATAATTTATCAGCATTATTTACTAGTAGGAAAAGTAATTACATTGTAGAAGTGTGTATGTATTACTGATCTGCTCAGTATTTTTCTGCTACATAAAATTAAAAGCTATGTGTTGCAAATAGCAACCTGGTGGTGAATACAGGGAGAAAAGAAGTTCTCAATTTCTTGACATTTTATATCTCTCTCCCTTACCTCATAAGCCTTTATATGAAGTCCTTTATATGAATTTACTGTTGAGTGAAAATTTTCTTCCCTAGATACAGCCAACATGTCAAGGCAGGTTGCCACAGTACTCCAATGTATCTTGGTGTTTTTTTTCAGGTTTGTTTTTTGTTTTTTTCCTTTTACAGAGCTGTGTCGCCTGTAACTTGCCTTGTACAGCAGTGTTCTTCATACTGCTTATTGTATATAATCCATTGCAAACATCCAGAGACTAGTTATAGCAATTTAGACTCAATCTGTTCTTCTAGTCCATCCCTTAACATCCAATACTGGCCATCAGCAGCAACAGAATAGCTCCAGGACTATACAGATGTTTGCTTTGACTCAGCATTGCAGTTCTTGCATGAAACATAAATCCAACTGCTACTCCGGTAACCTTATGAATCATTTAAATCTGTTTTTTTTCAGTGTACTTCCCCTGATCAAGAGGAAATAGAGGTCAACATTACACGGCAGTCAAATAATATTAAAACTGCCCTGTAGATTACAGATCTGAAAAATTTGGTAGGTGGAATAACCACAGTAATTCTGAATTAAGGAGCACTAGAGGAAAATTACTGAATTTCCTATAGGAAAATTTCTCTGTGTTCTCTGTGAATAGTTCATGATGCTGGAATGTCTTTCATTCAGAAACAGAATGAAATAATAACAATTTTACACAAATTAATTAGAAATAAATTGGTTCAACAGAAATTCTCAGAAAAATAAGAGTATTTCACCCCAATTCTTATTTTCAGAAAGTCGCTCTGAAGTAGAAAATTCGAAATACTTTCTTTCAGTATATGATTTAACATGCAGTTCTATAGAATGTGACATCTGTTCAAAAAATGTTCCATTGGAAACAAATTGTCATTTTCTGATGGAGAAACATTCCAAAGGAAAATTGTCAACTTGTCTGTAGGGAAGGCAGCACTTGCAGTGCACAGCCACAACCAGCTAAGAATAGTTACAAAATATATTTTTGAAAATAGCTTTCTAAATTAAACTGTTTAACTTTGGCAACAATTGGAGGTCATAAAAACTGTTCAAATGAAATTTATTTCCATCAGAAAATAACAATTTTTTAAAAGTTGTTCATAAGAAAAGACCAGTTTAATGGATTTATATTTTTTTTTTTTATTTGAACAGGATAGAAGAATTGGTGAAATACTCCATTTTCACATTTCTGAATGAAGGCATTTTGTTTTGGGGACCAGGATGACTGATCATTTAGAACTTAATGTTAATTTAGAATAACCTATTAAAAAATATAAAAGGTAGAAGGAAAATACTTGTAGCTGATCTGATTTCTGCTATTCTTTGGAAGTTCAGGTCAAAGCTCTTTGTGGGAGGATTTGACTTTTTATAAAAAAAAATTGTCAAGATCTCCAAAAATATTCTTAAGGTAAAAATACATTTTTTCACCCCACAACAGTAAATAAATTCCTTCATTGCTTCATAGGCAACAGGACTAACAGAGCTTTGTTTCCTATACAGTTGTGGCTGGACTTTCTGGCACCTGAGAAGAGCCATGCTTACACTGCGGTCTTTTCTTCTGGGAGCAGGGGGATTAACAGAGTGTCTATCCTCTACCCAGGAACCTATTTTCTCTAAAACTTACAGGAAATAAGCATCTCTAAGCTCATGACCCCTTTCTCAATTTCAGTTCAAACCAGTTGTGATGCTTAGAAGGTTTTGGTGGAGAATAGTATGAAACGGACAAGCTTGCTCAGCCACAGCCTTTGTGGTCAGTGCTGCTATTTTCAGGACCTTTTTCTTTCAGGTTAAACAGCCCGGGCACATCAATATGAATTAGATCTGCAGCATTGTAACAGCCCATGAAAGATTCCCTTCCCCAAAGACTCCATTATTTACCAGCAGCCCTAAATCACTTTACTGTTTCTGTCTTCCCTGGTATTCACGGTTAATCTGTGCACTCTCCTCAAGGAGCGTTAGCGTAGAGTAGTACATCTTCTGCAAGCGACTGTCCTTGTTTCTTGTTAAACATCAGGTAGCTACAAACTGATTTCTGGCTGCTACGCAGCATATGGCTGTGAGCCCCTACCTCCCCCCACCCCAGCATGCTCCAAGGGGTCATGGGCAGCATTTCCTAGGTGGTTTTGGTTCCACCAGAACAGTTTCAGCCAAGAGAGCAGAAAAGCAACTAGATTGCACCAATTGCCTCATCACAGCAATCCTTGAGACGGCTATAAATGAGATCAAACTATTCAAGCTGGATCCTAATCAACAGTCAGTGCAATCACTGGGGAGCAGACACTGCCATCTGCACACTCATTTATTGGGCTTTGGAATTATTTAACGTTTGATTTATGGTGGTGAATTGCATCCTTGCAAATGTTCACTATGTGAAACTCTTTGTTCCCTCACGCATTAAAAATCAGGGCCTGATCCCTCTGAAAGAGTCCTGCTGAGTTCACTATGTTTTGGATCAGGCCTCTCAGTCTCAAGACTGGCAGATAATATTCCATTGGACTGAAAGTCCAATTTTCTTGCTCAAATTTAGAAGAAGCTCAAGTGTTTTCCATCAACATTTTTATGTTTACCTTTGGAAGAATCTTCACAGTGGGTCAGGTTACGTTGATACAGAAAGGATGACCCATGCTGATATATAAATTTCACAAAAAATCTCAGCCTGAGGCAGACGTCTGCCTTGGAAAATTTCAGTCCAGATGGTTAAAGTTTGGCAAAGATGATAGCAACTGAAAATAGAGTTGTATAATGGAAAGTGGTGTACAACCTTAATAGAGGGGTGCTACCAAGTGCCACATATGATAAGGCTCCATAACAAGAACCATAAGGGAATAATTCAGGCAGGATTCTTTTAGATATGCTTCAGAATATATCATCTATCTCTTCTTTCCCATTGCTTGACAGGCATATCAGAGTTAGCTCTTATTTCTGTCTGGACCTTCAGACATTACCATCACAACTAAGTAGCTCAAAACTAGCCTTTCCCACTCAACCTTATTAAACAAGGTTTATCTGAGAAGCATAAAACCACCCCAAACAGTCAAAAGAATTCCAGGCTGCAATAGTTCCTCTCTGCATTGAGAAGTCAGCTAGCAAAGTAGAAAAGCTGTGCAGCTAAGATCTATGCTGTTAAATCAGCATTACTTGATTTTCAGATTAAAAACCTGTCTTGATGTTTCAGTACAAGAACACATGCATGTTCTACGGTACCTTGAATCCCCAGCATAACACAGAGATTCACTTAGACATAATAGATTAAAAACATGATTTCACTAAGATTAATTCTGAACTTTTTGAGTCCCCATTTCTGCTGTCACCTCATCCTGTCAATTCACTCCTATTAAGCAGGATGTGATGACATGAACTGGAATCTTATTTAAAGCTATGTAAGAAATTTGCTGCATTTTGCACCTGCATAAATCCTGAGTAACTCCACCGGCATAAATGAAAGCACAATTTGGCTTGAAGCATCAGGTATTTTTTTTTTTTTAATTAGGCAATAACTTAAAAATAAAAATCTAATGACCTCATGGGTATGGTGCGGAATAAATGGAGTTGTGCTGGACTGCTAAGGAGTAAATGAATCCAGGCAAACCAGGCTTTGACTGTGTTTACTGGCATCCCGTTCCAAATACACATTCACAGCATCTCTCCCTGTCAACCTCCTGTCTATCTCCTTGAACTGAATGTGTCACGCTCCAAGAACAGGCAATACACCTTCTTCACAAGACATACTACTAATTACAAGTCACATTAGCTATGTTAACTATTGACTCACACACATTTGTCTTGAGAAGATATACTCCAAAAATCAGCAGTGTTCATGTGTACTAGCAAAGCATAGAGGGCCAAGATGAAATGTATTTTCTATTTACAAGAAGGAATGGCAGTGCATCTCTGACAGCTGCTTTTAAGAACTGTTTTAGTAGCTAAGAAAATCCACCTAACATCCACTTGCAAAAAGCCTTCTGAAAAGCTTTGTGTTATGGAATGGCTCAACCTTTAAGGAACAACCCAGAAACACCTTAGTTCCAAAACATTTTTTTGTTAACAAATCCATTTTTGGGGTTTATTTCAGGCATGTTCTTGAAACCTCAAAAACGTAGCGTGCTCATTTTGCAACTGACTCATTGTGCACCAATTTTCAGCTGTTTCCCTTGGTTTTTTTTAATGCAGTTCAGTTATGCTCATCACCTCACCCACAAATTAGGGGTTTATAATGGAAATTCTGACAGGGCCTTCACTATGGTGGTAGTTGCAGGCACTGTCATGATAAATAATTTACTATTTGATGACTCCTGATGTAATCCACTAACATCCATTGTTATCGAGGAGCAATAAGATGGTAGGGAAATACCACTCTTTGAGCCCATCTTTTTAGCTCAAACTTTAAAACGAGTATTTAAATTGGTAAAGAGAGAGTTTATCAATCCAACCTCTACATTTGTTTATATTGGATGACATTTTTGTTCTGGCTCGCATTACTCAGATGGATAAAGCTCAGAAGGGATCTGCTTTACTGCCCTGTTTTCTCTTAGCGTTTCTGCATTTTTTAAATGCTACCAAATGGCTGCTTTTGGCTCCCAGCATTGTCACATGTTGTCTGTAAGTATGGAAATAGTCATGGTAATATGGATGTAAATCATAACTGCAAATACCACATAAAGAAGACTGCCATATAATTATAAGAATACCTAATAGATTTCTTTTTCAAAGACAATACAGCTGCCCCTTCTAACTTTTCATTTGTAAATTCTTTTCTCTCCTGTTTTTATTTATAGGTTGCCGTGCAGTTTGACATAGCAGACCAGGATTTTTGTTTCTAATTTTGAAAAGGAAAGAAAAAGAAAGAATACTCATTTCATCATAAAGAAGCATTAGTTTACAATTTTGAAAAGAAACTAACACCAGCTCTAGAACATCATCTTGGAACCAATCTCCCTCTTAATACATTTCAAAAGAATCTGTCAATGGCTACATACCGCAATTTAAAATTAAACACTTCCATCGAGCTCAAGAAAGGGTCGGCCAAATGGCACACATCATGTGTTGGGAAAGAAGCCCCATTCTTTCTCTAAACATCTCAGTGTTTTTATGAAAAGAACCACAATAGGTTATTACACTGACTACAACAAAATACTTTTTTTATACTCTACACAGGGAAAAAGAGGTTGAAAGGTGTTATGGGTAAACTGACACTATGCAACATGCCATGTTAATGGAAGGACTAAAGCTTTACAGCACTAATGTTGCCAAAAAGGATTTTACTTATTGTTTGGAAATTGCCACCATGTATTTCATCCCTTTCCAGTCAGCTTTGCCATGCTTCAAAGCAAAGAGATACAAGTGTATTTCAACTCTGTATTATGCTGGACTTGCATGGTGCTTCAGCCTACACAAACTTGTTCTTACTTCTTCCTTGTTACCTTAAACTTACATACGGAGCCTGGATGGTCACAAAAGAAAGGCTGCAAACAACGCTGCCCATGCCACTTGAATGGAAGGCTATCTTTGAATCTTTGAAACATTTTTGCCTCAAAGCTTTTATCTATCACTAAGCAACCACTTCAGAAATCTGTGCCTATTCCCTTCTACACAGCAAATCCCACATATTAGCTTAAATAGAAGCTCTAAAGGGAATCAAGTTCATCTTACCCATCAGAAATATACACTTTTCTCTCCCTCTCTCTCTCAAAATTTATACAAAGAGTGGCTATGGCTTTATGTAAAACAACACATAGCTCTGAATGGGTGAATTACATTCTGATTCCCTTTCAGAGAAACAACTAAAACAAATGAACTGGAAAATGCTGGTGGGAAATATCAGTCTGGCTAGAGGTGCACTAATACCTTATCGATACAGATTTTTAAGCAGATGAAACATTCAAATCCACACTGCATTTTTATCTACTCCAACTGGCCTTTGTCCAAAAACGTGTCATTTTATCAGACGCATCACTCGGTTGGGGGGCTGCCATGACTATACTGGGTGACTGAATGTTAAAATAATTTCTCTAGGAGGAAGAGGCTGATCCCAAAGGTTTTCTAGTTCCAAGGAGGAGATTTTTCACCACCAGCTGAAGTCTGATGTCAGACATGCCCTTGCTTCATTTATTCTCCTCAGAGTTTGAAACCCAGCTTGTCCTTGCTGACTGCAATATTGTTTCACATTTGGGCACAGAGCCACTACTGCACAGTGAACTATTAAAGCAGGAGAGCCCATGAGACATGGGAAAATAGTTTAGGGGAAGCAATTTGACAGCAGGATGTGGTTGTTTCTATTGTCCTATTAAAATAGAGATATCTGGGAAGCTTAACTTTGTTTTCACTAGGTAAACATATGTATTTTAGCCTAATGTGCCAAAAAGATGCAAATAAAAAAACCCAAACCCACACCACCAAAACCCGAAACAAACTAACACAACAAATGTTTGCCCTTTTTGTGTACTGTGTCTACTTTCTTGGCAGGAAAATGAGAATGAAGCCCTGCACACCTCAGAGAAGGCTAATTGGTACTAACAGAACAAATGCTCTGGGTTCCATTAGACTCTGGTGTTTTATTTTATATTTGTAGTTTGGTCTGAGAATGAAAAGGAAGCTGCAATAATTGAATGTCTTTTATAGAGTCATCTTATGAAAATATCTTGATGTATTTTTATTCTTTTCTATTTGTCTTCTCCAGAATAATAAGTAGAGGGATAAAAATCATCAGTTACCATACAATATGTGGTCAGTTAAAGCACTATAGTTTAATTCTTCAAACAAAATGGCAGCTAGGTCTTGCCCACACTAATGGTTTAAGCTTGCAACAACTATATTTAGATCATGCTCAAATGATGTTAAGATACCATTTTTTTAAACTTTAAAAAAACTTTTTAATCTCTGACTGTTGTTCTGAGAATGTTGTTGTGAATCCCTGCTGCAGACTGTTACCACATGCTTACAATAGACATTTAACATGATAAAGTGAAACCATGTTGCTTCATCATCTCCAAGCATTTACATCGAGGCAGTATTGATGAAAATTACAACCTTTTCAAATCAGCTAGATTTCTGTTTTCTGTCAGGTTTAAGCTGTAAAGATCATTCACTGCAGCATTTGCTGTGTGCACTGGCATCCCCTGTAACATTCCTCTTCTTAGACCAAGATATCTCTGCAGTACTCTCGTTAAGGCTTTGAAATAAGAAGTTATCAAATCCACAGCATATTGTGCTAAAGCTGGAACAATGCCAGACATATTAATAACTTTCTGACCTCTCTTCTTCATAAATATGGAGCAGTCAGGAGACCATGAACAACTGCTTCTGGAAGCATTTACAACCCTAGCAGTATTTCTCACACAAAGTAATCTAATTGTTACATCAGATTCTTTTATTGCTAAATTTTGAAATCTGTATTGTGGGTTTCTCTATATATGCATGTTCAAGAAATCTGAATGAACTAGTGGAGTGAATTTACAGAATATACAGAGGCTAGAGAGCAATATATCTCTTTTGAAGTGAATTAAGCTAATCTGAAAAAGCCATTTTCACTTTGAATGAGAGTGAAAGAACCACAAGGGACCAATCCACTTTAAAAGTTAACTCAGATAATTTGTCTTTATCTGTGAAGCTGATTCTCTGACACTGTCCAAGAAAGCTAAAAGTCAAAGAAAATCTGTCCTTTGACAACGCAACATCACATATTTCCAATGATCTCCTAGCAATGATCATAAGATATTAGGCAATAGAGGGAGGAATTCTATTTGTTTAATTTCAATTTCTGCTTTTTGGCAAGAGGCACAATTCTTTGTAAGAATAATGAGAGGTTTCCTTCCTCTTTCTTTCTCGCCTCCCCAGAAAAAAGTGAAAAGAAAATTTGCATGACAAATTTGAGTAAGACAAGGATACAAATAGGCAATGGTTATGTTAAATTCAAATGGACTTTTTTTCTCAGCTGTTACATCATACCACATACCAAAGCTACTGTGCTGCTACTGTCCACAGAAAGCACTGTTCTAGGGACACAAGCTTTTAGGGGTATGTAAGAGAGTTGACCATAAAACTATTACAGAAATAGATTCCTAGTTTTAAGCAAACTTGTACTTTTGTGGTCACTTGAGTGGGAAAAGCTCTTGAGAATGTTCGGAATAGGTGTAAAAAAATAGAGCTTCACTGAGATTTGGTCTTTAGGCATAGTTCTTAGTAACTCTAATTAATAATGAAGATGATTCTTGGAGAGAAGACAGTGTGGGAGGGGAAGAATTGATGCAAAACAACTGCACAGGGGAAAAAATGCAGTAAACATTAAAGAACTTCAAGATTATTAACTGAGTCAGCAACTGTTGCTATTTACAAAGGTCCCTGATACTAGCTTTTCTGATTAACTCACTAATTCTGGTATGACAAACACCTTGGCAGTTCACAGTACTTATCTGCAAGATGTTTGATTTGGCTTCAACATGAAAGTAGTCCCTTTTAAAATCAAGAACTTAATCTGTATGGCAGGTAAATGGTTAATGCTGAACAACATGCACATCATACTTCATCAATCACCTTACAAAAATTAGGATATTATTGTTTATTATAGTGCCGTGTAATTCTAAAGTAAATCATGCCAAGATACTATCTTCAGCGTCTGTAGATCAGCTATCATTACTCAGGGGAAAAAAAAAAAAGCTTTCATGCACTTACCTTATCCTCTAGCTGGATCAGTCTGGCTCCTACAGTATAGTATCCTTTGTCTACCCCTTTTTCTAAATAGAAAAGAATAAAAATGGGACATTCATTACGTGGAGAATAAACTCAGACTAAGAATTATATCTATGGTATTCAAAGCAAAGAAGAAGTTGCTAAAATGTTAGGGCAGTATAAATAACATGAACATAACAAGAAAGAATTTCTTCATAGTGTACAGAAGTGAAAGAGGGTAGTTGGAGAGAAGGGAGTTAGTTTGTCTAACTGACAAAATTAAGTTAGTCTAAAAGGCAACCTAGACCTTGGCGGAGGTAGTATGTGGACACGAAAGACTATAGATAGTGTCTGAGGTAACTTGATTCCTTGTTTAATTATCTCAATTAACTGCATGTAGTTAGATGGAATAGGCATGCTCCCTAAGCATTCCCCCCATTTTGAATTTCATTGACATGAGCAGTGTACACTTTCTATATATAAAGTAATCAGAATAGTTTTCAACTGAGGTTGTATACGTAGGAGGCAGTACTGTACAGGGTTTCAAGGGCTGGAGTGGCAGAGACCTATCTCTGCAAATGAGTGACCTTCGGAAAAGCCCTTGCATCTCCATCCTCATTTTCCCTCCTAGCCTTCATGAGACCTGGTTATTTAAGCCCAGTTCTGTGATTTGTTTCACTTGCACACTGCAAACAGTGAGGTTGGGAGCCAAGATTGAAAACTGTGTAACATGGAGTCTATTCTTTGTGTTTATGTGGCCAATTCCAAAGGAATGCCATAGTTTGGGGGTGCTATTTCACAGGAAATGAAGCACAAAAACACGTATTTTCTGAGCTGGGAGAAAATATCCACAAGAAAAAAAAACAATCCCCAATACTACAGTAACTTAGAAGCCTATGCCAGTGGAAGTTGGACACATTTTTCTCCACTAAACTATTTTTCCAATACCAGGCTGGAGTAAACACTCCTTGTTTGTTCCATAAATTATTCCACTTTTATGAGCGGTTGAGCTTTGGTTTTTAAAGCTATTTAAATCCATTTGGCATAGCACAATGTGAAGGACTCAGTGGTAGGCAGACTGAGATATGAATTTACAGTGCCTCAGTGTCCACTGTAATTGCCTGTATGTGCACTCATTCTGCGGGAACTCATGTTCTTGCACTTCTCAGTGAACAGTATTTGTTTTACCATTACCATTAGCAGTGTATATATTTACAAATGTTGATATGTTTAGTGATACATTTGCACCAAAGTTCATCCAAAGGTAACTTGTACTGTATGGACCACAACCTTAGAGAAAGACTTTAAGCAAAAAGCAATGCTGGCAAGAGTACTCTTTTTGCTTTCCTACTCCTCTACAGACCACTTAGTGTCTTCAAAAGCTCGTGGACCCTTGAGAGCTCCAAGCAGGCATTAGAAAGGAGAAATGTTTCATCAGAGAACCTGGAGGAGTAAATACCATACGGAGAGAAAATTCAAAGATTGTTCAAGGACACTGTGTGGGGACAGAAAATAAATGACACAGTTTGGCTCATACATGTGTGCTGTTTATCATTCATTAGTTCACAACAACAGAAACCTCTTAAAATATAAGTGGCTGAGGCTCAAGTTTATCTATGTATTCATCTTTGCCTAAATGAAATAATTGACTCCGCAGTCTACTTTCTAGTTAGTAAATCTGTAGACACTTCTCTTTTAAAGTATACACCAGTAAAAACATGCCTTTAAGGATTTCTAAATCAGGATGTGATTTGAACAGCAGCAGGTAGGTAGTGGTTTTCTTTAAGTCTAAAACCAAAAAGCTCCCCAAACATGAAAAATATCCCAAGAAGGGGGTTTTTTGTTTTTAAAAAAGAATAATTTCCTCACCAGCTCTAATTACATCCTTCATATAATCACCAAGACATCCCAAAACAACCAAACCACATTAATAATGTTTCCTATTTTAGTTATTCTCCAATTTGTTGTGGAACAGAAAACAAGAAAATAAGCAGCAGATAAGCAGTGAGAAGCTATTTTGTGGCATGTGGCGCTCCTATCAGATGAAGTGAAAAGAATGATATACATGCATGTAGCTGTGTCATGTCCACCCCTTTATTGGCATGCAGGCTGTGTAAGTCACAAAAGGCTGCGGACTTTCCCATTTCTTATTAGACTCTATTTAAATCAGCATTCATCTCTAAATTACAAGCATTTTGCTTGTAGACCATCTTTAAAGCTAAATGGGTTGTGTATACAATGACCAGAACATTGTGGTAAGAAGGGTGGGCGGAAGTTCAGATATCATTCACAGAATCATAGAATGGTTTAGGTTGGAAGAGACCTTAAAGATCATCTAGTTCCAACTCCCCTACCATGGGCAGGGACATCTTCCACTAGACCAGGTTACTCAAAGCACCATCCAACCTGGCCTTGAATGCCTCCAGGAATGGGGCCTCCACAACTTCCCTGGACAACTTGTTCCAGTGCCTCATCACCCTCAGAGTAAAGAATTTCTTCCTAATATCTATTCTAAATCTACCCTGTTCCAGTTTGAAACCATAACTGCTTGTCCCATCACTACATGCCCTTGTAAAAAGACCCTCTCCAGCTTTTGCCAGTAGGACACCTTCAGATACTGGAAAGTTGCTGTAAGGTCTCCCTGGAGTCTTCTCTTCTCCAGGCTAAACAACCCCAACTCTCTCAGCCTGTCTTCATAGGAGAGGTGCTCCAGCCCTCTGACCATCTTTGTGGCCATCCTCTGGACCCGCTCCAACATATCCATGTCTTTCTTATGTTGAAGGCTCCAGAGGTGGATGCAATATTCCAGGTGAATAATGCACGAGAGTCTCACGAGAGTGGAGAGTACATTTTGCTCTAGTACATTTGATTTCTATCTCATGTTTATGATTTCTCTCTGGAGTCTTTTCAAGATATATGATTTTAGACTTCCTACATTAGATTATTTGCTTTTACATAGTTGAAAAGATTGCATGGCTAACTATAAACCTGAAATGCCTTAAATTTTACATTCTTTGCTTTGTAACAAAAAATAACTTTTAGTATTGAATTGTGTCTGTTCTTTATGTTGGTCTGAAAAAAAACAGATAGGACAAGCAATAACTTCCAATAACTGTGTATATATATGTGAAATGCACAGACACAGAGGAAACATGCATGATCATCATGAAAGAAGACACAATTATTTATAACTGGATGAAAATAAATATGGACAAATTTTAGCTCAGAAGAAAAAAAAATATCTTGAAACAAGCTTGTATCACATGGTTGGTATGATACAAAACCATCATTTTATATACTTAGACTTGAGTAAGATAAAACACTAGTGTGCAAGCAATAGGCATTATACTTCAGGAGACTGAATAGTTCTTGGGTCATCTAGTCCATTTCTCATGTTTACCAATACGTAAATTTCTTCCCTGAAAGTCTTTGCCTTCCTGAATGTACATACTATATTACTTTCAAAACAACATGATCCTGTGTTTATTTCCTAACATTTTCACAAAAGTGGCACGTCTCTTTTTCTAGTGAACAAGAGATGCATCTTGTAAAAAAAATTAAAAATTTTTAGGTATTCCCCACACCAGTTGAGAAAACAAGAAACGCCATCCCCGACTGTTTTCCCAAATGGAAGCACATGATATAAATGACATATTACTCGTTATTCAGGTTTGTTTTCTTTTTAAAAAAACGGCAATTACCATCTGAAATGACTAAGAGGAAAAGAGAAAATCAAATGAGGGACAGCAACACAATCTTAATTTTTTACTCAGTGTTCTCCATCTCAGCAGAATATATACAACTTTTAAGTAAAGTTTTTTCTTTGGTTAGAAAAAATACTTATAGGGAGCATTAGGATAGCAGAAGAATTGCAGCCAGATGGTCTGAAAATTATAAAAGCTGGAAATGATCTACTCAACTTCTATAGAGTAAGAGTCCTTGATTCATTTTTACTTTTATGGTGTATACGGCTAGAAGTAAGCTAACTCAAAAATTTTAAAATTTATCTGAAAGCCATTAATTTTTTTAAGCAGAAAATGAGGAATTTGAGCTAGGATACTCCAGATTGCTAAAGACATCTCAAAACCTTGGCAAATTACATCAAGATCAGTACTGGGACTACAGAAAGCAGATAGCTTCTTCTGTCTAACTCAATGCAACTACAACCTTCTGGACCTTTATTTGTTTCAGCTCTGTAAAAGCTCTATGTAGGGAAAACTGTGATGAGCTTATCGTAAGATCTAGATTCTTACGTTTATAAACCAGGTGTGCTTCTGAAAACACAAGTCAGGATTGCCCTTTTAAACACAGGATCCATAAAATAGCAAATAACAACGTTTCCTTAGGCATCATGACTTCTGACTTGAGCCTCTTTATTTGTCAGCCAGAACCTTTTACAACTAATAGGCAGAAGAAGTTAAAAAGAGGTAAGACATAGTCCTAGGTCAGGCCTTGTGATTTCTCTTGGACAGCCTAAAGAAAATTTAAAAAGTAAACTACCAAAACATTTTAGTTTAGAAGGCTGTACTGCAACATTGAAAACTTTGTGATAAAGCTGACTGTTCCATGGTGAAAGTTCAACAGTATACACTGAACGTAGAAATTTCTAGCTTTTTCAAGTTGCAAAATTCTAGCTGCACTGAGTAACTTGCCAGGCTAAAAACACACAAAGACCTTTCAACAAATAAAACAGCCCTAAACAAAAGGTCTGTCTGCCTACCTGTTTCATTTATCCAGCCTCTGAGATGACACAATTTACTCAAGTGCCTCATGAGGAACAACATAATCAATTTATTAGAGAGAAGCCATATACACTGAATCTGCTATGCACTACATCACTTTTCTGTCCTTCCTCCAGAAGATGCTGATGGCAGGATTTAGACACACAATCATTATACTGTTTATAAAACTATTAATATATCAAATTCAAAATGAAATGCAAGCTTCTTCATTAGTTTTTTATTAAGAATGGAATTCAACAATTTGGAGGACCTGGACAAACAGTAAATTAGCTGCAGGTTCTAAGCCCTCAAAGTAGGATACATGTGATATTTCTGCTGGCTCTCTGTATTGAGGTAGATCAACCCAAAAAATGAAATTAACTTCTAGAGACAAGATTGCGAACACCTGAAAGCTACATAAGATGTCCTAAGTGGTTTTATTTTTGACCACATTCCCATGGATTTTGCTCCAGGAGGGGTGGAATAAATCAGTTCCTGCAGAAATAAGGGTATCTCTCATTTCAAATATTAATTGACTTAAAAACATAAAAATTAAACTAAGTGTATTTATTATGCTTTAAAAGATATTGTGGCCCAATGTCTTCTTAACAGCTGGGAAGGAAATAGCATCAGAAAGCTTAGGTAGCGTTTAATGGAAAAAACCCCAAACAATGGAATTGTCAAAATTTTACAAGAAAGGGATTCTCACCTGTGTTATGCAGACCCAAGAGGTTCAGATGAACTGCAGATAAACATCAGCTTTTTGCATGCTTTTCTGAACCCAAACACTGTATCTTTTGTTTTACCTTGGCATTATTCTTCACCTTTGCCTCTGAAAAGCTATAGTAAGTCTCAAAAATTGCATTCAAAAGCAATTAACTCCATCATGTCTAGTCCTGATCAAGTATTACACTCTTCTTATTTGTATCATTACATAAGTGTCTCCTTTGTTAATTCAATAAATTTTATTAATATGTGCTTTGCCTCTATATCAACACTTTGAATTATTAAGGGGTTTGTTTACTATTACAGGAACCTTTGTTTCATCTTACAAAATTGTGTTACCTGGAACACTGAGATGGGCTTTCAATGAAACTAAGACACAGTCTTCTGGGTATAGTCATAAAAATGAGATTCAAGTCTTCTGAAAATTTATTGATGATCTTAATGTTTTTAAATCCACTCCTGATACTAGGAATTTTCAAAGAAAGCTAGTAGATGCCGAGACCAAAGCAAGCAGAAATGGAGGATTCCTCACAATATGTGTACGTGAAGCTTAAACCATGAAAATTCTTGTGACAAAATATCACAGATGTTAAAAGTTTACAGGGGAAACTAGGCAAGCTTATTGAGGACAAACCAGTTAGGACTGCTAAATACACAGAAACCATGTCAGGAAGTCTCTGATCTGCAAATGGCTGAAAGCTTACAGGAAGGTTAGAGGCTTATGTGTGCCCTTTTTCTATGCATTTCCCAAAGCACCTTGCTTTTGGCTCCGTCAAGAGTCAGGTCTGATCTGACCCAGCACAGCTTTTATTCTTTTCTTGTACCCTTACCTTGTTTTAACAGAGTTTTTGGTGCTTTTTATCTTTGAGAAACTAACTTGAAAAACATCAATAATTGCTTCCAGTGAATTCAGATTCTGGATCTTTTATGACATCATTCACTTTTGAAAGGTAATAATACTATAGTCACACTGCAGTTACTTCATATAGTACTATCAAAGTTGACAGCAGGGTTTCAGTAACAGCCTGATCCAAAACCCACTGAGGTCACTGGGAAGACTCCCATTCATTTTACCGGGCTTGGAATCAGACCTTAAGATTCTTTGAATGGGAATATAATAAAACAGGAAAAAAAAAGGAGCTAGAAAGGAAAATTCTCAAGTTTTTCTCCTTGGCGGTTTAATTTTCTTTGCATTATCATTTCTCTTTTGCTTGCCATCAATACAAAAATAGCACAATCTTCAGGAAACTCCCATATTGTTTACAAATGAGGTTTACAGCAATGCCTTTGAACTGAAAAAAATATATCATATTGAAAATACATTTTCACTGTAGAATAAGCCATCTGTTCGGAGGAAAACTCAGGAAGAAGTCTATTTTCCAGAGGAGGAGGACAGTGCAAGAGTCTGTTTCCACCCAAAGCAGACCAATACTATAACCACTCATCACTGTTCATCACTTGATTATTGGCAGGTGAGATAATACTGGGACTAATCATAAACTAAGCCTAGTTTTAGTTCTGCAGACCATTTATCTGGAACCACTTTTGGATTTGTGGAGGGTTTAGATAAAATAACTACCAGATCAAAAAACTTTTGGGTTTGGTCTTGCACATCCATAACTGAGCTTACCAGGTTTTGCATCCCTAACAACCATTTCACCTTTCCCACTCAGTATTTATTCAGTCCATTTGAGGGCAGAGCCATATGTCTTTGAAAGAGGTATGACTTTGTAGAGTTGGCATGTTGTGGAGACAGACAGCATTCTTAGCAGGGCCACCATGTTTTTGCATCTAAGAGAGCTGGCTCAGCAGTACAGAGCTCTAAGAGAGCTCAGCAGTAACGTTGCAGGAAAAGACTAACAGGGGAAGCTAGTTGCATGGACATGGATGCCATAATCTTCTCCAGGAGACTATGGCTTTCCCAAATATCTCTGAAGTCCTATGATGCTCTCCACAGTAAGACTATCCATCATGAATTCTGAAGATGAGCCTAACCCAACTTACCTTACCTCTGGAAGCCACTGGGTTTTTTTGCACATATTAAGTCAAAGCAAGATTTTTTGATAAAAATGATAACGAATGATAAAAAACGTGTGGCAGATTTTGACCTGAACTTTTTTCCCCCCTTAATCATCTGGGACTGTATTTACAGGCTATCTCTCCAAGCTGTGGTTGGTATAGCAAGTTGCTGTGTAACCTCAGGCCTACAGGTAGATCAGACATCACACTACTTCTGTTGTTCAATGTTCCAGTGTAGGCTTTGCAAAGGAGTTGCCCAGGACGCAATCAGTCATGGACACAACCCCATGTCTCTTCCTCAGTACTTTAGACTCTTTGCAACACTTAAACAGTTGGAACACTTATTCAAATCCACAGACCCACTTAAGATCCTCCCAATGGTTGCTATGAGCCTGTTGACCCCAGATTTGGTGAGACTAAGCCTCCTGGACATCTTCAGTTTCCCAAACTGCTCAGAACATTATTTTGCAATTAGCTGCTTTGCAGCCAACACTTCTAATTATTCCTCACCTTTGAAACAAGAAGCTGTTTCATAAAATGTTCCTCTAACTCTAGTCTTTTTGAGCACAAATTACAGTTTTAATTTGGTAAAGTTACATTTAAAATAAAATAATACATTATTGGAGATGAACAAAGTTTTTCCATAAATTTAGCTTGCGCATTGTGGAATGAATTCCCAAGCATAAATATTTATAGATGTATTTAAACTGACAGATTATTTTCCTGTGGTCCAAAACCAGCTCAGCTACAGGGAAGGAGGATTCTACTACTGGGTCTTCTGCAGCAGTCAGATGTTAAATACGTGTTTTGAGAGATGGTCCTCATTCTGATAGTATAAACTATTTTAACCACTGATAATATGGCATTTTCTAAAGGCTCTGAAATAACTTTGGCACTCTCAGTTACACTTATGCCCATGACTGCTCAAAGTCACTTGAGGGTATGGGACTTCAGTTCCTAAGTCACTTTTGAGCTTGTAGGGATACAGAATAAGACAGGGCCTGCGGAAATTGAGGTCAGTCTCTTGCGATAAAAAGTAAACATTTCTTTCAGTCCTTCCCAGGAAAGCACTCAGGTTTCTGATCTCCATGATTCCCACCACAAGGTTTTCCCAGGATCTCACCACTGTGCATGACCAGGGACTTCCCTCCTGGCTATACATTTTCAGCTTAAATATATATATGGCCAGTTCACAAACATTTTTTCTTCTGCTTGCACTGTCCTTTCCCTTACATATTTCTTTTGCCGCACAATTAATTACTCCCCTTGCAGAATTAACAGACAACACTTTCTAGCCCTCTGTTTTGCTAGCTTAAAACCAGCAAATTTCTATTTCCCACTAACAGAATAGGTTCTTCTTTTCCCTAGTCATTCTAGCATTTCTTCCCTATTTTTGTTGCAGTCAGTCTTTGGGATGTAGAATCCAATCACTATATGCCACATAAGCATACCTGAGTCGTGTGCAAAGACATGTAAACTTCCCTGTATATCTTGAAAAATCTCTCTCCTGATCCTAGGATCAGACTAATTTTTTCATGGATCACAGCATTTTCTTACATTCAGTTGGTGTTTGCTTACAATTAATTAGCATATCAAGCATTTCTTTTTCTCAGATATGCCAGACTGTTCACTGCTATTAGCATGTAGATTTTTTTTATTCATTTCCCTGTGCCTGATCTTGCATTTTTTTATGATTGAATTTCATACTGCTTCTATCAGTCTAGCTTTCATGGCTAGAGTTCTTCCTGAATGATACCCTTGATCTTCCTTTGAGCTTTCCAAAACCAAAATCCATAGGTTGTTCAGAAAGGAAGAAATCTTTTAAGTGGAACTAACATATTCTAACCCCAGCACAAAAGATTTAGAAAGAATATTTTTGTGGAAAAATTTCTGGCAATTCGTTTCCAACTCATCGTGTACAGATACACATTTTTAACATTTATTCTTAATTTTCATTTACTTCACTATCAACTGAATGCAAGGTATTTATCTTTAAACAGTCATTCCAGGGCTTATTAACAAAATTATATATTCATGCATAATTGGCTGGATTATAAATCCATATTACTGTAGCCACAGGTATTTTCATGAAGTTATTAAGCTAATAATTTTACATAAAATACCGTCACTATGCCTGGAAGGAAAAGACTTGGCTTCCCCAAAGAATTGTCCAACCTGAAAAGCAAACAGAGAATTACCAACAGTGCAATTAACCAAGCAACTTAAACTCTGTTGCTAGGAAAAGTACAGGAGCATAAGTTACATGAGAATTTATGGTAGCTTTATACCTACAACAAAACAAGTAAAAACACGAGCCTAACATGATTTTCTGCACATAGTCAGCAGTTTAGTTCTTTAGAGTTTGTTTTCCAAAATCAAACCCTATTATTGATGTTATTTTAATGAGTACTAATATTTTATTTCTTAGACTTTCATGTTGTAACTAAAACATTGTCATATGTAATCTAATAATAAAAAGCATACAAACAGAATGACTTCTTAATAACATTTCCAACTTTTCCTTGAATCTCTTGCAGGCAGATTTAATATCTATATGTGTTGACACAGTAGATTCCATTCAACAGGATTTTTTTTTCTCATTTGATTTAAGGAACAGAGGAGTTCAGTCTGGTGTCCCAGTCCACAGCGTTAATTTGTAAAGAAAAGCACTTTGTGCTGAAACAGAAGAGAATAGTTTTGTGGCAAAATATTTCAGCTGCAATCCCAAAACTCAGAGAAAGCGTGTGCAAGGAGGAATGTGGGAAGGGAAAAGTTCCAGATAGAGAGGGGAGTACAAGCGAACCAGATTTCTCTCAACTGTGGAGAACCACAGAAAGGAGATAGAAAGGCAAATCATTATTTGAAAAGTTTTCCTTTTCTAAAAAGAGGACAGAAAAGCTCACTTCATACTATAAACTTCACAGCATGCACCTTAATTTCTTTTAATTTCACTTGGAGGAGGAGAGGAGGAGGATAAAGGAGAATTGTAAACTCAGTCATAAAAAGGGTTAAAAATGATTCCAAGTTAAATCCTCTAGATATTGTGCTCCCTGTTGTGCCTGCAATTTTGGACAATTACTGTTCTTTAAGTACACATCTCTCCTAAGGCCAGCTGGCACCAGAGAAATCAAATATTTCATGAGGTAAACAGGACCTACCTTCTTTGAAGTTCTTTTATCCAAACCATCATACTGAGGTGTCCTTCTGAGTACTGTTCAATCACATCGCGTACATCATACGGTTTCCGAACTTGCTGTGAAAGGAGTCATACATGAGATTGAAAGGTAAGTATAGTTTAAAGTTGATTTTTACTTCAGACAGGCCTTCATTCTATTTTTTTGTCTTCCAGAGGTTATTTGCTTGCCATTTTGCAATGGTTGTTGCAATGAATAAAAAAATACGTAGGCATTGTAGGAGTGCATATTTATTGTGGAGATGGAGCCAAATGATTCCTATTACTGTCAGTTAGAGTAATGTCTTAATGTTACTTCATACTGAGCAAAATATTAGACCTTCGCAGTGTATTTAAAAACCAAAAAAAAACTAGATATATAATTTATCTAAGACTATCATGTGTGATATCTCTCAGCTCATTCCAAAACCATATGTTAATCATTATATCAGAGGACTGAACCACAGACATAGGCACAATTCATAACACTTAGACCCAGAATCAAATGCCACTAAAGACTAAAGATGTCTGGTGACAGAATTATTACTGCTTAAGTAACTGGGAGGACAGATGCTCTGCATAAGTCTGAAGACTGCTGCATGTAGATTTGTTTTGCGCTTCTGTTTTTAATGATACCTATGAGGTCAGAAAAAAAGGTGCAATTCAAATAAATTAAAAAAGGACAGACAAAAAATGCAAGAGAGCTAAAAAGCTGCCATCTGCCCAGCTTTATTCCCATTCTAATGAGAACCCAGGTGCTTCTGCCAACCTCTGGTTTCTTGTTGTAACTACTAAGGCAGAATTTTGAAACAAGTCTAAAGAATTTGCATGAAGTGATGTGATTATAAAAAGTGCACTGTGGTAAAATTTTACAAAGTAAAAGTAATGTGTGTGTGTGTGTGGTGGAATAAATGCAAATGACATCCTTTTGAAAACCCCAGGATTTTCAGAGCCATACCAAACCCTATGGGAAATGTGGGGCAAGATGTCTCCTTTTTGGCTCCGACTCAAGAAAAGAAGAAAAAAAAGAAAGGTAAACTGCATATCTAGTAATTGGAAATTACTGAAAACAGCTCATTAGTCATCTTGTCTATTTCCACTCTGCCAAAGCTTCAGCCAGAGCCATTAGCATGCACCACTGCACACATGCATTGAACATCTACAGTATGTGCTTGAGTCATGCTTGGAAGGCAGCCACAGGATCCTAGAAATTTCAAATGAAAGCATGGAACTGGAGTGGAAACAAATCCTGTGAAATGAATGAAGAAGCAAAAGCTCTTCATGATAAAATGCCTTCTTTGCACTCAGCTGTCAACACTTACCTGCATTATTACTTTCAGGAGAGTTCATGGCTTTGGTAGTGTCTGTGTACATTTGTGCGCATTTGTGAGAAGAGATACTTTGCTGGGGAGGGAGGGTTCAGCTTTCAGTTTATCGCCTTTTTTTTTTTTTTTTTTGCTTTCCCCAGCTTCACTTTTTGCAGACGCTGACACATCACTATTTCTGGCCAGAAAAGCAGCCTATTGTCTTCACCCAGAGAAACAGTGCCAGTATCACTCTTTCGATTGACTAGCAGGGGTACTTTGAGAGCATTTTGCCTAATCCTCTGTCCTTTCCTTTGGTCACTCTCTGTTTAAGCATGATGCGTTGCACAAAGCCTAGATGAGCTGAGGATTTTTCCCCACCTCCCTCCCCTCTCCCCATGGGCTACTATGTGCATAATTAATTCTACTCATTCCCAGTGAAATTTATTTTCTCCCTCAAAAGAAGTCCTCTATCTGTTATCCCTTTTACCAAATCATCAGCTCCGAGTCCTCTCTAAAGCATAGTGAAAATATCCTTCCAACTTTCACCATTTTTCTCTCCTCTTCTCCTATAAAGCTTTAGATCTGAGCATCTTATGTCCTGCCAAACTTTGGCACAATCTCTTGTCATGTTTTTATTAGGAAATGCTACTACAATACAACTTAAGGAAGGAGGTAATGGGCTTCCAGGGAGGTTTGGTAAATGCAGAACTTGACGAACTTTTTTAACCCTCATTCTGTCCATTCTGTCCATAATCCCAAATCCTGGCCATTTGGGCTCAGCAGTCTACATCCAGTGTGCTTAGAGCTCCTAATGCAAAACTCAAAATAATACCACACAGCTTTGAACGTCCAAAACCTAATTAGCATGGGGAGTCCTATAAGCTATATTTCAGAGCCCCAAGAAAGAAAAAAAGAGAAGATACTTCTTCTTCTTCTTCCCCTTCACTAACACCTCATCAGAGAAACCTCTCCATGTACTGATCAAGTACAATTTTTAATGTCTGGTATGAATGCTATTGGCTGACAGCTCCAGAACATTAGGTGCCTTGTGGTTTGAAATATCCTAATTTTTATCCTACTGATTTCCAGGAATGGTCTCCTTAATCTTCTTTAGGAAAAAAAAAAAAAAAATCCCATAGTTTTTATCTCTCTGGTGTATTTACAATATAACTATGCTGACTCCATAAATTCAGAAGGTTTTTGTATCATACTATACCCATGGATAGTTCATAGTTTTGCCCATGCTATGAAAAAATCCACATGAGGTAAGTATGAGGCTGAGAGCCTAAACAGTACCTTTGACTTATTACAACCACATGCCCAAAGACAAGTTCACTCTCAGAGCACTTTCAATGTCATATACTTAAGCCTACATACTGTACTTATGTTTAATGGTGCTGCTTACCTGAAATTTTCTTCTGGCTACAAAATACTGCATTTGCCTGATGACTTTTACAGCTGTTTGATGTGCTTCAGTTAATCTGCCAAGAAAGACAAACACAGACATCCACCAGTCGGGGGGGTGGGGTGGGGAAGTAGCAAAACTGGTTACCACACCTTATTATTTACAGTGAATTTTGGAGGGGTATAGAGGAAGCAGGAATATGGTAATTATAAGAACAAGTATTTTATTTAAGAATTGACTCCTTCCCCATGGACTTTTTCATTCGTTCAAAATGAGTGAAATAAAACAAAATTTGCCTTTCAAGGAAGCCACATTGTTAGGAAGTCTATGTTCTACACCGACATCATCTTTGGCATGTGATGGTAACCCTAGGAAAGCTTGCCAGCAAGTTTCTCAAGTCACCTGAAAACACAATCTGCCACCTCTTCCCAGTGTATCTGACCAGGGGAAACGAAGCGTTGGCTAGGCCATCTACTTGGATGCCACACTTTAGAGATAAAGTCTTTAAAAACTGTAAAGATTACAGTGTATTATTTCAAAGTGAAGTAAATAAAAGCTAAACAAACAGGGACTGTATTTAAGAACTGTCATCATTTTTCATTTTTATAATTTCTCTTCGATAAAATTAGTGCTCCTGATTGGGTGAGATACCACAGCCACAGAACAGGGTTTTAAAAATAAGCTTTCAGTAGCTTTTCCTTGCTTTGGCTCAAGTCCCAGTTTAATATTAAATACATGCACAAATATGTGTGAAACTCAGGTGTCTATGCTACATAAATCCTCAAGCTTCATATCTCTATGTATATTTGTGCACGTATCCATACATATACACTCACACATGCAAACACACAGAAGATGGCGCAGGGTGAGCACAATTCAAGAACCATCATTGTTGTATACCATCAACAGCATTGCTAAATATGAATCTTTGCATTTGTGTAAGCCCATCAAAGGGATTTCAGAAGTGTCACTGATGGGCTACCAGTAGTTTAGCCTACAGGACCTTTGTTATGTTGAAAGGAAAGCTCTCAGCTTGACAGGGCCCCAGCTGATCTCCTGTGGCTGGTGACTAGAATGGAGACAACATTCTGCTTGTAAATGGCATATACTTGATAGAGAAAGAGATATATATATATGAACCAGAAAAGAACCACAATTTAAGGTTTAGGGTTTAGCCTACCTCCTTTGTGTACCAGTTAAGATAAAAGCTTGAAATTATCCTCTAGCTCTAAACGACGTGAGACTTCATATATATATTTAAGAAGGCTGGGGTTTTTTTGTGGGGGGTAATCCATATGAGATTGTTCATGCATTGTTTAAACAGCCTCAGATAGATAAGTTTAAAGAAGTCAGAGACAGAAACAAATGAAGGCAGTAATTTCCTTCTGATTCCCCTCCTTCAGCAGAAATGAGGTCTACAAAACTTTTCAATGTGTTACCAAGTTTAGGCGTCCAAAACCATGATGCTGACACTCTTGGAATCTGATGCACAGTTGAACAGGCCTCATTTTGAGAGAGAAAAGTTATTTATTTGTGAAATATACAAAAGAAAATCACCCAACTATAAATCAAAAACACTTGATATTGGCCTTTTCCAACTGGCAAAATTCACACCAATCTCAATAGGAGCAAATTTTGAAAAAGGAGTAAGTTACTGTTCAGATTTAATGGTTACTAGTATTAAACTGCGGGACAGAAACACATGAATCCTGACTTTAATGGAAAAAAGACAATGTGAAAAGGTGCAAATCCACAGACTGAGATATGTGGACGTGTTATCTTGATTGCCTCAATAAATCCATAAGGAGAATAGTGGTTCTAAATGACAAAGATGAACTGGCAGATGAGTTAAACTCCCTGCTCTGTGTAGTAAGCAGACCTATCCTCCTGAGATGGGGCATTGTGGCACTGTGGCTGACCGTGATTCTAAACATTTTCAGAGATTTTTAGCCAATTTTCATAGTTTCTTAGCACTGATGTCCAGAATGGATAATAACAGCTATTACTGACCATGGTACGTTTGCCTTTGTATTTAACCAAACACATTGATCCTGCTAGCCTTATATTTTAGCCCAAAAACTTGGATTAGGAAAAACCCTTTCAGCCTTGAGGGTGTCAGTCTGTTACATGCCAGAAGCTTACAACAGGAGAGAACAAAAGGCCAGATATAGACTCATAGAATCATAGAATTGTTAAGGTTGGAAGGGACCTTTAAGATCATCAAGTCCAACCATTAACCTAACCTGACAAAAACCACTTCTAAACCATATCCCCAAGTACCATGTCTACCCTTTCTTTAAACACCTCCAGGGATGACGAATCCACCACCTCCCTGGGCAGCCTATTCCAATGTCTGATAACCCTTTCAGTGAAAAAATTTTTCCTAATATCCAACCTAAACCTCTCCTGGCATAACTTGAACCCACTTCTTCTCGTCCTATCACTTGTCACTAGGGAGAAGAGGTCAGTCCCCAGCTCTCTAGAGCTACCTGAAAGGTAGTTGTCTCTACAACCTCTACTCTCTACAACCTCCACTCTCTACAACCTCCACTCTCTACAACCTCCTTTCAGGTAATTGTGGAGAGCGGTAAGGTCTCCCCTCAGCTTCCGCTTCTCCAGGCTAAACAGCCCTAGTTCCCTCAGTCGTTCCTCA
>RSEF01000001.1:87854373-87890388 GCA_003993805.1 Himantopus leucocephalus | reverse complement strand
CTCATGAGTGGCCTGCCCTTTCTTCCAAAGGCCATAAATCCTTGGAACAGACTGGAGCCTTCTCAGGTGCCACTGGATTATCATGGGACTGATGACACTAGGAAAGACAATTTGAGGTGTGGAGCAGATGGGAAAACCAAATGCCTGCTTTCCCCAAGTAACCACTGCAGAGCAGGATTTGAGGGTGGAACAAATTAGCGTTCAGTAGTGATTGGCAAAGGCCGTTTTTTTCAGTGGTGATTTATGTGGCACCCTGAGGTTTCAATGCAGATCACCTGTGAACTCAAAGTGAATCTAAGCCAAAGCTAGAATTACTAAGTACTGGGAAGATCACCTGTAGCTATGTCTGATTAAATGTTTCAGATGACATATCTTTTTGGTTGAACTTAAATTGGTCCTGAAATCACATTTAATTTATTTCTTTTGGCCAAATTAAAGCCAAATAAGATTATTTCATTAAGGTTTGTATTAAAACCAAATAAGATTATTTCATTAAGGTTTGTATTAATTAATTTTATCAGTAATAATACAAACATTTTGACTTAAATTTTTAACAGGTTCCTATTTAGAAATCTATGTAAATTTTACTTCAAAAAGTAATTTTAAAGAGACATGAAATATTTTTCTATTTTTGCTCAGCCCAGCAATATTCATACATGTATAAAATGACTTTACACCCAATGTATCATGTTGTAGACTTTAGTCGTCCTAGAAATCCTTGAGATTTCTGAATAAACATTTTCGTCTCTAATGATTTGCAGCTGTTATCTAACTATGAGATGATGCTTCCAGCAAGTCATCAAATAGACTAGTCCAAATGTATCATAGTAATCTCAATCTATACTCTTGACATAAATCTGGGAAGTACAAACATTTAACAAAATCTGAAATAACTCAAAACAAGTTATAACTTCCATCTCTCTTCCTAAATGTACACAGTTAAAGATTAAAAACAACAACAAAAACAAAAAAACAACAAAGGAGCAACTGTCAGCAAAAAAATTTTCCTGGTGATGGGAGAAAAGCAAAAGCATTGAGCATGTTGGGGGGGGAGGGGAGGGGGAAGAGTGAGGGTGTGCAAAACTATATTGTTTCAGAAACAAGAAAAGAAGATGGTACAGCTGTAAGAAGTGAACACAAAATAAATATTCTACATGCTGATACTGATCAGAGGGGAAAAACATCCATATTGAGAGAGCTAAGATTTTAAGATTTTAGGGCAAGTATTTACAGCAGACTTAGGGAAAAAAAAGCCACATCTGCTTCCTAAACTATGGAGTAACGAGAGAGAGAGTTATCTCATTACTAAAAGTAAATTTGTGCATTTAAAGTGTGACACCTTGTACATGAATACGACTGAAGACAGCATTGATGTGTCTTTTTATATAAAGCTCTACAGGCAAAACTTACAAATCTCTATCTCAAACACTTCATGGTTTGAGTCCTGAAAATTTGCCGATCTTTTCACTTATGAGTAGTGTTAGATATGCGGACCAATCCCCTTGAACTCCGTGAGACTCAGCACACATCAGCTTTTGCTGGGTTACAGCCCACGCAAACAATAATATGAAAAGATGAGGGAGAGCAAAAATGCTGACCATGGGAAATAGGTAGCAAATGCTACAAGGAAGCAGAGCTGAGCTGTGCAGGGCTGCACCTCCAATAACCCACAAAGAAATTTATGTTTTTCTTTTGTCTATCAGGATCTCTGATTTCTTCTGGCTAATCCTTCCCTATGCACTCTTTCCTTGTATTTCAGTTCATGTTGTGTTCCCACAAGTAGAAAAGTGTCATTTCATGTGCTTTTGCTGCAGTGAACCAGAGCAAAGCCTTTGTTTTCATAACATGTTAAACTGTATTCTTTAAATTCTTCATTGATTCTATTAAGCTTTAAAAATAGCCCTTTCCCTCTACCTCCCTCTCTCCACCCTACCCCCACCAAAAAAAAAAAAAAAAAGGAAGAAAAATACCCCCTCCCCCCAGTCCCCTTAGGCAGTGGTCTGGAATGATTGGCAGGCTCTACTCAGAAAAGACCCCCAGATACTAATAGCAAGGGTTGCTGCAGGTCAGGATGGAGCCTTATTTACAGAGCTCAGGAGGGGCCGAGGACTGCAAAGATAGCAGGAGGTTCTGCAGTGCACTGGAGTGGCCTTCACACAAAGCTGCACAGCGGCTCGGGGAGAGAAATAGCATGGAGCTCGGTGCAGGTCAGAAAGGAGGTCCTGGCAGAACCTTTTGGGAGCCCCAGGACCTGGGCATCACAGGTCAGGACTGAGGTGTTTTGGCAGAGTTACGCAGGGGCCCAAGACTGCAATAACAGGAGGTGAAACAGGTCATTGGCATTGGCAGGGATGCGTGGGAGAAAGTTGTGCAGAAGAGCCTGCCTTGCTGTAGATGAAATTCTATTACTCCTACACTTGAAGGAGCACTCTATTTACTCCTAAGTACAGGAAATATTTCTTTCTGAAGCCTGCTCCTCTACAGTCTAAAAATGGCATTGTACATATGGGAGAGAGGAGATACCACAAATTACAACAGTGATCAGATTTTGTGTTGTTACATAATTACTGATTTAAAAACAAAGCCAAACTGATTTTTAAAAGGATCTTGGGAGGTTTGGGTTTACCATACTCCCAGGCTAAAGAGACTCCACAAAGCCTGCACGTGACAGGAGAAGTCACTGAGTAGATTCCCTCGGGGCTCAGAACAATGGTTAATAAACAGACTGAGGTCTTGGGTATCAGGCTGTAATCTTCTCTTACAATAATGCATTTGCACTATTTATGAGGTTATCCACATGTACTTAAATGAGGTCATTGTACTTTCCAGTAATGTATATTAAAGAGAGCATAAAGTTTACCTCTTCTTGTAGGAAGATTTTCTTCCAGTAATACCAGGAGTTTGTGAACACTTTTCTGAGCTGCTCATCAAAATAAAATGAGAAATTTGCTTTGGGGGAGAACATAATTAAAAAGAAATAGATTAAGAATTGTACAGCTAGGTCTAGAGCTGGTTAAATAATTTCCCCCCTCTTCTCTTTTGCCCTTTTCCCCCCTTCCCTTGAGAAAATCATTCAAGTTTTACAGTAAACTCTCCTAGATTGTATTGATTTCATCTTTTCTCAGTAGCAAACATTTACCTCTGGGAACATTTAATTTCATGTGAATAATAAGGAATAAAAAGGAAAAAGAACTGCAACCTCGCAGTTGGTATATAAGTCTACTCAAAATTACGTATTTTACTATGTTTTAGGTATTTACTTATCCATTAAGGGATAACAAGCATGTTGTCATATCCTGTCATACTTAAAACACTGAAATCCAAGTTTCATGAGCAATAGGCACATTAAATATTTTGTGAACAATGTGCTATAAAAATCATAGCATAAATATAAAATATAATGGCATCATTAGAGCAGTAAGAAGATACTTTTGAGATTACTACTGTGTTGGAATAGGTAATGTAAAATATTCTCTGCCCATCTGGGGCAAATCTAAATGCAGAGTTTTATCTGAAGTTACTTACTTGGTGTACTTAGCATAAGAAATAAATTATTTCCCCAAATTTAGATTTAAAAAAAAAAAAATCAAAGAAAAGACTAGATTAATCTGATCTTCTGGCCTGTTTCAAGGATGTATCTCAGTTTTCATTCCATAAATTTTCTGGTTTGCATTGTGCACAGGGTGGAATTTTTTCCTTCCCTTCGTCTCCTACTCACTGCCATCAACAATAAAACCTTGCATTGCAAATGTCAGTGTGTGCATGTAAATGCATTACTAGAGACCACAAATTCCTTCAGCCCGCTGGCTGAAATGCATCGCTGGACCCTAGCACAGGGGCCCCATTTTGTGACAGAGGGCTCCAGGTCCTGTAACAATATTCAGTATAACAATATACAAGGTCATACAGAAATATTTCATTGAGGTGGCAACTGAAGAAATGAGGTAGTCTGGTACATATTTCTTGACGCACTCCAAACTATCCTTTCCATCTAGAAATGTGAGGTGCTCCAGGAATAAGCTTTTTCTTAGCCATAGCCATATGTCAAAAGTAGACAACTTGTTTTAGAAGTACTCCCATTGCAGTTGTGTAATATGGTGACATACTCTACGTAACTCATTTCATTCCTTGCTTACAATCCCCTCATCTCTCACGGTTTGAACCATGTGATAAATGCTTGAAGTTCTTGCTTCTTCTTTCCTGCAGGCTTCAGTGAAAACTCCTTTACCTTCAAGAGAAAAACACCTAAATAACATCATTTCTGGCTTTTCTTGCCTTTGCCATCCTTGTTTATTTCTCTTTAGAAAAACAACTCTTTTTGCATGATCCTTAGTAACTTTTCATCTGCTTCTTTCCAGGCTGGGTACCTCCTCTCTGTTCCATCGTGCTCCCATCCTCCTCTCTTCACTTACATCCATCCAGATCCCTTTGCTTCTCAGAATCCCTCTGGCGATAACTCACAACAATAAAAATGTCATATCCCTTTTGCTCATTACTGGATCTACTCTGAAAAGGCATGAGCCATACAGATTTATCCTGGAGGGTATCTGAGATTTGAGCCCTGTCTTTATTCTTTCTCTTTTGCCCATGCACAATCCTTTAATTGCAATAGGAATGCTTAGGCATATCTTGACTGGTGTTTCTTAAACAAGCATGTCTTAAGACTGTATATAGCAGGTGAGATTGGATCCAAATAATTGGTACAGAATCTCTCACAGGGTGAAAATGTTGGTGAACTGTGGTGTTGGAAACTTCTCCCACACCCAGAAGACTGAGTGCCTGGGTTGACATGTAGGGTGGCAAAAATGACCATCTGACAGAAGTAACAGTGAAAATGGAAAGTCATTTGGCCGCGCACCTTTCTTTCACAGATAGACCTGTGTTCAGAAGACTGTAACAGCAAAAAGAGGGGCAATCTGTGATGGAAATAAGTTTTAACACCACTGAAAGAGAAACATTGGCATCATTCTAATGTGTTCATATTTTTACTAGGATGTGCAATTAAATGCAAGGATTCTATTTTTGAATGCATGTTGTTAATGAGGGACTGGTTTAAATAAGCTAAATATACATTTATAATCACCAGGTTCACTAAAAATGCTATAAAATCCCTGCTTATAAACACAGCTGAAACATTAAGTGTCTCTCTGCATTTGAACACACAAAATGGTATACTGGATTATGAATAGATTTTCTTTCAGTTGTTTGTGTCTGCCATCACAGCACAGTTTATTGTGCTCACCATTCAGAAGAAAATACAGCTGAGAAAACTACTCTGTTTTCTTCATAATTTTTCACCAACGTTTTTAACTATAGATAAAGCTACAGGGTCACCCTTTAATTCCCTGATTGCCTAGTCAAAAAATGCAATTAAACACACACAGTTCTAGCACCAAGTAATAATCATTCCATCCATTTTCAGCATAATGCTCAACTGCATACTTAAATAAATTGCTTTGCTGAGTAACAAAGAGTTTGTCATGAACAACAAAGAGGTCTTGTCCTTAAATGCTTTGCTGAACAACAGACTATATCCCTGGGCTATAGGTAGTCCCTGCAGCACAGACACTAACAGATTCAACACTTTTTTAGCATATCTGAGATGAAAACAGTAGAATGCAAACATACATATAACAGGAAATAGTATAGAGCATAGATAACTTATGTGAACTAAAACAAAGACATTGCAACTGTGTGTCACTGCATGGTCAATTGTAAAAATTTTTTCTGTGGTTCCACTGTGTTACTGCACAGTTTTCAGACTGGTATAGAACCAGAACTCTGACAGATTGAGATTTTAAATAAGTAATTATAAAAAGTAGATATGCAGTAAAAGAAAGCCACATATTGTACATGGCTTTTGTAAAAAATTATAAAATATTTAGTAAATCTTTTCTATCCTTTTCAACATTTAACAAAGATGTTTTGTAACAGAACTAGTTATACCCATTGGAATGATACTTCTTGGTACAGTATTAATCATCAGAACTATTCCGCTGTTAAGACATGCATATAAAAAAAAGTACGTCTTAAAAAAGAGGAAAATATTTATGAATATACAGGGTCTTTTTAATTTAATGGATTAATTTATTTATTTTAGCTCAGAAGGCTTTTATTTGTATGTGTAGGGAATTTACAGGTACAAGGCTTAGGCCTCTATCCATCAATCATCATCAGTCTAGGTTTGCAAGAAGTGCCATTGAAGGCAATAATGTTATTCATGTGTATGAAACTGGGAGTGAGCAGGTCTGGACCTGAATAAGTGACTCCACATGATATCTTTGTCTCTAGGAGCCGTCTCTTTCCCTTTTTCCTTTTTAGGTATATTTTTACAGTATGTAAAAGTTCAGTGAAGTAGTCCAAACATGGGATGGGAAAGAAAAAACTCTGCAAACATGAATCAAAACTTAATTGATACTAAGAGGTATGCAAGTGATTAATATTGGCAAAATATTAATCCTCAGTGCTATGTTTCAGTAGCCAGAGCTTGTTGTAACCAGCTTTGCAGAGAATAAACCTAGGGCCAGTTTCATAGTAGGTTAAATGGCTCTTCTTTCTTTTATCCAGCAATGGTGGATGTGGCATTGGTCTTGTACTGCAGCAGATACCTGTCTGTGCAGGCTGCAGCAATATTGTGCTTAATTTCAACTCTGACATGTACATTGCCAGCAAGTTCTGGCAGAAAGGGACTCCTGGGCAACCTGAAGTAGTAAACATCTCTACTACCTTCAGCTTTAAGATGTCTTAATAATAAAGTCTGAAGCAAGTGCTTAAATTTGGCTGTTAAAAGTTTGATATATTTAAAAAAATCTCAAGTCTCATTTTTCCTCTTTGTTGTCATTCAAGAATTGACAACCCAAATTAGCCAGTTCTCTTTTTCTTTATTCTCGATGAATGTCCATTTCTATCGTCAAGCATAATGTAGCACAGGCAGCTGCTTATTTCCACTCCTTTTCAGAGGAATGTTTATTTACATCTATTCACTTAATTTAAAAATTGCAAACTAAATGTCATGGTTTAGATGATGACATCCTTCGAGCGGATACCATTTCTTACAGCTCACACATATGGCCCCAGTCAGAAAAACATGGTAATAGGGACTGTCAAGCACTAGGAGCAAAAAAATCTTCATTTCTACCTGGAAAAAACCCTCTTCTCTTTCTTCATTAATGTCAGATGGAAACTATCCAATCATTACAACATATCAAGCACTGCCACTCTGATATGATATAAACCCTCAGAAAGACAGCGTCTGCATTTCAAAGGTCAGAAACCTGGTATGCAAACAAAAAGGTAGTTAATATTGACCGAAATAACTGTGAGAGCAGGTGAGCCTACTCAGAATACTAGCAGTCTTTAACATTTGATCTAACGATGAAAAAATTTTGTCCTAAATGTCACATTAATTCAAGATTCCATATGAAATATTTGAGAGTTTTTAATTGAGGAGAGAGAAAATTTCAGCCATCTATAAATTGTGCTTTATTCTTTCCCTTTTTTCTCCCCCTTCCCACCCCAGCCAAGTATACTGGCTCAAGAGATCCTCCACCATCCGCTTCTTTTCCTGGATCATCTCCAATGCCACAGAGCTCCTGATTATCATTATGCTTCCTAGTGTGTTATTTCCTTTTTTTTCCACACCCTGCACAAATGATACGTGACTGTCCTTTGTAGAATACTTCATTCTATATCAAATGGAAGTTAGTTTCAGCATCTCCCTTGGTTAGGAGCATCTTAAAATCTAATTTATGCCTTTCGAATTTTTGGTATCGGGCTCTGGGAAGAACAACATGTGGGCAGGCTGTCCTTGTAATTAATTGTTTGCTTTCTCTGGCTGCTCTGAGAATCTGTTCTTTGTCCTACATATCTGATAATGTCATGACTCTAAGGTTCTTTATAGCCATAGTAGCTAATGTACCTTAATGGATTTATATTTCAGAGTCTTCAGATGAGTTCCAAGATGCGGCCTTATTAACAGAAACCAGAGCAGGGTGGAAGCAGCCTTCCTGATAACCACACATTCGAGGCCTCTCATTCTAACTCTTCTCCCTTGCTTTTTCTGTGACCTCTCCCATTCCACTCACAACCCAGCCATAACCTAATCTTCCTTATTACAGTAACAAGCATCTTGCATTCTCTGATCTATTGTTTCTAATCTCATGATTTGCGCTTGTCTAGAATGTGACATTTATAGACACAGACAGAGTCCAGCGCCTTCTGTTCCCAAAGCACAGGCATCCACCTTGTGAGTGAATGAGGAATCCTCTTATGCTCTAGGAGATTTAGGGTTTGTGATTAAGATAACAATAACTTGCAGGTGTGAGGTGCTGGCTCTATACGTGGAGCAAGGGACTGTTAAACTTAAAATGTAGTACATAAACAGCAACATTAGATGAAGTCACTGTCATTTTTTCCCTTTTGAAATGCTTGGTTTGAAATCAAACAGCAATAGGCTCATTGTAGTAGAATCACAACTAACAAAAAAGGACTACACAGACTGGCTGAAATGCTAGACATCAGAGGGACCTAAAAGGATTTATCACTTCTATCACCATCTCTTGCCAGCATGATTTGCACCAGCAGGACTGCTGAAGTCCTAAGAACATACTGAATCAGAAGTCCATCCAGCCTAGTCACCTGCCAGTGATGTGGATACCTTGAGAAAAATGAGAGAAGAAGCACCCAGTGCTACTTGCTCAGCTTTCCAGCACCTGTGGCTTAAAAGTTCCTCAGATCTCAAGAAAATATTCATTCTATGGGTGCAGTGAATCAGATGCATATGAAGGTCTGCTGCATATGAAGCTCAGTGTGCCTGGCACATGCACCATTATTTCTTTCTAGAGATCTGGTACAATAACAAAGAAGACACACAGAAAAATCAAACAGAAGATCTCTCTGCTTGAGGAAAGAACAAAGGTACTAATGAACAGCTGTGTTCACTCCTGTAAAAGCAGGACTGTCAAAAGTTCATGCCTATCAAAATGACTCTTGGTACTGTCAGCAGCTGTTCAGTCTACAGATGTCACTTTAGATACCTGGGTCGTCAACCCAGGTGTACCATAAAGTAGGGCTGTCTTGAGCCGTGGCAATGTGTGCATTTATTCAAACAGATCAAACAACTATGACCACAATCATCTTACCACCTTCTGCACAATCTAACCCAAAGTGAGAAGATCTAATATTAACCTATATTTTTCAGAATCATCCATGCTCACTGAAAAGTCCTCATTGTAGGCTTTTTCCAGTTTAAGCAAATGAGAAAGAAGCAAGAAAGGGAAAGATACATTGCAAACATGCCAAATGGACAAAGTGAGGGTGTAGGAATAGTGATTTTCATCGAAGACTTGCAGTCCAATTTCACAGAACTAATTAATGAGAAACATCAAAATAAAACTAGTGGGCTCTAAAAGGTAGTCAGGGGAAAGAGTAAGACGATGAAGAAGACAATCATGCAGGGCACGTGAAAGTGAACAGATGATGGGATGGAAGAGGAGGGCATTTTAAGCAAGTGATCTTTTGTTAGCAAAAGCAGAGAACATAAAACTGGAGAATATCATGGGATCATCAGAATGGCAGCTGAATGTCCTTATCATTCATAAATATAACAGCTTTTAAAGGGTCGAAAACACCTAACTGAATAACCATTCCTCTTTTTTAATAAAGCACCTGACTTTCACATTCAGAGGTTTCATAATACCCTCTGGCAAATAAGTACTAATGGGTTCAGTTTTCGTGTCTGCACTTCAGAATGAAAAAATTGTCAGAAATGAGTTGCATTTTTCATCTTCTCGTTTAAAAGTGGTATTTTGACTTGTAAGGAGCCAAGTGTAGTTCATGTGCTTAGTTTCCTCTGTGCTGCACATAAAAACAGGAAAAGCCAGTCTTTTGGCTGTGCTTCTTTTTATTGTTGGTTGTGTGACATGTTTTTCTATTACAATTCACAGCAGGGAGCGTTTATCTCCATTATGAAAACCAGTTGGCCCATTGTTAGGAAAGAAAGCTGCACTTCCCCAATAGGAAGTCAAGTGTCTCTATAGTGTCATAGAAAGACATTCTGCAGTGGAAGTCAACGTGTCAGTGCTAGGAGACTATGTGCACACAGCACTAGTGCTGCTGTCTTTGATTAGAACAAGCAAGTTTCCCCTTGTACACATTGGGAAACGGTGGCATGTACAGTAGGCAATGGCAAATCCAGGAGTATTCCCACTCCCTGCCCATTAGAGATGGGGGGACGTTTTGGTAACAGTGCCTTTTATGCAACATTAGCTAGCAGAAGCTTTGAGGTTCCTTTCTTTTCCTGATGTTGGTTATTTTGAAGGAGGTGCTCAGCCACTCTCTGAGAAATGTCAGCTCTGTTTGCTTAAAAAATGCAAATATTGCACCCTTAGTTTTTTCCTACTTCTTCTTTTCTTCCAAAACAGTAGGAAATATAATCTTGCTTTCTGTTTTATTCATATACTTTTTTTTACAGTCTTAACACAGAGAGGTCACTTTGCCACCTTTTTTCCCTAAACACAAATTCCTTAAACATTCATATCTGATAGTGGACAATTATTCATGTGGGTATTTCTTAGAATTGACCTTCCTGTTCGGCAAACATGGTAAATATGGTGTTTAGCTCAAAGGAATAAGTGTGACAGTTCAAATTTAAGCTTGTTTGCTTCTACCAGTCAGTCTTCTGGCCAGTGCTTGGGTGACATTACATCTTTAAGAAGACCTATTAGTTACATTCAGTCTAGGTTGAATAGATATGATATCATCTGCCTAGATCAAATAATAAAAATGTAGTTTAAATATCATCCAAATCATTCATTAAGGATAGAAAGCTCAGTCTGTATGATATTTCAAAAAGGGCTTTAGTCAGAACTCAGTAGCTACTCTTTTCAGTAAAATTCAGATCTGAAGTCACACTTTGTGTTTTTATAATGCTATTGTCAAAATCGGAATCAAGAACAGGGAAAATCAGATCTTAATCTTGATATATGTTGTGTGACGTTTAAAATACATAATTCCTCTACTTTCTTTTTAAGTCATTATACACAGTGTGTTGGTTAGTTATAGTTTATTTATTGGATTAATCAAAATATTGTGTAATCCTGTATTTATTATTATTAATATTTCTCTTGGATGAGTATTTGTTATTCTACATGCGTTACAAGCTAATAACAATAGCTTTAAGACCAGAAAGCAAAACAAAGATAAAACATAACTGAATTCTCACCTTTTAAACTGCTAATACAATGCGTTGTTTTGTGCACTTGCCTTTCAGGCTCAGTTTGACCTTTGTAAACTATGTATGTGGGAGACTAGATTCAAGAGTCAGACTCAAGAGTTCATATTCTAGCATCTGCCTTGTGGGCTGTAATTTTTTTACTACAGCCTGATTTTCAATGGGTCTTCAATGGATATGAAGCAACTGTTTTAGTGCAAGGTATTTAATGTGCTGTCAATTCACTTTGAAATTTGCACTGTTCCTTACTGCTTTTTTTCTTTTATTAAGTCCTTAAAAATTGAATGTACTAGATTAAATCTGTGCAAAAAATATTTATACCGAGAGATCTTACAATGATAAAAAGCTCACTGAATACAGCTCTTCAGTTCTGCTTGTGTAAATACAGGCAAAACAGCAGTACAAGAAAAATAATTGGTTATAAGGAAAAAATACAAAGCAAACAAATTCCAAATAGTGGGATATTTTTGAGTTTGTTTCCCTAAGATTTTAGAATTCCATATAGCCAGGAATATAGACTTCCTCATCTAACTGTATTAAAAGTCCAAAGTATTTCAGACTTGAATTCCTCTCTGTTCTAGTTATTTTTATCTGAAATTATGCAGGATTTTGTCCATGGGTAAATCATCTAATAGTATGCAAAGCTACGGTTAGCCAGCATTTCAGAAATCAACTCACATACACTTCATTGTACAAAAAGAAAAAAAAAACCTCCACACTTTTGACACGATATGCAGCATTTTTTAAAATTTTATGCCCTTTTAATTGTGCAGTTCCTGCACAATTTCTTGTTCAAAAAACGTACATTGAGATAGAAATGACTAATGTTAGGGACTGAAGTACTCCTATTGATAACTGTCTGAGTTAAAATAGAAGAGAAAAAGATCTAGAAATCTTGGGAATATTTAGATGGTGAAGGCGTATTTGGGGACTGTATAAATACAAATCATACTGTAAGTCTAAAATGTTACAGTCTTTTTGATCAAGGGGTATAATCAATCCAAGGGTTCAGCGCTTTCCGGGAGAAGAAACTCATTCCCTGGCAATGGATAAATTCCAAAAACATTTTGAAAGGGAGATCAAAGTAGTTTTGCTGCCTTGCTAGGTTTGCGTCCATTAGCAGAGGTTACTTATAAAGAGCAAATACTTCTGTTTGAAATGGAGCAGACTGTCCCAGGTACAAGGTGTCTCCAAAAATGTTCCCCATAGAGAAATACCAAAGATATCATTCTTTACCTGTCATTTCAAGTTATACTAGTCTGTATACTAAATCATATCATCCTAAAATGTATTTTTGGAAGAAAGTATAAATATTTCCAGCAAGGCCACTTAATCTGTTTGCTTACTATCTGCTATGTCCTTCTGAAACTGCTTTTTTCCTTGACATGAAAAAAAAAAAGAATGGTTCTCCAGGCATCAGTAGATTCTTCCTTCTTCTTAGAAGCATCTCTGGGAAGGAGCTAAAAATGCTGATGGAGCCAAAGATAAAATTCTCATGGATTTCAGCAGCTGAGTAGTTCATACAGGATTGAAATGAGAACACCTTTTGAAAAAAACAAAAAACAACAGAATAATGGTGAAAAGTCGTTACACATATTTCACTAGAGCTTGAAAAATAAAGAGGATCCTCTTGAAGATAAGGGTTAATATAACACAAGTTATTGGTGTCATTATGAAGGACAACTAGGTGAAATGTCACTAACAGATACGATCACTGATAACTGTTTTTTGCCTCTCAAATCTGTTAAACATCTTCCCATTTTGAAAAAAAAGAAAAATCTGCTATATCATATATAACAAAAATCAGCTATAACAGGCTAACTATACGTCCCTTTAAGAGACCCAGAGTTGATCTTCAGCTTCAGCTTGTACAGTTGTTTACCTACATACATTTTCATTGTTGGTTTTGTGTGCTGTATTAACTGCATATTAAAATTGACTGTCGTAATAGACTTTTTAATAAAAGCTCTAGTAAAGCTTCTCATGAGTAAATCTAATCCCTCCCATATTTGTCTAATTTGGTTACATCTGTTTTGTTATTATGGTTATTTTTTGTAATGCAATAGCATCTATAGATCTCATGCAAGATCAGGGGCTTGCTGTGCTAGACACTGTATAAATAGAAAATGGCAGACAGTCCCTATCCCTAAAGCATTCCTAGTCTAAATAGACCCAGTAGGAAAGGAAGCCGAAGTATGGAGCACTGAAGTGATTTCGCCTGAGGTCACACAACAGTTCATTAGTGGTTTTGCGGAAACAAGCTGGTCTTTCTGCTGTCCTTCCAAAATCTCTTACATACACCTCTCATATGGTGATTGAAATTTTCTTAAACATTTACAGTTGTAATTTTGCCCTTATCTGGATTTGTGTTTAGTGTGCTGGTGATTTGCTTGCCTCAAAGCTGATCCTTGCTCTTGTATATTAATGTTAACAAACTGTAAGAAGGACATTAGTGTTATCGTAAAAATCCAGCTTCATCAAAAGGGAAGCCTTTTGTTTGTAAATTGCTGTTTCTTATAGATAATAATGCTTTGCCACTGCTGGTGCCTGATGCACAATTTACAGATTGTGCTGCTGACTGAGCTCTTCCTCCTTCTATCCTTCCTCTAAATTCACTGCATACAGATGTGGCCAGTGGTACAGTTTTGGTCAGGTAGAAGAGCAAATTGTTTTAGGATGTCCTGAATTGTGATTGACCTGAATGTGTCTAATTTGCAGTGCTAATTTAAGTCACTCGTATTACCTGATTTTGAACCATCTTCAATATCCCTTAGCATACCCAGTAAGATTATGTTCTTCACAGGCGGAATTTCATTTATTGTTTTGTTGGTTCTCTAAAAGAATTCTAATCGGGAATTAAGGAGAGCACTATTTTTTTACTGAGATCAAGTAATGTGTTGCTATGATATAGTACAGACTGTAAATAATTTTGCCTGTGTCTATTTAATGATGATTTTCAGCATATTTATGTGATATTGGAATACAGCTTGCCAACCTGCTGGGCCTCTGGTATTATTATTATCTGATAACTGGAGATTGTGTACCAAAGATTTTCAGAACTTGAGCAACCTTACCTAACTTTGACATTTAGCCCTGTACTAGCAAGGGATTGAATTGTATTTCCAACCTGGATGAGTGTACGATTCTGGTTTTAGTGGTGACTAAGCCACTTCATTCTCACACTTTTTTTATAGCTTTGGCAGAACATCATCTAACTCTGAGGGAGTTTAATGTTATCCATTCTTTCAACACAGCATCTAGAAGCTGCCTAACGCACATTTTTACATTGCCCTTTTTGTCTATAAAGAATGCCTGGGAGAGAGCTGCAAACTCAAGGCAAGTCCTTCAGCTTTACTTGCTGGGTAGAGCCACAACTTCTTTTGGTTGGCAATTTAGAGAAAGCACTGACACTACTCACATTTATGAGTTCTGGTAGGCTTACCGATGTTCCTCACCTCATGAAAACATGTTGCATAAGAGGTTCCATACCTATGTATTTATAAGCCTGGCATAAAGGGAGATGGTATGCTGTCTTCCAACTGCAGTCTGCCCCATTCACTCACTTATGAGATGTTGCTGGCATGGCAGCTTCCCATGCAAGCAGGAAGTTTCCTGATGAAAAACTTCAGAACATTTTCTTTGAAACACTTCTGTCACTGCCATGTATTTTGTTCTTTTTCCCTCTTTCATTCTTTATTATCAAGAAAGTTCGCGTGAAAAAGAGACCTTTTTTATCTGAAAAGTTCATCTTTGGTTCCCCACCTGAAGCCCTTAATTGTGTCCACAATAGCCATTTGTGAAATCTCACACAGACGAATATGGGCTCAGGTGAGCAACAAGCAGTGGGAGCAGATGGAATCCCAGGAAACAAAGATACCATTGTCAGGCAAATCCATCTCCAAATAGAAGGAAAAGAAAATATATTCAACAGGAACGCTCCTTTAGAGAAACCTTATGATCAAGAAGTCAAAGGCACAAAAGTCAGAAGTTTCAGCAGTAGGGTTTCCACATCAACTCTAAACTTGGCTGTCTTGTTGCATTTTTCACGGCACTTTTAGCTTTTGTGTCTATCTCCTGTCCTGATTTGCTACTGTGGATCTGACCCTTAAGGTCTGAGGAAGTTAAAAGTTTATATTCTAGATTTCTGACACAAATCCATCTCTGTTTAGCACCATGGGTTAACTTTGCAAACTATGAGCATGTGTATGTAAAAAAAAACCCAACCTGAAGTTTCTCTGGGAACTCTCAGTTGAGCTGTCTGAATTCTACAGGTCTAAAGAACATCTACAATTATATTGCATGAATAGAAAGCTTTTGTACTAAGTTTCTTCTTCAATGCTTTTGGCTTTTTATATGGTGGGAAAGTATATAATCTGTAGTTCATTGCAACTTCTTTTCCTGTTCGTTTAGTTTGATTTCAGCTTCTTGTACAAAAGTAAGGCATATGAGGGCAGAGGAAACCTAAAGTAGCCAAGATCACTGGGAAAGTTGCACAGACATTTACCTAAATTGCTAGCCTAACTGTCAGTTTGGTACAAAGTTTACTTTTTTACATTGAATTTCCCATGTGCACATTAGTTCAGACCTTTCAAAAACAAAGTTTTCAATTTTCTTGGAGCTGATTCTGCAATGTACTACTACATGCGAAGAAAGGCACACCCATGGTTGCTTCAGGTTTTCCTTCAGAGTTGAAGCTGGTTAGTAGTTGAACTATGTGGCTGGTCCATCTTCAAATGTTTCAGTCTCCCACCTTTGTTAGTTCAACCCAGGCAGTTAATTTTCCCACCACCTTTCTTCAGCTGTAAGAACAGGCAGTCTATTTGATTTAGGATTATTTTAATGGCTGTGCAGTGACCCAGATTTTAAATTAATAAAATAACTGAAGCTTCTGTACTGTAATGCTATTTTACTGCACTGTATTTTCTTTACATAAAAAACATAAAAATTGCAGTCACCTGAAATTTATTGCAAAAGGCAAGTTAATTGAGGTAAAGGAGACTGTATTAATGAATACATTGTAACGTGTGAACTTTCTCCATTCTCTTCTGAATATAGTGCAGTAGGTAATATCTGAATATATTTTCACTCATTCTGAAAACTCAAGCGATCCTATTATAATGCATATGCATAGAGGCTTCAATTGAGTTTGTGAAGGTACCTAACATATGGAGTTTCCTAATCTTTCTTGATTGATGCTACCACCCTAATATTATTTTTTTAAAATTTATCAATAATTATTATTTCTGGAATGTGTTTGTTGTTGTTCAGTAAACAAAAGAATACCCTAACAGTAATGACACAGTGGCACCTTATCCTTGATTTAAGACTTTAGTTGTAAAACTGTTATGCAGGCCAACAGCAGAAGAGGTGCAGACACATACTATATAACAAACTTTTCTACCAGCTGTTTTCACTCCCCTTCCCCAGCTTCTGTCCCTGAATTTTCAGAAATATTTTTTGTGTCTTCCTAATGGTTCCTCATCCCAGTGTATCCTCTCTACCTCAGACTTGGTCTAGTTTACTTTGTCAGATGACTCTATCCCCTCCCTCCTAACCCTGCATCTCTCTCTCTTTATGTCTTCACAGTCTCCTGACAGAGACGTGTCCCCACTCTGTATTTCCCAGGGGCATAAATATAAGAAAACAAATGAACACACAAACAAAATCCCCTAATATCTATTGGGGGTGCATGTGCAGGAAATAGGTGTGCTTCATATAGCCCAAATCAGAAGTGGATAAACATTTATTGCTGAATACATCATGGTCTTTTCTCTTTCCTGGCTTACCAGACTCTGTCGTATTGGAAAACAGGGAACTTTATGGAGAGATCTGTTATTTAGAGACCTATCTTAAAATCAGGCAATATAAGTGTGATCGCTGGTGTTCTTGATTCCTTTGTTTGAAGGAACTACTGAGATGACCCTTAGATTGCTGTGTTTAGAGGTGACACATGAACTACAAGAAAATAGTATTAAATCTGCAAAGAACAAAAATATGCCCCCTCCAAAAAAAAAAATTTGTAAAATTGACACGAGCCTAATACTTATTGAGCTGTTGCTTGCTCCTGACATGTGAATGCGAAGAAGAAAAACTACTTCCACCTGCTGGGTAACATGCTAATGGTGTGAGGGGAAAAAGTATTTGGGCACATCTAAAAGATTCATGGGGATTAGTAAATTGCTGGTGTAAATTCCTAAACTTGAATCTATGCCCACAGACAATGAATTTCTCTGTGCTGTTCCCCTGGCACCCATTATCTAAAACATCCACTTGCCGCTGGGCGGTGAGTTAGTGTCTGCACCACTGACGCCTTTGAAGGGAGATTAGCAACCAGATGTGAGGGATTTCTGCAGAGAATACTAGGGAACAAGCTTTGGCAACTGGCATTTGAAGGTGGTGGAGGCCAGCCAATGTGAACAGGGCAGGGAGCAGGAGCTGCAGACATACAGTGAGGAGTGTACTCTCGTGGGAGCTGGGACCCAGCCAAGTGGAACAAAATGCTGTGATTTAGGTGTGAGGTTTGCTAAAGAGATGTCTGCAGGTATGCTGAGCATGTGGTAAAACTAAGTGTGAGCTGGTAGGGATTCAAGCTCACCTGACTATAGGTCTTTTGGTGGGGATGTAGAGAAGGGAAAGGGAGGAAAAGGGAGGGAAAACAGCTTTTCATGAAGACGCACAGAGTCTCCCCCTGTACACCACCTAGGAAAACTGTTGATATTGTGCATATGATTTGGGGCTGTTTGGAACCTTCCTGAGGCAAAATTACTGACATTAAAGGGACTTTTGTGCAAGCACAAATGGTGGTGCACAACAGGGCTCTTACTCAGCTGTCCAGGAGGCTTCCACAGTGGGTGGTAAGCCATTGGGAGTCACCAGATGGCTGTCAAGCTTGTAATTAAGGTGTTGGGAGACCCTAAGGAGTATGTTTGAAAATATATCTTGGACCACACATCATTCTGAACACGGCATTAATTTGCTGTTTTGTGAGTAGTCAGATTTATTAACAGTTTGTATACTTGAAGCTTTGTGTGCTGGGCAATACACCCTGCTCTCATTATTGTTAATGGCAATAGGAAATATGCACATAACCCCCCATGTCCCACCTAGGCAATTTGCCTCTAACAGTATACGTTTCTAAAAAACAAAATTAAATCATATATATAAGAAAAGAAAATGCTTACATCTTGACTTTATTTCACCTTAAACCTCAGTGTTTAAAAAAAAGTTAAACTACTTGGTGTTAATCAAATCAAGCTGATTAAATTTGCCTTTTAGATATCTGAAATGGAATCCTGTTTTATAGCTTGAAGTACTGTTTTTAGGACTATAAAATTGTGAGAACGTTTGACTGATCTGTAGTAAAATATTTTACTGCAATTTCATTTGCCTAAACAAATATTTTTAGAACATTAACAGAAATGTATGCTATATATTTCAAAGCCTATCGTATAATTTCATGTACAAATATTATATACACGGTCCCAGGGAAGTTAAAAATGTAATGTTTTTATAGAAAATATGCAATACAATGTATACTTTCCATACAGTATATAGTATATAAAATGGGAGAAGAGAGAAGATTCTTTCAGTATCTCCAAGAAAATAGCTTTCATTTAAAATGCAGCTGAAAAATGTTAACAAACAGAAATTTTATTTTGTAGTGCTGATAAACCAAGAAACCCAGATATAGGACTAAGGAAGTTTATGGAGATTAGATAACATCACAGTGACTGCAACTGGAGGAACTCTGTGTGTTACAGGAGTAGCCTTTGCTTTACTCGCTAATGTTCTGTCCCACACATAATCCATTCAAACCTATTGCTTTTCACAGCGAACAGTCATAGGCTGATACTCACTGGGTATTTGAGGGGAGGTTTGCAATGCAAGTTAACCCCCGCTCCAAATCCTTGGTTCAAGCCTTCGCCCATCTCTGGCTTATGTTGTTAAAACCTAAACCTGAGTTTCAGCACGCCTGCCCCTCAACCAGAAACTTGCCATCAGCCCTGAGTTCAGCACAAGGAGATGAGTCCTACCTTACATTTGTACATATGTAATGTAAATATACTTAGATGAATGACCTTACAGACACCCAATTCAAGTACCTTCATTCTCAAACCAGTACAGGCTGTTTTCACTGCTCATTTGCCCTCCTTTCCCTGCCAGATGCAGTTATAAGACAACATTTAGCTCTCAAACCTGCCAAGCTTCACCTGTTTTTTCACAAGCTGTCAAGTGCCTGTTGTAGCATGCAGAATTACCGAGTTTAAGTAATAAGACAGAGTGAGGCTAAGCCAATATAACAACTCACCGCTACTGACAGGAGCAGGTCCTGCTCCAGCTGCACACCTCTTTCCTCTGCTGATCATCATGTGATATTGTTCTGAACCAACTCAGAGAGCTGTATCAGCCCAAGAGCAGTCTGACAAAACCTATGAACTGTTTCTGCCAGGTCAGTGCAGTGAATTGGCTTTAATGACCCTGAGGGTGGGAGGGGCAACTGTTGGGTGAGAACCAGGCCATGGTCAGAAGGGAAAAAAAAATGAGATAGTACTGCTCCTTTCTATAGTAGTAAAATGTCAGTTTGATTCAGCTAAATCATTTAAACTTGCTGTCAAAGCAATCATTTTACAGCAGTGTTTAACTTTAGTCTTATTGTTTCTGCTTCAGATTTGAGGAAGTTCTTCTGTGTCCCAAACATCATCTGTTTTCTTCAGCTGTGATATGAATTAATCTTATCCAAAATTAATCCATCAGCTCCCTTTGCATCCTTTGCATTGGTTTTAACATCTATATGAGCCCAAAGTGATAGATCTAGAAGCTTGAACTAGAGCTGTGACACATGCTGTTCTTAAAGGAAAAAAAGTTTTGGTAGAGCTTTAGTGTAACTAGCAGATGACTGAGAAGGAGGAGGACCATGACTATACACAAAAACAGTAAGAACAATGTGTTAACAAAGCCGAGCATAAAAATTTGCTGTCCTTCCATCTTACAAGCCAATTAGATTGTACTAGTACAGCATGTTATGGAGCAGCAAGGTCTGGCTGCTCCCTAAGTGAGCACAAACTGGGATCCACTGGTGTCTCCAGCATGAGCAGTGCCCTCACCAACAGGGTGTAGACCTCAGGGTCCAAACAGTGGGTGGAGCTGGGAGATAAAGATGGGTCCATTGAGAGCCATAGTCAAGGCAAGAGCCAGGTCCACGTGGTGAAGGAAGCAGGGTCAGAGGGACTGGGAACAAGGCTACTATGTGGGTCCGAGGTCCATTCAGGAGACAGGACCAGAGGCAAATGAACCTACAGCATAGCTTTGTCAAGGTCTGGGCTGAAACAGGGCTCCTGGGCCCAGGGACAGGGGTGAGGGGAGGCCCAGATGAGCGTCTTCAAGCCCTGAAACAGTGATCGCCTTCATAAAGTGATGCTGATTAGGGCTAGTCAGTTAGGAGGATTTTGGTATGTGCTACCATTCTTTTTATTTAATTAGCCAGTCTGGAAATGCACATTTGGACACAAAAAAACCCTTTGTCACCAAACTTGGCAGGTGGACCCTGAGCACTTGGACACTGTGTATGTATCTTGACAACTTGAACCAGTCTACATCTGAGCTACTGCAAACCACCTCTTCCTCCTTCCCCTCTCTGTCCCCCACCACCCACTGCTGTCACCTGCCCTGCAAAGGTGATTTTGCTCAGGGAACTAATCCAACATAATTTTTTTTTTTCTCTCCTCAAGGGTTAATTTTCAGACAAATCAATGGCCTGACCTGACTCAGTGTGCAGTTGTGAGGTCCCGGGTGCAAGCAGACAGTGAGATCTGCTGCCCATGCAGGGAGTAAGTCTGCCTCCTCTCAGGAACAGCATGGTCAGAGCTTGACCTAAGCTGATTTTGAAACACCCGTCTGAATATGGCTTGTATTTTTAATATCCATGAAAACCTGTTCAAAGATCCCTTGAAGTTGCAAGAGAAAGGCTACTCTAATGCATTTTGTGGCATTCAATGGTCTTTGGGTATGCTCCTGTGTTGTTTTATTTACTGAGCAGCTATGATTGTTTTTTGCAAATTGGTTCCTACTGTATGACCAGGTCAAACACTGTCATCCACTGCAGTAAGAGCTGTTGCAGTTTTAATTCTGATGCTGATATTTCTTTAACCTTGGTGTGTGTTTATTGATCATTAATCTAATCAACTGTTGGATTTTTATACAGGAATTACTGTAAATGTAAAAGTATTCAATGAAGTTAGCGCTCTTGCTAGGAATTTGAAAGCAGTGGAAGGAGATAGCCAAGGACTGGCCAGGACAAACATTTTGTGGTACTCAGTAGATACCAGGAGATGCTCATATTTACGTGAAATCTAGCATTGGAGGTGAGGGGAACCTACTTCCGATTTTTCACAGGACTGCTCGAGGGTAACACTAGGTTATTCCTAATTATTTCAAGATTTCAGATTGTGATTACTGTTGAGTTTCTTTTAAATCAGAACTGAACAGGCTAATCTGAATGTACCTCTTACTAATAAGTTCAGGACTGTGACATTGGGCAAAAGAAATAACCCTAAACACTTTGAGGACCATTAACTTTCATGTTTGCCTGGTGATGTAAGAATAGTCCAGGCCGTGTGTCTGGGCTTTACAGTGTATTTTTTTTAGTAGCATGATGACTTTCGCTGGGAAACATTAAAAGGTTCAAAATTAGTAAGTGCTGCTATAATGCACACTTAAATCTTGTATGGAAAACATCTCAGTTTACTTACTATCTCAGTTTTTCAATGGCAAATGTTAGGGGTCAGAGCAAAGCCTGCATTAAATGAGCCGTTGCTGATTTTTTTAATGTATTTATGCTTCTTACATAGTCTGTCAGAGTAGTTTCCCGTTTGTTTATTTTCCCCCCATATAAGATATCAAGTCAATGGGTTTTGCTTCACAGACCCAGGATTATCCCAATAAATGTCCATGATGCAGTCTGATTTTGTTCCTGAACTCAGATATCTACACCTTTTTACATTCATTTTACTTTTTCAATATCCTGTAGAAATTTGGCTTCTCATAGATATATCTGTTTTCAATGTCCCTCATTTAAAAATCCTGCATTTTGAGCATACTCTTCTTTGAAAAGGTTAATTTCACCTCTGCTAATATTATATGACTCTTTTAGTTATTAATGCAGTCAGCTTAAACACAGTTTAGAGGGTACTGGCCTTGGAAGAACTTTCCAGGAGACCAATATATCAAATCAATTCTGAAGTGTCTTGACCTCAGGATAGAATTACAGGTTTATAATTTACTCAACACTTGCATGACACAGAGAACAAAGGATTGCCAAGTCAGTCAAAACTAAATTACTCTTGAGCTTAAATTAGCCATTTCTTGCTATTAAAACTATAGCTAAATCACTGTTGAGATTATTTTGAGCTTATAAATCAGGTTTGTATTTTTCCATATTTATGCTCACAACCTAGAACTACACACATACTTTAATGCCTATTTAATTATCTTCTTTGTCTTAATTCATGGAAGTTTGTCTTAATTCATGGAAGTGTATTAACTGTGTTTAATTACACATGTATATGTGTGCCTCCAAAATGTCTGGTTTTCTTGTGAATAAAATGAATATATGTAATATAGATCAGCAAGTTATAGCTGATAAGGTGGAGCAGTAAGAATCCTGTAGGGTGATGCCAGCTGCCTATTACTGCTTGACAGATTGTGCAGTCCGTACAGGATCAGCTCTATCTATGTTCAGCAGCTGAGGCATGACAGAGCAGTATGTGTTGCTGACAACACACATTGTTGACAATATTTGTCCCACTTTGCAGACATGCAAAAATAGTGAGGATAAACAATTGAAGAATGTTTCCTCAACACCACTTTTAATTGCATAATTAGGGTACCATTTTGCAAACCTTAATTTGAACATAGTTTGATATCTGTCTGCAGCCCATGTAATTCAGTGAAATAACTCATGTACAGAATTACTTAGATGTGGGTTTGCAGAATCAAACCATTCATTAATTCTGATCAGATGTTAGCCTATATGGGTATTTCTCATCAGTCAGTTGGAAAGTTAGCTAGTTCCTCCTTCTCTAGGCACTTCAATTAAAAAGCTATTTTTGAAGGTGTAGGAGAGGTGTGTATGTGTGTAAACACTTTCAGGGTTTAGTGCTATGGCTGCCAGGAACGGAAAACTGCATTGAAAAACATTATGACCTGAGATATTTGAAAAACAATATGCAGAAATACTGTATTTTTTAAAACTTCCTGTTCATTTTCAGTACTTCAGTAACGCAAAAAGAGTTTTCAACAGTCTCCATAGTCTGTAATAGCTGTGTTCCCAGGATGCCTCATATAGAAACGCAAGTTGATAGGAGTTGCTTTGGACAGAAATAATGTCTTCACTTCAGATTTCTGAAAACTTCCGTTTCTGAAAACTTCTGTCATGAATTCCTTCAGTCTCTAAGCCAGAAGGAAGCATCTCCACACTGTGTTCATAAGCTCAATGTTGGAAAGCATTTTATTTTTTTAGACTATCTTGGGTCTTGACATAACATAGACTAGAGTTGCACTCTGGTCAACCTGTCTTCAACAGGATGCTGTAGTTTTGATTTAAAGACTACCACAGATAATTTATCACATAATATAAATTACTCTAATGGTTCATTTGCATTTGCGTAGTAGAAACTGGTTTTGGTGATACTCATTGACTTTGTCAGTCCACCAGAGCTCAGTTGAAAATTTATTTTTTTTCCCCATTGCATCTTCTGATCCTAATATTTGAAAAAAAATCATCTGTTCAGTTTGAATGAAAATTCAAATTTTCAGTTTTTTCACAAAACTAAAAATGTGTTTTCTGTTGGGTTAAATTCTTTATTTGACTCAAAAAGAAACCTTTTTCTCCTGCAGACTTGCAAAAATAGCAGAGGGTTAGGATTATGAAGCTCCTAGAAAAGATGTTCTTCTGTCATTCAATATCATGATGGATCCACATTGTGAGAGGCATAAGCTAAGCTTTTTCTTCAGTTTGAAGGCATCTGAGCATGTTGTTCCCCAGAAGCATGCCCCACCAGCAGATCACAGAATATTCTGAGTTTGGAGGCCAAGACCAAGCATCCCATTCATGCTCTTCCACTCCAGATGGAGACACCCACAGAGAGAGGTGTAAATAGCCTTCTTCCATCGGCCAGTAGATGCCTTAACCATGAGGCTGGAGAGCTCCTTACAGTTCTTTGGCTTGGTGAATATTTAGTTATTCCATGGAAAGTGGGACAAGCCTAGCTGAGAGGAGAATGGCAGAGTCTCAGGTGCCAAGGTTGTCTTTGTCATAAGTGAGGAAAAATTAGGAGAAAGAGGAAAGTATTAGAAATAAGAGATCTAAAGAAGGACATTAAACAAATCCTAGGTGGAAGGGTATTTTATGTGCTGGTTTGTTAGATGAAAATCATCTTCTGATGACACCAAGCTGTGTGGTGCAGTCGACACACTGGAGGGGAAAGATACCATCCAGAGGGACCTTGACAGGCTCAAGAGGTGGGCCCATGCAAACCTCACGAAGTTCAGCAAGGCCAAGTGCAAGGTTCTGCATGTGGGTCGGGGCAATCCCAACCACAAATACAGGCTGGGCAGAGAATGGACCGTGAACAGCCCTGATGAGAAGGACTTGGGGGTGGTGGTTGATGAGAAGCTCAACATGAGCCAGCAATGCACACTTGCAGCCCATAAGGCCAACTGTATCCTGGGCTGCATCAACAGAAGCATGGCCAGCAGGTCAAGAGAGGTGATTCTGCCCCTCATGAGACCTCACCTGGCGTCCTGCGTCCAGCTCTGAAGCCCCCAACATAAGAACATGGACCTGTTAGAGCAAGTCCAGAGGAGGGCCACAAAGATGATTGGAGGGCTGGAACACCTCTCCTATGAGGACAGGCTGAGAGAGTTGGGGTTGCTCAGCCTAGAGAAGACTCTGGGAAGACCTTATAGCAGCTTTCAGTACTTAAAGGGGACCTACAGGAAAGATGGGGAAGGACTCTATCAGGAAGTATAGTGATAGGATTAGGGGTAACAGTTTCAAACTGAAAGAGGGTAGATTTAGATTAGATATTAGGAGGAAATTCTTTACTGGGAGGGTGGTGAGGCACTGGAACAGGTTGCCCATGGAAGTTGTGGATGCCCCATCCCTGGAAGTGTTCAAGGCCAGGTTGGATGGGTCTTTGAGCAACCTGGGCTAGTGGAAGGTTTCTCTGCCCATGGCAGGGGGGTGGAACTAGATGATCTTTAAGGTGCCTTCAACGCAAACCATTTTATGATACTGTGATCTTTCACAGTTCTGTGAATATTTTCCCTGCTATAGCCCAGTTCCTTATATTCTGAATTTGCAAGTAATTGTGTGTTTACCCATGTTACTTTATAAAATTAATGATGCATTGAAAATATGCAATTCAAAGTCTGAGCAGAATATTGCTCATTCCGTCATGAATGGTTTTTAGAGCGAGAACGCATAGGAGCTAATAACAGACGTAGCATGGACATATCCTGACGTACATATATGTACAGATGCTGTTTTTGATGAGCTATTTTCTTATTTTCCATTAATCTTTGAGAATAGTGAAAATTAATTATTTATTCTGTCCTTAGTTCTCTGTACAGTCTGTACAAGTTTAAGAGGTCTGAGGACTGTATGGTATTGATGTGTACATGCCCAGTTTTGGTAGCCAGGAATGGAGTGGACTGTATTGTGCTGTGGATCAAACTGAACATTTCCCCCGATATGCTGGGGAGAAAAACACTCTCTCTGTTTGTAACAGAGAAAGACCTGCTTTAAAGACTCTGTGCTTGAAACTGTTATCTCTTTGACCAAAACTTGCCACATAAAAAGACAAGAAAAAAACATCCTGGTATTGATGAACTATTTGCCTGGATCTGTTCCCTTGAAGAAAGGTATTTTGCTTCAAATAAGTGATAGTATCAGGTTAAGTTGATTATCACTTGTGACACTATATAATTCAGGGAAATTATCAGCTCAGATTCAAGTGGTTCACCAGGTTATTAGACGCATGTGATTATCCTACTGAGAACAAATTTAAAGATGTTTTGGGTAGTATAAAATGACTTTATTTCCCCTATATTTCTCAAAGCATGAGGGTTGAAAATTTGAGAAAGATTGAAGGGATGATAATATGAATTTTAAGATGGAGAGGGGAGCTTAAAACTTAAGATTAGTGGGGCTTCATGGCTGAGAAGGCTGCTAATAGGAGAGATGAACTGTTTCTTTGTTAAATGCGAACAAAGTAGATTGTGTTCAAAAAATATTCCTGTCTGATTCCTGGTTTGTCAGCCTCTGCTTCATGTCACGTGAAGTTAACTGTCTTTGATTCATGGAGTGTTGTGTAAACGTTTGTTGATTTCTATCTGTTCTGGTTTACACTTCTGCCCTGAGGTTTGCTTTGAGTTTCAGGTTTGGGCAAACCGAAATTGTCAAAGTAAATTCACTTTAAATTACAGTGTTTCAAGTGGTTTTTCCTTCAAATCTATGCCAAACCTCAGATTTTGCATAATTTCTTTTTGCATAATTTCCAAGCAAAAAGATAAAATGTCTCATGCTCTTTTGGAATGGGGTTGAATTTTATAGGTTTATGAACTTTTAGAAAACTAAGCCTGTAATTAATTATCAAACCAGTTCAATATTGTGAAGACTTCTTGGAGGATGGGAGGATACTGGGAAATGTCTGTATAACAGAAGGATATTGGAAGAGAAATAACATGTTCTTATTTCAGCTTCAAATGGAGAAACGGTCATTTCACATTTTTGAGCACTGAAATTTTGAGCTTGAGTACATGAATACTTGAGCTGCTGCCCCCTCTCTGCAGTAAGTTGCTTCAGATCCAGAATAAAGCCAATTGCTAAAGGACACAATAAAGCTAATTTTAGGCAACATCTAGGTGTCTGTTCCTTGGATAAAAAACTAAATTCAACTTCAGTGGGAGTCTTGATAGCATTGTTCCCAGATTTTATTTTGTTCTTACACAGAACTTCCAAGAGATTTTTGTTTGTTATTGTTATTGTTATTGTTGTCAGAGAACAATCAGTGAAAATGTGTCAAATGAAATGAAGATCCCTTTGTTTTGGTTTTTTTTCTTTGTTTGAGCATATTTCTGTATCTATGTCTTAAAAACAGCCTTCAGCATTGCTGACATAATTAATTGCTTGTATTAAGTGTTCTAATTACAGCAATTCAGATGGTTAGTCACCTAAATGAGTGCATAATTATTTAGAAACACTTTCGATAGCAGTACTGGCATCCTCAAGGCCCAATTGAAAAAACCCAAATGAAACACACAAAAAAATCAAACCCCAAAAGCATGAGACTTTGAAGCACTGATAGGAATTGCTATTATCCTGTTAAATAGATCACCTCATGTAGTCAATAATATACGGATATCTTTTGCTTCTATCAGATCTTCATTTGCTAATAACTTTCAGTGAACACAGAGCTGATGATTTTTCAAGTGGAAAAAAATCTTTAAAATGGAGCTTTTCCATGAGAAAACTTGTGAGGGGGTATTAATTTGATTTCATAGCAGAAGGAGTTAAAACAAAATTCATTTGATGCAGGCACAGTTCAGAACATTGTGATTAGTGGAAAATTGACAAAGTTAAGTCTATACCGATATTTGAACCGGATCTGCCCAGCATGGTCTGCTGTTTCATAGGATTCATAGCTTGGATGTGCCATTCTTTAATAGTATCCTGTACACCAGTTTGCGTCTTGTCTAAGGCATGAGGTCTTCATTCTGCACCAGATGATGTAGTAGAGTATATGTCTTCAAGTTTGAGTTACTAGGAGGAGAAAGGGCATAAACCAGATAAAATGCATTAATTTTATAAGAGGTTGAAATATTTCCTTTTTGGAAACATAAATGTGCATTAAAATTGGACAAAATGAAACATGTTGTCATTTCAGGCTCAAATACTTTCAGAATATTTTGTTTCATAATGACTTTTAAAATATTTTTTCCTGTGAGTTAGGATGGAAACAAAGACAGGAAAATCAGAATTCCCCAGAGCATGAAGACACAGATTTCCTCATTTACTTTGAAAAAAGATTTTTTCCTGTTCTTTAATAGTAAGTCAGGAGCAATTGGCATATGATCACTTTCCTTCTGTTCATCCACTGGCTGAGCTAAAGGTTTACCAGAAAAAAAAAAATGCAAAGAGATAGCATCTTTTCCTGAAGGTAAAGAAAAAATGCACAGTCTTTGAACAGAAAGTAGTTTCTCAATAAGCAACTGAAATCTCTTGAAATAAGTAGCTCAACAAAACTTATGGTTTCAGTGATAGTTTTGTACAAGTGATGCTTGCAACTTTTAGCAAGATTTTTTTTCTGTAGTAAACTGTTGATAAGCACTGCATATTTTCAGTATTAGGCAAGTAAGGCCTGTAAGATTTTTATGCATGTTCTTACATGAAATACAGGGTGGAAAAATAGTGTCTGTGGCCACACAAAGTTCCCTGAGAGGTTTTGTGAGTACAATCACCGTTGTCTGCAAAATAGTTTATGGACACTAAAATTTTAAAAAAGGAAGATCATGATTTTTGTCTGGTTTTGAAATGCCAGTTCCTCTAATGGCAAAGTGATAGTCTTTCTTGGCACATGGGTTTGTAGAAACTGGTGTTGGAGCTCCAAAGTGGGCTGTGACTTGGTGATGGGACTTCACAAGGCCATATGAGAATAAATGTGGTTTTGACAAAACCTTTGAAAGGCAAATTTGAAGGTGATCAGATAGTGGGTCAATTTTAGAGCTAGCTTTCAAGAATCTTTTCAGCTGGTATAAACTGTTTGTTGTGTATCGAAACTCAGTACAAGACTCTAATGGGGGGCAAGGTGATTTTATTTTGGCTAGTTTCAGTGATTCACACTGTCATAATCACATACTCACAAAGATGCATGTACCAGGCAGCGTGTCCACCATGCCTCTATCCCAGCTGCACGTATCCAGGTGGGCTGCTCAGGATTTCTTGCAATTGCATAGAGGGCCAAGTAATGTTCTATTGAGTCTTCATTGTGTCTGCTGGGATCTCCTCAGGATGGCAACCAGGGGCCAATGAATCTTTTTTGCCTTTGGGAGCTGACAGTGATCAGGATCTTTTACTTTTCCATGCTCTCTCACCTCTGTGAATCATTAGGATTTATTCTGTGTCCTCTGTCTCCTTACCAGGGTCTCTTAAGACTTCAGCCCTGTTCTGTGTCTGCCATGGTTCTGAGCCACCATCACCTCTTAGCGGCTGGAGTCCTTTTTTCAGTCTAAGCAGAGGCAGTTCCTGACTGTACACTGTCCTTTATTTTCCTGAATTGGATATCCTAAAAAGCTGCACATAAATGGGCTGTGATGTTGATGGTCTTGGTCCCACAAGCACCTGCCATCCTCATAGGGCTTTTTGTGCTCTTTTTCTCTTTCTGACACTTCCACATGCAGACCTTCCCATTCATTCTCCACTCCTGCCAGTCTAAGCATTTCCATTATGCATGTCTATAATTACTGATAGCATGACTTGAACCACAGGCAGAAAAATGATGATTAAAATGATTTAGGAATTCAGTCTCTCCTTGCAATTCCCCAGAGAGCAATACTCTTTCTTCCCTACGCCAGAGCCTGGTCTCTCTGCCAGGCCAGAGGCATTTGGCACGCTGAAGGTCCCTGGGAGAAAGACAGGGCTGGAAAAAGCTAAAATTGCTGCTACTCAGTTGGAGAGAGGAGCCTAGAGGCTGAATACTGTCAAACAAATAAAAAATAAGGCTCTTTTTAACAGTTTATAAAGGTCTTTATATCAAGGCCAGATGCCTTTCTGGAAAGTTACTTTAGTCCTACACAAGGTTTTTGGCTCAGGGCAAGGGCAGCTGTGTGAAATGCAATCCCCTGCACTGTTGAGCAGGTCATGTTCATGATCTAATGGTCCTGTTTGGCTTCAGATGCTGTGGGTGTCTTGCGTTGCTGAGTATTTGGTGAACAGGGAGCTAATTCCCAAACAGATTGCTCAGGTGCTCAAAAGAGGAGGAGGAGAGTTTGTGAAGGTGGAAAGGGAAGAATGCTTTGGAAAACCACCTCTGTTTAGGGGGCAGTGGCATGGCAGTTTACCTCAAGTCTGCAGATCAGTCTCCCCTTTTTCCTTATCATCATTAAAGGAAAAACATATTGTTATTACTTTTTTTTTTCTGCTGAGTCATCCTGTAAATAAAATACATCTTCATTTGGGACTGCTAATTGCCTTAAAATCTTTAGTCAAGTAAGCCTCATGACACCTCCATGACTTAGACAGTTTTACACTTACTTTACGGACATATAAACTAGAGCATAGCCAGTTAGAAGATCACCCAGAGAGACAGAGGCCAGTTGAATCAATCAATTCAAGAACCCAGGAGTTGTGTTTCCATAGCCCCTGCTGTAGCTACTAAATCACAAGAGCTACTAAGGAAAGATCGTGCCAAAAGCCACTGGTCTTTTTGTTTGGTTTTTTTTTAAAACCACAAGAAGCATTTAGATCAATTCCACAGGGTTTTTCCCTAGTACTTGGTGCAGATTAATTAATTACTTATTTTCTAAAAGAAATGTAAAGCCTTGAGCAGCCCAAAAGCCATTGAAGATTTAATTCTCAGAACTATTCCCTGACTTGACTGTTATTGACCTCCTATTCAGCCAAGATAGGAATTAAGATTAATGAACCCAAACAAACTGGTATTTCAGAGAATCAGTCTTTGCCAGGCATTATATTCTCATGACAGAAAATCATTGAGGCATAAATACAGCGGTCAGTCATTGGTGTATATTAACAACACCACGTTGTTCCCATAAATGCTGAATACGATGAAGACGAAAATGAAGTCTTAAAGTTCATTAATTTGGGCTGTGACGTTTTGTAAAGTGAGCAAACCAGAGCCCATCAAATAAGACTGTACCATTCTAGTTCCCCCTGCACCGCTGTGAAGGCTATTTGGATTCCAGAAAGGCATCTCCTCTGCTGGGAGGTTGTTTGGGCTTGGTGATGGCTGTCTCTCCGGTGCCTTTTACTAGCTAGGCATTCAGTTCTGTTGGCATTTTTTAAAAGGCGAATTGATGAAGACCAAGTCTTAAGGAGAGAGAAGTGAAAAAATACCTTTATCTGCTAGAATCAGCGACTGTTGTAATATGTGGGGTAAAAACGTGTCATTGTTGATGTTTATCCATGTCCCAAGAAGGTGGTAATGGCTAGAGTCTGTTTTCTAAGCAAATGAGAATTTGCGTGGAGACAAGAGCATTTCACCTATCCTGGGACCAGAAGTAGTCATTGTACAGCACTAATACAGGAAGTTATTGTGGCAATTTCTAGAAGCTGTTTGCTCAAGGAAAAAAAAAAAAAGAAAATCTACTGTGTTTGTATTTCCACACTGAAAAGACATCCTTATGACATCATCTTGTTTGTTCTGACACTGCAGAAAAAATGGAAGAAACAAAAAGGCAGAAAAGAGACCAGGCACTTCTATTTTGCTGCCAACAAAACATAGAGGAAAGATGTAACCAAAATATTCAGTGGTTACTTTAGTTCTCAGAGACAGTTCAGCAGATGAATTGTTTCTCAAGGGCAGTTGGGCTCCCAGACACAAGAGCATTCTGTAGTAAGCTTAATTACTCATTTTAATTATGCATTGTAATTAGCAAGGGACTAACACAGAGCTTTTCTCCCACTTTCTCAATAAAACCACTTTGCAATATTACAGAACAAACTTGTAACTGAAAACTCCAACTGTCTAGGGTTGAGAAAAACAACTCAAAGTTCAAGGGGTTTTCTTCTTCATTAAATCACATTCAGTGAGCAGGTGACATCTACCTCTGATTATTTTTGGGAGCTTTCTACTTTATTTTATTCTGTTTGTCGACAACATCAAGAAAATGCCCTGCACTGCATCTTCTCCCAAAGCTTCTCCTCTGAAGCCAGTTGGCCCTATAAATGATGTCTTGGTTCTTCCTCTCCTAACAGTGTTTCTCCTCAGAGCTGTTCTTCTGTCCCTGCATTGTCTTGTCTGCCCCAGTCCCTAGGAGCACTGCTGTAGGAAATCTGCTTTCTTTCTCATTCACTTCAGGGAAGGCCAGGTTAGAGAGGCAAGGAGAAGCAGAGGCAGTTGTATTCTGGAATGAATTTGGAGAGGCAGCAGTCTATATGGTGATGGATGGAGATAGCAAATGCCACAAAATCTTCAGCAAAATAACCAGATGCCAAAATGCAGTCCCCCGTGAACATGTCACTTCTGTACTCTTTTCTACTTTGCCTGGGACTGTACCTGCTGAGGAGGGATTTGCAGAATCTGCAGCATTCCTTCATAAATTGAGGCTGTCAGCAGAGCTTGATGAAGCCAAATATGCCTCCGGGCTGCTCTGTTTTGAGAGAAGCCAATCCTAATTTATTTACAGTTTTGAGCCAAACATGGGCTTGAAAATAAAAGGTTCAGATAAGGACATGGTTAGAATAGAGATGAGGTAGGTATATATTTATATTTATAGGGAAAAATAAAGTTGTGCCAACATTTTCTGAAATGTTCTTTCAGGTTTCAGTGCAAATGACATCTTATAAAACTTCCATCATGTAAGTGGTGGAAATTCTACAGAAGTATCTGTTCTTCACAAGGCTTTGGTGAAATGTTACAAGATTGGAAACCTCTTCTGTTATATTTATGTTGCATTTCTTTGCTGCTCCTGGCTTGGAGTGAGCTCTGGAATCAGAATCATCGCCTGACATTTCCAACATTCTCTTAACTCGAGTGGTTTAAAATGTTCGAGGCATTATGTCTGGCTTTGCTTAGCTGAAAGCAATACTAATTTTGTTTTCATTTATTGGTAGGAAGATTTCTTTTTTTCATTTGGACGCTGTATCTTGCCTCAGTATTTAAAACACATTATATAAGCTTCTTTTCTTTACGGTTCTTGTGACAAGACTCATCTCTCTCCACACCTCTCTCCGCTGATAGAAAGTCCACATAGTGCCTGTGACTGCTTATGGACTAACTGCTGTGCCTGTCTGTAATAAACTCTTTAATTTTACGTCCTTTATGATTTCCATTTTCCCACTCTTCTTCTCCCCCAACATCTTATTCGTGCATGCTATCCATATGATGGGATAGTGACATAGTTTAGCTACATTTGAGTATAGGTGATATTTATCTCTGCTAAATATTGCCCTTCAGTAACAGTGGGAATCTGCAGCTTAATGAAAAAATCTCACCTCTGAACGTCAGTGGCCTGTGCTACGTGCATCTGGAGACAAAAAGTACCCTGTGATACCAACTTTTCGTGTTTTGTATTGATTCTGGTAATGCTTTCAGTGCAAATAAGGCTTGTTTTATATTTTACCTAATAAAATATCAGCCCATTTGAGATAATTGTACATGGGAAAAATTAAAGTTATGACTGAGAATCAACTTTCTTTCCCAGAAACAGAGCCAGAAAGTGAATACTCTTAATCAAATGTGATGGGAAAACAAAAGGCAGATGGAAGGCTGAGCTGCTCAAATAACTTCTTTACGTTTCAGTTGCCATCACTGACCTAGTCACTGTTTGTGCTGGCTTAGAAACTAATGTCAAGTGAACAACTCCAGAATAGATGATGCTGTATGTTACTCTGGGCAGGATTTACAACATTATCCAATGACCAGTATTAAAATAGAGTTAGTGTGACTTTATACGTGTTTTCCTGCTAAGCAATCAAAACGTAACAAATGAATGAAGCTCAGCAGTAATCCAAGTACTGTAAGTGTGTATCCTCAAAGCAGTTTTGCAAATTGGGAAAGAGAGCTACAATTGACCTTGTTGAAGTGGCCTTTATTTTCCAATGTTCATGATCAAAGTAGTTACATTACACTGAATAACTCTTCTAATTCGCAACACCTGAATAAACGGCAGGAAAACCAGCCTTCAATGCTCATTCCACTCTCTGCAGCCGTCCTGCAGCACAGCCTGACTAAAGTCCTTCCCCTTGTCTCTACTGAAGTGAACTCTAATGATTAAAAACTGCTTCTGGACTGAAAGGTGTATCACACAGATAACAGGCTTGTTTGGAGAATTGAGCTGTGCCTCAGCGTAGCCTGGAATAGTTGTAACTTCGCCTGGGTTTAGGGTCTGTTTCCATATCTGTTTTTCACTTAAAACATTCCCTGGCTGTTCCAAAGCACATTAAGCTGAAAGTGATCAGACTCCATACAAAAGAAGACAAAGAGTAGGTCTGAACTGGCCAACACAAGCTTTTAACAAATGGAGTGGTATATAAAAAGAAAAGAAAAAAATCCCTGTGGATAGTTTCCAAAGTTGCTTTGGGTTTGATCTTTCCTCCTCTGGCTCAATTATTTTCAACTGAAAATGTTTGGCTTTTTTCGCTTAGGATACTGCCTTTCTGCAGTTTAAAAAAAAAAAAAGTCTTAAATGCATCCAAGTGTTTTACGCTAAAAGTAGTGACTTTTCACAGTGCTCTCTGTGCCACGCAGAGAGGACCAAACCTGGGGCTGCAGTGCTTCCTTGGCACACAGCTGTCCCACCAGGCTCTGCAGCTGCACAGGCATACTCAAAACCCACAGAGGGGAAGGTCGAAGCAGCCAGCAAAAAGGGGCCCCTTTCCCCCTCATCCACTAGAATAGCTGCTGGAGAGTTACCCAGCATCGGATCAGGGTGGGGACTGCTTGTTAACATATATGTTCCAGGCCCTCCAGCCACTCCTCCTTTTCCCCACCCTACCGCAGTGATGTGACAGCCGGGGAGTCCATAAGCCAAATTCGGACAGCCTCATTGTAATTAAGGATAGGTTTGACTGCTTTTAAAATTGCGAATCTTGCTGAGCAATCAGTTAACGGAGAGGTAAGGAATACATGCTGTTTTGCTAACAGGTCCAAGGCTTAGGTCCTACTTGAAGACATAGTTATAGATGATGTCATTATCATTTATGTATCCAAGTCTATGTTATTTCAATAGACATTTCATGGTACCCATTACAGCTACAGATGTTACAAGCTTCCATTATTAATTTTTTTATGTGCTCATAACTTTCCAAACCCCTGATCACTTCTGTTCAAATGTGATTTTGTTCTCCTTTACAGTCTTTTGTGGGAAGGTTTTAATAAAAGCTTCTTACCTGTTGTTTAGGTTAGAAGATGGGAAAGTACGCTGTTGTCTGTCAATAAAACTCAAATCATATTATTTTGAGCAAAACATCCACAACAAACAACCCACCCAATAGTAACACCCCACCTCAGCACAGACCCCATCCTTACGAGGTCTAGCCTTTATGCTTGGTTTTATGGGTAAAGCTTGTAAACTATTTAAATAATTTTTTAATATACTGGAGAGCATGTCCTAGTGTCTGTGTGTGCCACTGCCCTCTGCTGCACAGAGGCAGGACAGCTTGGCTGCTTTCATAGGGGCAGAGTGTGGTCACCTACCCACCCCCCGTGTTCCTACTTAAGGCAAGTGGAAGGCAAGGTCCTACTGCCTTCACTTGGGAGCTAGAGCTATGAAAGTAGATAAATCTTCACCTCCATGGGAGTTAGGCACCATAACATCTCTGAAGATCCGTTTCTGTCTTCTGCCAGTGGAAAATGCCATGCAGGAGGAGGGTGCAAATATGGTGACCACCACAACACACCTGTTTTTTGTTTCATGAGTTGCGTATCTCAAAATACCTAGGAGATTCACTGCAAGCAGTGTTGTGTTTCCATTGAGCGTTGCTAAAAGCATGACCTAAACCTTCTCCTGGAGAAACTGGCTGCTCACAGCCTGGACAGGTGTAC
>RSEF01000001.1:87842801-87854363 GCA_003993805.1 Himantopus leucocephalus | reverse complement strand
GGAGGTATTTAAAAGACAGGCAGACGTGGTGCTGAGGGACACGGTTTAGTGGCGGTTTTGGCAGCGCTCGGTTGATGGTCGGACTCGATGATCTTAAAGGTCCCTGCCACCCTAGACGATTCTATGACTCTACTTGCCCCCTGGGTGTTTTCCAGCCGAGGTAGCTCCCCGCTTCCCGCCCCCACCCTCAGCGCTCCCCCAGCCCCAGGCGCCGCCCGCCGCCGAGCCCGCCCCGTGCCTTCGGTTTCGATTCCTCCCCTCCCGTCCCGCCGCGGCCGGCCGAGGCGAGCGGGGAAACCATGAGCGACCCGGCGGTGTGCTGCTTCCTCACCAAGACCCTGTGCGCCCATGGCGGCCGGCTGGGGCTGCCGGAGTTCCAGCAGCACGTCGGTCTCTCGGCGCAGCAGCTGGAGGAGACGCTGTCGGCGGCGGGTGCCCGGCGGTTCCTGGTGGTGCGAGACGGCGTCCCCTCGGTCCTGGCCGTGTCGGCCGTGCGGGTCTGCGTCCGCAAGGAGTGCGGGGGCTGCGAGCGGCTGCACCTCTGCAAGCTGCACCTCATGGGCAAGTGCGGCCTGGGGACCAGGTGAGCCCGGCCGGGGCGCGGGCGGCCGTTGGCGCCGGCCACGCTCGCGGAGGGGAGGGGGGCACCCCCCCAAGCCCCCGACCTTCCGCCATCTCCCCAGGCTTCTCCCCGGGCACTGGCCCGGGGCGGCTGGGCGGCAGCCTGCCGGCCCTCCCCTCCCTCGGCTGGAAGTGCCGCTCCGGCCCCTTCTGGCCCGGCTCCCTGCAGGAGGAGAGGGCCAGTCCGATACCCCCCCACCCCCCCTTGCTTCCCTTCGGGTACAGCCTCGTACCGGGCGATCCTTGCTGGCGAAGGACTCGTTCGGTGTTTTGGTAAAAGCTTGAAGTGACCGCGGTAGGTTGCAGTTTTCTAAAGCCTGCTTTCCTTTGCCAGTATTACAGGGGTTTTTTTGTTTGTTTGTTTGGGGTTTTTTTGTTGTCTTTTGTTAAAACCGCTTGGCTGCCACACCCGTCCCTCAGCCCCCCGGCATGGGGGTGAAATAATTTACAACTGTTCCAACAGCACAGGCTGGCCAAAGGTGGTACCTGGCTTAAAAATAACGATAAAAGAAACCAAACCCAAATGCAGACATGAAAACCAGTGGCAATCAATGGCAGCAGCAAGCTCTGATGGAAGAATTTGCAGTTTTAAAGCCCCCCGGCCCCAGGTCTTGCCCTGTTGGGGTGTTGGGAATATGCCGATACCGCACCAGATTCCTCCTCTACTGCTTCAGCCAAACACCTGGCTGTGCGCTCAAGTCTGAAGAGTATGGAGGGGAAACGACATGCCTATCTTAGAATGGTACTAGCAAAGTATTAGGGTGCTAAAGATTTTCCCCTGTTTCTCGCTTTACTGATGGTACAATAAGCTTCCATGTCATTCACTGTTAGAAACACCTTCAAGTGCATGTAGGCCCTTGTGCTGGGTGACTGAATGAACATGAAGATGATCAGAGGGCTGGGGCACCTACCCTATGAGGACAGGCTGAGAGAGTTGGGGTTGTTAAGCCCGGAGAAGAGAAGACTCCGGGGAGACCTTACAGTGGTCTTCCAGTACCTAAAGGGGGCCTACAAGAAAGCTGGGGAGGGACTTTCTACAAGGACATGTAGTGATAGGGTGAGGGGTAGTGGCTTTAAACTGGAAGAGGGTAGATTTAGAACAGATACTAGGAAGAAATTTTTCACTGTGAAGGTGGTGAGGCACTGGAACGGGCTGCCCAGAGAAGCTGTGGATGCCCCATCCCTGGAGGTGTTTGAGGCCAGGTTGGAAGGGGCTTTGAGCAACCTGGGCTAGTGGGAGGTGTCCCTGCCCATGTCAGGGGGGTTGGAACTAGGTGATCTTTAAGGTCCCTTCCAACCTAAACCATTCTGTGATTGTATGAAATAAAATGTGCAATGAGGTGATTCTCTTTGTAATAATAAACTGTTCTGTCCTCTCAATAGCACTAAGTATTTTAAATCACCTCTGTATGTGTTAATAAAACAAAGAGTATGCCTTTCATGGGAGGGAGGTAGATTAAAATGGGGGCAGAATATGGATCAAGGCAGAATATTTTTTTAACTGATAAGGTAAAATCTAGCCTTGCTTCCAGATCTTGCATTGTTTTTGTTTCAGAATCTCTGGAAAGAAAATGTCTGTGCAAGTTCCTGGGGTCTTCCTATTTAGTGGAATCAGGATTTTAGTCTAGTTAAACCTGTTTTTAACTTGTGTCTGGCAAGTAACTTTTCACTGCTAAACTCAGCTGATTAGTTATCATTGTATTTGTGGACTGTTTCAAGCTTTGACTTACAAATATGTACTCAAGTGATGTAGATCACCGTGTGACTGTCGGTGGAATCTGAAGTTAACTGTGGAGGAATGCTGGTGATGGCTCCCACCTCTAATACTCTGTAGCTCTTCTACCTTCATAACCATTAATCGAGTGTCTACAGAATCTAGTATCCTCAGAAGATCATTTCTCAGGACCAAAGATTGCACACTTCTGCCCTTCAGACTTCACATTCTGTTTTATTTGTTTACAAAGCAATGTGTCCAGCAGGTAGTGGGGGTCAGGGGCAAAATGTCTACGCAAGGGCCTGTACAAAAGGATTGGATCATACACAGCATGAGGTAACAGAGCTTTCACAAGGAGAGTTTCAGGAGTTAACTAGAGGCCAAAAGGGTAAAGGGAACAGAGACTTGAGTCTGATAGCTTAACAGGTACTTTCATTGGTTGAGTATGTTTAGTCCTAAGGCTGTATCAAATCATGCTTTTGAAGAGCAAGACATAAGGAAGCTGTATTTTACTGCATTGAATTAATGCACAGGTTGACCGTGGTTTTCCTCATATTACTGATTTGCAATATCTTTTAAAATAGATGCAAAAAAGTATGCAATCTCTCTCTCTTTCAAATTCATACTCACTTCAGACATTGCTCTTGGATTAGTAAGTGGCACCAGTGTCTTTGTTGTTTAATTGCTTCTTTGTCCAAAACTCAGAAGTTAATGAACTTTCTTGTTTTGTTTTGGTTTTTTTTTTAACTTCCCAGCCAGCAAAGATAACAATTTGTGTTGTTTTCAGCTTCATTATCTCTTTGTTTTACGCTCTCAGACTCTTGCATCTTTTTTTACATACCATCGCTGGGACGACAACCTTTTATGTTAACAAAATCAAGGATGTTGCAACTTCAACTGTTGTTGATGTGTTCGTCTAAAATTGGTTTTCTCTCCAGCTGTTCAGGTCATGTGACTTGACTTGCCTCTTACTGGAGGGGAAGAAAGCGTGGAGCAGACAGAATTGGCTTCAAATCTGTGCTGCCAGCTTTTTTAAAAGTGGTCTGGCCACATCGATTTTTAAAATGGGGGTAATAACGCTACTGTATTTCACAGAGTCATTATGCTGTTTGGTCCATTCTCTTAGCTAATTACAGAGACTATCTAAATGTTTACAGAGACTTTTGCCAAAATACCTTTCTCTCTATGGCTTTTCCCAAGTTGCACACTATCTGAGGTTCTTCTTTAAATCAACTTGACTGAAGAAGTAAACGTTGGTGTTCCTGTGTATTTTCTTGCAGATCTTGTAAGTACTCGCATGACATCATCAACGCTGAGAACAAAAAAGTCCTAAAGACCCATGAGTTGTCTTGCCTCGATGAGAATGAGCTTCGAGTCCTGCTTCTCCAAAATGACCCTTTCTTCCTCCCTGATGTGAGTTGTACTGATTTCTTAAGAGAAGCTTTTGTTAATTAGGAATGGGAGAGGGCAAGGAGAGTGTGAAGTTCTGATCTCAATTTCAAGCTGTTGAGATATGTAACAGTAATATTAAGATTAGTCTGAAGGAAGTATGAAGGGGAATGGCTTTGTCTGAAAGCACCAGAAGAAACAATATAGAGCCAGGGCTGTGAAAGTGCCACGTACTTATAACCAAAAAAAAGTAACAGCAATAAAGCAGTTAAACACTGAGGAGTGTGTTGCTTATGTAAATACCAGAAGGCTTGCACCTGGATAAGGCCATGTTGTCTATGACTTGTCAGCAGAAGAGGTGCTGTCTGACAGCAGGAAGTGGACAGCAAGAGCTGGTTTGCATGCCATTCCTGATATCCCAATAGGATAGCCATAAAGTTACTCAAAACAAGCAAACAAAAAAAGTCAACAGCTTCGCCAGAGATTTACAGATGGTGAGGTAAGCAAGACAGAGGTGAAAGATCACAATAATTATACACGCTTGACAGGATAAAAGGCCTGACTAAAAACCAGTTTGTTGGCTCTTCTCCAAGAGATGATGGAGACTAGGAAGCAAGGGCCCCTTTCCTCTTACAGCATATTTTGGTGTTTGAGGGTATAGGGAAGTGAGAAAAATCTATGAGAAAATTACTAAATGACTGCAGACAGTTTTGTGTAAAATCTGCCCCTTCCAAAGTGCACTGAGTTCTTGTACGCTAGTTTTCTACGATGCAACCTTTGTCCGGTTTGTATGCAAGTCATTGATTTTGTTAAATTTGTCTGAACAATCCATTCTGGTTCTGCGTGTGTGTATAAAGGCAATGCTATCTTCAAGGTATGGCTGTTTCAAAGGCAAGAATATCTTGTTGTGGCTACAGCTGTTCCTGGTTAAGAAATTGCCAGAGTACTGCCTGTTGTCCTTATCTTTTGGAGGCTATAATCTCCACAGATCTGTTGGCATAACAGTTCTATTGTTTTCTTATTCCCTGCTGTGACAGTGCTGGGCTTTGACAAAATAGATATTTTTTTTTGGTAGTGCTTTAAAATATGTTGTGCTGGCAGATTCAAGGAGCATGGTGGTGATGAGCAGGGAGAATTAATAATATCTTTATCCTGCTCAGCTGCATCTAAAATTTAAGTGTTTCTTGTTTAATTACTCCCAGGAATGAGCAGATAGTAGCAACCATCATTGACTGGTGTTACTCTTAAGTTCTTATCTATAGATCTGTTCAGCCCTCACCGTTGGCAGGCATCATTAATTACCTCTAATTGAGCACCTTAACTTCTATGATGGGGTAAAATAGCAGAAACAACAGAAAACAGTGATCGATTCAGGCCTTTCATAAACCTGAGAGCAGGGGAGGGTGATGTGAAAGCTGACTCTAGCTGTTTCTTGCTTAGAAATGCTGACTGGCTTTGTGTGTGCTGACAAATGGCATGTATGAAGCTCTCAAGCAAGACAAAACTTTGGTCTTCTGTGACCTGAACTGGGGTGCAGGGTAAGAAAAACACAACAGCACCTCCCTCACCTTCTGTCTGGCTCTTGTTTTTTTTTATTTCTTGGCAAATGCGAGGGGCAGCATGCTTTCTTGATGTAGCTAAATAATGGATTTCCTGTTTACCTGAGGCAGCACTTTGTTCTGGTTTAGTAGTTTATTCTGATGCTCCCATGTAAAAATTCTGTCTTGCATACTAAAATCATCTTTTCATGCATCTTCTTCTAGATGCACTACAAAATTGCTCTCAACCAGATTCAGTGTCTTTAAATCTCTGGGAGCGTCACTTTGTAACTTAAGTGGCTGGTATCTCAACTACTCTAAAGTGATATTTTGTGTAATGGATGTTCCATACAAAATGCATGTATTTTTAGTACTCTCTCAGTTTTTACCTGATTCTGTATCTTAGTTGCTTTTTTTTCCTACTCTCTTGAGCAGGAAGATGCAAGCACAAAAGCAATTATTGTGCTCTGGTGCCCAAAACCAGTGTCTGACATAAGTCTTAGGCTTTTTTTGGTAGTTCTTAAACCAGCTTCAGGCTGCATGACAAACTGTGCTCTCTGCTTCTGGTTTTGATTAGCAGTACTCCTGGAGGAGGAATTTTCTAGAAAGGACAGGATATTGAAGTTAAGGGGAAAGATGGGGTTGGGGAAAGATCTATTAAGGAAGCAGTGATTTTAAGTTTTCCTAAAAACTTCCAGAGAACTATATTACTCCTTTGAACCATGGGACTACTGTATAAATTTATATCATGGCCCTTAGTTTGTGCTTGATTGCCTGTCTCTGGTGGATGTTGGACTAACTGTTTGTTTCCAGCTCTGTAACTTGAACAGTTATCTCCACTTGGAGGGGTGGAAAAAATTGTGTATTTAAAGCCTTAACTTACTTTTCTCGTTAGGTAGGCACTCATATCAGGTGTATACATTTTAGATAAGGGTAACACTTTGGGTAGTATCAGGCCCCCAAAATAGAGCAACTGAGGAAGACCATCCCTTGGCAGTGGTGTAAGATGAGTTCTTTAGTGACTAAAGTTGCAAACCATCTCCCACAAGACTGTTTGTTATTACCTAGCAGTTGCAGGTGTTCTTCATACATAGATCTTAAAGTGCTCTGCAGATGATAAGCCTTTCTGCGTTCTTCTTGGGCAAAGTTGGCAAAAAGAAGGAGAGAAAAATTAGGTGACTAACCCGAAATTCTGGAGTAGGTGAATAATTGCTTTGCGTTGGCAGGTGCCGGTACTTTTGGATCTCGCTAAGAAAAGCACATGATGCTTAAGATAAATAGCTGGTTACTACTATAGGTTATAATGAGAAGAAATCTTATGTGTCCCTTCTGATGTCATGGGAACCCACAACACGACAGCATCAGACAGACCTCTCTGGTAGGACCATGGCTTGCTGTGCAGAATTCCCATCCATGGTGAGATTCAGCACCCTTGCTGTTCTTCACATCTTTATTTTTCTGAAAAAAACCCAAAAACCCAAAAACCAAACCAAACCCCAAGCTTTCTGTCCAATATGGCCTTCTGTCCATATAAATCTGAATGTTCTAGATGGTACACCGAAGTTCACTTGAGAGCATTATGCTCTTGTGCATCTCTATAGGAACAAGCTTTTACAAACAGTACATACAGGTTGTATTGTTAAAGGCAGTCCATGCTAATGGCATCGTATGTACTCTCATTACGTGGCTGTCACTAATGATAACGTATGGGCCTCAGCAACCAAGGCCTACAGTAAACTGCCTAGATTTGCTAGAAGTCACTATCTCCTCATTGTAATGTCTTCCACAGGGGCCTACTACATTAGCTGAAAACAGGTTCAAAATTCATTTTCCCAAATTTATTTTCCCAGTACAAGACGGTGATGGAACTACTGGAAGAGGAGTTCAGCAAAGTGCCACTAAGATGATGAAGGGACTGGAGCATCTCACATGAGGACAGGCTGAGAGAGCCGAATCTGTTTAGCTTGGACAAGTGAAGGCTTGGTGGGGGGGGAATCTTATCAGTATTTACAAACACCTGAAGGGGAGGGTGTAGATAGGACAGAGCCAGGCTCTTTTCAGTGGTGCCCAGGACCAGAGGTGATGGGCATAAACTGAAACACAGGAGGTTTCCTCTGAACATCAGGAAATGCTTTTTTACTGTGATGGTGAATGAGCACTGGCACAGGTTGCCCAGAGGGGTTGTGGAGTCTCCCCCCTTGGAGATACTCAAAAGCCATCCTGGGCAAGCAGCTGTAGGTGGCCCTGCAGGAGAATCTGTGCTCAGGCACCTGGAGTACCTCCTCCCTTTCCTCCTTCTCACCTTGGTGTCTGCAGGGCAGTTTCTCACACTTTCCCTACCTCCTCCCTCACTACTGTGCAGCGTTTTGCCCTTTCCTAAATAGGTTTTCCTAGAGCTGCCACCAGCTTGGCTGACAGGCTCAGCTGTGTCCTGCAGTGGGTGTGTTGGAGCCAGCTGTGTCTGGCCTGGGGCAGCCCCTAGCTTCTTCACACAGAGGTCACCCCTGCTGCCAGCACCTTGCCGTGGGCACCCAATATATTGTAACGCTACTGAAAGCATTTTGTGATGCACCTAAGCTTAAACATATAAATAGTAGGCATAATTGCAAGGGGGTAAGTAGGAAATTGTGATACAGTTGCACAAACAGGGTACAGGAAAACATGAAGTAAAATCTGCAAGATAATCTGGTAAAACTAAAATCCCGCAGAGGAGGCAGGAAGGGTATGTGATGGAAGCAGAATAATCCAGTAGAACAAGCCAAACAGAACAAGTCCAGATCCCAAAAATAAGATGTCAAAAGCAAATGAGAGCATTCTTTGGGGTGTTAGGGGTAGAAAAGCGTAAAGTATCCACAATGACAGAGGGAAGATGAGGAATAAAGAAGACAACCCACTTTGGTTTCTGCTTCCCTCAGAGGCTAAGAACTATGAAGGATGGTAAACATCAGTGCTCACTGAAATTACATCAGTTCTGTGGCTTTGTATGCTCCCCCCTAATTTAGAGCGCCTTTGTGAAGGCTAATTGTTCTGTAAGTGAAACTAACTGATGGCAATGAGGAACTTGCCTTTGGCAATGGGTGTTGTTGATGAGTATGAATCCAGTAAAGAGTTGTTTTGCAGTTGAAACTGGCCTGATTTTTCAGTCTTTTAAACACTGCCCAGCAGTCTCCAATTCCCTAGTTGATGTATAAATCTATATCTATTCAGGTACAACACAGCATAGAAACTGTCTCTGTTGCTTGGAATGGTGGTTGGGAGGAGATCTGTGACAGTTCTAGTGTGATATTGGGGCTGCCTGCCAGACAGGCGTGTGTCTTCCTCAAATCAGCTTCCGTGTTACGGGCTGCTCCTCTGTGCTGCAGAAGTGGAAGTGTTGCTGTGGTGCTTGGTGGGCAATATGAAGGAGTTTTTGGTGTGTGATTTGTTCCCTGGGTCCAATTCACTGCATGACTCTTTTTTTTCCTGAGCAGAGGAATAAAGAAGTGCGTTGCTTTTTCCATATGCACTCTAATCTCAAAGCATTCTTCTTATCATTTTTAGATGCCCAAATCTTCAATGCAGAATAAGCTTTACAAATAGGAAGTGCAAATGCAGTTTCAGCTCCATGAAATAATACCTCATTTGACATAGTATACATGTTTTTATGGAGACTTTTGTTCTTTGTTATGGTTTTGTTTTGGGGTTTTTGTTCGTTTTTGGGGGGGGGTTCTAATAAAATAACTGTAAAAGAGTCAGTTGTTATGCAGCTGTCTTGCTTAGGAGTGAATGAATTCTTGTTGGACTGGCTTTTCTTTTTCTTGTAAAAAAACCTCTGCACAACTTCAAAACTCAAAAGGCATGAGTCAGCTGAAAATGCCTGCTCTTCCATGCAAGAAATCTGTCTGAATTAAAAGAAATCACAATGAACTCATGCCTTTTAGTCATTGCTTTGCTTTTCTGCTGTTAAAGCTGCGTGCCTATAGAACAAAGAAAAAAAATTACTGATTCTAATGTGCTTTTCCATTTTGTGTTGTATCTATCCTCACCATTTCTAGGTCTGCCAGTTTTACAACAGAAAGGATGATGCCTGCAGCCAGCAAAACAACTGCAAAAAGCTTCATATTTGTCGACACTTTCTCCAAGGGGAATGTAGATTTTTTCCATGCAAGAGGTCCCATAACCTCTTGGGTACCCATGCATTGGGAGTGTTGGAAACTGGAGGCATTGATGCGAGCATAGCTTCAAACATCCAGACTATATGTGATCACAAGCATGTGGAATTCAACAAGGAACTGAAGAACGGGAAAAGTAAGTTGTAAGAAACACTGGGTTTAAGTAGGATTCTGAGTTTGATAGAGGTAGAAGCCATTCTTGCCTTACCTCACAGCTAAACCCCATCGTCCTTTCTGTGCTTTCAGTACACAACTACAAACCAAGAGAAAATTTATTGAAAAAAACAGCAGATAGAAGGAGTAAAGAAGACAGGATACCTTTGCAAACAGTAGGCTCCACACTGCATGTGCCACCTTCAGAACGTAAATATCTGGATAAGTACCAACTGCTTCCATGTGGAATCAGCTTTCCTCTTTCCCCTCTTTTTTTTTTTCCTATTTCCCCTCNTTTCCCCCCCTCCCCCCCCCCCCCCCATTTTTTCTTCCCTTCTGCCATTGATCTGCTTTCAGGAATTAAGTAAGTCATGGCTGAGTTGTGTGGGAGGCAGAGCTGCATTTCTGTTGCCTAAAATACTGCATGCAAAATTGCTATTGAGTCGCTGCTGATAATTGTGACTAGCTGGGATTTGTAACTGTTACTGCTGATCTGTTGTATCAACAGTGGAATGCCAGTCAAAAATTATATGTGTGGTGAATATAATCCTCAACAGACAAAACTAGCTGAGGTTCTGGTCCAGCAGTGCTGTTCATTCAGTCTTCTCATGCAGGTCCCAGTAGCAATGTACCTGGTCAGAGCCAACACCAGTTGCCAACAGGACCTGGAGGTAAAGATGAAGGTATGGATTGTTTCTACTCCTCCAGTCTTGAGATCAGTGGTTCTCATTGGGATTTGGTTTCACACAGCCTTACAGCTCCCTGTGGTAGTCAGAGTGTAGCTTATGCGCTTATGATATGGTATGCTGAAAGCCACAGTACCGGATGGCCTGCAGAGGAGTGTTGACATTTCTCCCCAAGCATAGTGCAGCACAATGGGGAATAGTCTGGGATTGATCTCTGTACTGTTCTGTGCACATTGCTTCCTTCCTGGGAAAGAGACAGAGTTGTACCTGTGCGTGTGGTATCTTTCCTTGCCTTCTGTCCCCAGGGAATGGATGTAGCTTTGTTAGTAGAGTGGTTGTCTTGATATAACTACCAGTGAGTGAATAGGAACTCATAAATCTCCTGTCCTCCTGGGCAGAAGGTCCTTGACTTTAAAGCCTGTCAGAGTCCAGTGTTCTCTGAACTTTTAGATTCTTTTAGATGTTCCATGCATGGAGGGTGTAATGTTTAATATCAGTTTTACTTATTTGAAGATAGTTGATTTTACACAGGTGTTGTAGGTTAACCCCGGTGGGCAGCTAGGAACCACACAGCCACTCCCTCACTTGCCGCCCGACCCTCAGTGGGACAGGGGAAGAGAAAAGAAAGAATAAAAGCAAGAAAACTTGAGGGTCAAGACTGGGGTGGGGGGGTGGGGGAGTGAAGGGGAAGTGCAAGAAGAAAGAAGAAAACAAAGCAAAACAAGTGATGCAAAGGCAATCACTCGCCACCTCCCATGGATAGGCTGATGCCAGTTCTTGAGCAAAAGATAGCTAACTCTCCTAAAAGTCCTTCTTTTCCCTTTTATTGCTGAGCATAATGTTATATGGTATGTGATATTTCTTTGTGCGCCCTCAGTCTATTCACTGGGGAGGCAGGGTGAGAAACAGAGAAGGCCTTGATGCTGTGCAAACACTGTTCAGCAAAAGCTAGGGCATCATGTGTTATCAGTTTTTTTTTTTTTTGTCAAAAAAGCTAAAACACGGCATCATATGAGCTGCTGTGAAGAAAATTAACTATCCTAGTCAGGCCCAGTACAATATTTCTGATGTAGCAGAGAGATGCAAAATACACTGAAAACACAGTACAAATGTTGAGTTACGCTTACCAAAATACAGCAACTGCAATACACAGTCCAATCACAATACCAATGTGATTCCCATACAGGTCCGTATAATATGATCACCATCATGACTCTGGGTGTCCCCAGTCCCTGAGAAGGAATATGTGGATTGAAGCCAGCTCAATCTCATTTCTGTCTTTGAAATTCTTTTGCTAGTTGTTTAGTTTT
>RSEF01000001.1:87827089-87842791 GCA_003993805.1 Himantopus leucocephalus | reverse complement strand
TTACAGGTGATGTAAGTGAAGCTTCAATTTATTTGTCTAATATCGATAAGTATGAGATAAAAACTTTTATACTTACCACCTCCTTTTCTCATCTAAATGGCACTAAGGCCACTAACCAGTATCTTGTGTTGTTTTTACACTAGGATATTGATTGTAAATCAGCTGTATTTCCTATATTTGTGGATTACATATCCTGTAACTGCTTTAAAACACTTCTGAGATTGGTTTTTGCAATGCTTGCTTCTGGAATGAGTAAGATTATAGACCACCAAATTAGTATTTTAGAAATTAGGCAATGCATTTTAGGACAAAGTTGACACTTCTGGCATCACTTTCACCTTTTTATAATCCAGCAGTAGAATAATTCTTACGTCGCCTCAACAGAAAAGGTAATAAGAGAATAGCCGTTAAGTTCTAAGTCCATGTAAAGACCTTCACCACAAAAATAAAAATGCTCTGAAAGGGTTTTCCCTAACAGAATAGAGTACAACTGCAGAGGTGCAAGAGATGTCAATATATATAATATTATTCTTCCTAAGTCAACTATACCCCTGGTGACCTGGGCGGGTGCTATTCTATATGTGAAATTAACTTTCATTTTCTTTGACTGCTTCAATGACTTCTGTTCTCTAAAGTTGCAGGTATTGGTAATTGGACAGTCTTAAAAACTCATTAACTGGTAGGGAAGATAGTATTTTGGTTTGGGAAGTAACTGGCTAAGTAGCAGCTCACTGAAAAATACCTGGGGTTTGCAGTTTTCCCCCTGTGTGTGCGTTTGAGGTAGGGTTGACCCTGTTAAATGAATTTCAGTTATGTCCACCAGTTTTACAGTGGTTTGAAACAGGTTTTAGCACCTTTGAGCTCTTAAAGATAAAACTTAAGTACTGTATTTCAAGACTTATTAGTGGAAGAATACTTCCAATTAAATAAAAAATGTAGTCTATGGCTGCACAATTTATTTCCTGATCTCTTTTGCTGTTGCATGGTCCTTTTATGATCATGAGATGTCCAATCCTATTTCAGGACACAATACCCTTTTTCTTAGGAAATACAGAAGAAGCTTTGCTCTTTGCTGTCTTATGCCTTGTGCTGCTGCTCTCATGCCAGTTGTTCCTACGCAGGCCCATAGCTTTCTTAAGTTACTCAGACAAGTAATTCCTTGCCAAATTTGATGCCCTGATAAAGCGCAGTTCAATACTTGCATTAGAGCTTTGAAATTCAAAGCAGTTCCAACGTTGCATGTGAGTTCTCTGGACATTGACAGTGATATTTTTGTATTTCTTTAAGATGATGACGACTACTTGCCCCCCAACAAGAGACCGAAGAACACCGAGTCAGCTAATGAAGCTGCCAATACCGGGAAAAGAAAAGTGAGAGAGTTCAATTTTGGTAAGATACAAATGAAAGGTTATTTTGTCTCTCTGCTTTGCTTTATAAAAAGGTATTAGACAATTTCACCCTGCAGGAGTGAGACACACTGGTGCAAGTATTCATTTAAGAGCCCCAGGCTCTTCGTAGATATATTGCAGCAGTATAATCGTCATCATCATAGGCTACCTCTGTTATTTCTCATTATTCAAAGTGACCATCTAAATAGACATGGCAAATAATTTAATAAAATAAAAATAAGTCTAGATTTTTGTAAGCTGATTTCTGGGACAAGGTGATCAGACTGAATTCACTAATGTACTGAAATATGGCAAACGGGGGGTCAGGAGCCTGTCTAGCTGGTCTGTCTTGATACATCCTGTGAACAATGAAGATGTGCTGAGGGGGACCGCGTTTGGGAAGGTAATCAAACGACTGTTGTGCCGAGTAGCCTGCCTTGATCCCCGTGGACACACAAAATGTTGGGTCTTTTTGGTAGTGTTCTTTCACGATACCTTATGTAGAGCTCTGACTGCAGAAATGCATCCACACGCTGTAGTTAGTCTGCTTAAAGATACTTCCCATGTGATTTGTTACAGCCCCATACCTCTCCTTTATTTCTTGTTTTGCTTTGGTTTCTGGGCAGATATCCCATGAGTCTGCGTACTTCTGTAAGGTTCTGCACAATCATGTCCTTTGGCACAGTGTTCGAGATGATTATTAAGAATCCTGGGATTTGAGGTCAATTGAAAAATCCCCACGGAACCTCTTCTGACATCTGTTTTGCGTGAAACATGCTATTTCGTGCTAATTTCAGTGAAAATGAATAAAACATTGCTGAGAGCTCTATTCTCAGAAGATCATTAATACTAATAGGCAGTTCCACATGTAGCATTAGTTAGTTTTGGTTGGGTCAGGAGAACATAATGGCAACATTAGGAGAGGAGAAGACTGAGCGGTTAATACTGCAGAAGCGGTTGCTAGAATATATTCCCTTAGTAGAAGACAGCATCCAAGCTTGGCAGGCCAGCAGAGTTTGAAGGGAATAAACAGTGAGGTTGATTAGACATGGAGAGCAAAGGTAATAAAATACTAGGATGATGAAAATTTGAGTTGAGCTTGCAATGTTGAAACACCAGTTAAGGAACGTCTCACAGCTTACCTGCTCGCTGCTGCTTCTGAGTTGGCTTGGTAGATTCTCTCTGTGGGCTGTTCTCAAGAAACTGTTTCTCTTAGCCGCCTGCCATGCAGTTAGATGACGATGTTTTGCAACTCAGAGGTTGTTCAGAGATCTTTATTCCTGGGCTTCCTAAATTGTATTGAGGTTATTGCCCCTTTTATTCTAAAGAGGTTCACCTACGGAAAGCGGTATCTCTCTACGGTGTTACAAGGTCTGGTTAAAACACAAAATGAGCGTTAGAAACTTTGGAGAACTAGACTTCATTTGCTGTAATGAGAAAAAGAGCAACTGTTGGCAGTTGCAGTGCTGCTGTTCAGGCATTTCAGAAGACTTTGCACCTTTGTCTAATGAAGTCGAATATTAGATAATTGGACAGGAGAAAGGAGGTGTTTAATTCTGTCATGAATAGCTGCAGAATGACAGAAGCACATTCACTCAGAAGACTGGGAAGCAGTTATAGGTGCTTGAGAGGGAAATCTACCTCGTCTGATAAGGGCTTTCAGTATTTTACATAACACTGATGAGATCCAGATGTTTGATAGCGGTGAGTTGGAGACAATTCCTGCATGTCTTGATTGAGTCAGAGGTCAGGTACCCCAAGCGGCCTGAGAAACGTGATGAATAATGTGCTGTGCTCCTAGTTTCGTGAAAACAGGAAAACAAAGTGGAAAACAAAATAATTGTAAGCAGGGAGAGAATGAAAAGTGTCTGGTAAAATGCTTGATAGAAACTGATTGAATCTTTGGGAAGGGACGTTGGATTTCAAAAATATTTCTGAGCCAACTATTTAAGGTTAAAAATATCTTTGCTGAAAGGAACTGACATTGTCAGTAAAAATCTCTTCCTACGTTTTTTTTGCTTTCTTAGAGATTTTATCAAAAGCTCAGAAGCTTCGAGTTGGGTCTTGCAGTTGTGTCATACCATCTTAGTGGAAAAAAAGTCCCCTTAGCTGTTGTCTCACAGTGACAGTGATGGGAAATGTGTATAGTTTTGTCCCATTTTGACATGCTGTTGAAGACAGGTTTTGCCAGCCTGCAGAACGCTTGCCGTTGGTGTGTGTTTTCCATTTTATTTCCCCACGGAGTACTGGGTGGCACGTTGGATGGGAATAGGAACGTGCTTAGTACCTGATCATCATTTTCTGTGCACTGTACAGGTTGCCCCGACTGTAGTGGATGTTATCTGGAGCAGGGACTGGGATAAATTGAAGAGACGGTGGACGGGCTGGGGAAGTTTTCAGGATTGTTGTTTAATTGGGATGGTGTTTCCCAGGTATCAGAAGGTGTACATACAAGAATAGAAGGAAACCACCACTTACCTTGGTGCCTACGGGAGAGCTAAACTGCTTTGCAGAGAGCGATTACCAAACCAGAATATCAGCTTAGCTTTGTGGTACATCTTCAACTTTGCTACATGAGCACGAACTATGTGACAAAAGAATGTTTTTACAGTAATTGGGCTGAATCCAAGGGGTTAATAGTGCTGACAATGTGATTAAAAATCATGCTAGGTACCTGATAACCCCTCTGAGTTTTGAAATATCCCTGTAGCCTAACTTGGCAATTTACTCATAAAATACAAAAGTAGCTAAAAAACTCAGTGTGCTGATCAGAATGTGAGCCAGTTCATCATTTTTTTTTCCAATGGCCTCTTCTCTGTGTATCCACCATTCCAAATAAACGTGCCTGTATTGTGGTGTATTTGATTATTAATCCCAGTAGTGGAGGGAGAGGGGCATGGAAGTAGTTACTTGAAAAGATCCATGTGGAATATTTGGCCAGTGATTGGTTTGGTAGCTGAGAAAAAACGAAGCCTTGACCACTCCATTGCTCATGTAGGGATGCTCTTGTTAGCACGCTAACAAGCAGAGGAAGAGCAGGCTGGGCGTGAGCAGCTTCTCCTAAAATTGCAGCGAGAACCAATACTCAGAACAATATTATTTATATGCTTTTACATGCTTGCTTTGGAATATGGCATGACATTCTTTCTGGCTTTTCTCCCTCTGACAAAAACCAGCCTGAGTTTTGGAGGAGGTCGTTTGCCGAGTCTGCCGCAGAGCTTGATGAACTGAAGGGATCTCAGCTCTGTGCCAGTTTCCCCTGGGTTACGATCTGGAGTCACACAGGAGCTTTTCAAAACCCTTGTCCCAGGACTGTCCGTGTGTGTTCACTGGCTCTGTTGAGTGAAGCAGGGTTTCCCCTTTAAGCCAGTAAACTCTGACTTTATTTTCCTTACTCTTACTGGTAAAGCTGCTGTTAATCCACTGTTCTGTAGGTCAACAAAAAATGCAGTTGGTGGTTGTGCTGGCATCGGAAAGAGCTTCATCTGGCTATACATCTGCAGTTAGAGAGGGAAATACTGCAAGGATGAAGTGACACGGGAGTAGAAAACATTGAGTTCAAGACATGTTTATCAGCTAAGAAGCTGGGTGCTACAGGACAGCCCTAAAAAGGGTGGCAGAAGCAATTATATAGACTTATCCACAAGGATGTTGTTCAAAATATAAACAAGTTAATTGCTGTAGGTGATAAGCCAGGTCGCTAGAATGAAGAGTTGATGTCTGGATGAGAGGCGGTGTGCCAAAACACCCTTTCCCCTCTAAACAAGGCCTTATTCTTGCTGACATCTGAAGCATGCTGTTCTCTTGATACCCATGAAATTACATTTAAAAACTAAAAGCTTAAAAATGGCCACCGAAGTTGTATGCATTGGTCTGAAAATGAATATTTAAAACCCTTTCGGTACGGACTCAAAATTCAATCCTCTCTCTTGTCTAAGGATTTTTTCACAACTGGAAGTGTAATAGCTTGAACGGCCTTATTTTTTGACCTCTGCAGTTACTAGATTCGTGTCTTTAGTGTAAGAAATAAGCCGTAAGTACGCTTGCTTATTAACTCATTCTTAAAGGCCAGCCAGCATCTGGTAACATCCACAAAAGACTTGTAGCATTTTCCTTACAGCATTGAGATAGTACACAAAGCTGTGAAAATGTGTGCTCTCTGTCACGGGCAGAAAATTAGATGTTCAAATTCTGCCGTTTAATCCAGCTCTCCATGGAACACGCGATTGGATTTGGATAACTTCTGTCTTGCAGCCTGCATCTTCTTTCAGAAATAGGATTTATGGGGATGTTTTGCAACATCAGGACTTGGAGAAATACTGGATTAAGGTAGAGGATGGCACGATGCCTCCTGACCCAGATAGTTGTACAGATTTATGCCAAAACAACTTCATGTACTGACTGTAAGCTTTATCAAGCTTCACTAATTAAGTTTTTCAGCGCCCGGATTTAGATGACTATCAACAGCGGCTGCAAACTGACTTTACCCCTGATGGTAGTGAGAGCTGCTGACCGAGCCATCAGAGAGAAGCCATTTTTGGAGGTTACTTTAGCCTAGATTATGGGAGGTTTTTTTAAACTTGTTTTAACATCTGCACAAGTTTTGGAGGTCATCTTAAACATTTTCTTCCATCCTTTTTCTTTCTCAATGTATCCATATATTTTAAGGTGTCGCCTATACCATACTCCGCAGGCAGCTGGCGAGCAGTAAAAGCACACCGCGTATTTCAGTTAGCGGTAACATATATTTTACAAGAGATTCTCAGTCTCATTTGTACTCTGACATGTCCTCCTTTTTTTCTTTGCAGAGAAATGGAACGCACGAATTACAGACTTGAGAAAGCAAGTTGAAGAGCTGTTTGAAAAAAAATACGGTATGTCTTACACTTCTTTCCAAACAGTTGCCTCTAGTCCTTTGACGCCATAAATCACAGCTCTTTGGCATGTGTCTTGTTGCTGGCTCAGGAGCACACTAGTACTGACAGCACCAAAGGGTTAAATATTATCAGAAGACTTAAAACTGGGGAAAGTAGCTTTTTTGGTGAGCAGAGTAATTTCAAATTACAGCAGAGAGGTGAGAGTCGACCTGTTCTGTCAAGTAACAGGTGATAGAACAAGAGAAAATGGCTTCAAGTTGCTCCAATCAAGTTTAGATTGGATATTGGCAAGAATTTCTTTACTGAAAGGGTCATCAGGCATTGGAATGCGTTGCCCAGGGCAGTGGTGGAGTCCCCATCCCTGGAGGTATTTAAGGGTTGTGTAGATACAGTGCTCAGGGACGTGGTTTAGTGGTGGCCTTGGCAGTGTTAGGTTAGTGATGGGACTAGCTGATCTTACAGGTCTTTTCCAATCTAGGAGATTCTGTGATTCTGTGTGCAATTTGGGTGCCTGTTTGGCACCTAAGTGCAAAACTTTGATTTTATTTTTCAGTTGCGCTCAAGTTTCCTGGAGCGCCAGTGTGCTCACGTCTTGGGCACGCACATTGGCGAGAGCTGGCCTTTTCTTTGTAATTACACCGAGTCCTTAAGTGAAATAATCTTGCAAAATGGCTCTGGGGAGAGGTTACCGCTGACTGATTGTTCTTTTCTGATTACGATTGATTTGTAGTGAAGCAACAATTACATGTTAATGGTTCTTGGAAAGGAAAAGAAGCACACGTGTTAGACTTTGGAATTTGTCTCCAGATGTTGCACCTAGACATATTTTGTGTCCACATGTCACAGACCAAAACAGCATCAGCAAAAATTTCAAAATAAGTGCTGGTGCTTCTCTGCCGTGAAAAGTGGAAGTGCTTTTGGAATGGACCTTGTGATGTTGGCGTTATTACATGTTTTGAGTGTGACTATCATCTGACATTTAAACAGCCCACTGAAAGCAACTCGCACCAAGGAAAAAAGTTTGGAATCTTATTCACAGTATTTTAATTGCTCTAGAAAGGAGCATCATTCTTGGTGAATTGCTTTAATTTTGGTTTTGGTGTTTGCACATAGCTAGCCTAAAAATCTCCTGTGGAGTCTGTTGAATACAGAGCTGTTCCTGACTTTCCATAGCAGGCCAGAGGGTATTAAATGATCTTCTTTTTCCCTGTGGATGAAAACATTCCGTATCAGATTCCAGTTTTTTCTATCCACATGGCCGTGCAATTTCCCATTTACTGAAATGAGTTATGGATGTCCGGAATCCCCAGAATGCTCCTCAGATTTGTTGGCTCCTGGAGCTCCAGAGTGCTTTAGCACTGTCAGTCATTGTCCTCTGTTACAACTGACGTGTCTGAAAATATGTTTATTTTTGTGTTTAGATGCAAACTAAATGGGATTGCTTTTTAGTGTAAGTACAAGATAGCGGCTCACAAATAGAGGCTTATATAGAAAAATGAAACCTATAGTCGATGGGATTCTATGCTAAAACACGTAAGGTTCCAAATCTAAGAAGCCTCACTGCAGACCGCGATGCTGGTTGTGTTCTTAGGCTGAATGCTCTGAAGAGTATTTGCTGAAACGTTTGCTGATTTAACAGAAATAAAGACTCTCACTTGTAAAAACTTACCTGTTGTTAGTTACTTACTTAAACAAACAGGATTTTTGTTACTCTGGAGCTGTTCTTACTTGATGCTGAGTAGCGATGTAGACTCTAGTGATGTTCTTAATCTCTTTTCCCGCGACTGACTGTGGTTCACAAACGCTTGTTTCCATCTGAGGCTCATCTGCTGGATTTGTTACGCGTTTCAACACTTGCCACAGCAGTCTCCAGGGCTGAGAATAATGTTTTTTTGAATTTCTGGGAAGAGGTATATGACTGCAATAAAAATCTACTTTAATGAAGGACTGGTGTGATACACGACAGCACTTTTGGTGATTATCCTGCAGCTCCTTTGACACACGTTTGAATAGGGTTTCTTTAGTCTTTTTGCTAAGAGTCATCTTCAGGTTTGTGCCCCTCTCTGTACGTATCTATTCTCCGTTTGCAGTTTTTGGCCACCTTATTATTTGGCAGTTGAAACCAAGTCCCGTTGAAATACAGCTCTTCGCGCAGTGTTCTAAAAGTTTGATACTCGGTTCTCATCAGAATCTAAGACTAAGATACGTACGGTATTTTCAAAGCCTCCCTGTTTTGTGATAATCATACCTAGAACTGTTCTGCTTCCAAGTGGCTGAAAGAGTACGTCACCCAAATGCCTTTAAAACCTAAATTGTTTTTTTACTTTTAAGAATTCGTGGATTAACTTAAGCATTTTGTATCTGAACCCACTGTCCACTTCCGTGTCACATTACGTTGCTTGAAAAGGTGCCCTGAGTAGTTTTGCTTTCAGAACCGCTGCCGCAACACCGCTGTACTCTAATTTGGCCTTAGCTTGGCCTTTCTCTCCTCAAAGAATTTTTTGCATCTGATTTCCATAGCAAAACAACAGACTGTACCAAACTATTTGCAGACCAGTCAGATGGTAATAGAGAATTCTTGTTGCATGGCCTACAAAATTAACGTACCCTCGTGAGTATAAAGAAATTAGCCCTCTTGGTATTTGCAAACCATCATGCCATTCTCCAGTGTTTGCCAGCCTGATAGGTGTATTGATGGCATGACGGTCCTCATAACGTAAAGAAATACATTGAGGTTATTTTCCAGCTGTGGGCGAATCTGTTATTTACTTTTCATTTGCTTCAAAGAATCCATTAATAGGGCCATGCTTTTTTTTTGATGGTGTTAGAAGTGTATTGTTTATTTCATTAGTGATCCCTTGGATTTCTAAAATGCACTGAAGCTTTGGGAAATTCTGTCAAAAGAAGGGGTGTGTGCCCCTCCTTCAGGGCATTAATGACTCTTGCAACCCGATAGTAGTAACAAATAATAATAATCAGAGCTAATGAAATGAAACATGTTTGGTTTATAATTAAGTCTAGATAATTTCATCTTTCAAATTGTGCTATTAAATAAAACCAAAATACTGTGAAACTCCACTATAACAGGTGCAGTGTTTGTTATTAAATGTTTACAGAGCAAAGGGAAAAGAGGAGAATCTGCATATGTATGCAGGTCTGCAGCTTGTTTACTCTGAATTAGAGTGATTTTGCTGTAAAATGAAAACAAGCCCCCCCCCCCAAATAGGAATGCTTGCATGTTTAAATGTGCTGAGGGGGTTATTGCCTGTCTACTAATTTTAATGTTTTTCAGAGTGATAGCAAACAGATAATTTGAGTAGAGCTACAAGCTAGTCTAATGGTTTTATTCTCATTTTTTCTTAAAGCTCAAGCTATAAAAGCAAAAGGTCCAGTGTCTATCCCATACCCACTCTTCCAGTCACACGTGGAAGACTTATATGTGGAAGGGCTGCCAGAAGGAATTCCCTTCAGGCGGCCATCCACGTACGGCATTCCCCGTCTCGAGAGGATACTTCTGGCAAAGGAGCGGATCCGGTTTGTCATTAAGAAGTAAGGAGTTTTGCATTTTTGTCCCTATATTACTCATTGTTTTCTGCTGGCTCCACTCTGCCTCATTTTGTCAGCAAGAACTTCCAAACTGATTTCTACTGATGTATTCTTTTGCAGTACCAATGAGTATTTTTTAGTTGATATTCACTCTGATAAATTCAGCTTATCAGATCTCCAGAGCAGTACAGGGGTGGCCGACATCTGGATAGATCTCTTCACTGTTATGGACTTCTTATCATGGGCAGATCTTTGTACTGTTTTAACCTCTGCGGCTGTAATACAGGTTGAAATCCATAGACTTGAGGGTATTTTATGCTATCTGAGGATTCTGCCCTAAATTTTGGCTTGGACTTTTATTTTTTTCTTGCTGGAATGTTGTATCGAGGTGTCTATGGCCATATCTGTATATAGCATCTCCTAGGGCAGGCTTGAGGCCAAAACAGCTACTGGTTCCTGTGATTTAGTTGGATGCGTGTCCTTGGTGTGTCTGGAGGTCGATCAGGGAGAGTACATGAAGGAGACCTTAGATGTACGTAGAAACTGCTTGAGGGCTCAGTTGCCTGCAGTAGCTTGGCTGGCGGGGCATCGTCTGCCTTTAAAGTGGGGACGTGAGACTCATGAGATGTCCTGGGCTCCTCTCTTTCTCTTTTTCTCCTTTCTTGTCTCAGTGTCTTTCCTAGAGGAACCTGGCCACTACGTACCACAAAGGCAGGTGGTATTGGAAGGGAGCCTGGACGGAGCCTGAATGGAGGATATGTGGGGAGAGATGCTGGGATCTGTGGATGCCGAGTGCTGGATCTCGGAGCTGCAGAGCACTCGGAGATCCAGTGCGGTGGTCGGGCTGTGGCAGACCCGTGTGCAGCTTTGGTAGTGGGTGGATACTTACCTTTTAGAGTTTGGGGCTTCACTTCAGACAGGTGTGATGTTTCACACCACAGATGGGCATTTACAGTTTAAATGAAGCTTCTGTGAGTAACAGCAGATGTTTTAATGTTGTTCAGTGGCGTGGGGCCTAATCCGAGCATTTTTGAAGTGGGTAGGAATCTGCTGATCGCAGTGGTCGGGCTCAGAGCTGGTGGTAGTGACAACGCATGCCTCTGTGCATGCCGCCTTTAGCGCGGGTGCTGGTTTCTCGAATTTCAGAGGTATATGTTCAGTTCCTGTCATCCTAACACTTGCAGATAACCAGAAAAGATGTACCTTTTGGCTCACTTAAAATCAGACACTATGTGTAGATTTTAATACCTATGCGATGCTGGCACCTGCTCTTGTCAAATTTGTCTTAGTTGTTAACAGTAATTAATTTGTGCTGTTTCAGTTTTGTAGTGTGTGGTAACCAGAGCAGCTCAAAAACCGGTTCAGCTTTGTGAGAAATGTCAGAATTTTAAAATTATGTATTATTCTAAGATGGATAAAATTAGATATATTCAAGAAACAGAAATGTCTGCTTTGAGATTTTCATTTTTAAAGGTTGAGTTTTCTATTTGGATCTTTGTTTCTGATGGAGTGCATCTTAGACCTCAGAGATCATTCTAATGTAATCTGTATGTTACCATGAAATGGTATGGCTCAGGGGGATATAGGTATCAGGCAAGAAAATGTTTTTGTCAGTAGGGTTCCAAACAGCTCATATAATACTTCGGTGTTAACTGGAATTTAACGTTGGGGATCATCATGTCCCCTGTTGTCTTTTTTTTTATTTTTTTTTTCCCTGATCCTTTAGTGGTAACTTGTATTTGCTACAGAGGCTGTAACTGTAGGCTGTAACTTCTGGTTTATCAAAGCGTATATCACTGTTGAAGCATGTATCTTAAATTTTCTAGGCATGAGCTTTTGAATTCGACACGAGAAGATGTGCCATTGGACAAACCAGTTGCAGGAGGTAGGTCTTCAAACATGTGGCTTGTACAAGTACAGTATGATTTCCGATTCGTCAGTCTTAGTGGTGGCTAGCATTTGCTTTTACTAATAACACGTTGCAAATAATTCTTCTTGTTTTGAGTTTTCTTTAGCTACAAAGGTAGAGCAATTTTCCACTGGCTATCCAAGCCAGTGTTACTAATACTAACACTATCGACCGATTTGATTCAGCTGGCCACAAGGAAAAACAATGAGCTGAGTGTTAGTCTGTTGAGATACAGAAAAAAGGCAGGAGTTTCCATAGTTGATAGAGTTTACTGGGTAGGGAACTCTCTGTGTCATGGAGTAGTTGCTTATATATGGTATTTACCAAAATTAGATTAACTGAAATGCAGTAATGAACATACTGGTTATAGTGACACCTGACTTGCTTGGATGGTGGGACTCCATTTTCAAGTGGCAGTGCAAAAGCAGTGCGTTCTGACCACTTTTGCCATCAGCAGTACTTTTCAGCAGCTGCGTGCTCTTACATGTTTTGTCTTCATCCAAGGGTACCAAAAATGACCATGGAAAAACAAGACTACAGGAAGAGATTTTTGTTGCAATTGCACCCATGAACTCATTTCCCCTCATGTTAGGAGAAGAAAGTTTAGTATGGAAAAAAATCAAGTTCTGAAAGAGTTATGCCTTTGGATGGGCACTAGTTGGTAGATTACTTTCCTGGGCTTGCTTTTTCTTCAGTTGTATTCTAGCGTCTCTTGGGCTTCAGGGTGTTTTTTTAATTGTCCAATTAAGCTGGGTGCTGAAAGCTTGTATGCCTCAACCAATAGTAGCAAACAAATTCCTCCCAACCCCAAAATGCTAACTGGCAACCTCAGCCTGGTTGAACTGTGAAATTTTAGTAATACCAGAGAAATTCTTAGTTCAGACAGGGACACAAGCATAGAAATGGTAATATCTGCACTACTGCAGCGCTGTTGTGTTCTGTTATATACTCAGTCTTCTGTTGTAAAAAATATATCAAAGACTGTACTTAAAGTGAACATTAAGGATCTAAATTAAGCAAAGAAATTATGTCATAAGGATATCGCTTTAACATGTGTGTAGGAATTAAACTTTTCCTGCAGTATAAGTTAACCTAGCGTCTTGAGTCTTAATAACCTACTGTTCCTTCGAGCACCAAATTTGACTACAAAAATAGTAGGTAGGCTAATGACTGAGTCTTCAACTTAACTGTACTCTTATGTGGGTTTTTAAATTAGCCCTTTTCTCTGTTGTTTTTGTCATATTTAATATGGTTATACTGATTATGAAGACAAAGCAGGTACATTACGTATCCTGTAAAGCCCCTGTAGCTAAGAAAACTAGTGATAACCCATTTTGATGGCACAGTGTTATGAACAGTCACTTTATGTTGCTTGTCTTCCCTAATTCATAATTCACTAATTCATGTGTGACCTCTGCGTTATTTCTGAGAGAAGAGAATGTCTGTGAAAGCTGTTGATAATGTCTCAGGGAGCACAGCTCAGANGTGTTATGAACAGTCACTTTATGTTGCTTGTCTTCACTAATTCATAATTCACTAATTCACGTGTGACCTCTGTGTTATTTCTGAGAGAAGAGAACGTCTGTGAAAGCTGTTGATAATGTCTCAGGGAGCACAGCTCAGAAGACAGCAGCTGCCGGAGCCTCCTTTCCCTCCATTTTCTTTTCTCCCTGTCTGGATTCCTCATTTCCCAGTAGCTCATCATCTCATGGAATCGTTTAGGTTGGAAGGGACCTTTAAGATCACTGAGTCCAACTGATAACCCAGCACTGCCAAGTCCACCACTACCCCATGTCCCTCAGCACCACATGTATGTCTTTTAAATACCTCCAGGGATGGCGACTCCCCCACTTCCCTGGGCAGCCTGTTCCAGTGCTTGACAACCATTTCAGTGACGAAATTTTTCCTAATATCCATCCTAAACCTCCCCTGGCGCAACTTGAGGCTCCTCTGATCCCCCTCATGTCTGCTGCCATCTCAGGAGAGGGTGAGCTATGTAGCACCAGCTGCTGCTCTCGGCTGCTTGCGACTCCATGTCCACAGTCCCGCTCTCTCCATAGCCCCCACAAGCTTGTGTCCCCAGCAGGAGAGGAATGGGATGGGTATGGAAGTTGTATGTTGCCTGGCAGAAGAAAGATGATTTGTATTTGCATTCCTGTGGGAAACAGGTTGGTCAGGAAGGTTTTGTGAAATGGCCTCAGCCCCGAAGCCCTGAGAAGACTGATACCGGCTCCAAGACAAACCAGAATGGCACAGGATTTCTAGAAGAAGAATCCATGTAGCACAATTTATAAGTAGCAGAATACAAGATTTATAAATACAACTTAACCTGTGGCTTCTAATCACCTAGAGCCTCTGCAGATCGGGTCAGATCTTAATACGTGGCTTGCTGTATCAATAGAACAATCATAATTTAGACTCAGAAATGATGATGAGAAGACGAGTCGCTCCATCCTTGGAGGAAGCAGAGGATGGTGGAGGCATCCCTGGCCACAGGGGGTCACAGGTCTCACTGTCCAGCAGCAGCTCTCGTCCAAGTTTCCCCTTAGGGAAACTCGATTTTGTAGACAGTGCCCCGTGTGCGGTTACGCTTCCCTGTTCCGTGCCAGGGACATCCCCAGACTGGGCTGGCCGGGTGCCTGGGACCTTCAAGGCTGGTGAGGAAGGCAGTAATCGGCCTGGTGCCCAGGAACCTTGAGGCGAGTAGGGTGGGGAAGAAGGAATCTCTTTGGTTAGTCTGCTTGGTTCAGAGGACCTTCAGGGCCTGAGAATGAAGGGAAGGGAACGAGTACGTGACCCGCATGGCTGCTTGCCTTAGAAAATGGCATTGGTTATGCTAACCATATTAACCAGGGGTTGGGAGCAGCGGGTACCAGTTACAGTCCCAGATGATGAGTGCAGAGGACAAAACAGAAAAAAAAGCTGTCACTGTTCCGGCTACCAAATGTGACAGCGCTAACGTCATCGTTGTGCTCTGTTCTGCCGGAGGAGCAGAACTCAAACTTGTGGCTATATTCAGGTGCAAAACTTTGTCTTGTGAACTCCAGAGTTGCGTGTGTATCAGCCAATAAGCAAAGATGCAAAGTGATTGAAATGATGGAAAAACTGTATTTAATCTTATTTTATTGACCAGGATATGCTAATCTACGTAGCTGCCACATGTTGGGTTCTGTGTCTAAATTACGACTTAACTCACATCTTAGGTAGTGTCAAGGAAACATTTTGGATGGTTGGAACTAAGCTGCTTGTCATCTCAAGAATGATGACAAAAATCCCTAGAGTCATTTGATGTACTTACTAATCACCATTTATAAAGTATTGTCCACGATCAGGGGGAGAAATGGATGCTGGAAGTTCAACATGGGTATACAGCAAGAAGCAAACTGCTCTGTGCGCCCATTGTAAAAGCTTGTATGGGGTTGTCAGCGCTTAGTGAAAATTCCCTGAAAGCAAGTTGTCATCCCATACACGTACCAAATCCTGCACAGAAGATCAAGATTGTTTTTTAGAAAGCGAAACTAGCAAAAAACTAATCCCGTCTCCAAATGGCACCTGCAGATTGGAGGCGGATGATGAAAGCGTTGCAGTTCTTCATGCCAACACACTGTGTATATTTTGTAGCAAGAGCGATGTCTGGTTCAATGGATTTTTGTACAGTTTTAATATTCTGTCATTTTTTATATGTATAATTTTCCTAGTTCCAAGTTGAATCCAGACTTCTTCCGCATAGTATTTTCTGGGTTACCTGAAAATGCAGGATGGTTATGCCTGCTCTAAACTGAATAACTGAAAATATAACCAAAATAATTAGGGAATGTTGCCTTTGTTCCGTATCTCTCTCAAATACAGTGAAAGAGGAGTGGTATGCCAGAATCACCAAACTGAGAAAGATGGTAGATCAGCTCTTCTGTAAAAAGTTTGGTGAGTACAGTACTAGTATTTTCTTTCCTTTTATGGCTTTGCGTTTCTTGAAGGTTGCTTT
>RSEF01000001.1:87807446-87821921 GCA_003993805.1 Himantopus leucocephalus | reverse complement strand
CCCACTGAGACTTCTTCCATTGTAGGGGTTTATTGGTCAGTCATAAAGCTCTAACTCATGCAGTGGGCTGTACAGGAGATAGTCAGATCCTGAAAGTGCTTAACATGGCTACTGCAGTCAACTCCTTGTTTTTTCGGGGATGAAATACCAAATGCAATGTCTTTCTCTTAGAGTTGTAATTTGGTAGGGCAAATAAGGACTGGTGTGTTCTTTCCTGTAGATAAAAAAGGTGATTCCTCTGCTAAAGCTTTGAAGGATAACAAAGATAATTGTGATGAGATATGCGTGTTCCATGTCTGGAAGTACTGCAAAAATAAAGGTAAGCTTTATAAAAAGTAATGTTATCTTCAGAGAACAGCATCTGCAGAGGCACTCCCTGCTCAATGGCTCAGACTAGTGGTGGCATATGGAGTGGCAGTGGTGATTGTGCCTTCTCACTTACTTTGTTTCCAAGTCACTAATAAACACAGTCAGAATTACAGACATAATCAGAGGAAAGTCACATGGATACACTTAAACCCTTTCTTCTCTAGATGATCCATCTATGGCCTGTTTCAGTCCGTTGATGGTGTCAGCCTTTGGGTACGTTTCTGTGGCAAAAACCCTTCAAGTGTTAAATGTTACACTTTCTGTAACTATTAGATCAACGTAAGAGCCAGTGTTACACTGTCATCATTGAGAACTGGTAACAATGTGTCATCCTTTATTCCTGCTGTATCCTATATACATCAGATTATAGCCATATTCTTCCCCACTAAGACCTTTAAAAAGTGATCTGAGGTGTTACAACATCTTAAGAAAACAGAGTAGTTGTACCAGCTGAGCTAAAGATAAATCTAGTCCATTGTCTGTTTGGCAGTGGCCAAGAACAAGGGTCTGGGGGAAAATATAAGTATAAACAATTGTATTTGGGGGCTGTCCCTGAATAGTCGCCTAACCCCCAGGTTATTGTCTTCCTTGGTTATGAGGAGGTACCATGAGATTTTCTTTCAATGAACTTGTCCAGTCACTTTCTAAAGGACTACTCCTTTTCTCACGTCCTGGTCTTGGTAAAAGATCCACTTAAATTAGATCAGACTGTGTTTGCTTTCGCTTAGGATGTGGACAATAAGTTGCCTGATAACTGTGTGGTCTGAGATGTTTGTGTGTGTTTAGCATTTCTGTAGTGGGTTTGTGCTCTGGTAAAGATGCAGTTCTCCCATCAGAAGCTCCTTTTCTGAGAGGCAGATGAGTAAGTTACTTTAGGGCTTGGTAATGCCTCTTCTTAACCATTACTTTGAAGAGAGACAGTACTTTGTGCTGTCCTTTGTGAATTATCCCTTTTATGGGTGTATTGTGGATCATAGAAATGAAATCTAGCCAAGAGAGACCAAGTGTGGTTTTTCAAGTTCATTTAAACACAGTACTTTCAACACAGGGTGCGCTCCAGCCCTGTTAACAAAAAGAAGGAAGAACAGGGTGAATGACACTGTTGTCTTCATAACTGGGGTTAGTTTCCATATGTTCTGTGGTCAGATACATCAGGGGTCAGGAATGGTGAAACTCCTTTTGGCTTTGTCTGTGCAGCAGCTTTTCTAGCCTTGTGTCACATTTCTCAGACCAGGCTTGAGGCTTAAGTTTATGAACTTTTGGGCCTGCATAATGTGAATGGTGTAACCTGTGTGCTAGCTGTGGAGGTCAGGCTCAAAGCAGCTATACTGTGACCATCAAACAGCTAAACTCAAATAACGGTTGGAGAGTTAGTGTGCTTTGCAATGCTGTGTTTGGCTCAAAACTTGTAAATAAGAGGTTTGGTCCATACTCAGATGTGGAGTGCACGTCAGCTTCCCCCAGCAGGGAGGTCTGGAGGTCAGCTTCTGCTGATATTCAGCAGCACGCACACATGCAGGGGTGTTAAGCAGGTCTGAACTCAAACGTGCAGATGTACATGCATTGAAAACATAGATGACTTAAAAAAAAAAATACCCACAAAAGTCTTCCTCTTCCTGTGTGAAGGCTATATGGCACTGCGGCCGGTCTTGCATGCAGGGCAGTTAAAAGTTGCTGCTTTCCATTTTCTGAGAGGCGAAGCAACAATTCCAACAGTGCCTAGCAGTCTTGTTAGTAGGGCAGTGTGCTACCTGTTCAGGGGCGAGTGCAGGGTCCCTCCTGGGGGATGTTCTGTGGAGTATTGCAGTCCTTTATGCTGCCTCATTCATTGGGCTGGGCCTAAAAAAAATAATACATTCAGGCCTTGGTAACCACCCCATAAGCTCTAAGGGACTAAGGGAGAGTCAAATATATCAGAGTGCTTATGTGATGTGTAGACTAGACTTTTTACAGCTGAGAAACATAGTGGTGTGACATATAGACACATGCTTCCTATGTGTGGCCCTGCTCGCCCAGCTGCCAATGTCATGCCTCAGTAAAGAGAAGGTTGTGCTTTCTTTGAAATGTATTTGGCAGTATAAGAGCTCATGTTGCTTTTCTAGATAAGACTGGAGAAACACACACCCCTATTGTTCAAACATATTTCTATTTTCAGCACTCTGTCTTTACTGCTCATACCAAACCTGGTTAGATAAAGGCGGAGTGTAAAAAGCGCTGCTGCTTTTTTGTTTTTTTTTCTTGTCTTGCTCTCTGTGTTATGATTGCAGAGCTCTTGACTATGTCTGATCTCATTACAGATAAATGCAGATTTGTTCATTACCATTTGCCATATCGATGGCAGGTATATAGTGGGATCACCTGGAATGACCTTCCCATGATGGAGGAAATTGAAAAGGCATATTGTGACCCAAAAAACAGCAGGTATAATGATACTGGACTGCTTGCTTAGTGGTTGAGCCCATGAGGAAAAACTCTTGTTTTCTTCCTAAAGATGTCTGACTTCCATAACTTCTGATTCTCAGCTTCTCAGAGTCTGGGAGGATGTACAAATGAGAATTTTTCTTTTAAAAAGAAAAGTAAAAGTGATTGCATGGCGATATCGCCCCATTTTTGTCTTCTCAAAATAACACAACAATATCTACATGAATCACAGAATCTCCTAGACTGGAAAAGACCTGTAAGATCATCTAGTCCAATCATTAACCTAACACTGATAAGCCCACCACTAAACCATGTCCCTAAGCACTATATCTACATGAATAGAATCTCCTAGATTGGAAAAACCTTGCATTTAAAAATATCTTGCATTTAAAATTCTATACAGGGTAAAAAGAAGTGGGTGGAATTTAGTACTTTGAATACTAGTATTTTAGATCATGAATTATAATTTATTTATAATGAAGTTGGGCCTTTTCACAGCAGTTCAGAGATGTCCCTTCTGTATGGCTATTCCTTTCCTAATACAGCTGGTACCTATAATAACAGCTATAATGTGTCTAGAGGAATTTTATGAAATGCCCTTTGTGTAAGCAGCCCATCTTTTTTTCTTTTTTTTTTTTTTGAGAGCACATTTTCCCTTTAACTCCTTTTTGAAAGCCCCACTGTAAGCCACCTGGATTTGTAGGGGGCCCCAAGTTTGTTCTCAATAAAATGGTATAATCATTTTGGCCCATGCCTCTTCAGACAGCAGATGATTTTGATTTGCAGCTTGACTAGGCTGCTGGATGGTGCAAATCCCAAGCAAGATTCTGAAAAGGAGGCTGCTTTCCAAAGTCTTTCTGCCTGAGAGTTAATTTTTTGAGCCTCCTAGGAGTAAGAGTCCAGGTGGCTCCACTGATGAATGTTATTTGCAGAACTCAAAACTGTGATTGCATCCTCTGTAACCACAGAATAAGAGCAAAGTTGATAAGCTGCAGGTGTTTGCTGGCAAACTCAGGTACTTACTGACTTCTATTTTTTGTACTGAGAAAAACTGTAATCATTCTTACTTACTGCAGAAATACCTTCTGCCACATTTTACATGTAGCCTCAGACTGTCTGTTAAAGCTGGCAGTGCAACGTCTGGCTATTGATTAAGATGGCATTGAATGTCTCAGAGGCCATAGTTTGCTTCTGAAGACTGGAAACAGTTTTCAGAGTTGCCATGCATGCTGTGGGAAATGCTCTTATTTAGTCTTAAGTTTAGGCAGTCACATTAAAGAAAATTGCACCATCTTAAACTGAGGGCTAGAGGATAAAATATATATTGTTAAGTATAATAAACTTGAATTTGTCCTTACAGCATGGCAGAAAAGAACATTAATTTCCAGACAATGACCTGCAGTTCTTCTTCAGTTCGACGCCTCTCTACACCATCATCAGTCACAAAACCCACATTTGTGTTGACTACACAGTGGATTTGGTATTGGAAGAATGACCAAGGCCAGTGGATTGAATATGGAGAACAGGTGAGTCCACATCCTGTGCTTTGAATCACTTCTGAAGAAATGTGTGGAGCCTCTTCCCCCCATTCCCCTTTACTTGGCAAAGTTAATTAAGCAAATACTTGTGCTTGAATTTTACAGTGTCAAGTAAGGCAGTGAAGCTACAGGTGTTCATAACAGATGTGATAAAATCATGACATGCTAGAGAGGAGGGAACACACCTTATTTCCTTGCAGTGAGGTTCACTATGAAAGACTGTCTTATCTTTGTGCCTGGATGATTTGTTATAACTGCTTTCCTGACAAAGACCTTGTTGGCAAATGCAGGAAAGCAAAAATCCTTTTTTTCAGCTTGTGTTGATCAGACTGTTTTTGATGGTGCATGCTGGCTTCTCTCGTCAGATCCCCTTTTGGAGTTGTCCATGGCTTCTATGCAGATTTCACATGTATACACTGTCCTTGAGATGTATTGCCTTTTAAATTATTCAGGAACTGGTTTTGCCTCTCTTCTGAGCCTTGTCCTGCTTCCTTGGACATGCAAGGATTGCTCTGCTCTCTCAGATCAAATGTTACCTTTTTCCTTGGGTGGCCAAATCTTCTTTGAGAGTGATCTATCTGAAAAATGCAGGAAAAGAAATAAATAAGGAATCTGTCCTTCCCCCAAGGCAGATGAGTTTTCCCCATCTGATTTACAGTATAGCTGCACAAATGGCAGAACACAAAGGTGATCCAGGGATGTGTAAAAGTAGGCAGGGAAAGAATGATGGATATAGTGACTTTCTTAATGGTGGGTCTTGATTTCAGTAGGCAGCTTAAATGGAAAGCATCTCCATCAGCGTGCCCTTGTATTTTACATTGTTTTGGGTGTTAGAGAATTATAGTTGCATTGTGTTTAACCCTGGTGTAGCAGAGCAGATTTAGAATCTGCCAACTTATGCCAGTTTGTGATGGAGGAGACTTTAGACTGTTTAAAAATTGCCAAAGGTAACAGCAAAAGTAGTTTTATTGAAGTAGGATGTTGTAAAGGTGAGACTTAACAAAGTCCGCTGGCAAGGTTCACTCTATTACTTACTGCACTGAGGATATAATAATAATAAAGTTACCAATACAAAACCTTAGTACGCTATAATACAAGGTTATGCACAATATTGGTTGCTTACCAAAGATCTGCAGTTGGTAGGGGGTCTCACAGCCTCAAGGAGTAACCTTGAGAGGCATCCAAGCTCATGGGGAGATCACCACTGTGCAGCCTGCCCCTTAGCAGGGGGAGCTCAAAAAAAGCTCACTCAGGCTGTCATATTTATGGAATAAAGTGGTTGGCTTGTAGTCAGATTATGTGCAGTGGAAAAGGTAAGCATGAGACTCCTTGTATGCACAACTTTCTTTGTTCCTCGACAAATTAGTCTTGGAAGAACCACCTGCTATTCATTTTTTAATCACATGATCAGTGTTCCAGTTTCCAAGTTTATACGCATCAATGCTCACCATGTCACTGTGTTCCTGAGTGGGTTTTCAGGGAACAGGTTGGAACTGGAGAAGTTCATGGCCTGGTCATGGCCTAGGCCTTACAAGGAGGCTAGTTCAGGCTCCTACTTCCTTTGGAGCTGGAACCAAACTAATACTAGTTTGGTCAAGGAGTCAAGTGCATCTGTGACAGCCAGCTGGCAACTAAGCACCACATAGCCGCTCGCTCAGTGTCCCCGCAGTGGGATGGGGGAGAGAATAAGAAGGGTAAAAGTGAGAAAACTCGTGGGTTGAGATAAAGACAGTTTCACAGGTAAAGCGAAAGCCACGCACGCAAGCAAAGCAAACCAAGGAATTCATTCACTGCTTCCCATCGGCAGGCAGGTGTTCAGCCATCTCCAGGAAAGTAGAGCTCCATCACGCATAATGGTTACTTGGGAAGAAAAACACCATCGCTCTGAACATTCACCCCCGCTTCCTTCTTCTTACCCCAGCTTTACATACTGACCATGATGTCATATGGCACAGAATATCTCTTTGGTCAGTTGGGGTCAGCTGTCCCAGCTGTGTCCCCTCCCAACTTCTTGTGCACCCCCATCCTACTCAGTGGTGGGGTGTTGTGAGAAGCAGAAGAGGCCTTGACTCTGTGTAAGCACTGCTCAACAATAATGAAAACATCCCTGTGTTATCAGCACTGTTTTCAGCACAAATCCAAAACACAGCACCACATAAGCTACTATGAAGAAATTTAACTCTATCCCAGCCAAAACCAGTGCAACTTGTTACAGAAATTTAAATGGGATACATGCGTGTCTCTCATTGCTAATTATGTATTTGTGTGCATGTTATGAATGTTTGGTAATCACACTTTAGGCCACAATAGTTCTGAGTAGATTCCTTTTCATCCTACTCTTTGCCCTCTACCCAAACTAGTTATCCAGGGTTTAGTCGTGTTTACTCATTACTCTTCTCTCTCTCTCTCTTTTTTTCTCTTTTTCCCCCAAAGGGAGAAGGGAATAGTGTGAATGCACCATCTTCGGCTATTATTGAGAATTTGTATCTAGCAGATCCAGATGCCACCATACCTTTTCAGGCTGGCTTGCATAATTACCAACTCAATTTTAAAGGTACTCATTTTAAAGATTTTCATTTACAACTATGCAGTGCTTTACGAAGATTAACTTCCAAGCTATCCCAGCTTTTGGAAGCTATGATTTCTTTTATTAACATTATCAGATTTACTCATTGGAAGGAAAAGTGAGGTAGTGATGGCCCAGAGAAAATTCCTTACAAAAGCAGCCTTCCCCCTTACTCCTTGACACTATCCAGCTTCACATAGAATCAGAAATGTAAAGATACATAGTCTTCACATAAAATCATAGTAAACTTTAAGTGAGTTAAATGAAGCATCTTTCTGTGTTGTCGGAGCAACGTTTAAAGAGCGTGAATGACTTAAAGGAGCAATCAAGATAGGCACAGGTTAAATAACAGTGTTACGGGAAGGACAGGAAGCTCACATAGGCTTTGTGTAACTATTCTTCAGCAGATAGAATTGACAGTGAGTACGCCACTTTTCATTAATGAACGACTGTCATTCATTAATAAACCCATCTTGTAGACTTGTTCATGACTTTTTCTTTTCCTTCTCTTTTCTCCTCAAGAAATGACCCAGACAAACATCTCTTATAAAACTCAAAGACAAGTCTGCAGACGACCAAAATTTGTGTCTTCTGAAGAAGTGCAGAAGATAAAGAAAGGGTAAGTGATGCTCTTTAAGTTGTTGGGTTTTCATATTTCAGAAGTAATTGTAAGGCAAAATTGTGCAAAGAACGTAGCTGTTGCTAGAACAAAATGTATCCATTTGACTGAACAGAAGCTATATCACAAACTTGGTGCATCACCTGGTTTCTGGGGTACATGTTACTCCAGGTACCACAACCATAGGACTGGTGATGGACAGTTGTTTCTTAAAGAAGCAAGGGAGAGAGGACTATGACAACTGAATGGCAGCATGCAAAGCCCAGCTCACAGACTGAGGCCGTTTCACAGTTTTTGTGGTTTATTTTGTTTCTTTTTAAGTGTAGGAATTGGCCAAAGGGGATGCTACCAATTTGAACATTCAGAGCAGTACTAGAATTACTAACACCTCATTTTCTGTCTGTTTGTAAACAGCCAGAGGGATTCTTCTATTCCAAATCAAGCCTGTCCTATCCACTGGGATCAATCTGCACTACCTGACTTGGGATACAAGGTATCTCCCCCCCTCCCCCCTCCCCCTTCCCCAATCCTGATGGAAAGGCATGGTTCAAAGGAGGATGCTGCTTAACTGAAGCAATTGTAACTGGGTAGGTGCTAAAAAGGGACAGGAGTGATTTTTTGGGTGGGTGTGCTAAAGATCTAGGTTATCTCCCAAGAGCTCTTGGAAAAGGTGCCAAATTCCCATGAACTTCATCTGCATTTTAGGCACCTATCTACATGCAAAAACAAAACTCACCAAATTCAAGACCAAAAAATTCCCTGTTAAAAATAACAAAATGACTTACTTTGGTGACTTAGTGGACCAGTTAAGCAAGGGGCTTTTATGAAGTTCATATTTCTTCACTAGAAGCTGGGCTTTTGTTGTGGATGGAGTGATTCACTTCACTCATAAGAGAGAAGCAGCAAAATATTTATTTATATAAAATAGGGATTTAATAAAGTTTGATAGTAAATGTGACAGTGTTTTAACAAGACTCGATGGCAAGGTACACTTGGTTATTTACTGCATAGAGGACAGGGTCAGACAGAACGGTCAGGGAGACCCTCCTGTTGGGTCACAAGGTTCAGATGGGACCCACTTGCTTTCTAAACTCCTTCTTGGAGAGGAGTCTAGGTGTGGCTGGTCCTAGTCCCAGACTTGGTCAATGGTTTGTCTAAAGGATTATATATGCACAATCAATGCTTTATATCACTTAGCTAAGATTTCAAAGTTTAGCATGCTGTTAATCACTTACCAAGGATCTGTTGCAGCATGGAATTTCTTAAAGTTGAGAAGTAACCTTGAATGGCATCCCTACTCAAGGGGAGATCCTAGTGTGCAGCCTGCTGCCATGCAGGACAGCTCAATGGCCCCTGGGCTGTTCACTATTTATAAAGTAAGATAATTGACCGATAGTCATATTTGCATACCAGCGAGACATCTAGGTCCCTGTTCCAGACAGCATTTGGCTATGTTGCCATCCATCCCCCAAAGTCCAGGTGCAACCCATCACAACTGCCAATGACAGTTATGGCTTGAGCAGGAGTTGCAGAAGCGGGGCAGCAGGGAGAGCACAACGCCATAGCTGAGACCAAACCCTTTCTGTGTAGGCTGTTAAAAAGCCATCCAATAATAATACCATCATGGTTGTTGGTGGATAAAGTTTGGATTGGAAATCTAGGAAAGAAAATCTCTATACTCTCTCTCAAGTCACCCAGTATTGTCACATACATCACAGATCTGAACACAGACCATGGCCTCAAGGAATGGCAGAAATAGAGTTATAATATCAAATAATATCAACATTTATCAAAATAATCAATTTTATCAAAATAATCAAATAAAAAATTAAAATTTATCAAAATAATATCAAAACCCAGTTGCAGTGATCTCAACAAAACAAACCCCTGTCAGCCCAAAGTCTATGTTCCTGTTTGGTCTACCAAGAACAAAAAAGTGCAGGTGTTTTTTAAATTGCTAGGTCTATTGGTTTTAGGAAGCAGACCTTCTGGAAGAGCAACACAGACTGTGGAAGTACTACAATATGCTAGAAAAAAGGCTTTTCAATGTTACACTTGTCCTTTTTATCTAGTGGTTTTGACCCTGATTAAGAAACAGCACATAATGTGAAGCATAAGAGGGTTTTTTTGTTGACTCTGTCACAGAATCTTGTATGATACTGTCCAAATTGCATTGGCACAGATATTGTCGTGGCCAGGGACAGGAGAGAAGTAATAATTGTATTTCTAGAATTCTTTCTGGCTGCTTTCAGTTGACAGAGAGCTCCATTGCTATTCTCACTCTGTATTTTATTTTCCCTAATGTAGTTACATTGGCAGTGGCATGAGAACCAGAAATATCATATGTCTCAGTTTCCCTGGGCTGGTGTCTGTTTTTCTGCTATGTGCTGAATGTTTCATTATACCCTGACTACCCTCTTGTGTTGGATTATGCCTTACTCAGTGTAACACCAGTATCTGGCCATGGGCATATATAGCAAATTCATCTAAATACAGTTCTGATGAAAAATCAATGGGTAAAATTTAAGTCAACTGCTCTGTACGTTAGCTCCCTTTAAATAGCTGTCTTTCACAATTAGCAAAAAACCCTAATTTTTCAAGATTGTAAAAGTGTCCGGTGTCCAGCTCCTGCTGAATGAACTAATCATGAGTTTGTGTGGGAATCTGGCAGCCAGACCTTTGGAAGATTTGGGCCTGTGATATTTTGAGCTCTGTCAAAATAATAAAGGATATAGATAATCAGTTCTTCCTTTGGGTTATCGGTAGCTTAACTGATTAACATAAGCTTAAATTTTTCAAAAGAATGCTAGGAGGACAGGTAGCTCAGTTCTCTTTAGGTCTCTGAGTTGTATGTACTTAACTGCTTCCCTTATTTACTCTGAAAACTTCAGTCTGAGTTTTAGTTGGGTCCATTTGTGGTGTTCCTGGAGTCACTGAGGTGAGTGTGAGAGGCTTTGGAATGCGATACACAGATCCATGTTATCGCTGGTGGTACTTGTGAGGATGCCTGAAATAGAAGGATCATTCGTTTCCTAGAGCTCAGTTTGCTTGCTGAGTTGGCACCTAAGAAAACCATTTCTTAACTTGTAAACTGAGTGCCTTTCATAGGACAGGAGGAGGAAATTCTGCACCTAAAAAGTAACAAAGCCCACAGTACCTATTGGTACTAAAAGGGAAAGCCTGGGCTAGATTAAATATTTTTGTGGGACCCTAAGCTTGTTTTTTTGCAGTAGGTAATATTGGGACTGGCGGAGATTCTGCATGCATGTGGTGACCGTCATAACATCTGACAATTACGACTGAATTCCCTTCTCTTCAGACTTTGACAAATAATCCTGGCAAAATTTGCTGCGCTGGAAGTGATCTATTTTAAAAAGGAACACCTATATGAGATAGGGAGAAAGTCATCTTTGCTTAAAAAGAGCAGCTCTGTTTTGGTAACTTTGCTTATTTTTTGAATGTTGCTGTGTCTTAATCTGTAAATCATTTAGAATTATAGTTCTATAGAAAGTAGAGTGTATGAAATGCACAATGGAAATTGGAAACACCAATTGATGTGGCTCTCTCTTGTCTTTGTTTGACAAAGTTGAATTTGTAGTTGGGAAACCTTTTAAAGGCCAAAAAAAAAGAACTGATATTGTCTTGGAACCTCACGCTTGGTTTTAAATTGTTTCTTTAATGTACAGCTGAGGAATATGTGCAATGAATGTGTTTTTATGTCAGGATTAGTCCTTGTGTGGCTGCTGTGTTGCTGAATTCTAACACACGCCAAAGACTGCTGTGCTGTAACAGGAATGGCAGCTGATGCAACATAAGCAGTCTGCCTGTGTACTTTATAGACATTAGTTCTAGTTGGGTCACTGTCACTAATACAAACTATGCTGCTTCCAAAACCGAAGTTAACCAGAGATTCAGGTTGGATATCCCAGAGTACTGTTCTTGTGCAGTCATATGCTATCACTTACTGTCAGGGCAATGATTCCTTCTCTGCCTCAGAAACTCCACTCCTTGACAGCGGGTTAGCAAATGCTTATCCTCTCTAGGATTTGTCTTTTTAGGTCTGAAGATGAAAGGAGCTAAAGAAGTTACATTGCTATGAAGTATGGACCTGCAATAGCAATGTGGTGTTAACCCTTTATTAGCAGGGCCGGTGTCCTTGTGGAAATAAGGACAATCCCACAAAGTTTTCATGAAAAAGAGAACTGGCATTGTTGCTTGGAGGCCATCATGTGATGAAATAATTGAAGTACCTTTCTTACAGGATTAGGCCTTGTACCACGTGGCTGACCCTCTGTTTCATCCAGAAGAGTTACAGTTCCTTAGTAAAAGATGCAACATAGCAAAAGCATATTTGTAGTCTAAGTAAGAATTGATTATGTATAAATAAAAGATGTAGTACTGAAATGTAGTGACATAATTTTCATCTTGTAGGTGATGGTGAGCAACTTAAACTGTGGTGTCAGAGAGCATGCAGATAATAAATACCTATCTGAATTGTTTTATGTTGTGTTGTAAAGAAGCTTTGGAAAATACTCTTGTATTAAGACATGGTAAATTTCATTCAACCTTGTAAAAGCTTTTTAATAAATTCAAAGAAATAATTCTTCCTTGTGCAGCTGACTTTATTCTTAATCCTTAGAAGACTTTCCTATGATACGCCTCTTCTTCAGTAAATATTTAATGCAAAAGCTGGACACGATGTCCAGAAAAACACTTCTTTATTTATATGCAGCTGTGAAATACAAGTCCTATTTTATCTCCTCTCTAAACTCAGCCTTCTAAAATGTGGAGCTTTTGCCTGACAGGTTAAGATGTTGATTTCATATTACCTCCTAGGGTGACTGCAGCTTTCCTGCTTAAAACACAGCTTTTATACCTGGGATGTTGGGCATTTCACTTGAAGTCATCTTGAGTCCCCATTTGGCTTAGGCAGTGGTAATGTGAAAGCATTACCAAGTGACATCAGTCTGGCAGCATTATGCATTTTCAGTCAAGTTTATGGAAGATAAGTGTTTATTCTAGAAGATAAAGATACAGATTATGTTGAAGGAAAAAATGGAAAATTTATGCATGACATAAGCAGAAGAGCTCAAATCACATTTTAATTAAGTTTTGCACTAACTTTTCTTTGGGAAAAATGTGTATTTCTTGAAGGATGGATAAATAGACTTTGTTTCCTTTAGGAAGGAGGACATGTATTTGCTTAAGCAGGTATTTAGTGTAACATTCCTATTAGAATCTTAATTGTTCTCTTATATTTAGAAATGTAGCTTTTTTTTTCTTAAGTCTATATTTAAGTGCAAGTTTCCAAGTTTTAACTTTGAAAAGTTGAGGAGCTCTGATGCTGGGAGGTTGTATGTATTTTGTTTGTTTCATCTTTAATAGCTGAAGCTCCCTTAAATGTGTGGTTACAAATGATACTGTTGTCTTAACATATTTTTTTCTTTATATATAAAACTAATATTATCTGGAATAATCAGGCAAGTTTCCTTTTTGAAATTTCTGTTTCACTGAGATGTAAAGTTACAAGTGTCAACATATAAACATAATTGATCTTTTTGCTTTCAGCATCCTTCCTGAAGAGAGGTGAGGTGTCCTTGCAAAGCAGGAGTGACATATGGATTTACATATTAAGTGTCTGTCCTAATTAGTCACACAGTCATGATCTAAAGCATTAAATTAACCTTCATAAGTGTACTTTAGGGACCCTTCTGAAAGTATATCTGTTGTAATTAGGCTTCTGCATGTTATGAGCTAACTGAAGCCTCATGTCTTGTTTTGCTTTGGTTTATATTTTATAGACAGTGGAGCTCAGTAATACAACCTCTGAATACAACGAAATAAAGCAGCTGTTTCAACAGACTATGAAAGGCTACAATGTCCTTAAAATACGGAGGATTCAGAATCCATCCCTCTGGAAAGTGTTTCAGTGGTCAGTATTTGTTTCCTCATCCGTATGGGGAGGGAGTCTCCAAGAGCTGGTGTCCTGTATCTACGTCCTAGGAAAGGAAAGACGTCAACACCTGTGCTTTAGCGTGACTGGCATTTCCTTTTTAGGGGCAGTTTCAGGAGTGAAATTAAGTGTCTGAGACCTTCCAGAGAATGCTGTGCTCCCGGAGAGAGGTTCTGTTTGCATGGCTCCTTGGAAGATGAGGGTGGGGGATGGACAGAAAGACATGAACAATGCAAAATTGGGATGAGGATACCCACAGTGATGTGGAATAGCGTATTGTTGCCAGGGTTGAGCACTTAACTGCTTGCTGCACATGCCTTCTGTCTGTTACAAATGTAACAGTCCATTAGACTGTAGGAAATACTTGCTAAAAAAGAAGTGGGCAAGGGTAAAGGGTGCTTGGGCCTTTTTTTTTCTAGTCAATTTTATTTAAGGCTTTTTCAAGAGTTTGAGTACCTTTACTGAATGCAGTCAGTATTCACTGAGAAAGAATCCTTGTGCTTTAACTTAATGATCTCTGAGTTCCAGAGCTCTTTTCTGGTTTTCAGCATCTGCATTAGTGATATTGAACTCCAGGTACTTATGCCAAGCTAGATACCAACAGGTTTGACCCGGTGCTAGTGACAATAAACAACCATGTTCAGGTTAATTTGGTAGCAGATGAAGCTGTTGCATAGAACAGTTGCCTAGTTTAAAACAAAAGCACTGATACTTAATGGAAGTATTCAAGGACTGTATGGAATGGTAACGTAGAAGAAAAATACTGCTCAAATAAGTACTTTCACCCGCAAAGTGACTGAACCCAGGAAGCTATCAGCTAATAGTTTCATAAAACCATGTAGCAAAACTTAAGACACTTCAAAACATGTAATAGTGTGTACTTTTTCTTTTTATTCTCCTCCAATGAGATAATTAAACTAACCAGGCAGAGTTTAACATTGCTGTCGTGGTTTAGGCCAAATCGGTCACTGGGGACGTTGGGGACCCCAGATGGGACCGACAGATGCTC
>RSEF01000001.1:87765396-87794690 GCA_003993805.1 Himantopus leucocephalus | reverse complement strand
CAACTCTGAAAATTCTGTGATTCTGTGATTCTGTGATTCTGTGTTTTATTTCCTACTCTATTAATTTGCTGCTATGTCGATGTTCTAAGATAATGAAAATATGATCAGTGTTCTTCACTTACCAAACATTTTGTCTCATCGTGGTAAGTGCTCAAAGGAGCAAACAGATATAAGGTTGTAAAACAGAACTCTTAAAGTTTCTAAAAGAGCTTTAGTTTTCCCAAGAATATGGAGAATAAAAATCATGGAAAACTACATGATATATGGGCTTTCTGTGCTATTTTAAGCTTCTATAACAAGGGATAACAGCCAAGCTGATGTTGCCAGTGTTCTCTCTTCTCTTCTTTTTACTAACCCCTTTCATACCAGTCTGCAAGTGATGAGCTGTGCCGGGGGCCAGACTCTTCCTGGGCACACCTGGGACGCGGTGCCTCTCCCAAAGGCATAATCTGGGCGCAGGGCTCCCATGGGGACGGCTGTGCCACAGCTGCTGGGCAGGGGGCGGGCATGGGGAGCAGGGCGGTAGGGCTGATTAGCGAAATCACCCACGGGGAAAGGGAAAGAATCTTCCTTTAAAGCCTGTTGTGGAGCTGAAGTGTCTGTCCGCTTCTTGAGCAAGCTCTTCTGTCATTCTCTGGGAAGACCTAGAGGATGCAGTGATAAATAACTTTTCATGTGGCAAGAACATGTGAGGCAGCTGAATTTTATAGCATTTGAGTTTGGAGGAAAAGAAGAGCACAAAGCATAGCCGGGTCCTTTTTCCGGAGGTCACCAGCCTCCCTTTACTGTCACTTGCAGGGTTTAACAACCTCGCTGCTTTAAAATGCAAGTATCCCTTTGCAGGATTGCACTGAGGATTAAAACGAGTGTTTTAGCTGCTAATTCCCTGGCCAAACCCCCAGGAACCCACTGTTTCTGTCTGGCCCCCTGTGAAATTGAGTTAACAGCAGAAGACCGACTGCTTGGCAGTTGGGGGGCTCAAGCTGGGCACAGGGCTCTGGCCGGCCCACCAGCACCCACAGGGGTCAGAGGGATGCTCGGCCGGGGTGCGTGGACGGACCTGAGGGAACAAGGGTAGGAATTACCGCTGGAACGTCTTGTACACCCAAGATGGGTTTGTCACTAACCCTCAGAGTCATTTTTTTCTTTTTTTTCCATCCCTCCATTTCTCTATCCACGCTATGAATTACATCATAAATGAAATAAAAATCTGTCCTTAAATTAGAACTGATGCCCCCAGAGCTAACCAGAAATGTAGGGCACTAAACTTTATATTTGCAACATACATTTTAAAGATACAATCCTCCAGCTCCTCACCAGAAGTATTTCACAAGGGCACCAGTAAGTCATGAAAAGTCGCTCATCCCGGACTGCTGGAAGGAGGACCACGATGGTGCCTGTGGCATTTGAATGCTGGGGATCAAACAAGCTTAAGGTTCATTTTCAGCCTGTTCCCATTTATAGCTGAGATGTCCGAATATATTGCTAAACATTCATGGTCTTTATTAGCTATGTTAATCATTACAGTTCACCTAGAGGATGAATATATTTCTACAATATGTCCTGCAAGCTGTGAAGGACAACAGAATACTTGTATTCCACTAAACAGAAGGCGAGGTAATGCAATTTAATACAATTCTTTTAAATAGAACAGACAGTAACCCTATGTTCAAGTCACCTTTAGCTTTAGGTTTCTTAAAATTAAGCTTCAATTTTAATAAAGAGAAGAAAAATCCATAGCCTGCAATGGAAATGAGAACATAAAGATACTGCATTAAAGTACCTATGTGGAGCTGTTGCTATCACCATCTCCATGCCAGAACTGTTGGCATTATTCACGGGCATAAGCAAGAGCCACTGGTGCATTTAATTCAAGAACAGGGTAGCTGATGTATTATGAAGGGAATCCTAGAAATACGGCAATGGTAAAGCTAAAACTTGATTCCTTTCCAGTCTTTAGGAGGGACTTGGTTTATTAACCTTCATATGTGAAAGGTCAGAGCAATGTATCGCAGCTCAGAAGGAACCAAAAATTTCCAAAATATCCCAGAGTCATCCAGTCTATTGCAACTCCTCATTAACTGAACTTTGTGGTAAATCCATCATGGAAGTTTTGCGTGATCCAGGAACTCCTTATAATTCTGAATGCTGCCTTGTTTGACATGTATCACCAGTAAAAGATCAAAATGAGCAGTGGAAGGAGAAAGAAGCTGCAAAAGGTTTAGGTCATTTGTTAGTTGATCACTTAGTTCCTGTTGGAAATTGCCTGAGACAAAATGCAGTAGCAAGCAAACATCATCTCCATCTCAAAAAAAGGAACAAAATCTGTTGCTCTAAAACTAGCCTGCCATCATTTTTATCATGTATCATAAACTATCTCCTAACAACACCCAAAGTCTGGCCACGTTGGAATCACACTGATTATAGTGCTTAAACTGGTTGCAAGTGTGGATTTGAAACAGCAACGACTTCTGCAGACCTGGTTGAGAAATATGCTGTAGTTCTGGGAGAACGGCATGAAACTGTCAAAAATGATGTTTTGAAAATCACTGTCCTACTTTCAGCTGCAAACACCAACTGAAGATCCTTGCAAAGGGAAAATCCTTGGGGCAAGAGACCACCGAGGTTCAACAACCTGCCAGGACACAGTATGTATTAGATACTTACGTATACAATGAAAGCATATGGGTATGTTAGATAGAGATGATACCTGGAGAGGATAAAAACTTTATATTCTGAAGCAGCATTAATTGCACAGCAATAAGAAGAAATTCCATTAATGGGGACACTCCCTATAATTGTCCCTTATGGTGTCCCATAAAGCAATTGTTTTTTGTCTCCAGCAGACAAATCAGGTGGTCCATGAATCTGATTTTATGAAGTAATTTGTCTGTTCTTATCTGCCAAGGAGATTTTTATGAGGTCTGTCATGGAAAAGTCTCTTCAAGTGACAGACTATTGTGTTGTAAAATCAGACACGTGGTTTCTGCAGGACTCAGCCTGTTAGGTTTTCAGTTTTTCTATTACTATTTTTTTCCTCTCACCTCTGATAAGTGACAGCTGCTCTTCACTAACAGCTCGTTGCAGAGGGCAGTGTCCTCACGCAATTTGGTGTTGCTGAACAAGGCATTATTAGCCAGGATGGGCTCATGGGAGAATAAAACTTCATTACGAGGGCCAAAAGCATTAATTCAACCCTTATTACTGGGTTAAAGGAAAAAAATACCGGAGGGGGAGCAGGGCAAGAAGTGCTTTTGCTTTGCTGTCTGGGGAGACTTTCAGCAACCTCCTAAGGAAGGGTTTGGTTCAGTGCAGCGCAGCAGGCACAGGCGCTTGCAGACCTCCCTGCTCTGGCTGTGTCAGCTCGCTTCCCTCCCACCCGCTGGTACCTACCCTCTCCAGCACAATTGGGAGCACTGCTCAGGCACTCGCCTGAGATGCAGAAGCCTTTGGTAATCTGCTCCTGCACTCCTGCCTTGTCCCATCAGCCAGTGACCCCAAAGGACTTCAGTCCTGTTCCAACGTAGACACCTGAAATGCGGCATTGCCAACACATCTTGGCAATGAGATTGCCCCTGACATGCCTGCTCGGCACAGAAAGCTCATGGGGATGAGCTGAGCAGTGCGGTCATTGCTGGAAAAGCGTGTGCACTGGGAGTGCTTGGACGTCAAGCTCAGGGGAGCAGTTCAGGAATATATACTGGAATTTGGGTAGGGATTACTGCTGAGCACGGGGGACAGGGCAGCTTTGTGAAAACCCTTCAATGTTTAAACTGAGCTGACTGCAGCACTGTGCTTGGTGTGATTAACCTGCCCTTACCCTGTCAGAATTCCTGCTTGGGCTTCATCCAAAGTCTGGGGAGATCAGAAGCATTTTTCTCCCTACCGCAGCGCAGGAGGTGATAGCTCGAGGGAAGCAGGCATGTTTGCTCCTCAGTCGGTGAGAGGGTAGAGCCATCTGCCCTGACTTGAGGGAGAGACTCTCCTTCGCTGCCCATGGCAGAGGGTGTCTGCTCATTATCCGCCATGTGTTAATTCTGGGTGCGCCCTTTGCATCGGAGCCTCCTGGGTGAGGGTCAGGCTTTTCCCTCCCTCTTCTTGCCCCGGTCTGGAAGTGACCCAATCTGCTGAGTTATATCTCAGTGCAAGAGGATGGTCTCTGACACTGACCCAGCTATATCCCCACTTCCCAGGACTTGATCTGGATTTAACTGAGCTTTGGACAGCCCCTCGGTACTGTTTTCCACTTGAAGAGCTAACTGACGATAATTGTATTCTGTTTCTCCTTCCTGAGCTAATTTTCTGACTCATTCTGCATTTTTTTTCTGCTTGCTTTTTGTTAATCTAGTTGGCATTTTGTGGTTTCTTTGTTCATTATGTGATGGGGCTATATAAGGGGATTTGTCTCTGGAATTCAGGTATCCCCTGCACTGTGTTCTCTGTTATCGTCTTCATCAGTAACTATGCTGAAGGCAGTTAGATGCATTCGGCATGAGCTAACCTTAATAAATCTGGGTTGTTAATCACTCAGACATGTCTCTGTTGAATTTCTGCATACTGATTTCTGTGTGCTCAAATAGTTTCTCTGGAGTAGACTTCTGGTAACTCAGTGTTTTAATAATCTGTCCTCCAAATTCACCCTTGGGGTCTTGTCTCCTGAGGCTTTGCCTGTCGGGGACAGGTTCAAGTCACCTGTGTGCCGAGGACAGCAGCACTGTGGCCACCAAAGGTGTAGGTGAAGGCTGGGTCCACAGCACGTGAGCAGGATGAAGGCTCTCCAGATGGTACAGGCTTCCTGGTGGACTCTTCTCCCATCCCATGGTCTCGTCCAGATCTCTGGCCTCTGGGTTCCCGCACTGTCGGGCTGCAGGGAGCAAACCATGCCACGTCTGCTGCCTGCATGTCACTGCAGGCTGCCCCGGCCAGGGCAGGTCTCTGTGCACAAAACTCGCAGCAGCCCACTAGAACAGCTGTGCTGGGAACAGGGAGGAAAACAGCCAGCAGTGGTCCCATTTTAGGAAGCACTTCCTTGGTCCTATTGATGGTGGACACTGGGCTGCCTCTGGTGCCACAGGAAGCCATTCCCACAAGCAAGTGGTATGTCTAAAGACAAATTAATGAATGTTTAAGCATCTATTTACCTGCTGAGTTGGCTCAGACTTTGACCTGTTTCAGCAAAAGCAGAATTTCTTAGATTCTCTCTCCCAGATCTGGGCTAGGTAAGCCCTCTGATCGCTGCAGCAAGCCTTGTGCCTGCAGTTCAGCAGAGATGCAATCTCTTGCCCCTCAGTCACTGTTCCTTGCCCAAGTCAAGAAACATAACTCAAGCAACATAATTTTTTTTATGTTGTGCATCCTATCGTTTGCCTGAATGCCGCTGAGAGAGTGCTGCTATGTTAGTCAGGGCATCCTCCAGAGATACAAGAGCCTCGAGGCAATGGGCAAAGCGTGCGAGGCTTTGAATCTCATTCAGGCATTGATAATTACCAGTCTAGATAGCTAAGCCATTACGAAGATGCAATACAGTCAGCTCTTACATCGTGCCCATTTAGGGGAGAAAAATTCAGCAATGAAGAGATGCTACGATTGACAGATCCAAGGAAAACCAGCCAGGTTATTTTTCACAGCAAGAGATAGCTAACTACATGGATTAGCAGAAGATCAAGGGAGTATGAAGAGAGACCCACTTCTTTGGAATCAGGTCTTTGATTCCTCTAGAAAAAGATTATGCTGCAGCCATTTAAAGAAAGAAAGAAAGGGAAAAAAAACAACCTAAGAAATATTACCGATGGACTTAACACAAGGTTAAGAGACTTCTACTTCACCCATAGCCAACAGACACGACAGGGGCTCCCAGAACAGCTCTCCTATCAAAGGCATGATGGGCAGGTACAACTCCACTGTTTGCTTACTGCTTCCCAGAAATTTGGCTGTTTCTGAGGAAACCAGCAGCCAGTCTGTACCAGCATTCTTGGACAAACATCTCAAGAAATTTCTGAATTTCTACCTATCCATCTTGCACTGTAAAACAGCCCTGGGGATGGGATTTAATCCCCGGCTTGGCTCATACCCCAGAATTTGCCAACAGCGAGGTAGATGTCATTTCAGAATCACAGCAAGAGCCATAGCTTAATATTTCTCATGGAAGATATCAGTGTTAGTGTTGTTGCTATGGTTATTTCATAGAAGACCAAGATATAATATGTACATTGAAAGAAAACATAGAAATATCCCTTTAGAAACTGAGTTTTGTGTGCACAGTGCATCATACAGCAGCCTATAGAAAGGCACACTGGAAGAGTTTTGCCTGGGGCGATAAAAACATAGCAAATTAGGAATATGCTTGTCCAGGATGAAACTTTAGTGCGTGGTTTTGTTAAACTCTGCATGGTTTTCCTGTGACACCAGTGGTGTTTTTCGTGAGTATCTATCTGAATCAACTGAATAAGTGTGAACAGCAAATAAGCCCATGAATCACAGCCAACCAAGCTCTACGTCTGCCTTATTAACTGATGAACTGCTCACAGTTCACTTAGCACTACTGCTACGGCACTAGAGAGATGGGTACTCTTTTTTAACTTATTACTTGGTATGAATCCTGTTACCTACTGGCAAATAGTCAGTTTAAACCTTGTTTTCTGAAAGGGTCCTGCAAGAGCGTATCAGAGAAGCTCAATAGCCCAGAACAAGTCCTCCAGATCAACAGCAAGCACCAAGCAGGGGTCTCGGTGCCACAGGGCTGTTCCCACCTGCCTCCAGGCCAGGTCCTGGGTGACTCTGTGCTTTGCCCAGCCATTGCTGTACTTTCTTTTCTGCTGATTTTTCATCCCTGTTCTGAACTCTGAGGAAGGGGGAGGCTTTTTCCAGTTAGTCCTTTTAAAGTAAGACTTCCCAGGACTTTTCTCCTTCTTGAGCCCATAAGACATAGCACCTCCCAGGCATTATGTTGCCATCTCCCAGGTTGCCCTGAGGTTGCCATTGCTCATGTTTTCACTCTTGAAGGAAACTTTCCAGTTGCTGGGAGAAACCCATCCACTGTACCTTTTAGCTGCATCTCATTTACATCCTCAGCTTGTGCTAAAAACTTATGCTACAGTAACCGAAGGATGAAGGATGCTGGTTTTTGCAATCTTTGGGAAAAAGGTTCTTAAATTTCTGAAGATATTTGAATGGAAACAGGCTGCTACATTTCCGTAGTGGAAACCAAAAAATCCATACTGACATCCACCTTTCCACAGAGAAGAAATAATATTTTAATAAAGTGGAATACATGATAGTTTGAGGGCCATTGACTAAAAGTTGATGAGGAATGAGGAACAGTAAAAAGGCAAATCACAGCTTCTCTTAATAATTAAATGAGGTGATGCTCATGAATTAGAGATGCTTTGAACATTTTGGAAAACTCACAATGAAGTTTTTCGACTGAAAATGGTTCCTGCTCTACCCACAGAGAGGGCAGTGCCTGCACTCAGCAGCAGGCTGCCTTAAATTCCCATAGTCAAATACTTGTTAGTTTCCAAGTGAAACGCCTCAGGGATCATGTATTCATCCATTTCTGCTGCCGCTCATGATGCTCTCCTCTCTTCTCCTTGTGCAGATGTTGCAATTTACACCTGAGGTGCAGGGACATGGCTGAGTGGGGTCAAGTGGCCCCGAAGTGAGTACATCCCCTCCGTTCTCTCCTGTTCCTTCTCACTGCGCAAATGGGGGACAAAAATCAATCCTTAGTTTCCCTTCTTCAGTCTGTCTCATCCTCCCCCAGGAAGCAGGTGGAAGCACGTCCTGATCCCTGCCAGCGACCTGGGTCCCCCCTGCCTCCTCCCCAGGCAGAAGGTATCGCCAGGGTAGACCAGAAGCATCCCTGACCCTGAGCAGCCATGACTGCCTTTAAACTACTGAAAAACATCACCTGGTTTTCACCAACTATACAAACTCAAAGTCCTCAGTTGCCCCTAATCAGACATTCCTTCCAGCCCTGTCACCAGCTTTGTTGCCTCCTCTGGATGCGTTCGAAGACCTTCACATCCTTCTTAAATTGTGGGGCCCAGAGCTGCACACAGTGCTCAAGATGAGGCTGCACCAACACTGACTACTTTTTATCCAAAGCAGTTTGTCTGGGGTTTTTTGCTATAAGTACAGCGTTTCCTTGTGAATTTCAGGCCTGAGAACCAGAGATTAATCATGCCAGCTGGTCTGTACCAGAGCCCCTCTGTCACCGTTGCGGCATGTACGGGTCACCAGCACCAAGTTTTGAAGGATTACCCAGGAACTGTCAGGGCTCAAAACACACATAGCTTTATTCCCACAAAGACTTATGACTGCTCAACCCAAAATCTGGATGAATAAGTAAGTAATAAATATTTTCCCATCTTTTGTCTGTCTTCTTCAAGTAAAAGAAGTCCCTTGCTCAAGCTCAACCAGGGAAGCTGGGAGGAGAAGTTTGGCTTCTGGTCTTGGTGAAACTTTTAAGAGGAATGGTATGATGGAGAAAGGGACATCGCTGGCCAGGCCAGGAGGTCTTTCCAGTTCCTGCTCCCCAGTGCCCAGCCACGTAGCAATTCTGGTTTCTTTCTGCCTTTAATGTCTCTTTTCCCCATCTTTTTTTTTTTTTTCTCTCTCTCACATACTAAATCTTTCCTTTGTTCTGTACCCTTTTTTTACCTGCCTTCCTAAGTGTAGCTAAATTAAACTTTATTTTTCCCAGGACTGTAAACAAAACCTTCCCTCTTAGTCAAAGTCAATTCCGTTGTTTAAATGAAACTCTTTTACAGCAATTAGTAATTACGCAGAATGATTTCATTCTTCAGTTAGTGAATGCTACAGCCCTGATGAAATATTTTGTGGCCTTTTGTTTAGTGCCAGTGTAGGTTTATTTCCTGAATGAATGTATTTATAATAAAAACAGAAATGAATTCTCAAAGGACTAAATTTGTCTGCCTGAGTGCTGTCTGAGGCTGCCGGTGCCCAGTGTGTGCTCCCGCTACCCTCTCGGCCGGGGCTGGTTTTCCGCTGGCTCTGGAGCTCCAGCAGCGGCAGAAGGAGGGGTGGGCAGACAGAGCGAGGGGAGGAGGAGCAGCACCATCTGAAGGGGAAACTGCTGTTGACTGACCCTTACCTCTGCTGGGAGGCTTCGGCATACATTATCTGGTGAAACTCCATATGGAGAGAGTCAACCTGGATGTCCAAACGCATGTCAGACCGGGTCTGTTTCTGTGGCTCTGCAAAGCCCTGTTGGTGTCGTGACACGTGTTATGAGCTCTGAGACAGGCCAGCGACTCGGGACAGCACAAGCAAAGATGGAAACCTGGGTCCCACTCCCTCTGCTAGTAACAAGATGGGGAACCCACAAAAGCCAATCACCCTGTCTGTGGACCTTCATGTCCCCTGCACACACGCCTGCTCCTTGGCCCAGCTACAGCTGTGGACTCACAGAGAGGGTGCTGGAGAGGCTCTGCTCCCACGGCACCGAGTACAGGGGGTGTTAATGTCATACAAAACAAAAGTCAGTAGTAAAACACCAGAGCAGCAACGTTGATTCCTGAGGCAAAACAGGGAGATGCCCTTTGATGCCGACGAAATCCAGCTAACTCACCTCAGCCCTTTGGCTCACAGGTCTGTGTTGGCCGTCTGGATGTTTACGGTGGAGCAAATGGTCTGCGAGGCAGGTCCCTTCCTGCACCTGGCCTGCTCCATCCACGCCTCGTGGCAGGACGTAACCACAGGCGGCAGCATGTTGTTGTCCTGAGTCTGAGGCACCTTCTGGCACATGCAGAGCAGGGACTTGAGCTCTGAGCGGAAGCTCTCATTCAGCCAGCAGTAGATGAAAGGATTGTAGCAGGTGCTGCTCATGGCGAACCAGTGCAGGGCGAAATAGAGGGAGTTCTTCGTCTTGATGCCTAGACTGGAGATGAGCACCACGTAACAGTTGAGAGGGAACCAGCAGACAGCAAAGACCACCACCACCAGCATCAGCATCTTGATGCTCTTCTTCTTGTTCTTGTGGTGGGTGATATACTGCTGCGTGGTGATGTCTCCAATGGCGTTGCGGAGCCACAGCTTCTTGGCCAGGCGTGTGTAGGTGACAGTGATGATTAGCAGAGGCAGGAGGTAAAGAAGGAGAAAGGTAGACAGATCCAGATACTTCCAGACCAGCTCTGCAGGCTCAGGAAAATCGGGAAGGCACAAACTCCGTACAGTGGCTTCCCTTGAAAAGCAAAGAAATACATATTTAGCACGTGGCCATTGCTGTGCAAATGGACGCTGCCAATTTGGCAAACCACCCACAACTACCTCAGTTTTGTAGTACAGACAGAGGAGGGCCAGATATCGCTCACCTCAACAAAACAAAGCTCAGTCAAACCTCTGTTTCCCAGAAAGCCTCCTCATTACGTTCTCTGTGTCTGTCTTACCAAGGATAAGCCTGGCTACTGTGTATCGCTATCTCCGTTCCCCTTAAATTGTGTTGTCTGATAAAAGAAATTCTGAGAAAGACAAACTGGAGCTTCCTTCTAGAAGCTGCAGTTGATTTGAATTGAGTGAGTCCCTCGTGCCCCATTAACATGGCAAAAGTCACCCTGATGGCCCATTCTTACAGAAGGGGCTACTGTGAAAGAAGCACTGACCTGGCTGCATCTGCCCCTTCCCCGTGTGCGTGGGCACAGAGACACGGCAGTGCTGGTCTCCTCTGCCCCCAAAACCCAGTGCAGGAGGAAAGAGGGCAGTGGGTGAGACCCACTTAACTCCGCTTTTCTCCAGTCCCATAGGCAATTCCTACACACCTGGGAAAAGGACACTTTATGCCCAGGTTTCCTGGAATGTTCCCACCCAGAAATCCAGCCTGGGATGTTACTCCTCTTGCACGTGGGCTGCGTGAACTACTGTCTGGCCAAACACAACTGACCCGATCTTCCTGGGGCACGGCAGAGTCACAGCAGGTGCTGGGATCACCGCTGCAGCGCGCTTGCAATAGCTCTGGCTTGTCTTTGCCAGGCTGGACCTGCAGTCCGTGCCCTACACGGGTACACTGGCCTTTCCGTGACATCCTCAGCCAGAGCAGAAAACTGCTGCACCAGCTGGGAAGTCAAAGCCATTACGGATGGAAAGGGAAGGGGCTGCTGGAGGCTGGGAGCCATGTGAAAGCCTCGCAGGCGCAACCCTGCCTGCACGGACAGCACTCCTTCCTTCCCGTACCCACCAGCCCATTTCCATCAGCTTTTCAGGAGACCGGCTGTTGAAACCTTGTTGCTACACCTAAAAACAGGCATGAGGATTAGAAAACCTGGTCACTTAACTCAAGTTTAAGCCTGAGAGTTTAACTTCTGATGGTTGAGCAACAAAAGAACTGAGTTTAACTGTACGTGATAGCTTATTTTAACAGCACTTCAGCAACCTGTCCCATCCCACCAGCGGATCCAGGCTCTGTTCACATCTTCTGGCTGGCAGCAGCCCTCAGCTGACGCACCCCAGCACCCTCCACAGACCACCACATGTCCCCTCTGCATCCCGCAGCAGATGACTGGAAGCGATGAAACATTAGGAGAAAGGAGCACTTGCCCATTTATTTCTGGTGGATGTTTTCTCTTTTTCTTTCTCATACTCCATTTTGCCCTTCTCTCTTCAACCCTTGTCCTCAGCTCACTTGTATTTAGCACAGACTTTAGTACCCATCAAGCTGCATTATTTGTTGCAGTATTGATTAGTATCTTTAATATCCTGTTTTCAGCCCCTGGAGCTGGCTTTTGTGCCACAAATAGAAGATTGCTTGAAAACAGACGGCTGTGAGCAGGGCCTGTGCGCGTCTGTCGGAGGGATGACAAAGGGTGCGGGAGCAGAGCTCCACCGAGTGTGGCCGCTGAGGACCCTGGAGACGCTTCTCGAGAGGGGAACAGATGCAGAAGGGAAAATCATCCTTTATAAACCACTCTCCTGACCTTTTTCTCCCCGGGATCTGGCTCACCGCCAGCATGGGCAAGGCCAGCCCCTGCCTGCAGGCAGCTGTGCCTGCCTGCCTGCCGAAGGGGACCTGCCAAAGCAACCGGAGATCTGGCAGGAGAAGCAAGCGCGGCGCCCAAGGTGACACTGCAGCATGGGGTCAGATGTGCCACGGCCATGGCCGAAGAGCAAAGCCGTAGGGAAAGAGCAGAAGTGACAGGGTGGGAGCAGGGCGCTCATCCCTCGCTGTTCCCCCGGGAATCGGGGAACACCTTGAGCTCAGGGCGGCGTCAGGGCTGTGGCCGCTGGAGCACAGCTGAAGGCTGGGGAAGGTGATGCTTCAGTGCTTGCGGAGCTTAAAGACACATTTGAACAGAGCGGGCAGCAGAGTGAGCCCGCAGGTAAGCAAAAAAATCAACTACTGCCCTCGCTGCCCCCTTCCCTCTCACCCTCCAAAGAAGGGGCGCAGAGCTGTGGAAGAAGCTTATGGTTATTTCAGGGAAGGGGCTGGTTGAGAGCAAAACCAGACAGGCCGCTGTATTTTGGTAAATTCTGGTATGACCGGGCACTCGGCCACACTGCTATGCACTGCAGCCAGAGAGGTTTGATGCTGGTGGAGCCCACGTTCTTCTGTCCCCAAAACCCCAACTTCTGGTGGGACTTCTCAGGAGCCCCTGGCCCTGCAGGAGCTAATATGAGCAATATTACAACAGCGGTTTTTATTCAATGGAAAGCAGGGATGAGAATAGCATGTCCTGGAAGTCCTTATATCGCTGAGCCGCCTCATGCCGATGCGAGGCTAGGTTTCCTCTGGCCATGCTGAAGGATGAACAGAGACAGCTGCTGCGAAAGAGATAGCGGCGTTTGTTCATTCATAAGCAATTTGTTCAGTCATACCCCAAACACAGCTGCGAAGCAATGCGAGTACAGGAGTAACCCAGCACTTTGTTGACAAAGTCTAAGCAGTTGAAGATATTATATCCCCCACGGAGGCATCTCTCAGTCAAATCAATCACAAGCACAAATAAGGAAGAGCTGCGAAGCCCCAGATTGCACTCCCATTTTATGTATCCTCTCATATACAAACAGCAATAAAAAGCCTGTGCAGGCTGTCAAACACTCTCCTGCCATGCTGACGGGGGGGAAGTGGCTGTGCTGTAAGAAGAAAGATATTTGTCCTTTATAAAGAAGGACAAGACCTACAATAGAAATCTTTCTCCTGCTGCCTGTTACTGCCTCCTTACCCTTCTCCCTGGGACGCCGCACTCAGGTTGAAAATACCGTTCACTGTAAAATTATCCCCTTGGCCCTGAGTTTGGCATTCCTGCAAAATGCACGCACCAGCAATGTGACTCACTACCACCAAAACCACCAGTTTGTGTAGCATTATGGACTGTTTTTCAGCCAGGAAGAGTCATAACAATGCCACAGGCTGGTGGGGACAAGAGGACCAGAACAGGTTGGGTACTATGGAGGAAAAAAAGACTGTGAGAACAAACCAACCCAAAACTTGTGGTTCTGTATTTCTTCCTGGTAGAGAGGGTGACTTCCCAGCAATTCATGTCATCACTAGACCAGCTCGAAGCTGCTTTTTTTTCCCCCTTCCTTTTTTTCCCCTCTATATCAGAACTTTTGCTTTCTTCTGATACTTCAGCAGTCCTCACATGGATGTGAAATTCCACTTCATCTCCTTCTAATAGCTTCTGTTGTTGTGTTCAGCCAAGCAAAAAGCTCCCTTCCCTGCTGGGCAAGGCAAAGCAGCACTCTGAGATGACTTTGTTTCCCTGCTGAAGCACTGTTCCTCTCCCCAGCCCATCACTGCAGAGGAGGAGGTGGAGGTTTCTCTTTTGCTTTTCTTGTTTATGTAACACTGGGCAGAGAAGCCTCAGGCTTTAAGGAAGGCTGTTCCTGTTTCATAAATCCAGATGGATGAAATGAAAGGAAGCTAAAATGCGTGAATCAGTGCATGAAGTCTTGGAGATCTGGGTTTCATGGCCCTGCTGACTCACAAAGGCGGTCCTCTCCTCCCTGTTCTTTCTGTATAGCCTTGCCAATGTCAGTACCAGATGTTAACTCCACAAATTTTATTTTCTTTCTTTTTCAAACTGCAGCTTTGCCTCTCTCTTTTTTCCTTGCCTGAGCAAGTTGGCTAGATGTGGTCTTCTTAGGTCTAAGGAGCTGAGCGAGCATGAGGAGACAAGAGGAAAGGCCCTCGGGAGAAAGTGGCCTTCCTGGGGCAAAGCCCCTCCTAACAGTATCATGACACTGGAGAAGATTTATCTCACCAACCCGCTGTGCTCTCGCCAGGCTGCGCTGGCCACTCAGCTGTGCCTGGAGCCTGCACAAGCATGAGGTTGTGGAGGTGAGACTCACCCCCTTGTCCAGGCGTTTGGGCAATGGCGAACGCAAACCCAGGTCCTGAGGATGTGCGTGACCTGCAGTGAGCCAGGCGGCCCTTCCAGCAGGCCAAGCCTCTGCTGTGGGACGCAAGATTTCATCCACACACAAACTCCCACCGGTTCTACTATGTCCTTCCCCAAGCCTGGGAGCCCTTCCAGCAGCTCTCACCGCTGAAAGCCACCACCCCAGAGGGCTATAGGACCTCTTCACGCTTGCTTTGAAGGGGAAATAACTCACCTGTAGTTATACTGGAAAAGCTTTTGATAGATGGCATGGGGTAGGGAGAAACAGGTTGCCATCAGCCAGATAACAGAGATGCTCAGCGCTCCTTTTGTTAGTGACATCCTCTGCTTCAGCGGGTTCAGGATGACCTGCAACACAGACTTCACCATGACTCTCATCTCACGGGAAAGCAAAGTCCCTTCACCAATGCACACAGCTGAGGCATTTTTTGGCACGATCTAATGCTGTTAAGAAAATGACATGTGATTAGCAAAATGTGCTGCTTATTAGAGTGACACGGAAAATGGGAAACCTTGAACTGTTCAGTCTGCTCAAAAGTGCTTTCAAATAAACTTTTTCCTCTGTTTTGTTCTGTGAGGACCACTTTCCTTAAATGGTGGGTTACGTTACGTAGGGGAAAAACGATGTCTGCACAAGTCTCTTCACTTATGGGTATGTTTGTTTATTCTATATGAACTAAATAACAAAATGTCTCCTGTTCTGGCTGAACCCATGAAGCTGAGCCCTCCTCCCCTCTTTTGAGGCATTAACTCACCTTTTATGAATTTTTCTTTGTCAGACGAAAAGGTAAAGGGCTTCTAAAATCTGAGAGTCTGGAAGATACTATTTGGCTGAAAGAAGAGTGATTGCTAGTGATGAGTGCATGGCCTGGGCTGCCCTCTCTTTCCTGTGCAGTGAGCGTTTGGCACAGTGGGCAGCTGACACAGCCTGGCTGCAGGCAGGTGGCGGGTACAGTCTTCTCACAGCTCTGAAGTCCCCTCCCAGTATTTCCAACAGAGGTTTTCCACTCAGCCGCCCCCCTTTATACCGTTCCAGCATTAGTCCCATAGTTATACCACAGGACTTTAGTTTCAGCTTTTCTGTTTACTCACTGAGACAGTGAGCTGAGAGCTGCTGTGAACTCCAACTGTCCTGCAGCTTGATGATGTACTAAATGCCCAGACTGGTGTTTTATGGGGTTTGGGTGGTAAACTGAAAAGCTTGGAAAAGTTCCCTGTACAGCTGAAGTAACACTTTGCACTCAGCCTTGGCTCTGCTGTCTTTCAAGGCCCCCCATGTAAAACAAAGCCTCTTGAATCGACTTGCCCTGCCATACTTGGGGGCTACGTTGGACCTGGATCTTTTTAAACTACTTGAAAAAGGTGTCCTCACCCTTTTCCACTGAAAGTCTGGGATTGTTCTGTGAAACCTGTGATGCCACATTTTGTTTTATCCCTCCTGCCTGTGCCCGGGAGCCCTCAGAAGTCCATCAAGCCTTCCTGCCCCTGACACACAAGGCACATCTTTGAATTTAGCTCTAGAGCCTTCTCACTGGGTATGGGTTTAATCCCCAAGATTCAGCCACCTTGAACCCCATGGCTCAACCAAGACTGACAGGGGCTTGGGAAGAACCTTGCAAGGGAACGGCAGACGGGTGATGTTTTACCTGGTGCCTGTCCAGAGCGATGGCCGTCAGGGTCAGCGTGGAGACGTGGAGGGAGCAGTACTGCACAAAGCGGCTGATGTGGCACATGGCCTTTCCAAAGATCCACGTGCTGTTCACAAACCGAACCTGAGGGGAAAACAACAGGCTATCAGCCAGCAAATGTACTGAAAACAAATCCACAGGGAAACCCTTTGGATTGCACTTGAGCTGGCACATGGATTTTGCCTGGCTGGCTGGGCAGCTCCATCTGAAACCCAAAGATCAGCTACGCTGCATTTTGAAACACCTTTACATAAGACTTTGTAAGGTCAAAACCCACAGATTAAATGAGTGGTGCTGTCACAGCCCTCCTAGCCTATTCATCTAAACACCATTTGTGAACAGTGATAATAACTTTTTGATTACACTAACAAGTATATCTGCAAAAAGCGGACCAAGTCTTGGTCACATAAAGTCCCCCTTCAGGTCTGGAGAGCTTTCACTGAAGACTTTACACAACTGGCAGCTCTGAAAAGCTTGACTACTTTCTTCCAGTCACCGAAATATGACTGGCATTCGAGTTGTTTTGACCCACTAAGTTTTAAGTGCGACTCTCTAGTGCTCTCCTGTGTGTACGTTAAAAGTACGTGTTCATCCAGGCACTTATTCTGCATTCCCCAAAAAGCTCTCGCTGTGGTTTGGTGGCACACTTGCAGAGGCTTTAGAGTCTTTTAGGAGATACAGAGTCTAATGGAGCAAAGAGAGCCCACAGGCTGCTGAACAGTGTTTTACCTGCCTGGCAGAGCTGTCTAGCAGACCTGATTACTTTGGGTTCACGCCTCAGTCCTAGAAGAGCATGCACAGAGAGGGCGTGACCACCAGGCAGAGCATTCTTGTGAGAGACCGCCCTCCCAGCTGAAGGGACAGCAGAACGGGCCACTTACCAGGGTAAAAGGTGTGTTGAGCAGTGTAATCATAATGTCAGACACTGCCAGGTTGACAATGAAAAGGCTGGTGGCTGAGTGCATCCTCTTGTTCTTCAGCACCACGTGGCAAACCAGCATGTTCCCAAAGAGAGACATGATGATAATGACCGAGTATGCCACAATTAGGAGAGCTTTCACTGTTGGTTTCTGGGATTCTGGCTCATATTTAGCCAGCTCGGCAAATTTCTCCCACTCAACAATGCGGCTGTCTGTCCAGTTGAAGGTGGTCCTATTGCTTGCTGGGTAGATTGACATGACTTTGGCCAAGGAAGAGTAATGGTCAAATTCCTCAAGAAATGCCATCGTCTGGGACCTGTATGACTGAAGCAGCAAGCGAGGCATGGTGGGTTAACCTGAGTCTTCAACCAGCTCGAGGCCACTGGGATCACAACTCCAGCTCATATAGCAAGTGATCCATCAGCTTCAACTTCTTGGTTCTCTAGGAAGCTGGTGAAGATGCAGCTGCCATTACAAACACCTTAAAAAAGAAAACTGGAGGGAGCCTCTAAGGTGCGATGGGTTCCCCAGGGGCAGAGGCAGCACCGGGGAGCAGTTCCAACTGGCACATTGGAAAAGGGGTTGTTTTGGCACTGCATGCTCTCAACCCCTTCATTCATCAAGAAGAGCAACAGCTCCACAGGCAGGCTGGAAGTCTGGAAAGAAGAGCTAGTTATCACGTGTAGCAAATACAGGAAAACCTCAGGAAAGGCTCGAAGTTTTAATCCCACGTCAGCTTTTTCTTCTTTGTTCTCACCTGTGTCCATTTTTCCTCCAAGTTCCACAGAAGACTGCGCTGTTGGTGCTTTCATCCTCTACTTCAAAACATCTGGTTCTTTTTTGTTGAAATGTAAAGGCAGAGCCATTTGGGGATCATTTTTAAGAGCACAGGTAGCTTTTGTCTGCATCTAACCCCAGCAATTATTCTAAAGTGATCCGGAACCTGGAAATCATCAGAAGTTGACTTTAGTCTGTCTCACATTTTCTCCTCCAAACAACAACTGAATTGTGCTTCCAGTGTTTCAGTGAGAAAACCATTTTTCCTGCAAAAGGCAAGACTTAGCAGTGAAGAAGCACACAACTCACAAAGGATCCACTTACAGTGCCTGCAAATGAGCATGCAGTGCTAGATACACAAGAACAATTCCCTAGACACAAAAATCTCTGCTTCCTCAACTTTACCAGTATTTTTAGATGTTTCTGGTGATTTTAGATTGCATTGATGTATTGATATTAGGCGGACCCTATTAACTATGCACACCGATATTTACAGATCTGCTACATATGGGAGGAGAAAGTCATTTAGAAGCTCCATCGGATTCTCTGAGAGGGTGGTTGGTTTGTTCTGTACATGCCATTCCCAGCGAGCCCCGTGGCTGTGCGCACAAATCGATGGACCTCACACGGTGTGAGGGATTAATAAGCAGACCTTTCAGAGTGCTAAAAGGCTCCCTGATATCTTCCCACACAGCAGACCAGCAGGCTACCCAGGGCAGCCGGCTCGCTGCGTGGCAGGTGGTGGCCTGAAGCAGACATCCAGCAGACCCCGAACCAACACACTGCTCAGTCATGGTGGTGGCCGCGGCTGCAAACACCACCAAGAGTCAGAGATCAACCGTTTTCTGATGCAAATAAGGTGCAGGGGACTGAGTGCGTTTGCACCCATGCATTCCCATAATACAATCTGCTTTAGCTTGTCTGCTTACTCTGGGGAGTGTTGGGAATACCAGAGGACATACAAGAGGATGCCTCTCAAAAGCAAGTGGATGTTAAAGCAACTCAATGGGGTGGAAGGAGGGAGGAACCATCCAGGAGACGGAGAGGAAAACAGATCTTGAAAAGAGGCTATGGCTGTTTTGTGGACAAATTTGTGAGTGAAGGAAGCCTGGGTAGGACAGAGAGCGTGAGAAACGCTCGTGGATTCTGCTAGAGCAAAGCAGCTGTAAGGCAGCGGGTGATTCAGTTCCCTGTTGTTCTCCCAGCGCTGATGGTATTGGGAGCATCAGGATCAGCCCTCGAGCAGGTCCCAGTCTGACTCTCTCACGAAATGGGAACCTGGGGTACTGCCGTGAGCAGAGCTGAAACCAGGGAAAGGGATCATTCACTTTGTTTGAAAAAGGTGGTTTACACACAGGACTCATTGCAGTGAAACATCTCTGAGACTAGGAGCTTGGTACGAGTCAGAAAGGACTTAGAGCTTACACAGGTAATGAGAGAATCCAGAACTACGTCCCTCTTGGCTACTGGGGGCGGAGAGCAGACGGGCACTGAGGGCCTTAAGAAACCTGCGAGGTTCATCCCACGCCTGGGTAAGGCACACCGGACTCCACACCTCTTTATTGTCCGCTGCATTACATACCGAGGATTTCATTCTTTACGTTGCATGGCAGCTCTCAGTAGGCAGTGAGACGGAGCTGCACTAAGCTGTAAGGGTAATGCAGCACGTGCGTAACAAAGAAATATGATTTTAGCCAGCTGCAGCTGAACCACTTTGATCTTTGAATAAGCACAGTTGGGATATTCATGCTACACTGAAATGCCATCACTGAGCTTGAGAGAGGATGCTGTGGTGTGACAGATGAAACCACCTATTGCCTTCCCTGCATCAATTTAACTCACGTTCTCATGTGGAAACTTGTCTTTGCTGCCATGAGATGTGGCTGAGCTTCAAGAAACTGCTATAATTCACGGGTCAAATCAGACTTGCAGCCTGTATGCTTCAGACTGGTGTACAAGAAATCTTGTACAGATTATTCAATTTAAAAAAGCCAAACAGGTTTTCTCAAGTGTCCATGTGATTGAGAAGCCCATTTCTCAAGGACTACCTGTAGGATCCGCACTCTTGAGTAGCTCACAGTGATAAGGTAACTGTGGCCTTAAATGTGGACAATGAATGGGGACCTATCTTCTCCCTTATTACATGTAGCCTTTTCTCTTGTGCCTATGTCCAGGTCCCTGTGCAATCAAATAAAAAACCTGATCCACCTGAAAATTAAACAAACTGTTTTCAGCTGGATCGGTTTCCTGACCTGACCCACAGCATGGCTGAACCTTGCTCTTTCCAGGGAAGGCACTAGGAACAAATGCCCAAGGAGAATGGAAGAGCTTAAGATGATGGATCTTTAACCTGATTTCCTAACACAGAATTTCTCCTTCAGATCGTCCTCTACGCAGTAAAACATTACTTTCAGTAACTGTTGAAGCTCTTGGCATCGGCTGCTGCCTTGGACAAGACCGCAGGTGCAGCAGAGAGGACTCTCCTGTTTTCCTGAGGAAGTATGTGTTTAAATGCAGGTTATCCCAATGAGTTGAAATACTACAGTTTCATGCAATAAGAGACTTTAGCTTTCAGTTTTTATTACTTGATGTAATCTGAAGGACCAGAGAGGAAGAGCCTACCTCAGTACAACTTTTCCTACACCTTCTGGCGTCCGGTCCAAACAGGCTGCTGAATACTCCTGGCTGCTTCAGCAATAATTTCTTCCTGATGCACAAATGCTAACCTTCCACCCTAATAAATTTAAAGACATCTCTCCAACAGCACTCTGCCAAACGGTTGGAATTCTGACCAGAAACCAATGTGTCACTCACTGAACCAGATAAATCTTTACCATAAAAGCGCGTGCGTTGCGAGCACAAGTTATACACAGTTTCCCAACAACATCAAAAAAAAAACCCACAAACCCATCACTTACCCCCCCGCCAGCCGGCCGTTCGCATCCCCCGGTGCCCGGTCCCACGGGGCCGCGGCGGCTCCTCCGGGTCCCGTTACCGCGCCCCGCCTCCCCTCGCGCCCCGCCCCGCCCGCGGATTGGCTGCTCCGCACCCGCCCGGCTGCATATGCAGCCGGGCGGGTGCGGAGCAGCCAATCCGCGGGCGGGGCGGGGCGGTCACTACTCCATTCATAAAAAGCCCCAGGCGCGGCGCTACCCGGCCTGCGGAACACGCGTGGGGAAGACGCTCCCACGCGGGGCGCGCTGCCAGTGGGTGCTGTCAGTTCCTTCGTTCTTAGGAAAGCTTTGCGCAGGGCAAGGCTGCCGTATCGGTCTGAGCTCCGAGGAACACCGTTTACCTCCGGGCGGGTACACATTCCATTGGAAAGCAACACCGTGGGTTTGTGATTCTGTTTTGGTTTGTTTCTGTGCCACAGGTGTGCATATACTTTACAGGCATTAAAAGAGAGGTCCAGACAAAGACAGATGTTTGTGGCATAGAGAACTCCATTGGAATCATAACTCAGGTGTTTCCCTACGGTGTTTTAGCAGACTAAAGAGCTGCTTAACAAGTTCCAGCTTATTCTTTCATTTTAAAATTATAGGAAACAGCAGATAGGATGCTTGATACATGTAGCGAGAATTGTCACTGTTGCTTTTGAAGATGAACTGTTCATAAGTTCTTGGGAAAAAGGAACAAGATTCTTTCCTTCTAAGACATTTGGCTGGTCTCAAAAGTCATTAACAGGAGCTAGAATAATACATCATTTTCCTCTTCCATGTGGGTTGCCAGAACACATATATACTGATGCTGAGGATGAAAGTCTGATCTCCTCCCCACGTAATTCCCAGACCAGCTGATACGGAAAGTTAGTGCCTGTGCCACTTTTCTGAAAGGGGATTGTTGAAAAGATGGATTTGAAGCCCAGTGAGCTCATTGGAGATCTTTGTGTTGACTTCTCTGGGCTCTGGATTAATTCCTCAGGCAGGGACGGGCAGATCTGTAGTGCCTGCAGCCGCCCGGCAAGGATGCAGCAACTGCCGAAGAGCAGAGCCCACCCCAGCCTCTGTGCTGCAGGGCTGTGGGTGAGGAAGCAAGCTGGGTGGGCTGTGAGCATAGCACCTTCCATGCCTTTTCCAGTACAGAGCAGCTGTGCATGCAGAGATGCTAGCAATGTAATGGACAGAAAAAGAAAAAAAAATACCCTTGCAAAATTCTCCAAGCCTGAATTTCTGGAATGAGGATCTGAGTGGGTTTTCAGCACTGACAGATTGTTCTTAGATAAGTGTTTTTCCCATGTCTGGATTCCTCTTGACAGATGCTGACACAGAAATGCAAAAAAACCCAGACAATTTAAGTTTCAGACAAAGATTTTAGACAACATATTTTTAAACTGGAGATTATTGTCTTTCTCATTTTGCACACTGTGTGTGTCACTTATTTANTTAAAAAAAAAAAAAAAAAAAAGGAAGATGGTTTTGTTTTCTGCCCACTTCCAGTCGCCTCTGTGATCTCCTGATCCTTCCCATGGCTCTGTTCCCATGGCCCACTTCTCTCCTGGCACCTCTACAGCCACGTCACGCCAAGCTGAAGGCTGGCTGCTGGGCCGCGTGGCATTGGCAGGGGAGCAGCTACAGGACAGGGAATGCATGGGAGGGACATGGGACACGGAGAACATGCTTCCTGCTAAGAATTGTGTTTACAGGTAAAATGGTCCCACACTGATGTGTGCAGCCAGTAATTCAAATTCATTGCGAGTCTAAGGTTTTAATAGCCCAGTCCAATTCAACAAGCAGCTGTCGGTAGTCCTGTTTGTTACAATGATAACAACACTTTTATTTTTCAAAATAACTCATTATTGCTAATTCCAGTTAGTAATGTATTTAAAATTGTTATACACAAGCTTCCTAACATCTGCCCTATTCTCCAGCATTAAGTTCACCTTTTCTGCGTGCTATTAGAGCGAGCAGTTGGTGTCTCCTGTTCTTCTCTGGGAAGATGGACTATTCTCCAGTAGCTGTTACTACCAAGAATTTAAAAACAATAATCCAGAAGTACCCTCAAGCTCAGTTTCCTGATCCTGGAAAGCTGAGGTGGTGCTGGGAAGAGGTAACCCAGCGTGTGCCCTCTCCTACGCTGCCCAAAGTTGGAGCTGCTGGCAGCTGTGGAGCTTCATACGGGGCTGAAGCCATCGGTCCACCTGCTCCCGCCTGCTTGCTGAGTCTTGCTGGGATCACTTGTCCTGGCTCTAGCACGCACCCTGGTCTCCAGCCACATTTGTAACCTCTGTCAAGGCAAGTAAACTGTGATGATAATTTAAAGATTTTATTTTTTTCCAGTTTTGGTATCTGTTTGCTGAGAAGCAAACTGAGCATCCCAGCTTGCACCGCATCAGCCAGAGGATTTTTGAGAAACCAGTGAAGATCTTCCTCATAAACAGGAGAAGAAGGGAGCCTAGAGATAGGCATTCCTTCTGCGGCAGGAAAGATATGTACATTTGATGTGTGTGTTTCCAGGGAACCAGTTCTTTGCTCAGGATTTTGTATTTATTGCTTCACAGGGTCTCAAAGCTGATCCAGTTCAAGGCTGTGCCAAAACTCCAGTTGCTTTCAGCAGAAGCAGAATGAAGTCTTGTATTTACTATATGGAGTTTTTTGCCTGAGGGCTGTAGAAAGGACATGCTACACATTTATTATCATTACAACAAGATGATCTGGTAGGCTTCTGCTTTTTTTTTTTTTTTTTTTTTTCCCTGTGAAGTCATTCTCATCACGACTGTGAGATTCCCATGCATCTGAAGAGTCATTTCATTATCCTTTCATATTTTTCTTGCCTGGCACATATTATTACTGGCTTTATAACCGCAAGCGTGTTCAAAGAGGAAAGCTATGAGTTTAGTCTAATCAAATTTCTAGCCAAGTCCCAGGCATGTTATCTTTCCCCAGATGCAAATTATTTAATTACAAGTATGCGCTAGAACCTCTTGAAACACTCTAGCACTCACTGGTTGAAGAATTAAGACTCGATTCATTACAATTGCTGCATCTAGCCTCCCTTTGTACAACAATAACCCTTATTAACCATCCTGACTGGGGACAGAGACTCTTTCCCTTGCAGTTGGCCCCACGATTGCCCGCTTACACCTCACTGCTTGCTTGGTTTCTGGGTTGAGGATAGGCAAGAACCTGGATGCCTGCTCCTCCTCCTGGCTTTTCCTCTTGCCCTGGGTTACTGGCCCTCTGCTTGGTGAAGGGGGAAGAGAAAGGGCTCACCTTCTCCACTCCACTCTCTCTGTACGCTTCTCTGGTGGCTAACATTGACCTTCCACGCTCAGCCAGCCTGCACACAGCCTCCAGCCGGTCCCCGCTGGCAGCCACTGGTTGAGGTGATTCAGCAGAGCATCATCCACGGGTCCCAGTGCTGTGGTGGGTTTGATCTTCTGCTGCAGCCGATGTTCATGCGTGTGCCTCCATGTCTTGATGAACCCAACATCTCAGATAGTTTGCAACCTGAAATCCAAGCAGAGACTAAAATCATTGTCAGCCTTGTTCCCAAAGGCACGGTTCAAAGCATTTGATTGAAATGAAGCTGTTTTAAGAGAATTCATAGCAATGAAATGGGTCTTCCTTTACTTTAAGTTTCCCATGACATTAATACTTTGACTGACGTTGACACTGCACACTCTTGACTTTGCTCCGTGCCAGCCACCTCCTCTCCCACAGACACTCGATGGAGCTGCCAGTCCTTTGTTTTTAGACAAGTGTCTAATTGATGCTTGTCTGATTTTTTTACCTATCAGAAAACATTTTAGGAGCAGGAATGGCTTTGTTGTGGAATGAAATTGCTTAGAGTTTTCTGCCTGTTTTTCTTGGGCAAAATTCAAGTTACCTGCCTGTCTCTGCGGAGACTTTGCAGGCTGGAGATATTAAAGACATTGAGTATCTTTCCTTCTTGTGTCTTACTTTTAAATGTCAGAAGGTCTTTTTGTTTCCTGGAGGGCTAGATGCCCTCTAGACAGATGAATTAATAATACCGCAGATACACAGGCGCCAGAGGCATTGCAACTTATGAGCTGCAAGAACTCCTCTTTTTGCCCTCAAATATTGGTATCTACTCTATTATCACCACCAGATTTTAGGGCACAAAAGGTATAGCTGAGTCCCTGAAATATTTATTAGCAAGTCTTATACCTGCATGCGCTGTTTAATGTGCACAGACGGGTCACTCACCCCTTCTCGCTCCTGAGGCACATGTTTAAAAAGCCAGCTCGGGTTTACCTAAGGTGGTGGCAGTACAGCCAGGGGTTGAATTAATAACTTCTGAGCTGCAGGGCAAGATCTTCTGCACCAGCCTGCTTCCCTTTGTATTACTGTTTTATCTGAGCTCGGCTCACTGTGCATGGACCACAAGCCTCCCTCCAGACGGAGCCACTCTGCAGCAGCCGTGCGGAGGCTTTCTTAACCTGGGATAAACATGCCGGATTTCTAAACAACTGACGTTTCACATTTAAAACAGAAACTACAACCAAATTTTAAATTCATCTGCTATTTTAAATCAAATTAAAATCCAGGTGGCAGGAACTGGGAAGGGCAAACTAATCTTCCACAATTTCCCCAGGGTCAGAGTATGATCTAGCATTAGCTGCCCATCTAAATGGGAACAGCGCTTTCAGACGCATTATTTCAGATTAAGGTCTGCCATTAGCATATATTTTAAATAGCACTTATATTCATTGCAAGTGAGTGGGTGGAGGGGTAAGTTTTACAAAATGGGCTTCAATAGGAGAAATAAGAAAAGAGCAACAATGCAATAGCAATTGCATTTGATATTCTGTGGACAGTTACAATTTACACTTTATTATTCAAAATACAAATGGCAAGTACGTAATAGCTACTAATAATGGAACTTCAGAGCAGTTGGAAAAGAAAGGCTTTAAAATGGATTTGATAGTCCTTGAATTTTCAGCTGAAAGGCTTGGGTGACAGAACAAAGAAAACCAATATGACATTGTAAATCTGCCCTCTCCCTGAGCTGATGGGTAGTGTCTAGTGACTCCACTGGGGTCTGGATCTTCAGCCTTGATTTTCTTTTCTTTTTCTTTTTTTTTCCTCCTTGAAATCATACAGAATGCCACCGACAACATGTTCAGTTCCTGCCTGACAGCTGGCCACATGATTTCCATTGTGGTATGAAAAACCAGCAGATAACAGTGACAGACAGCCAGTCCCTGCCTGTGCCTCCAAGTGCTCCAGCCTGGCTCATTGCGTGGGTCGGCAATCTTCTGTCCTTCAGATCAGAACAGCCTGTATGTGTAGGAAGACCAACCCCTCCAACCTCCTCTGAAGAATGCATCTTCCTTTGCTGTGGTAGACTTTTGGCTCCAGAAGCCTCTGAGCCTTTAACACCCCTTAGTGTATGTTTTCTTCTTAGGAGGTTCTTCTTTAGTTCTTCTTCACCCTCTGTGTAGGAGTACAGGACCGAAAATTAAACAAACAAACCATGTTTTTCTTAACAGAAAACTCATTGCTAATAAAAGTGACTTGACAACGAGTGGAAAGGGTAAGTCATTTTATGTGTGTGATGTACATACAACAGTTACTGTGCACATTCATTTCTTCATCTCTGACTGGAGCTTACCTTGGGTGCGCCAGACAGCACATACTCCTTTTAGCCTGCCTGTGAAGATACAGAAACAGTAAATGGGGACACTCCCAAGTTCAGGTGAGACCATGCAAAAACTACATTTAAAACCACACTTCACTGAGTTCACAAGGAGCCCTGCTGCCTTTCATGAAAAGTTCAAAACTCGTTCACTTTTCACAGTCTGAAAACTAAGCCGGTCTACAAGTGCATTCCTGATTCCAGAGAGCTGAAACTCTGCTGGCAAGACTTTGCAACAAAAACACTGTCAGCTCGAACCATTTTGAAGGTGCCTGAGACCTGGAGGCAAGAGCACCAGCAGACGCTACAGAGACCTCTCATTTGCACCTCACCCATCAGGAGCCAAGGAGGCAAAGCCTGAGATTAGGATCATTTGACAAGGTGAGGAAAACTTAGATAGCACCTTAGCATTTTCCTGGCTTTTAAATAATGGCATCCTGTAATGGCTCATCATCTCTGTTCCCTTTAAAGGCTTGATTAATTTAAAGGCATAATAGGTTTGCTGGGATAACTCACGTACCAAAGGAAGGGAGGAATGAAGGAAGATAAGACTCAAAAAGTAGTGGTAAAATACACATTCATTTCAAAACTCTGTCCCTTTGTGCAGCTCTGGCCAAAGGGAGAGAGGTGACAAAGCCAAAAGTTGCATAAACCAGCAAAGGATGGTCATGTAGAGAAGCTGAGAGCAGCTGCAGTGTCCTTCCAAGCTCTAACTAGGTCTAAGTCATCCACTAGGCCCCTGATTTGGGGACCTTAAAGTAGTGGCAAATGTGCCTGTAGGCAGCTGTTAATGGACATGTCAGGTCAGAAAACCTCTGAGCTGTGGTGAAAGCTCACCAGGACAGCTGGGAAGGATTTCCATGCATTTTCCCCATCTTCTGGATGGGGAAGAAAAGTTTGCTAAGCATCAGTGATGGATACCCCCTGCATCGCCCTTTGGTCTGCCAGCATTTTACCTTGACGCTTTTCCCACACCGCACTCTCAGAGGTTTGCCCACACAGCCTGGGGTGGCCAGGGCTGGGGCACCAGCAGAGGCGCAGGACAGAGGGTGCTGAGGCTCCGACGGGTTTCTGAACAGCAAAAAGCCAAATGAGTCAGTGGTGTGCTCTCAGGGAGGGAGGGAGGGGGGCAAAAGCCTTTGCAGAGCTGAGATTCAGCGGGTGACAGGAGGGGTTTGAACAGTATGTCATTCTGTATTTGCAAACAAATGGCACAGAAGTAAAAACAATCAGGAAAGGAGGGGGTTTTGAAGGTCACTCACTCTGAAGCATTTAATATTTAGGTTTTCGCTAAATTATCAAATGATGATAATTCGGCTAAATTATGAAATCATAATAGTGAAATCTGAAAAGCATACTTGAAATGGAACTCCACCATGAGGTCTAAAGAGCTCAAATACAAAATTATTGATTATCATGCTTTTCAATTTATAAGTTAAACCTTCCTTACCTTCTGTTACCAGGGGAACAGAAAATGGCAAATGCGGCATCCTTTCTAAAATGGGCTCCAGGGGCAATCCTGCTTATTTTACATCCAACTTCTCTTCCAAGCAGCCTGAAAAATAGGATTAACACACATGTGGAGAAATGTGATTGACTGGAGGAAAAGTCCAGACCCCTCCGTTTTAGAGAAAAGATGTCCTTGCCTGAGGGAGACAAGGCGGAGAGGAGGACCCCCTACGTACAGCCGGTTTGGGTCCCCAGGAAGATTTCAGCTGGGTTTCTCAACAAAGGGTTTTGAAGAAACTGAGCTGCTGCGGGACTGTGGGCATGGGGCAGCCCAACCAGCCCCAGGAATGGGCAAACGTGGCAGAGAGCGGTCACCTGCCTGCTTTGCCTGTCCCAGCATGGTGTCCGGCTGCCTGTGTAGGACACACGGACAATGACAGCAGGGCTGTAGCCTCAGAGGCATTCTTCAGGGGAAACACGGCAACAAAAGACAAATAACTTAACTGATCTGAAACAAAAAGGGGCATTTTTTGATGTCATGAAAAGCCTTGGGTTTGCTGAGCCGTGCTGGGACTTTCCTGAAGGGCCGGCCTTCAGGCGCTGGAAAAATACCGCAGTTCTGGGCGTGTAGTTATGCAGCACCACACTTGCACCTCTACACCTTTAAGCAAACAAACAGTTCAGGGGCTACAGTGTCTTATCAAAATGCAGTGCTTGAGAAAATTGGAGCCTCAAAATCTCAGGCCTAAGGAGCTAAAAAAGAGCACTGGGGAACGAACTCTGGACCTGGGATCAAGCAATACAGAAAGATTTCCAGAGCCGCCTGGAGACGTATTTCTGTAATAACGGTGGATGTGGTAGTAATTTTCCATTTATTTCTTTCTGATACAGAATCATAAACAATCCAAGCAAGAAATAAAGACACAAACCACCCAGCTAGCATATGGCTGTAGAATCATAGAAAGGTTTAGGTTGGAAGGGACCTTAAAGATCATCCAGTTCCACCCTCCCTGCCATGGGCAGGGAAACCTCCCATTAGACCAGGTTGCTCAAAGCCCCATCCAACCTGGCCTTGAACACCTCCAGGAACAGGGCATCCACAGCTGCTCTGGGCAACCTGGGCCAGTGTCTCACCACCCTCACAGTAAAGAATTCCTTCCTAATATCTAATCTAAATCTACCCTCTTTCAGGTTAAAACCATTACCCCTCATCCTATTGCTATACTCCCTGATCAAGAGTCCCTCCCCGTCTTTACCGTAGGCCCCTTTAGGTACTGGAAGGCTGCTATAAGATCTTCCCAGAGCCTTCTCTTCTCCAGACTGAGCAACACCAACTCTCTCAGCCTGTCTTCATAGGAGAGGTGCTCCAGCCCACTGATCATCTTCGCAGCACTTCTCTGGACTCACTCCAACAGGTCCATGTCGTTCTTATGTTGGACATAAAAGCTGGACACAGTGCTCCAGCTGGGGTCTCACGAGGGTGGAGTAGAGGGGCAGAATCACCTCCC
>RSEF01000001.1:87750771-87764396 GCA_003993805.1 Himantopus leucocephalus | reverse complement strand
AGAAGCAAAGTTACTGAACAAAATTGGTCCTGTTTTACATCAACCAGGACAGTCCACCACATGATCCTCTGATCTGTCTCATTGAAGGACCTACAGGGTGGCAAGAAAATATGGACTTCCTATTTTAGGACTTAGAGCCAGGTTGGCCACAGTGGGTAAATGACGGGTTTGGCACTAAGTTAACTGTAAACATGTTAGTGCATTGTAGAAAAAGCAAGCTTTGCCTTTCATCATCAGCAGGGATCTAGAACCAGAGAAAACCAAAGAAAAACAGGTAGAAGTATAACCTGTAAAATGGATAGGTTTACAGGGTAAAAAAATTCTGCTCTCTTGGCTACTTGATTATCTACAGGGCAAACATATTAGAATACTTCCTCCCCAAAAAACCCAAATCTTGGTGTGATTCCAGGGTTAGATGACTCCAGGGACCCTTCCTTATTAATAATCCTGTTGAGTCAAATATAGAGCTGACTTCCCTTACGCTGGTAGGAATAAATTGTTGGGCTGTGGGGTGGGTTGGAACATCTACAGAAGAGAGGTTGGTATCTCTTAAGAGTGATATTCAGGTGCATTTAAAAAAAAACCCCAAACATTATTGAATCAGCCTGTTGTGTGGAGAATGGCAAGTCCTTGGCATAATGGAGGCATCAAGGAGATCGGCAGCTTCATGAACATGAGTGCAGCTTTGTTATGTAAAGGCGTGTGCCTTGACATGCCCTCGACTTTAGCTACCCTGACTGTTGTCTAGAGTAATAAATTGAACATGTCAAAGAATGTTTCCAGGCAATTCACTTGTCTGTACACTAAATTTTTAGGACAGTCCCTAACACATTTTTGACCTGCTCCAACAGGCACTCTCCCAAACTATTTCTGGGCATAGCACAGCACCTACAGAAGACTAGAGTCACTTCCAACAAATAGTCTGATACTGGGAAAGCTCAGTAATGTAGATGCAGGTCCTCCCATGTTAATAGGCCTCAAAACCAGGGAGACATCTGGGATACATGCAATTTTTAACATAGATACAGTTTCACTGTCAGGTTTGGAACTTGCTCTTTTCTAGTCCATGATCCTGGGAATAATCTTCATGAAAGTCAGAATGTGTGAGGCAGAACAGGACTAAAATGTACCTCTACCTTCTGTTTATAAAGAATTGGGATACTATCCTTAACTGGTATAGGTTGATGTGCCAGTGTGGTTACTGAAGTTTGCACCAGATGAAGTGCCAGTATTTCAAGAGGTTCTAAATATTCAGGGTGGAAAATAAACTCCAAAAGGAGAAGAAGTCTTCTCCAAACCTGAGCATTGCTTCTGAAGGCTCGTTAACAGATGATGGTGTGTTGGGTGGCTGGCAGCAAGAAGTGTCCAGTAACATTTGACCAGCACTAAGAGAAACTGGACTTGAGAGAGATGGTGAGGTTTCTGTAGAGGCATTGTTTGCTGAAACACTGTCAGTTCAACTTAAGCAAGACTGCCTGCTGCTGAACAAATGTGTAGTGCATAGCTTGAACTTGGACATGCTTGGAACAAACCTGTTGTCCATGCCTACCTGCCCCATCCTCTTTCCTTTTTTGAACCTGACCTGCAGCTCAGCAGTGACATGAGCCAAAAGATCCTTTCAACTTAGTTTCTGAAGTCCAGTGATCGTGCAGTCTTTGACTTGGTTGTCTGCACTTATGACACTGCTTCTGTCTAAAGCAGTGGAGTGACACAAGATAGCTTCATTTCTACAACCTGAAAACCTCAAGTACCTGGGTGAAGCCAAGATGCTTCCTATATCACACATCAGCAATAAAGCATAACTACATTCTTTTATTATCTCTCCCAAGAGGATGTTATAGGTAGCAGGTGTGATAGACCATAAGTAGTTTTAGATTAAAAAAACCAAAAGCAGAGTCATTCCTTTTCTTCAAGGGCAGGAGACAAACTGATATACACTTAATTCCTCACTTTTGAAGGGCAATAAACTCAAAGTTGGCAGCTACAAAAAAACAGGCTTTCTTTATTTAGCGATTTTAGAGTTCTTGGGCCATAATAAAGTGGCAGTTTTGAGTCTTCTGTATGTTCCTTAGTAACAATAAAATATTCCTCTAGCCTCCCATAAGGCTGGCTGACACTGGGAATTCCTAAACTCTCTGAACAAGCCAGCATAAAAGATGTTTTTCTTCCTATAACATCTTTGAAGTCATAAAATACACCTTTATCAATACTCTGTGTGACAACAGAGGACATATATCCTAGGGTGCTTTTTATGCAGATGATGTTCATTGTTTGCTGCACAAAATCCATCTGACCTGGTGGCTGCTAGCAGCATAGATGGACAGTAGTTGTGAACACTGGCCAGACCCCTGGGCTTCCTGACATTGCTCATGTGATGCTAAATAGAGGTATGTTCTAATCAGTAATCAAACGTTCCAATTTGGAAACTATATTATCTAATAAATAAGATTATCTTGACTACTATGGATCCTAAATGCTTTCAGTAATTAAAGTGTATCATAGACACTATTTTTATTTTTATTTCTAAAAATTTTTTTTACCTTTAGTTTGTGTCCAGTTTGTCTGGGCCTGTCAGCATGGATACAATCCCACTTAGTAGTTAGTGTTCACACTTTGTTAGGCAAAGAACATCTTGGAAATCATGTTCAAAAGTCACCATCATTTCTCCACAAGGCTGGCTAAAGAGGGCACTGGCATCATTTAAACAGAGGTCCTTGGAGCAACTAAAGACTTTCACTAAGATGTATTTTTTTAAAGCTTCATTAGAGCAGTTTAGACTTGTACATAGAACAAATAAAGCCCCATTTCAGGATAGCATGAGTTGGTAGCTAAAGAGATGATACCTTTCCATATTAATTATTTTTAACAACAGCAGCAACAATATTGTATAGTGCTACAAACAAAACTGGAGGCTTCTAATATTATGACCTGAACATTTGCATTTTAATTGCATAGACAACAAGTATATCAGATTTGGTATATAATTGAATATATTGTCTATTAGTAATGATACAAGTAAAACTATGTCTTAATTTCATGCTGTTATACCAGGATAAATCTCACAGTCTTTGTTTAAATTCTAATTCATCCAATGATTTCCTAAAATAAATGGCATGTGAATATTTTTTTAAAAATATTTTTTATGTTCATTTCTTTTTCATATTAATTAAAAGAAATATTTGAAATTAAGCATCTGAAGTTTTATTTACTTTAATATTGTAATTGCATTTTGCATACTTTCCCATACACTTCCCTGGCAGTGTTCAAGGCCAGGTTGGATGGGTCTTTGAGCAACCTGGTCTACTGGGAGGTGTCCCTGCCCATGGCAGGGGGGTTGGATCTTTAAGGTCCCTTCCAACCTAAACCATTCTGTGATTCTATGATTCTAACTGATCTAAACAAGAACAACAGTGTCACACTATACTGGCTGAAGAATAAACTATGGACAAGCAGCAAAAGAAAAAATGCACACACGTGTGTACTATGCAAAATACCTTTCCTGTGACCTCTTCCCACAGAATCTCCTTAACAATTCCCTTATCTTTTCACACAAATATCTATATTTACTTTTTGGTAGAAAGATACATTTTTCCTAAGTGAAGTAATGTTTTTAAGGTTTGTCATCAATCTTATAAGGAAAACACTCTTATGAAGCAATTTCTGACATGTCGACATCCCAATCTTTCAAAAGTAGGACAGAACAGCTCCTCTACCTCCTAAGGATCAGCTTTTTTGCAGAGCCAAGGGCAATCAATATAATTGTGCTGAGGAAAAAATCATGCAGCAGACAGTAGCTGTGATGCTACTGGTAATGTATGATGCCGTATCCCTTCAAACACTTAGAATCTGAGAAAAACATTCCTATTAAATTAGTTTAGGACCAACTGATGCACATGAAATATTTATTTTCTTCTGCTGCCAACAATAGTATTTGGAAGGCAAAACATGTACGTCTACAGCAAATTCATTGAAAATTTTTCTGTGAAAGATAAAGGTTCACCCTTAAAGTAAAAAAAATAAAATTAAAGAAACCACTCCCCTCTCTATCATTCTTTGCCTAAGTCATCTGGCAACATTGTGCCCTAACACTAAACAGTAAGTCTCAATCTCATTTTTATGTTTTGAACTCCACAGAAGTATGCAAAGTGGTAGATGTGACTGCTTGCAAGAAGGCTTTGAGAAAGTGAGTCAATATGCTCTGCAAAACTTAGTTAACTTTTACCTTTCTCTGTCTTCATGCTGAATGATGTATCTATAGGTTGGATGGATAGATGGAAGGAAGGAATACTGAAATATCTGATAAAGCTGTAGGGAATATCTGTTTGGGGTGGTACATGAAGCACTAAGATACTCTGTTAACTGGCAGTGAATTGAACCATAGAACAACAGAATGATTTAGGGTGGAAGGGACCACTGGGGGTCATCTGGTCTTACCCACTACTCCAAGCAGTTATGCATGTTGTGCATAATCTATCTATTGGTCTGTCTATCTATCTATGTATCTGTATATCCACATGTACATAAAAATTTCCTCTTCCTCTCTGTTCCTCCAGTGTGCACACACATGCACACAAATGCGGAGTTTCTAATATAAGACCAGGAAAAGAAACAAACTCTCAGAAACCAAAATAAAGCTATGGAAAAGTAATAAAAGTATCGCGGCCCTTACCTTTAATGATTAAATATCCAGATTAGATAGTTAGATAGCGTAGTTGTTCTGTGTGCAGAGTAGGAAATACAGCAGATCTCTATAGAGATCATCATTAAGTAAATATTTCTTTAATATTCTTCTAAATGAATGTATGGTTTAATATAAGAAGTTCACAGAGAGAAATGTGTTAATTATTTCTGTGGGAACTTTTTATAATCCCTGTGGCAATGAGGTTCAGAACAACCAATAAACTGCAGAGGCATATGGTTTAAATACAGTAATGAAGTACTAAAATAATTTATTTAGAAAAAACATGAATTCACTACTTCAAATCTTGATATAAGAACTTTAGATCTTTTTAAAAAGAGATGCTGTAATTCTTGCAAGATCTGTGGTCATGATGCAACCTTTACCGGGTGATGCACCCATCCCCCTGTTACATAGTCATTTGAACTAGATTACTGAAACAGACACTTCTGGCTTTGAAATCTATTAATCCATGAATATTCTTCAACAGTGGAGGTCAGCAGCTACTCAGAATATAGAACTTAACTGCAAATGTCATATAAAGGCCCCTCCCCCCACCATGTCAAGCTCTGGTGAGCTGATGTAATAGATTCATATCCAGTAATGAAGTTTTCTGCCTGACAGTGAACTATGAAGTTATTCCACAGACTTTTAAAAAACAGAACATCAGCCTTAAAAATTAGGGTGGCAGATTTGTCCCAAGTTTTATCCTCTGTAGCTAATGGTGTCTAAGAATATCAGAAATGAATTTTTGCTGCCACATTTTAAAGTCAAATTCTCCATTCTAAGAAATAAAAACAAATCTCAAATGACCCAGCAACAACTCCTGCAAAAAGCAAAATGAAATGGTCTGTATGCTGCTGCCCTTAGTCACACTGAGTAGCAGTTTAGTTTGTTAATACTTCCTAAGGCATGTCTGTGGTTGAACCTGAATTTACAGACCAACTGTACTGTGTGTGCAGCTCACTGCCTGGGGGAAACACCGCTATCACCTTTTCACATGGATTCATGCACATGCCTATGTACAGTGCAGAGGCTTTAACCTTGCTATATCCAGTCATCACAGTGTAGTCCCTCTGTCCTTGCAGCAGTATTGTGTGGTCACAGTTGAGCCGAGATTTTCCTGAGAAGAGTTTGACATTGCCCATTGAAAGGGTAATTGGGATTTTAGACTCTCAGAGCTCATGTTTCCTTACTTTGGGCAGAGTAATTCAAGCCATGATCATCCTGTCAGTGATGATATGAAAAAACACTGCTGGGTCGGGGTTAAAAGCTGGGGCTATATCTGCCTAGATACACATTTCAGTGATTCACTTTAAGTGCCATACAATTTGCATCCAAACTATACATACCATTATGCAGAACAAACTGATTCTTTCTAGCTAACCTTCCACTTCTCTGATTCCTTTCTCAGCAGTAAATTGCTGATAAGTCTTTTTCCCTGTCTTTAAAAGAAGATGAGCTCAAATATGGAAAAGAGAGAGAGAAAGATGAAAAAAAGTTCAAGATAAGGGCTAAATCCAATACTATGGCAAGTAAGTCACTCAAGGTACATACACTTCAAGTGTCACCTATTTCCATTTTACAGTGGAGAAACTGTGACCTGGAAGAGTTCTTAAAAAAGTCATGATAATCCAACAGCAAGACCAGGAAGAGCTGTAGAGGAATTTTCTCTTACCTGGAGAAGCCATTTATTCTAGTGCAAAATCAAAACAGTTCTGATCTAGCTGCATTTTTCACAAAATACGCACTGGTACAAATAACTATGTAGCACTAAGTAATAGTGCCTTGAAGCAGCATGAATTCGTATGCGATTGCTACACTGATAGATGAAAATACCAGTGAAGTCATAATTACAGCTATGGGAAGGAATACATTATAATTAGAAAAATTATGTGTGGCCTTCACGGCTCTGCCTCTGTTTCTGGAAATATACATGTTTTTTAAGCAACCACATAGCTCATTAGCTACATGTGCATGAGGAATTTGCATCCTCGATGTGTATCAACTAGATTTCCTAATATATGTCCACAAGTCCTTTAGCCTTCTCCCTTAATTTATTCAAGAAATTTCACATCTTTTAGACAAGACGTATTGAATCTCAGGGCCTGGGATTTGATTGATCCCAATGTAGAGGTAATATGTTATCTTGTTGCAGCAATATCTGACCGGCATTTATTATGGATTTTAAAAGGATAAGGAGTCTCACACAATAGCTACAAAAGTCTGTGAAATCCCTAAAGGTCATATCCAGACAAGAACTTTAAAACAGAAAAAGCCATTCTACTATTAAAAAATAATGATCTGTTGCAGAACAGAAAAGACCACATATGGTCTGATCCGAAGCTCCCTAAATGGGATGGGAGTCAGATAATTATGAATTTATATTACCAAAGTAAGAAAGGCAGCAAAGGGATTCAATTATTACGCTTAATTGGTTAGGGAATATTAGAAAGTGCTGTATTATATTGTATTTGGGATAGTTTTAAATAAATATTAAGAAAAATATATTCAGATGAGAATCAAGAGAGTAAGGAAAAGAGCATATCTGGTGAATTAGAAGACAGTGATTAGTTGTTCGTGTGAGATGCTAGGGGCTATTAGCCTGAGCGACCCGTTAGCTTTCCATTTTAGATGGTTACATTTTGCTTAGTGAAAGTGTTAACATACTCATCAATTAGTTATGACATTTCTCTTAACCCTTCTCCTAATATGTTGTGTAGTTTTAATCTCTTCTGTAATAATGAATAGAAAGTAACTACAGAAAAGCACTTGGTGTATAGAAATATATAAGTAAATGCTGTATCACCTGTATAGGAAATGAGCAAATTTGGATTACTGAAATTTAGCCTGAATACTGGGGTTTTTTTCTATGTTTCTATATTCCAAAGAGATAGCTGCATTTCAGTTATAAGTGAAACGATTACTAGATGGGCATATCTCTTATGCCACTTGCTCACTGTAGGTCTTGAGATAATAAGCTTTGAACTGTAAGTTAACTAGTATTTTGAGTCACTGAGAAATTTCCAAACAGTTTGAAATGTTCTGTAAAATATATTTAAGGATTTCAAAGCCACCTTAAAGATGCAGATGCAACAAACCCATTCATTTCTGGATAACAACAGTTTCAGATCTTCTCAGCAGCATTAAGATCTCAGTATATATTCAAAACATGTTTTTAAATAAAACGGCACTTCATAGACTGAAATGTGCATTAATTAAATCACAGCCCTGTTCTGCTCTACATAACTCATACTGATTTGTCTTCTCTCTTCTCCTGCCTGAGACAAGTGAGGTGCCAAAAGCTTTGTAATACTGATACTAAGGCTGAGCTGGCTGACTTTGTACTGAAGCAGATGAGGAGTGCTTACACCCCCATCCTGCCAATGTGGTGTGTGAGGTGTAACCTCCCCCCAAGCTGTAACATCTCTAGGTTACAGCTGGACAGAACCTAATATCATGTTGCATCATGGCTTTATCTCCAGTAATACTCTGATCTGAATTTTTCGCAGTTAGGGACCTAAATTGGTTGGAAAGCCAATGGAATTATTGCTCCGGTGCCTAGATTTCTGAACGCATTAGCTGTCTGAAGTGTCTGCTTCTGAAAAGATTTTAATTTTTTTTGTTAAAGTGCGTTACTGGGTGTGCCACAGGGTATCTTAAAGAAGTTAAAAATCTGTTCCCTAAACTTTGCCGCATTAAGCAAAGGACTTTTTGAACACAACGAGGACTTAAGTAACCAAGAGTCAGCCTTGCCAACCTGGTTCTTTGGTGTAATACACAAATCATCCAACGAAAATGTAAAGGGATATCTCTATAGGCTAGCCAAAAGTAGCACATAATGACTAGATCCCAAATGATTAGCTCACCTTTCTGTAGACTTTTTCGCTCCTCTTACGAGTGCATGTCTTGAACATCAGTAGCACTATTCAGTGACTGAGATGTAGTTCAACCCGAAAACTCATGAACAGAGCAGTAGGTGACAATTGTATAAACCTACACCAGACTCATCAGTAGACACATAAAAAACTCAAAAGGGATACACAAACAAGTGCTGGGCCAAAGTCTCTATCCATTAGCTAACAGAAAAAGTCACACTGGCCAGTTACTGAATTTTACTATTATAAAAGCACTTATTCTCTGCATTATGCTTTGAATGGTCAGAAACATGTGGAGGAAAATGCTTCTGTCGGGTTACTGAGCTGGCTACCATGCTGCTAAATCATTTAATGAATTCAGTTTTATTTTTGAAGTAAGTGACGTAAAGTCCCGCAGGACATGAAATGAACACAGCAGCAGCACTTTAGTTTTAATAGTGCCTGACACCCAGCCCAGCTTGCCACCCAATCTTCACAGCTGGAACACAGCTGGTCCAGAAGGAGATGCAGGGTGGGTTGCTCTGAGGCTGATGTAACAGCAACTATCCCATTCACATGTCAAGGCACACCCTGTGACTGCTGTCGGACACGATCTCATTCAAGACAATGCTGTGCAAGTCTGAAAGATGAGAGCAGAGGGACTAAGCTAAACTTTTGCGTGGTTGCTCTCTAATGTTCAGGGAAAAGCTGAGGCCAGCTCAATAATGCTCTCGCTGTTCACGTCACCAGCTCCCTAGGAGCTGGGAGTTTACTTTAAGCTGTGATTTGAACTGATTCATATAAGCTGCTTGAAGCCAATTAGCACAATGTAATCACAGTAGCGGTGGTAGTACTCTACCTCCAGCAATGTGTGCTGACAGCTTGCTAAAGGGTTACAGGAAGGAAGGAAACCTTGGTTTAAATTTGGGTCAACTTCTTACCATCTAGCACCTTGGGCTGTGCTTTTGCAGGGTGCAGTGCTGAGGTAAGCATTTGTCTGCTTTGATGTCCATGTTACACAGGCGTTTACAGACAGAGAGGCTGCTAGAAAGAAAAAAAATAAAAGTAATAATTTATTAGGATCTTTGCAGAGGGTAATGCTCACATGGGGAATCAAATCCCTCAGACAGGCTGTTGAGCTGCTCTCTGGTTAATGAAGTGAGTTTCCATTGTGAGGGACCTTGCAATCTTCAGCTGGATTGGGTTAGACTCCTCAATCCACTACTTTTCTTAGTTCTTACCTCTAGCTGGTCCACAGCCCGGTGTGACTACTCCAGCACATGCATAGAAACGTAGAATCATAGAGTCCCTGGTTAGAACGGACCTCAAAGATCCTCTGGTCCAAACTTTATTGGCAAAAGCACAGTCTAGAGAAGATGGCCCATCACCCTGTCCAGCTGAATCTTTAAACTGTCCAATGATGGGGAATCCACCACTTCCCTGGGGAGATTATTCCAATAGCTGATTGTTCTCATTGTGAAAAGTTTTGCCTTTTGTGTCCAATTGGAATCTCCCCAGGAGCAGCTTGTACCTGTTACCCCTTGTTTTTCCATGTGACTCCTTGTAAAAAGGGAGTATCCTTCTTCTTTGCAATGATCCATCACTATATATAATCTTATGCTACATATAAAAAGTCTTGTAACTATCTTAGCCATGCACAAAACACTGCCCTATGCGGCCATTTCTGCACCTGCAGAAAGAGCTTCCGCTGCTGACTTAGAAATGTATGTACACTTTGGCCAATTCCGCACCATGAAAATATTGTATAGGACTGTTCATTCCTGTTTGGATTACTGTGAACCAATGCCAGAACCTCATATTGTGTCCCTGATCTCTCATTTCATTTAGTAACTGTTGCACCATATTAACACTTGTATGAACAACTACAACTATCCAATGACATTGAGACTAAAACATCCAAACAAAATGCAGTGACTTCATCCCTCCATCTAGATGAACTACTTTTTTTCTTCATCTGTCCTTTTTCCTTCAATATTGACCTCATGTTTACTGTTCTGCTGTGGACTTCATTCCTTCTGCTGCCCAAATCTTCCTCCGCCTACCTGTGAGCCTCCAAGAAGATACTTTGAATATAGCTTTTATTTGTAAAATTATACTTCTTTTGCAGAGACCTTTACTTATTCTCTTTTAGCAATTTGTGCTAGTTAAAGAAATTCAGTCCCTATAGTCTAGGCAGACAATTAACCCTGGTATCCCTAGAAACATATGGTTAGTATTCCCCTGCAGGAACCAAGAATAACTTAATTAGAAGTTCAGCCTAGGCGGTGGCTGCTGAATGGGAACAATGTTAATTCTGCTTTATGGTATTTTATACAAAGTCTCTCCCAAAATAGTTTACAGAGTTAAAAAAAATATATATATATCCCAGAGGAAAAGAGAAATTAATAGGTTTAAGTAACGATGAAAAGCCACACTGAAATGAGATTTAAAAATAGATGAGCAAGCTGATGCAGAAAGCAATACGTGAAGAATATTTTCACATGGCAAAGACTGGAGAAAAAAGAGCTTATGAAAATAATTTTGTACATCCTACTATTAGAGCCCAAACTTAGGAAACCATGCATGAAATTTCTGCAAATATTTGTTCTAATTCCTAATCAATTAATTTGGTTGTATCTGCCTCCTTCAGTATGAATTTTCCTTAAGTATGAATGCCCGCCACATATATATGTTTAGAAATGTTCTTGAAAAATGTTTTCAGTGTTATGAAATGTTAAAGATTTGTCTTGAAAGACACGTATTCGTTCCACTTAAACTTAGCATACCAGAATATTATAAGCTGAGTCCCTATTTATCCTACATTTCATATACTGGAATGGTAAGGTAAATCTGGAGTCTGATTAAGGTCCTGATCAGGCTAAATATCCTCTAAAGGTGATAAAAATCTTTTACTATATAAGGAGGCTGGAAGTTTACTGTATAGGTACTTTAAGTAGATGAATCGGCATAGAAGTAGTCAAACATTTTCCCCAACAAATAAACCCTTTTTCTTGCATTATATGACTAATTTAAATAACCTCTCATATCATAGATATTACACGTTCTGCAAATTATTTGTAGAAAATGCAAACAGACAATAAAAAAGGAACCTCTGAATCCATGGTTAGCCAAGGACTCCAGTTCTTATGGGAGACACTGAATGTTATGTGTCTGTGCTAAACGCCATGTTAGCTATAATCAATAATATAATGCATATTAATAGACCTTTAAATGTATTTTAGATGTATTGAGTGTAAATTAAGTCATATATGTAATTAATACATGTAAGATGTCTCACTGTCCATTTACAGGTATTCTGACAGCAGGAAAGGAGATTAAACGTATTGAACATATCGAGAGGAGAGAAGGGTTAGAGATGTGATACAAACCCTGAGCACTTATGCCATCCTTTTCTCTCTGCATTAATATCTGCCCAAATTCTGCACAATGCACAAGAATGTGAGGATCTGTGACGATAAGCCTAAAGCACCAACCTCAGTGTTACCTTACGTAAAATATGGAACATGATGCTCTATGTCAAATCCACGGAGAAACACGTGTGCCCTCTTGCTGCAGAGAGTAACTTTTACTGTCAGCTAGGTCATAAATCAGCAAACTCTTTAGTGAAAACCCAATGGACACTCAGCCACCTAACCAGCAATTTGGCATGCAAATTCAATTTTTGATTTTCCAAATAAATGTTGTCTGTTTCACTTTGTCAATGCTTGCAAAAGTACTTAGGACACTCTGACATGTACCTGCATGAAGAGGAAGACAGAATATCCTGATCTACGGTGCAGATCTGCAGTTGTCAAATTTTCTAGGAAGACTATTACCAGCTAGTACCATCAAAAAATTATGATCCAAGCACTCAGTAGCTGTGACTTTGACTTAGAAATCTGCTTTTAACTTAAAAGGCCTTTTTTCCTTGGGTTATTTAGGTGATGATCTGGCACAGGTCGAAGCTCTTCTCTGTATGAGGTTGAAGAAAATCAACCAGAAGCAACCTGAGATGTTTTACTTAACATTCAATTTCAGGATTTTCATGGTATTAAGAGTATTTATAAGACATCTGAATTTCATCATCTGCAATTTGACAAAAAGTATTAAATATTACTGTAATTCACTATGACTTGATTTTCAGGCTTATGGTACAAAGGTCCTAAGCCCTATATCCTTAGGGTTAATGGTGCAAATTATTTGTTTTGAGACCAATATGATGTAGCTAAATGCATGGGAATGCCTGGGACCAGGTGACTTCTCTGAAGACAGGTTTATGTTCTGTTGTCACTTAGGAATTTTTCCCATCACAAGAGATCATTTGGCCAGTGCAGCTCAGTACTTGTCTAAGATACCTTCAAGGAAAGCTCCAAATGCCTCTTGGAAAAGGGGCTTACTGATCATCCAGACAGACCTGGGCAGACTTGAGAGGTGGGCCCGTGCAAACCTTATGAAGTTCAACAAGGCTAAGTGCAAGGTCCTGTGCGTGGGTTGGGGCAATCACAAGCACAGATACAGGCTGGGCAGAGAATGAATTGGGGACAGCCCTGTGGAGAAGGACTTGGGGGTGTTGGTTGATGAGAAACTCAATATGACCCAGCAATGTGTGCTCGCAGCTCAGAAGGCCAACCATACCCTATGCTGCATCAGAAGTGTGGCCAGCGGGTCGAAGGAGGTGATTCTGCCCTTCTACTCTGCTCCCGTGAGACCCCACCTGGAATATTGTGTCCAGCTCTGGAGCCCCCAACTAAGAAAGACATGGACCAATTGGAGAGGGTCCAGAGACGGGCTGTGAAGATGATCAGAGGGTTGGAGCACCTCTTGTATGAAGACAGGCTGAGATAGTTGGGGTTGTTCAGCCTGGAGAAGAGAAGACTCCGGGGAGACCTTATAGCTCCTTCCAGTACCTAAAGGGGGCCTACAGGAAAAATGAGGAGGGGCTCTTTCTCAGNTCCTTCCAGTACCTAAAGGGGGCCTACAGGAAAAATGAGGAGGGGCTCTTTCTCAGGGAGTGGAGGCATAGGATGAGAATTAACAGTTTTAAACCGAAAGAGGGGAGATTTAGATTAGATATCAGGAAGAAATTCTTG
>RSEF01000001.1:87633731-87732101 GCA_003993805.1 Himantopus leucocephalus | reverse complement strand
CCTTCCAACCTTAACGATTCTATGATTCTATGATTCTATAAGCTATGCAAGATGTTAAAGAAGCCATCACTTGCAGAGGTTCCTGCAGCTGACTGAAGCCTTTATTTTGTATTTGAAAAGATCTATATGTATGAAAAAACAGGAAAAAACAGGTTGAAAACTTGTTTAAAAAAACAAGTGCTTCACCCTGGGTTAATAAATCTGGTCTTGATTTGCAAACAAAAAAATGACCCAAAACCAATGTGCTTGCTACACTAGTTGGTCATGATACCACTGATGCTGTGATACGTTTTCTTCAACAAAACCAAGAAACTGTAGTACTGGAGGGCTTTGGGGGTTGAGTGGCAGGAGCCTAGGCAAGGCCTTAGACCTCCTAAACCTACCACAAATCATCACTGTAGGTGTTAGTATAGCTTAACAGCACTAACAGTCTAAACCAAACAGGTCTAACAATTCTTTTAGCAGGTTCCAAACCTAGACTCACTGCAGCAAAGACTTTCTAAATAACCTTTTGGTTCAGCTTCCTTGATGTTAACAGAATTGTTGCAAATACTGCAGTAGGAGCTCTGACTAGTGAAGTCTAACAGAACATCACCAGCTCCCTGTTTTATTGCACTGAGCTACAAGAAACAGCTAATGCTGAATAAGCAGTAGAGATAACTGAGCTGATGGTGTACATGGTCTCAACACAGATGACTAAGAAAGCAGTTCAGAAAAGGCTCGTGACGTGTGGGGTATTGCCCTTGCAGCCATTCTGGGGATCATGAAAAATACCATCAAAGTTAAAAGTAGATGTTTCCTGATGTAATGTTGTCAGGGGAGTTACTGCCCAGGCTCAAATTCTGATGCATAGCACAAAGGACTTCACCTCTGCCTCTTTTAATGCAGAAAAAGTGCTGGGGCAGATGGCCTGCTAACTTCAAAGGGAGTGGCAAAGATAGAACAAAAGCAAGTATGCACAACCTGTGCAAAACCAGTATCTCTTTTGTAAGCAGCAGATACAAAGTTGATATCAACTGCGTTTCAACTGCTCTGCTTAGATATAAGAAGAGGAGCTTTTAGAAGTCAGCGTGGTCCTTGGTCAACTTCTTTCTCTGCTTGTTCTTCCTCTCCTATTGTTATTCCCACTGAGCTAACTGCTTGTTATTATTTTCCATAATGGTAATTGAAAATGATTCAGCATAGCATGGTAAAGCAAGACAGAATTATTTGAGTATTTCAGATAAAAGTAAGGGGAAGATAAGGCAGAAAAACAGAAAAACATTTATGGGCAAAATGTGTAGTACTAGTTGACTGAAAAAGCAGTCACATTCATGGAAGCAAAGAGGATGCATACTGTTGCAGCTTTATGAAATTAAGCTGAATAACCCATTTAAAAGCTTCATCCATATGTGCAAAGAAGTCATATACTTGCTGCTCAACTGAGCACATCTTTGAATTTATTGATGTAAAGCAGACAAAATTCTCAATCACATTATATCAAAAGCACTACCAATGTCATTCTTGAATTTGTGTAGCAAAGGATCACATAAATGACACGCTTCATAAACAGCCAGTGGATTTCCTAGGTTTTTGTTCCCTAATAAGATTTGTTACACTCCTTGAGTAAAAAGTCATCTGGCTTAAGTCATTGCTTGAAATGCACTGATTAAAAATAATACTAAAAATGTAGTATAACTTTAGCATAGAGTGAGCCAATCACAGTCATGGCTGGACAGCTAAAGCAGTGACGAAGCTGAAGAACAGGGAACTATGACTCTCCACAAGATTCAAAAGGCTGCAGGCAAGGATGCAATACCCTTATCTGGTTTCACAAATTATCATTGATTTCAAGTTAAATTATTTTTTCCTCAAGGGAGGGCTGGGGAAAGTAGGGTGGCAGCAAGGCGTTTCCACATCTTATTCCTCTATGCAGAACTCCAGGGACAGTGCAGGGCCAGCTATGAAAGTGCTTTTTTAGATCAAAAGGAAACTGTACGTGGGATGGGGCTGCTGTGGGACATGGGGAAGAGCCCAAGTTGGACAGGAAGGAGGGGGCAGGCATGTGTATGCCCAGGAGAGCTTGCAGCTGTGATACCAAAGCCAGGGCTTGGGCAGTCAGAGACTGTGGCATTTCCATTTGGGAAGAAGAGGAGGCATTAGTTCAGTTTTGGTTTGAAATATCATCTTTCCCTTCATTAGGGATTTCTGGATTACTGTTGCAAGACAATCTGTTAGCTCTGCTACGCTGCAGGAATCCAGAGGCACCAGAACTTCACAGAGGCACACGGCTCATATCGTGCCTCATTTGCAGCACCAAAGCTTGTTACATCACTTGTGCCGGGACAAAGCTTTGTGTCAGTTTCCCTTAGCTCTCTTTCTACAGCGGAAGCTCCCTCCCACTCTTCACCTGCTCTGAGATACCTCTATAAAGTGCACGCTTTAACATAGGTTTTAAAATCTACTTTTCTAACATGTAGGGACTCGTGCTATTGAGATGGTAGTAAGGCCTAACTTTCCAAAAACTCAGGCAAGCATAAAGATGCCAGTCCAAACTACCATTCAGAGATGGTACTGTTTTAGCTGAAATCCAAGCTTTTTCTTTTTTTCTGAAAGATTTAAAAGTGCCAAAGGAGTACCCATAGTAGAATAGTCATAGTTAGCTATTATCCCTCTTGTCTGGTTTCATTCACGTAGTCATTTCAGAAACCTCTGAGGTGCTATATTGAAAGCAAAAAGTTTAACGTTTTATGAGAGGAAGCTTAAAAATATGCACCTGGAAAGAGTTCCTGAACGCAGACAGATCTGTAATGCCAGCGTCTGTCCATGGCTGAATGGACTGGAAGCTTGATATGGAATTCAGTTTATGCCTGTATTTGCTCTAGCCCCATACTTTCCCACTAGCTATGTTTAAAAGGTCCATTTGAATTACCTGAGCAGTTTACTGATTATTTAACATATTAACAAAGTAACAAAGTGGGCCAATGAATGACTGAAATCCAGGCACTGTTACTGTACTGTATATAATCAGGGTCAGAGGGAACTTTCAGAAAAATATACCAGAAAAGCAGTGTCCCAGGATGCTTCAGAAAGCTGTGCATTAACAGCAAGTTATCTTCTTCTTTCCTTGTGGAATCATTTAAGATACAACCTCCTGAAACGCAACAGCAGTATATATATATTTTTTTAAGGAAATCATCATCATATTTCTGATTCACAGGGTGCTCTTACCTACTGTGAATCTCTAGCACGGTTTACAACACAGCACCCCTCCACTCCCTGCAGCCAGACTTTGGTAAGCTTATTGCTATTTCAGCTGAAGCAGAGAGGAAAGACTTATGCCATTGAATGAACAGCTGCTGCCTTCCTAATAAGTCGCTCCGTCATTGGCGAATTTGGTCTCATCTCATCACGTTCTCTCAGAAGGCACCTGGGAAAAGAGGAGAGGTAGGAGAGAAATGGGAAGAGGGTCATGAGTACAACATCGGTTTTCCCCTAAGATAACCAGCAGTATTCTTGTAAGAGGAGGAAAACAGTACCTAAAGACCTGCTCTTGAGGTGCATATTTCCCTTATTTGGCCTTGGCAGTAAGCTTAGGCAGAACAGCGTTCTTTTCAGCACTGATAGAGACTGAACATGAGCACCCAGAGATCAGAGTGCACAGAAGAATAATCCTGACATTTCATCTAATTTTTATATATTTCAAAAAGACCTCAGGAGGTGAACAGGCAAGGCTTCATATTGTCCCCAGGATCCATTCTTTAGTGCGCACAGGCAGACCCAGTCAATATATTTCAACGGAACTCAATATGGGTCAGTGAACAACACCTACGATTTCTACCAAACAAGGCTCTTTTGATTTGTACTAGGCAAGCTCACATATCAGGCTCTGTACATCTTATTTCCCCAGAAAACAGATGTCATCATTAGGACATATTTGATTTTTCAGCAGTTCACAGACATTTAGCAGTCCATTAAGTACACTGATGAACAGGAAGGAGGCCACGTTTTAAGACAAAAATCTGAAAATCAACTGCCCTTGAACAAACACAGATCATTCATCCAGACTGTAAGTGTACTTTTGGAACTGGAAGTTATTTTACTTTTTATCCTAGTTAAATGTTGCTACATTTAACACAAATGCTTGCACATAATTTTAGCCTTAATATAGTGGTTTGAGTATACTCGCTACTTCTTACTTTTAGAAACAGTACTACTTCCACAAATATTTATCAGGAAAAATACTCACCTTGCAAGGTTTTGTTTGGCTTGTGATTTAGAATTTAAAGCAGCATGAATCAATAACTGGCTGAAAACATCTCTCTGAAAAAAAAAGTCAGCAAAAATACAAAGTAATAAGTAACTTATAAAATATTGCTCGTTACGATGTCTTGTTTATCAAATTATTAAAACCACTGAGGAAGGAAACATATCAATGTCATATCATTTCTAAGAATGAAGTGGTATTAATAATGTAAGTGCCTAATGGAGGCTACTGAAAGAAGATTAAGTCGTATCAAAAAGTCCTTTACCTGGGCATTACTGCCTCCTACTTGGATTAGTTGATAACGGATTGGGTACAGCAGGTCGACAGCTTTATCACAATTTCCATTTTCAAACTCTACAAAAGCCTGGCACAGTGGCAACCCCAAACTGGGAGCCAGGGAAAGCTCGTGGTCTTCACAAGGTGCTCTATAGAACGAGAAAGTAGTTAACTCCCTTAAGTCAAATTATAAATATGCATATTTCAGTGCCAGTCTGTCTTTGCCTACAGATAGAAATTTTTTTTACCGTACAAAGCCTGATGTTTCAAGGTGCTTTATTTAGATAATATCTTCTGGTGTTACTTTCACCTTTCTGTTACTCATCAATCAATGTTTTAATTCTTCTCAATGTATCTGCAAAAGGCACAAGCACAACCCCTCCTGCCTTTGCAATACACAGTTTTGGCTAGAAAAAGTGCCTCACCATCTTTGTAATGTAAACTGTATATGCAATGGATTTTAGCCAGCTCTAAGGTTTTTGGGTTGTTTTTTTTTTTTTAGTGCTTGTATCCTAACTCATCTAAGAGTGGAAGAGGCACATAGCATGACCATATACTTGCAGAAGAAAGTATACATTCTAGCAGGCATCCTTGCCAATATTTGAAAAAATTAAAAATACAAGTAAGCAAACTGTAGCTCTTTGGTCTATAGGCAATACCTGAGTACCTGCATGGGATAATGTGGAAATGTGGTTTTCCACTGCTACAGAAGGAGCTTCCAGTGATCAGGTCTTGGAGGTAGTGCCATTTCAGTGCCAAAAGGCTGGCTGGCAATATGAGGAGAGGAGGACTTTCTATCCCAAGCAATATAAATTATTTCTGAGAGTACGGTGCAAAGTTCAATGCTGTAAATTCCATCTGTTGTTTAGAACAGATTTTTCTGTAAATTTTGCAATTAAATCTTTAATATTGAGGAACCTTAGTCACTGGCTTCTGCTTTGAGTGCTTGCGACAGCTGAAAGTAACACTCCCACACTAGTATCTTAAATTTACCAAACAGGGAGCATACTCTGTGCTCTCCTTCTTGAGTCGGTATTACAAATTTCCCATTTCTTCCACTAGGTCAATGTTGATTTTTCAGTATGCAGTGTTGCCCTATGCATTTATCATTCCTTAAATAAAATATGGCATCTTGGAGAGTTAGAAGTGCCCAACAGATACGCATTTTAAGTACGTAGTTTGAGATAGTTAATGATGAAAATGATGAAAACAATTCTTCATTTAAGCATTTGTTCCAGCTCTCTGAGAAAATACACAGAGATGGAAGACTGATTTTTGGTTTTGCTTTCTCTTGCAACTGATCTGAAGAGTTGATTCATGAAGAACAACATATACCCCCTGCATTAACTAACATTTCCATCCAGGAAAATAAGCATGTGATACCAACCACCAGAGAGCGCCATGGAATACGTCATAAAAAAATTCCTGTCAACTTTAAATTTCAAAGGCTAGGGAAAAATAGTAATGAAAAGCCAAGAATGACATTGTTTGTGCCAAAGTTTTATGACTACTTTTTAAACAAATACAAAATGCATCTTAGGTATCATTTAACTATTACATACTCATGATACGCATAAATCAATCCATTAAGCCAATCATTAATATAATCCCTTCATCCCACACTCTGTTTTCTCAAATAATAAAATTAAGCTTTATAATACTTCAAACTACAGCTAAAAACGTACAGCGTAATTACTACAAAAGGCTGAACACATAGGCAAAAGGAAGCGCTGGGTGAAAGGATAAGTAGCATATGTTCATTAAAACTTCCCTGAGGTGGTGTGCATGTTATATTCATATACTTATATATATTTGCCATTTCCTACTTTAGTCAAATCAGACATGCTTAAGCTTGATTTGACAGTTATTTGTTTTTGTAAGTGCTCTTAAAAATTACAGTTATTTTTTATTATTTTTGATTGATGGGCATTATAGTTAGGAACAAGTAGTGACAATTTCAGGTTCTCCTTCCTTCTTTTTTAAGGCAAGGGAAGCAACAGATGCTGAAACAGAGGAAAAACAGGGTGTCGGGGGGAAGAAATTGCATTTAAAGCATCTATATATCGACCCCTTAAAAAAAAATCAAGGCAATTTAGAGTTTTTTAATACATAAGGGAACATGAAAAAAACATTGTTTAGATTAAATACTTAAATACTCAAATTTTGCAAATAATTGCATTTGAAAGCAAAATATTTTCCAGAATTACTTTGGCAGAACTTCAAATTCAATTTCCTGTAGAGGTACTTCACAACACATCAAACAGTAGCTATTTCAATATCACTACGAACTAATGCCCTATTATTAAAGAACCTTTTAAACCAGAGCGAAAAAAGAACCACCATAGATAGGTGACATATATTGTGGAATGCCCTTACTAATATACGGGTGAAATTCTTCATTGTATGTAAGATAGCTTAGGGTGAATCCACTGAAAGGAAAACATACAGCAAGTGTTCAGTTAGTGTCCATGACCTCAAACATAAAAGATTTCTGCTTAACAAGTTTAGAAACCCCTCTAGACATCAATTCAAAAAATAAGTAATTATAGGGATCTCCTAACTGGAGATTGGCCTACCGAAACCAGACATGTTCCAGTGACGTGCCAAAGCAGAGAAGAGCATGTTGCTTCAGCAAGCCAGAGACATTATCACCCTGAAGTTCAGAGGACAAAATATTTACTGAATACAATACTTTAATTCACTTGCTTACTTGGCAAGTTCCTGAAGAGTTGTTAAAAGCTCATCAGTAGCTTTGTGATCTTTGGCTCCGAGTGAGGACATCAAGATGTGTACATCATTGAACAGGAGAATGTGATCTTTGGTGTGCTTCTTTGTAAGCTTGAGAATATTGTTCCACCTGTCTCCAAGCTTTACACCTAAGAGTAAAAATATTTTTCTCAATAAAAATGCCACATACAAAAGCATGACTTTGCAATATACTTTCAGTCACCCAGCATAAATAGCATTCCTACTAAATTCAAGAAAACATTGCCTGACATGGCAAAATTTATAGACTAATGCTCAGCTGCAGCCTGCCATATCTGGGCAAAGAGTTTATTGACTGTCCATAATTTATAACCAATATTCTAAATTGCATTATGTGAAGTTCTGGCTTTATTATGAGATTACTCGTGTCTTCTTGGAGATGATGTTCATAAGGAACTGCCTGTAGCAATCAAATTATAAAGAGTGACAAGATGGGTTTCATGAACAAACCTAATGCATCATTAGTGTTTCAGCAGAGTACTGTGAAAATAATATTCTCCGCCCTTCATGAACTCTAGTGTATAAACACTAGCTTTAAAAAGTTAAGGAGAAGCGCCACTTACGCAGGAGGGCACACAAAAGTCAGAGGCTAATATCCATGTACTAGCTATTTCAATCTGTATCAAAATAGTTAAGTATCTAACTTGAAATTTACTTCAAGGAAGCTCTACAGCCTTTTAGAGGCTTATGTACTTGATTGTCCAGCCTCAAATCTCCAGGGACAATAGAAGTGAATTTGTCAAAAGAGAAATATTTGACCTATGCTAGCTTGAGCTGAATGAAATACCACTCTGGCATGCAAAAAAAAATTATTGGGAAGAATAAATGTTATACACATTATTAGGAATTTTACATTGAGGCTTTTCTCAAGAGCAGAATTTTCTTCTGTAACAGTAGATTTCTTCTGTAACACTGACCAAGCTTGCTCTGTAAGTATCTTTAAATACTTCTCCAACATGCAAGGCAGGGGAAGGGGGGAGGCAAAAGCTGTTCCCCTTATGGTTTAAAAGAATGGCAGGTGGATAGCCTACCTTCCAGATGAAGCCTGTAGAGCATTGAACAGTTATCTACTACATCCAGCATGCTTCCACTCAACAGACACTGGGGAGCAATCTGTAATCACAGGTATTCGTAAGCTGCCCAACTGATGTGCTAATGGGAACTTACTCAGGTAATCAAACTTACTTTCACAGTACAGAATTAATTTTATCTTTTTATTCATTCAAAAATACGTGTTTTGCAATAGCCCTAATTGCAGCTTTCCTGAATACAGCACTTTGCAATGACAAACACTTACATCGCTTCGTATTGTTTTTCCTGTTACAAAGTAAAACTCTGTAAGTATGGAGAATCACCAAGGTACTTTATTTTTTCCAAAATAGTGCCATAAATACTACTTCACTTCTCCAAGGTTAGTAGATAGGAGTCTGCCCAGCAGCTTTCTTACTGCTTGCAGTATTTGTATAATCCTTACAAAGATACGTTATCCTATCTAATTTGATATTGCTTATTTACAAAGATTGTTTTGAAATCCAGACACTAAAGAACTATAATAATTTAACTAGGAATGAAAAGACATGCTTTTGTTGACTTAGTAGCTAACATGCAAAGTCAGTTCTTTGTAAAGGTAACTTGACTTTATAGGAAAATTATTTTACAACCTTTTTAAAAGCTTTTTTCAGCAAGAGCATTTAGACCTATAGAGCATAAGAAACATGGACAGAATGGAAAACAGTACCAACAGTGCCATTGTAGCTCATTCAAGCACAAGTGTAAAAAACACTTGAACTATAAAACATGCAAGTCTTGGGCACTTTACGAGTTGAGATACGGTTTCCCTAAAAAATGTAACAACAGACGTAAATAATATATATATATGGCATGCCGTGATAGGTTTCAATTCATACAAACGTAAGAAAGGACGTATCATGGTATTAAGCACATTCTCAGTAAAGAAAAAAAGGCCCCTACTCACATGATTGTCATAAATTGTCAAAGCAGCTTCATATTCACCCTGTAAAAGCAAACAAGAACTGCATGATTAACATTTAGACACAGTAACCAAAAGTGACTGGTAGTAACCAAAGACATACATACAATTAACAGATGTCATAATATTACTTCACAAGTGCCTCACGACTTGATCAAAACAAACCGAGTCAAAGAAACCTTGAGTTATTAAAAGGAAGAATGAAGCCTAAGATAAACCAGGATTTAGTAGGCAAAATAATCATTATGTTTAGGTTTCATTTAATAATAGGTACCAATACTGGTGTAAGTAACACATGAAGGAGAAAGACAAGGTATATTACCTCTCATTCTAATGTTCCTTTCAGGGATTTTTGCAAAAATTAGTGCATTCCACAGTGTGTGCAAAGAGGTAGGAAGAAAAATAATTTTAAGCAGGCTACAAAAAAGTTGTACAGATAGAAGGTGGTAAAATTAACAAGCTATTAGACTACTATGGAGAATTATGCTCCTTCTATATTAATAATACTGAACACAAGCAAGCTGCTGTTTTCAAGTATGCTGCCTTCTCGATGTCACATTTGTCTCCCTACTGAATTGAACCCCACGAGTGCTAAGCATTATTAAATCCAAGGAAATTCTGCAACGCGATCAGACAGATTGGGTAAAATTGCAACCATTTTTGAAGTGTTTCAGTAATAAGAATTAGTAACATTAATAATTAATAATTAATAACATTGGTGACCAAATTTAGAGCTCACTGCCTCTTTCTTATAGTCAGCAAATTTTTGGGCCAGCAAATTACTACTGGATTTTAAGAGAATTTTGTCTAATTTTTGTCTGAAAATTAGAGAACCAAGTTCATCTCTCTATCAAATAACTGTGCTAAGTGTAATTAGTGAGACTATTTGATCCTCAAACATGCAATACTCTCACAGCAATTTTTCAACATTCTAACAAAGATCTTGGAACTTTGGCCAATGTAACTAAAACTTCTCAAAATAATTGTAATAAACGACTAGCTTGTAAAAATGGCATTGTGCTATTTTATAAAAACATCTTTTTAAATAGCTGGAAAAAACCTATAAATATTAGGTCTGCCTTTTAAATAGCATTAGATGAACGACCTATCTGGACCATAAAACACCTATATGAAAATATCTCATACCTTTTCAATAAAGTATAAAGCCCAGTGCCAGTAATTATGGCAAGCAAGCATATCACTGCTCTGGAAAAAAAAAAAAAAGAAAGTAGAGAAAATATTATTTACAAAATAACTTTCTATTTAAACATATCTAGTCAGACTTCTGTTTCCTCCTTCAGCAAAACTGAGTACTTCATGAGACAGAAGAGACAAGAACTTTAAATCAGTTGGCCAGGATATCTTCTCAATTGATGCATTTGCTCCTTGCAGCAGGGAAACACCTCAAAACCAAAGTTTCCTCCACATCATTTTCCAGAGAAGAATTTCAATTGGATGCCTTAGAATTCACCCTTCTGCAGCGCTTTTCTTTTTTCCTCAGGAAAAAAACCCCACATCTATAACAAGAGTAAGATTTGTCTCATCTAAAATTTAGGCGTCTTGTCTAAAGTAACCAGCGGGGAGAGAGATACCCACCTTATATGGGCCATTCATCCCACCCGTCTAGACATCCAGCTCAGACAGAGAGGAATCACTTCTTAAACATGTTTTACCATGGACTACAGAAGCTGCTCTAGATACCAAACACACTGGCAGTTCATCAGAGCAGATGAATATTTGCTGGACCGTACCAACTTTGCACTGTCCTTTTCAGCTGGCACCAGAACTTGAAATACCCTTCCCTAGCCTGCACTTCAAGACAATGTCATTGCAGTTCACTTTTGTGACTGCATTGAGAATAGACAAACAGGAATACAATTCCATTATCCTTTGGTGCATATTAAAATACCAGAAAGATTCATCCCTCTCCTCCCATTCTCTCCCAGCGCTGTAGTTAAACTTAATGTTCTCACAAGTGGAAAAAGCATGTTCATGAAAATGTCGACAAATCTAACACCCACTTTCAGGAAGCACAAAGGTTCCCAGCGAATGTCAAAACTTTATGGTGCTAAGATAAACATTCTGGTAATCTTTACTCGTTTAATATTAAATCACAAACCAAACCTGAGCAACTGAAGTACTTAAGTGCTTGGCATAAACCTGATGATATTGAGTTTACTACCATACTACCATTCCAAATGTCATACAAACAAGAACATGGGATTAGCTCACTGAATAAAACAAAACCCTTTTTCTGCTGCTGATTTTGAGTTCTGAATAAGATTAAATTGCTACAGGAAAAGTAGGCCTGCAGGTTACTAAATCAATCAATAAAAGCAGGCTATGGGAACTCATTCCAACAGCTCATGAGAAAAAACATTCCTATTTAATAATAAGCAGCACTGGCAAAGAGGTCTCCTCTGGTAAAATAATTTTCCCCTTTTGATTTTGTGCTAAAACATACATATAAAACAAATGGCATCTGATTTTTTGGGGAGGGTGGAGAAACGAAAAATTAAAGTACTCTGTAAAGAAAACCTGTACCAAATCTTTGCCACTCTTATTGGGAAGAAGAAAGATGAATTAAAAGCAACACGGGAGCCCAGATACTGTGCAGTACACACAGACGATGTTGGTCAATAAATAAAATTTTAAAATTTCAAATCACCAGGCGAAATATAAGCAACTTTATTAAAGCCCTTACAATGACCTGCTTTTTTCACCTTACATTTTAACACCCCGTGTTCATGATGGCTAAGATGAAAAATATTGCACAAAAGAATTATGACCATGTCAGCTGTTAAAAACCTTAACTATAGTGGGTCAAGCATGAAGGTATACAGGACAATTCTACTTACTGAGCTTGCACTTTATTACTTTATTTTAGTTGGATAAATGGTATAACAGAGGCATGCAACTATTAAGAAAGAGTTCAAAAATCAATCCAAAAGTCAGTGATTGGGGGTTTTTAAGGCATCACCCAAACTGTCAACCCCCTGCGTCACTGTTTCATTCAAACTAATTGATCAAAGGACAAAATGCTTTCTGAGAAATGACAGAAATGAACCTCAAGCAAGGGTGTTCTGCCAACACTTCCAACCTTGGTATCTGAATGATTAACTTAAAAAAACAAGCGCAGAATAAAACGGTCCTTCTAGCCTCAATTATCCAGCCCTGCTCCTTGGGTGAGGTGGAATGGTCACCTCAGATGACTCTAAAATAGACTCTTGCAGGTTCTAACAAATTCAAACCTCTCAGCCTTCTGCTCGGAATATGACACATTTAATAATTGGGAAAACACATGCTGTCCAACACAAATAAAAATTACAGCAAAGAATCATACAACTGACTAATTAAGCTGTTCAATACTCAGCAAGATACTAAAATTTGTTGGATATATAAAGCAAACTCAGTACACTAAAAAAGAGACAAAAGCATAATTTCACTTTTCTTTGCAGTTGACCTCTAAAAGTCCTTCTCTATCCAGAAGCAAACAAATCTTTTATGAGTCTTCTAAAACCTTTGATTTGACTGTGTCACTTCACACATCATCTTAGGTTCCCGTGAAGAGGTTTAGCCAGGTTACTCAACTGACCCTCAGGGCTCATCTCAGTCTAAGCAAAAATCTTGTGAAAATATCACTGGTCACTTTAGTTTTATAAACAACACAATAGATCACATATATATAAATCATACATCAATAAATCACAATTTTCACATCTGATGTTTCACATGTCTGCAATGGCCATGTCTTCATGAGATGTAAAATTCCTAATCAGCTCCACCAGGAAAAAGAAACTAGGGGGGGTGTGGTGTGTGTGTGTGCATGTATGCACGCATGCATGTACAAACCACACACTTGTTGAAAAGCAGGATTTATTACAATATTCCTAGCTAAAGTAAGGCAGTGTGACAGGATAGACTGTGTGAATCCCACCCTACTGACATGTTCGGTGCTTGTGTAATCGCAGCAGTCATAGTAATGATGGCTTAAAGTGCTCTACAGCACTATGTGTCCCTCATAATATGCCATTTTTTTCTGCCTCTTGCTTCCAAAGCAGCATGGAACAAAACAGCACCTCAAGTGACATTTTCTTCTAATATGTAAAATTTTCATTGCTTGTAACATGTCTGCAGATAGGAAGGAATTGCAGGCAGAGGAATCAACAATTCGGCTGGAGGAGATAAAGAAGGCATAGAAGGAGATTTTTCAGAGACGCTACAAGAATGCTTACCTTCCAGTTGGCTTCTGTTTCCTTCATAAATTCTAATCCTTTCTTCACCTCTGCTTTCACTTCGTTTATGTGAGCTATAGTATGTACAGACCATGCATCTGTCTGATTTATAGCCAAAGCCTATGAGTGAAAAAAGGGAAAACATGATGAAAATTGCAAACTCGAAAATAACAATATTTATCATGGCCAATACAGAAACCATAGACTACTTTTTACTTGCTGCACTTTAAGTACATCCCTGTACCGTTCCAACTAACCACAGCCAGGAAGTGTTTTGGACAGAAAAGGAAGGAAATATTTATTGGCTGACTTCACTTCCCAGCTTCTACTGCACAGAGATGAACACCTGCAAAACATTTTAAAATGCAGGCTTCAATGAAGATTATCAAATGATGTTTTATTTCACAGACATGCATCAGTACCAGCCACGAAAGAACTGCATGCATAGGCACGATGTATTCCATGACATAGTGCCTTGCAGGTAATCATTCCTTCTACAAGAACATGGCCAGCTCTGAGCATTCAGCAAATTCACCACCCACCAACAACTCCAACACCACCCACTAGGTTTTAGGTGTTTTGCAAGGTTAGCCATTAACCTCGTAAACGTTAAGCGTTAATGTTCAGTCTTCGTTGTCACTTTGAGCAATTTGATGTAACAGAAGTTTGGCAAAAACACTCATTAGAAATTAATTGTATCTGAGGCTCCTGGATGACAGGGATAATCCTGAGGACTGGAGAAAGTCAAGTATAATTACTATCTTCATGAAAATGAAACAGGCCAGCTAAAATTGATCCTCAGGAACATTGTTAAGTTAATTGTTCAATAATCAAGCAAGAAGCATCTGGGAAAAAAGGGAGAGGGAACCCAAACAGGATGGATTGTCAAGAGCAGATTACATTAAACCAATCCAACATTCTTTAATAGGAGTAAACAGCCAATTATACATGGGGGAAAATGCAGATGGGATAATATATAGATTTTATACAGGTGTTTTGACACAATCTGACAAGGCATCCTCATGAGCAAGTGAAAGAAATACAGTCAAGATGAAACTGCCATAGTACGGCATAGATGTGGGAATCTTTCTAAGGAATAGTTATTAGTAGTCTCTTATAAAATTCTGTGAGCATTTCTGTGTTGAGCTTTCTCTCTTTGCTACTTCTACTAACAACTGGGATGATGGAGAGAGTCAGTTCATGGCATTTGCACAAACCACCACCCAGAGATAGAGACCGGGTTTAAGAATTCTAAAACCTATTAGCAGTAATAACAGGCAGTTTACCTCACGGGCAAGCTCCTCAGCACGATCGAAAAAGTTTGTTTCCATGAGTCCAAAAGAGTAGTAGCCCTTCACGTAGCTAAGCAAAAGGGCAAAAACAGTACATCATCTATTTAGAACCAGATTTAAGCTAGGACTGAAAAACCTATTAGAAATAGCATTTAACTCAAAACAGTCATTCCAATGCAAGTAACAACGAGGGTTCAAGTTTGCAGAATACAGAACAACTAGCTAGTTCTCATAGGAAATGAGACACCCAGAGACATCAGCGTGGAAAACAGTAACAAGATGCATACCACCAGTGTTTTGAGAACCGAGATTTATATCTTCAGATAAGCTATAATTAAGAGTTGCGCAGAACTATCTGCAGACCTCCATAACAGCTGCAAGATGCAGAAGTAGAATGCTAGAAGACAGTGCTGTCACCAAAGTTATCTCAACGTCTCAAAAGCAACACCTAAGTGTAGCCTTCTGCACTTGCTCCAGTGCCTGTAAAACTATAGCCGAGCACTTTCATGTAACGTGGCCCTTTAAAACTGGTTGTAAAGCATCCCCACTAAGCCATAAATGCCCAATGTAAAGGAAAATTTCTATGTTTAATTTAATTTGTTAAATGTTATTTGTTTAAAATTTGTTTAAAATGTTATATGCTCTTACACACATACTTGATGCAGTCATTTTAAGAAATATTTAACAAGCGATAAGACAAGAGGAAATGGCCTCAATTTGCGCCAGGGGAGGTTTAGATTGGATATTAGGAAAAATTTCTTCACCAAAAGGGTTGTCAAGCACTGGAACAGGCTGCCCACAGAAGTGGTTGAGTCACCATCCCTGGAGGTATTTAAAAAAAGCATAGATGTGGTGCTGAGGGACATGGTTTAATGGTGGACTTGGCAGTACTAGGTCAACGGTTGGACTCAATGATCCTAAAGGTCTCTTCCAACCAAAACAATTCTATGATTAATTGCTGTTCTATTTGCAGATCCATAGACTGCAAAATAACATAGGATAAGTTTCTGTTTCTCAGAACATCTATTGGGGTTTTGGTTTTAAACTCCTGAGGCACAGGAACTACTAAAATGCGCGTGGTATGTTGCAACTGATTCATTTCATGGATCGAGATGAAGAAAAGTTGATTTATTTTCTTTTTGCCAATGTATCAATTCACATGTAACTCTACATGCCTCTAAGTTTGAGGACAAGGGGTACTTGCCAGGTTTTTATACTTCAAGAAATGCTTGGCACATGGGTGTTTCCTGTTGCTTTACAATTAAGTGGACAACAACCTGTACTTTTGTAGCATTGTGTCTAGAAAAGTTTATAAAAACGGAGTCAAAACTGCTAAGTTGTCTTACTTCCCCAACAAATGAAACCAGCATATTGTAATTAAAAAGAACTATGGGGTTTAGATTTTTCTGAGTTGAGGTAACACAGCTGGAAAAATTAGACTCCAGACACTATCCTCTGTGCCACGAGGTTGTGGGGTACCTCAGTGAGCTTCATTATCATGTTAGCGTTTAGTTTGTATTGTCCGCGCTATTTGTGGAAGAAAAAAAAGGAGAAAACATTGTGCTGGCTATGGAGGTACAGTGCATGGGTCTACAGCAACATTCATAAAATAATTAGAAAGGTATGGCTGCCTGTGGATTGCCTATTCATCTATCTCTCAATGTATATCTTGACTTATAATTTAATGTTAATTTCTGTATAAAGTTAAAAGCTTTCAAATAATTTAACAGGTCGTATTATTTTTTTTTTAATTACCCCAAGTTAGTTTTTATTAACTATTCACTATTCACAATAGATTCAGATTATCTTGAATTAACTTTGGGAAACCAAAACTTTCAGGACTGAACTAAAGAAATTTTTAAAAAAATCTGCCTTCCTGTCAGTCTTTGCTGCACCAGCTGTTACGGTATATCATAAAGTTTTATTTCAGAACTACACTTTGGTATTCCCAGTTACAACTCCTTTCTTCCTTCCACTGATGTACTCTTATCACCCACAACATGAGCCCCAAGTGAAAAACTGGACCCATAAAAGCACAAAGGAGTTTTGCCACTACCCTCAGTGAGGACATGATTTTATCCGGTTTGTTACATGCCACGTACCATATTTGACAGAAAAGTTTACTAATTGAGCCACAGCGCACTTAAGAAAAAACCCTCAACAACAGTGTCAACTGTATGTCCAACATACAGGAGAGATGTTTTAGCTGTGGTCAGGTTTGATTCACTTCTAGGCCCTTGACTTTGTCTACATGTTTGTTTCCAACAGATCCTGCTATTTAGATGTGTCTGAATTTAAAAACCACAAAGTACGTGCACACCAAATAAAGAGCAATTTTCAAAATGAAGCATGACCCACCTGCTTAGTGGAATATCAGGTGTCCAGAAAGGATAAACCCGGGCAACAGAATCTCGCATCTGTATTTGATATCCCAGGTAGAAATAAGTGTCCTGGGAAAATTTGAGGGCTAGCAGGTCAGTTGGGTGGCTCTGCAGAATCTGTTCCCACAGATCACAAGCTTTTGGAAGCTGGCTAGAAATAAAAAATTAATTTGATTGCTAAGAGATGCCACACATACCTGCCTTTAGAACTGCTAGTTCTAAACTCATGCTATTCTGAAAAATAGAAAATTCAACATCAAATGACTTCCTTTTTTTCCTTGAAGGGATTTCTTAGTCTTTTTAAAAGTAATAATGGCATTATCTTCACCAAGCGCCTTCTGAGAAATCTTTCGAAAGAAATGTCCTTGGGTAACAACAAGTCACTGTAATACACCAGGAAAATAAAATAAGCTTAAAGCATAAATTTAAAGATTTTCCTATGGGGCTGAACAGTTTTTACAGAGACCTACCATAATTAATATAACTTCACATGTGCAGAGACACCTTCCCCTTCCTCTAGTGGGAATCAAACCCATAGTAACAGGGCTTTAGTAACTTCCTGTTTACCTTTGCTAAGAAGTATGTGAGGCAAATCCATGCTCATCCGTTTGTTTGACAAACAAATGATGAAAGTGAATCATTAGGCCATACCTTCCACAGTGCACATAAAGTCATCATATTGAATGGAACAGTGAACCTCTACAGCACTTCTGACTCTCTGCTCTGTTTTACAGAGGAAATAGTTTTTGACACAAAGAGAAGGAAAGTCTATTTGTAGCTTTGCTTCTGTGGATCCAAGTCTGTGTTACATTACAACGGACCTTACTGTAGTTCAATATTTACCTTCCTAGTTCTAAACAACATATTCCACTGATGGATCTATGACAGGTTTAAAACATGGAGTGCTTAATTATAAGAAGCAGTGGCAATAGAGCACTTCCCCTCCTATGGTGCTGCTCACTAACTAGTTATGGTGCTTACAGTTTGGAGAGATAAATTCAAGAACAACGACTGACATCTCACGCTGATCCTTTGCTAAATGTCAGCTAATGTCAGGCAACACTACTACCAACTCTCTGTTCCACCTGTGGTGGCTAAAATTCTTTACAGTCCTTTAAATGGGATGACAGTGAACTTACCCTCTGGCAAACACGTCCAGTGCTGAGACATGAAGCTTCTCCCGTTCAGTCAGTGGCTGTGATTTTGAAAGCATCATCATCGTTCTCATCGCACTGTCCAGCTCTTTGTTGAGCCGCACTGAACTTCCAGTGCCAATCAATTCCAAACCATTAGCAATGACATGTCCCATTGCTACAGAAAATAGCACATTACAACTTGAGCTGCACAGAATTGCAGGTAATTCATCTCTACATAAACACAAGAGGGGTTGGTTTGTTTGTTTGAAACAAGACTTGTACTCACAGGGGTCCAGGAAGTCTCATAAGCCTAAAGTTTTTACAGGCTTTTCACAATAGCCATTTAAAAAGACTTGAAATGAAAAGAAAAAAAAAAAAAACCACCAGAAAACCACCCCAGCCTGCTCTAGACTCTGAAGAAGTTTTACAGAATTTTATATCCCAATACTTCCCACTTGCCTAAACAAAATAAATTAAACACCACGACACAAGCTATTATCCAGCACTTTCCATGCTAAGAATTAAATGTTATTACTTACTAAAATTTGGATCTGCTGCTTTTAACTTCGAGAGACAGCCCTCAATACCTCCAAGGCTCTCATTATTGGCCCAGGTTGCATACTGTAAGAGATACAGACAGAGCATTGAGGAATCCCTGATAATATTGGGCTTCTTTTTGTTCTCCCACACATGTAAAATCCAAAAGTAAGCAAGACAAATGAGTAAAAGACAAACTTTGGATTTGGATAGGGTTAGCACAGTAGGAAAACAGAAAAACTGTTTTCTTTAAGGTAGTTTGGCGACCAGCAGAACTAGTAACTGTGGACTTCTATGTGTTTTATGTCTACTGGTTGATTCTGCCATGTCGAGCAGGATGTGCACACTAGGTGAAGTTTTCCCCACAGCCGCAACGCCCGGCATAGCCCACTGCTTACGAGGGTTTCCTGCTGCCTGCTAACGGCTGAACTCCTGTAGCAGCCTGATTGTGAAGCTCTCCCAGCTGGTAAGAAATTGAAATATCAACTACAGCAGTGACTGTTTCATGCATGAATCCCTTCAAATTGCATTTTCTTACACTTTTTGGTCATACCTGCGTCAGTGCAGCGTCAAATAGTTTACAGGCTTCATTGCTAGTAGTGGACAGGACAAGTCCAGCATCCTGCCAGGCCTGCACAACAAACAAATAAAAACCTTCTCATTTTACACAGTCATTTTCAAGACTAAGCCAACAGATTTTCAAATTCATGGTGTTCTGACGTGTTCATCAACTATGCTTTTTTTTTAAAAAAGAAAAAAGCTGGAAGGACAATGTGAGCAGATACACAAACCTTCTGTGCCATTGTAGTTACATCTGAAGACTCAATAAATTGGGGTTAACAGTGGAAATAGAGAAGTAACATACTATAAAGTGTAATAAAAGATCTTGATGGGTTACGCATCTCATAACGAGACACCCATTCTTAATTCATTAGAACTCAACTTTTGGCTAATCCCCTGCTGCCAACACACCTTGTGTGAAGTAGAGACATGGTAAAATAAAGCCCTGTTTTTTTAGAACTGAAATCAATACCTTAAGTAACTTGTAGGTCCAACAGCCTGACAGAGCAAATTCACCAAGTCACTGGAGTTCAGCCAACAAAGAACTTGGACCATAGACTTGTACACAAGCCTTACAGGAAGGAAGAACATGGGCATTTCATAAAGTTAAAACACAATCAGGCTGCCATAGTTTCTTAACAAGCTATGTAACAGTGAATGAGGTGCCCCATCTCCTGGCTAGCTGCTGGAGAATGAAGAGAGTTTATTAGGCAGATGTGCAGTTTACTCAATGGTTGAATTAAGCTGCTGCAGCTATAGCACCCTGGTTCATGGCTGTATCCATGACTGATCTCTTAAGTAACTCAGGCAACAAAATAGAAATCCAATGCCTATTTCAAAATGCCTACAATGTGGGTGCCTACAGCAAACAGGCACATAATCTCTAGTTGCTTGCAGGCTTTTTTCCCCACACAGGATGGCCACACAATCACAAAGCCTGTCATCTCACAAGCTGAGGTGCTTCCCTTGGCAACCTATTAATATATTTTTAATAACATTTGGGTTTATTTCTACTAAACACTCTCCATTCAGTATTCCTATACTGCACCCATCACTGCCTCAATAACCGTAGGCTTCTCAAGCACAGACTTACATACAGCACACCATAAATATTCTTGCTTAAGTATACACACATTTGAGGAGCTGCCCCAATCACTTCAGCATCACTTTTATTCCAGTACACAGAACATACAGGATAGACATAAAAAAAGACCTGGGGCAGCCAATTCAGACTCCTCCTAATGGGGGATTAGTTCTTGCAGATGCTGCAAGAATTTACTTCATCTCATTTTACACTTCAGGGTATTTCCTGGTTCTAATAACCCAACTGTCAAAAATTTTAAGTAACCAGGCAAAGACATCTTTGCTAATAGCATCCCAAAGCTTTGCCACTGTGATTGGATTAAAGGCTCACATTCCAGCAGCTCAAGCACTTGCGTGTTCAATTACAAGCCTGAAAGACTAGACCAGAATGTAAAATTACAGATTTTCTTTACAATGCATGCTATATCCAGAAACAGCGTAAAGAGAAAAGTCAAGAGGGTTGCAAAGTTAGGCTTGCTACTTACAGGCTAATTTTCAAGGTGCCCTGCAAATTAGCCCACAAACTACTTTCGTCACCAGTTGTCAAAAACAAGCTCCATTTGAAGTAGTTCTCTACGCCAACACCCCACAGTCCACTGACTGTTTCACACAACAGCTTGAGGTACTTGCCAGGTAGAAAGCGTCATCCCATTTTGAGATTTGTTAATACTAAGATTCATTGGAATGAAAACATCCGTGCAAAAGCATGAGAAAAAAACAGCTAGGGTTAGTAAAAAAAGACCTGCATCCATCACGAAGGTCACTGCTGGTCTAGTTGAGGTGCATGCTGTTTCCATCCACCCTAGAAAGCCTCTGCTCTGCCAAGGCCACAGCCCAGGTAACTCACCCCTCAGTGGAAGACTCCCACTCTGGCAACAGGAGGATGGCAGCAAGGCTGCATCATGTCATGTATGCCACTACTTCTCCCATTAGCATACCAGGACAAGAGACTGCAGGGAAGAACCACCCTGTAACAGCTGCTGACTCCTAAAAGACATAAAAGATCTGCCCTAAACCTAATCTGTTGTTGCCAACCAAGAACCAAAGAGCTATGGGGAGCACAGAAGAGCCAGCACCCGTTGTCCTCTGGGTCATGCACAAGTGGTCCTGTGCGGACTACCTGGGACAGTCATGTTTTGGGGCTTCTCTGTACTCAGGTATCAGATTGCAACTGAAGAAATCCACATGAGAGGGAGTGCAAGCAAGTAAAAATCAGCCTGGAGAGTCTGTAAAACAATTATCACCTCCCATTTCCACAGAGGCTGTCTTTGAGTTCTGTTACACTAATTTCCCACAACCTTCCTCTCTAACTCCAGAACTGAAGACTCTTCTCTGTGATGCTTCTTGCAGGAAAGCGCCACGACCTTGGCTCTTCTTACTGCCTCCTGGCGAGACCAAAGCCTTGCCCTTTCTCCTGCTTTAAGATGACATTTGTGACTGTTTATTTGTATTTTTGTTCCTGCTAGAATCCCAACCGGCTCTGAGGAATTTCTGCTCTCTGCAGGTTGCTGTTAGCACATCCTCCATTACTCAAGTGGCAGCTCTCCAGAGCTCTGGCCCTCATGAACCTATGACACTCTCAGAAGATCTTCAAGACTTCTTTTTTTACCTCCCGCTGCCTAATTAACCAAAAAACAAGAGGAGTGACAGAGAGAACGAACTTCATTGGGAAGAAAGCACACAAATGAGTAATTGGTATTTGTGATGTTATTTTCATTGGTATTTTCAGATCCTGCAGACAGATTTTGAACCCCTGGACCTGAAGTTGGTTTAGAGTTAAAAGAAGGCCTGACCCACTTCTGAGGCCCACAGAAAGGGCAGGTGAGCGCCTGTGGGACCGGTCTGCACCATGAACAAGACCCAGAGATATTCAGACACGAATTTGCTTCCCCCGCAGAAGGGAAGGCTGGCTGCAGCCACTCGTCCCCGTTTTCAGATCTCAACAGCAGCCTCACCCCACCTGAAACCCACCCTGAGTGTAACGTTACTGGGGGGGTTAGGGGAGACCAGCTCCAGCAGAGGCCTCACCACACCGTGCCTGGCTCTTCCGTCAGCCTCAGCCGGCTCGGCTCAGCTCAGCTCAGCCCCCCTCCCAGCCCGGCTCTCGGGCGGGCCCGGAGCCTCCCCAAGGCCCACACGGCAGGACACCGCCCGAAGAGCGCACACCCGCCGCCCCCCTTGGGCGCCCGGCAGGAGCAGGGGACACGGGCAAGACGGCCGCGGCCCCCGAGCTCGATCGCTGCGGCGGGGCCGGGCGGGCAGGCGGGGCGCCCCGCCGACCCGCTCCACCTCAGACCTGCCCTCACCTTGCAGTCCCTCAGCGGCGCCATAATCCCCCACAGAGGCTCCGCTGCCCTCGTCCGGCGGCTCCGCGCCTCCCGTCGCCACAGAAGGAGGAGCCGGGGCCGGGCCAGGAGCGGGCGGGGCCGCCGGCGAGGGCTGCGCGCCGCTCCCCTTGTTACCGAGGGGGGCCGCGGTGCTGCCCGACGTAGGTTATTGGCCCCGAAACCCTTGTTTCTTGTGGCGTCGGGTATATCCACACACGATCTGCCGTTTCTAAACTTAAATACCTCTCTCACCAGCTGTGCCGGGGAGGAGGGCGGGTAGCAGGCGCTGGTCTCCTGGGAGCCCTTCTCCAGCAGTTGGGGCTCCCCAACGGTCAGCCTCCGTCAGGTTGCACTCCAATGGCTGTGCGGCCTCCTCGCCTTCAACTCGTACCGCTATGAGAGCACTCTGTCTTCTCCTCCTTCAGCTGCTCGGCTGCTGGCTCCAAGGCTGGGGGGCCTCCTCTCCACGTCTCCAGCCACCACCCCTGTTGGTCACCTGCTGGGGCCCTCACGGGCAAGTCTCTCAACGGCAGGACAACGAGCTCCAGGTCTCATGCCTGTGGAATAGCACCGTGACCCTGCGTTACCAACCCGCCCCAGGAGCAAGACCAGAGGCGGACAGGAATGAGGGGCGGCCACCCCCACCCCCACCACACTGCTTCTGGTACCTGAACTCTGCCTGGGTAAAGAACACATCACGCTGGTCAGGCCAAGTCATGCTGCAGACAGGCCTCCTACCAGGAAGCACCCCTCCACCCGTGGCCTCCAGCCTCCTTACAGTGCAATGCTCGTCTGCTTCATGTGCTGCACCCGAGTGCTTTCACCAGAACATGAGCATTGAGATGTCTGGGCAGGATATGCGGCTGTTCGTGCTTTGGCCGCAGACACACCTGATCCACGTGTGGCAGCCAGTACATCTGGGCTGGTGTGCACGCCTCAAGAGTGTCAACTGGCAGTACCGCTTCAGCAGCCAGGGAGGCAGCCCCTCTACCCTGCTCCTTCCCAGCAGTGAGCACCAAGATACGCCACCACTTGCTGTCTACCCAACAGTCGAGTTGCAACAGACCTGTGCCACCTACTACAGCTACGGCTTGACTGTGCGCTACAGGCACCACGGGCTCCATGTTGCTACAGTCAGCATCGAGCAGATGCCTCAGATAAGCCTCAGCCTCTCTCTCAAGGTAGAGCCAGACTTGCTGCATGTCCTCAGTGTCAGCTCCAAGCTCCTTAGTGTTCCTCAACAGCCCCTTAGCCTCTCCTGGAGGCTTCAGCCCCTTACACCAAGGACACTGGCGTACAGATTGGTGGACACACAGGCTATAGGAGGTTGGCTCCGTTCCTATAGTTCCTTTACTCTGCAGAGCAATTTCTGTGCCATTCCCACACCTCAGAGCCCAGGTGAGGTGGTGGTGGCTAGCATTTATTTTCATGTTGATGGAAAGAGGTTCGAGGAATTAAAGGGAGAACTACATCTACTCAATGGTACCCTGAGCATAACAGCAGGCAGAGAAACTCCCACCCGTGTCAACCTTTGCCCAGGAAAGACTGACAGGAGCACTTACATTATCAGGTACAACCACAGAACGTTTTACATGACCAAAGAAAACAACAGCCCTATTTCCACAGATAGCCCTAACACATGCACTGTGTTCTGCCAACACAAGGAGCTCTCCTACTTACTCTCCATAGAGTTTGTGGCCTTCCAGTGGTACAAGTTCAATATGTACCTTTATATGAATCAGAAGAGGGCTTTGTTTAGGTCTTTGGCAGAAAGAGACCTTGAAGTCCACATTTTCAGCAGCATCCGTCCTTCTTTTCTGCAGAGCTTTACTTACTTAGTGTGGTTTATCCCTGCACAACATCCGATGCTACAGTGCGAGTGGATCTTCCATCTGCAGCTTTTTGGAACACAAAAAGACCACCTTCTCCAGAATAGCACATACACATACAACGATCATGTAAGAAATGCCACACGTTTTGTCCGTCGCTCTGCTTTACCCTTTGATCCAGATAAATACACGGGGTTTGTGGCAAAAGTGAACTGTACCAGAAGTGCACTTACACCAGCTCTTTTAGGAGTCAGAGTCAATAACTACGCTGCAAAAACCATAGAAGTACCAGTGTCTTGCCAGAAAGAAGCCTGTTACATACACAGCGTGCACATTAAGAGACCTGTTCTTCACTCCTCTGTCCTGCGCCGGAAAAGGGGGACATCGTTTTTTCTCTTTGTTAGATTGCTAGTAGACTGCAATGTTGGTATATCTACCAAGCCCCTGTGGCGAATCTATCGTGTTCCGGACACAACAACTTCTCCGGACTGGGCAAACCCAATAAACTCTTCTTCGATGTATGGTGTAGAAATGATACACTTAACTGTTCCCAGTTTTACTTTAGATTACGGGTTGTATCTGTTTTATTTCACTGTTGAGATAACCCCAATTAGGACCACAACAGTCCTCAGAGGCTCAGATAAAGTTTATATCCAGATTGAGAGAACCGATCTAGTGGCAAATATTGCAGGAGGCTCATTCCGCACAGTGGGTTTTTCTGATAGTTGGACTCTTGATGGCTCTGCATCCTACGATCCTGATTCACAGGAAGGACTAAAGGGAATCACATTTACTTGGTACTGCACTAAAGAGGTGTCAGACTATAAAAACATGACAGTCAGCCCGGGAAAGAGATGCCATCCGTCCCAGAGGGATTTGAAATGGTTAACATCCTCGGGTCCAGTTCAAGTAATGCCACCAGAATCCCTCCCAGGAAACACTGTATACTACTTTCGTCTAGTGATTCAAAAGGACATAAGGAGGAGTTACGCTGACCAAACTGTAGATGTGCAGCCCGGATCCCCACCCCTTCTGGACGTGACATGCCTTGAAAACTGTGGTAGCACTCTAATTCCAACAGAGAGATTTACCTTGTCTGGAAAATGCCTAAACTGTAGAACAAACAGCCAGACAGTCTACTACTGGTCCCTTTTTTCAGAAAACTCTACAGAAATTAGCTTTGACTGGTCTTCCAGAACCTCAACAGGGAGGTCCAGGGCTTACCTGTCTATACATGCTCTGACTTTTACAAAGACTGCACATCGATCCTACATACTTCTGTTAAAAGTAACTACCTGGGATGGTAGGTCCTCAATCTACAGACATGCATTTAAGGTAAATTCTCCTCCTCGGGCTGGCAAGTGCAACATCAACCCACACTGGGGTACAGCCTTTCTGACAAAATTTGTTGTTCAATGCAGTGGATTTTCTGACAGCAATTTACCTCTGACATATAAAGTGATAGTAGCTTCCAATGTACCTAAAACTACCAAAATAACTTCTGTGGAGGAAAATACATTTGGCCCAATTCTGTACTTTGGTTATCAGCCTAAAACTCCTCCATCTTTTCTCCCAGTTGGAGTGCCCTCTCAGAAGTACACCTTGACAATTTATGTTCAAGTCCACAATTCCCTTGGGGCGTTTACCCAAGTGAGTTTATATGTCCGCGTACAGAACCCAGCTAACAGTCGACCACTAGCTGTTGTGTTTCACCAACTGCTGGCATCAGTGAGCGGTTTAAGCGCACCAATGACATCTTATCTCCAGACTGGAGATTATTTTAGCGCAGGTTATTTGGTTTATCTGGCAGCCTCAGTCTTAAACTATATTAAAGCTGCATCAACTCTCCAGCTCCCTAAGGCTCCGTTTCGGGAAAGCCTGATTAAAACAACCCTGAATATTTCAGTTGACACCACAATGGAAATCAACCAAGTAGTTGCTTCTCTTTCTCAAGTCACAGAGGAAGCTGATGAAGTGAATGTTAGATCACAAGACCTTGCCATTAAGAAACTGACAGAAGTAACAGGAATGCTGAAGATACAGAGGAATGAGAGCCACTGGTCTGAGGAAGCAGAAATTCAGACCAGTGGAATACTAAGATGCTTGTTCAACATCCTGAGAGCTGCTCTTCTGCATCGCAGGAATGTCAATGTCAGTGGAGTTAAACAAGTCTTCTCCATCATGGAATACTTAATGGAAATAGTTTTCCAGGGCAAAGTCCCTGGAGAAACAGAAACTCTGATGGAAACAAAACACTGGAATATCACTCTGAGAAAAGATGAAACCTGGGACATTGCAAATGCTTTCTCTGCCAGAGACACCTGCAGGAATTGCTTTTATCCATCACTAAAAAAGGGAAATTATTCAAGATTGCCCCATGATGCTGTGATTTCCACTGCCCTTTTTGAGTTTGATGAGAACCCCTTCCCTTGGTTAGGTTACACATCAGAAATTGCAACAATGGTCTTGGGGTTCAAAATGGCAGAGTCCAAGGCTAATGGGGATCTACTAGGGATCGTGCCTGAGGGAGCAGAAATTACTATTGCTAGGAAAGATAAGGAATCTTCAACTTTTCAGTTAGCAATAGGACCTGATAAAACACAAACTTACACAACTGGAGGATTTAGTTTTGAAGTCAACAGAAATACCAAGAGCATATACATCCAGATCCTGACAAAATTAAAAGTTACGTTCAAGGTGCTAGTATTTACAGGCGCCAATGTCACTCATGCTCATCCCATAGCCTCATTTGCTGCTTTTCACAACATGACAACAGTTGCAAGCAAAAATGAGACAATTAGTGCTGACTGTAACATTAAGGCTCCCTATATTATCTGTCTTCCAGAGTCATTGCTGACAGCCACAGCTCAAGGAAGCGGTACAGACACTCATAAAATCTCCATTGTCTTGCTGACATCGTATATTGTAAGGTATCAAACCCAGAGACTGGTGAGCATACACATTTTTAGTGATCAGTGCTTATTTCTGGATGGGCTTCGAAGTCTGTGGAGAGAAGACACGTGCAGGCTTGGCTCCTTGACCAACTGGCAGAGGGTACACTGTGTCTGCAATATGAAGCGGACTCGCAGAAGTCTGTCAGCCCACACTATATCAAATGCATCCACGTTTGACATCAGATTCCTGGCAGCCAAAGTAATAGTTACGCCCAACACAGTAGATCTGGGACAAACCCTGATAGCAGACATACCTAAAAACCCAGTGACCCTCTTAACAGTGCTCTTTATTTTTGCCGTCTACTTTCCTTTGTCCCTCTGGGCCATGAGAAAAGACAGGGCTGACAGGGACAGCAAACACAAGATTATAGTTCTGCCAGACAACGACCCCTTTGATAAAGTGAGCTTTTTGGTCACTTTATACACAGGCAGCCGCTGGGGAGCTGGAACCAAAGCAGATGTCTTTCTTCAGCTTATCGGCCAGAATGGCACAAGTGACGTCCATTGTTTACGGCACCCACATTTTCTGTCTTTCCAACAAGGAAGCACTGATTGCTTTCTGTTAACTGCTAAGAAAGACTTAGGAGACATTTGTTCCTTCAGGGTCTGGCACAATAACAAGGGCTTATCTCCAAGCTGGTTCTTAAGCAGAGCCAAAGTTGAGAATATATCCACCAGGAAGACCTGGTTCTTTATGTGCAGGAAATGGCTTTCTCTTGACAAGGACGATCACTTACTAGAAAGGACATTTTCTGTCACAAACCCCAAGACACCTCTGCCCCGAATCGACTATTTTTTGATCAGTCTTGCCAACAGCCTGACAGAGGGCCATCTGTGGCTCTCGATTTTTGCTCACGTTCTCACTGGCACTTTCAACAGGCTCCAAAGGTTGTCTTCGTGTTTAGCAATTTTATTATTAAACTTGCTTGTTAACATTATGTTCTTTGATGCTGACAAGAATGAAGAATCTCCAATACACTTGAGGTATCTGAGATCAATAACAGTAGGAATTGAATGTGCTTTGCTTACCATACCTGTGGAAATGATTATAATTACCTTATTTAAGTATTCCCAGAAGGAACCTTCTCCTCATGGTGTGGCTCAGACAGACCCAAAGGTAAGTTCACCCCTTCTGTCTGGAAATCCTAAAAACTGGAAGGAACGTTTGCAAAAATTGTACCTTTCAGAAGCTTCAGCACAATCAAAGAATGTTATTCCCTTGGAGAACCTTCCTGGTCCCAGCAACTCACAGAGCCCGCCATGTTCCAGAAAGACAAGAAGCAAGGGAGCTTCTCAAAACTGGAGTAATTGCACACTTTCTGAAAGAGATGCAAATGTAATTGAAACAGAGGAGCAGATGATAACCACCTATTCCCCTCCAATGGCTAAGGCCTGCCAGAGAAGGCCACCGCCAAATTCAGATTTTAGTAATGATTACGCAGAAGGGGGCAACTTTCAGAAAGAAAGGAAACCACTAATCATTACCTCCACACCCTTTCGCAAGAGACCACAAGTAGTTTTTTGTTGGTGGTGCGTCTATCTCTCATGGGCGCTAGTTATAGCTGTCACTGGGCTATCATCATTTTTCATTGTGGTATATGGTTTGTCTTATGGCTATCAGACTTCACTAGAGTGGCTTTTAGCATCTGCAACCTCCTTTATTGAGAACGTGTTTTTCCTTTCAATTCTAAAAATCAGCTTCTTCTCAGCTATGAGTACAATTCGTCCAAAATGCTGTGAAAACATCACATGGTTAACTCAGGAAAAGTATTCTGAGATTAAGTTGGCTAAAGAATCGATGAGTGCTGATGAGATGAGAGAGAGGCACTTGAAACTTGCTAAAGTCAGAGACACCAAGCAGTATAAGCCTTTAGAAGCTGATGAAATTGCAAACATGCTGCAAAGGGCAAAAATTAAAGTCAAGGCGTTTATTTTCATAAAAGGTTTCATTAGTCACCTTGTCTTTTTAACACTGCTATTAAATTTTGCCTATTCCACTGAGAACACCAACAGTTTCCACTACAACCAATTCATCCGTAAGCAATTCTCCCCACGACTCTCCAGTGTTGATAAGCTAGAACATATCTACGTGTGGGTGAAAGACTTGTTCTTGCCTTTGATCCACAATGACATTCAGCCAACCTTTCTTCCCGAGAGCTGGTCCAAAATCATTGGTTTGCCCAGGATGAGGCAAGTGCGGGCTAAAGGTACTGAGAAAAAATGTTTCCATCCTCACAGCTTTGTAAATAACTTTGTGATCAGTAAAAGCCACTGTCGTCACAAATATGGCAGTGACATCCAAGAGAAAGGTGACTATGCTGGCACTTGGACAAAGGTTGCCAACCAGTCTGTTTCCAAGGATGCCAGCAGTTACAGTGGGTTCACTTTTGAGCGAAACAGGACTCCGTGGATGTATTATTCATATGGTGATTTGCACACATATGGACCAGCAGGATACACGTTTTACTTTTTCCCTGAAGAAGGAAGACCTAATTCAATGACAAGGCTGGATGCTCTACAACAGAGCAAGTGGCTTGATGAAAAGACATGGGCTGTGATCATTGAACTAACTACATTTAACTCAGATGCAAATCTCTTTTGCACCATCTCAGTCATATTTGAAATGTCTCATTTTGGGATCATAAAACCAAGTTTGTCAGTACACTCTTTCGCACTCCCCATTTTTCATCAGCAAACTAAAGCTCAAATGTTTGTGTTAGTAATTGTTCTCACCTTTCTGTTCATTTACATTGCGGATGAGCTTTATATCATAGGGCAAGAAAAAAAAGATTATATTAAAAACATTTCCAATATAATCAACTTTGGCTTAAAATCAGCATTTCTCCTTTTTGTTTTTTTAAAGGTCATAAAGTTTAAGGTGGGAGCAGATATAGTGAAGTTTTACTTACTTCACCCAAATGATTTCATTTATTTTCATGCAGTTTCTCATTTAGATCAGATTTTAAGGACTACTATGGGGTTTTTAGCATTTCTTGTAGTTTTGAAAACTCTAAAATACTGTCAATTCTTTTATGACGTGCGCCTGGCACAAAGATCAATCTTGGCAGCCCTTCCTGGAATCTCTTCAATGGCCCTGGTGGTGGTGGTGTACTTCTTTGTATTTATGGCTTTTGGCTACCTTGTGTTTGGGCAGCATGAATGGAATTACAATAGCATGATTCACTCAGCTCAGACTGTATTCTCTTACTGTGTCTCAGCTTTCAGAGATACCGCATTTTCATCCAACAGGTTGCTGGGTGGTCTTTTCCTAGCCTCTTTCATGTTGGTGATGGTCTGTGTCCTGATCAATCTCTTCCAAGCTGTTATTATGTCTGCCTATGGAGATATGAAAAACCACGTATATGAAGAACAATCTGATGAAGCACAAGTGGTTACTTTTATATTGCAAAGCCTCAGAAAGATATTTTATCTTCTGATCTGTAGAACAACCAAAACCAGAGAGCCTGATCTTTTTCACAGTGTATGGGCAGCCTGAGAGAAGACATCAGCGACATTTAGGGCTCAAGAACAGGAAAACAAGTGGGAAAAAAATGGTTTATTTTGTCATATGAGAAAGAAAATATTTTGTATTCAAGACCACCTTTACTCTGTAATACTTGCATTTCAAATAAATGCTTATAAATAAATTATTTTAAGAATTTTTTATCATTCAACCCCTTACTAGTGATTGTGCTCAGACTTTCTCCAGACTATTTTGCATCAGTTTCAGTGGTACTCAGCTGGTGTGGGGAGTCGACACCAGCTTGCAGGTGAGCCCCCACCTGGCTGCTCACTCACTCCCCTCCCAGCAGCACAGGGAGAACATCAAAGGGCAAAAGTGAGAAAAAAACTTGTGGGTCAAGGTAAGGACAGTTTAAAAAAAGTAAAGGAGGAAAAAACCCAAAACAACAAGTGATGCAAAAGCAGTGACTCACCACCCACAGTTGGATGCCCAGCCAATCTCTGAGTAAAAGTTACTCTCAAAAAAGTTCCCTCGCTGCAGTTTTCTTGCTAAGCATGACGTTTTATCTCGTGGCATTACTGACTCCATGCCAGCCAGAGCCAGCACAGAGGGGAACTGCCGCCCGTTTTCACAGATGCGATTCCTAAGGAGTGAGCTTGGGAGCCTGAGCAGGACTCTCGCCTCTGCCCGAGCACATGCTAATGCAAGAGCAAAAATGGCCCGAGATCTGAAAACACTGACAAATCCTTCCTACTCAGAGCATAAGAAATAAAAAATAAAATAAAAAAAAACCCCAAACAACACCAAAACCAGAACAAGTTAGCAGGGTGCGACTTGGCAATTAAAAGTAAACCTTCACAACACTGCGTTGCATTTGCACGCAGAAGACTTTGTTACAGTGTCCCTTCAGAAGCCATTAACCGGACTATAAAATCCCGTTATACAGCCTCGAGGGGGAAGGGGTACAGTAGACTTCTGTAGTGTAAAGCCGTACCCGCAGGATGGTCACTGTGTCACCTGCTGTAAGGGACGACCGTCCAAGTCAGCTGGGAAGACTGGTCAACTTGGTCAAAAACCCTAAGCCCTATTCATAAAGGTGGGGGCATCCTCCAGGCAGTTCACTTCGAATATAAACGGACCACAAAGTAATTTTTTCTTTTAAATTTTATTTTTATTTTAAATCTCGCATGCTCTTCGCAATGCAGCGAGTTTAGGGGGCGCCTTACCGTGTCGCCCACCGACCTGCCGTTTCCAAAGCCAAAACCCCACCCACTCCCCCCTGAACAACGGGGTCTTTCGGCATCAGCCCGTCCCTGACCGCCATGCGGTCCCGGTGCCCGGCCCCGGCCCCGGCCCCGGCCCCTCTCACCTACCCGGGAAGGGGCGCAGGGTAGGCGGCGGTGGGGGGAGGGGAGGAGGGGACCCCGCGCATGCGCACAGCGCCACCTACCGCCGGCGCTCTGGGGCGCTGTCCCTTTCAGGCGAAGCGGCGTCGGGCCCTGCCGCTACCGCCGACGCCTCCGCGCGGGGAAGCGGGAAGCCCCTTGCCACGCGTGTGTGTGTGTGTGTGGGGGGGGGGGGGNGCCACCACCGCCACCGCCGCCCGGGTGTGTGCCGCGCAGTCCGGGCGGGCAGAAATCGGGTTGCTCCGTCTGAGCCGGGCCGCGGCCTTCCCCCGGAAACGTGGCGCGCAGGGCTGAGGGCCGGGCCCTGTCGGCAGCCGGGGCCGGTAGGAGCGGAGCGGGAGACCCGAGCACCCCTGGAGCAGTTCCCGCTACTAGATAATATTGTCACTAGTGAAGGGGCACGGGGGTGAATGGATCTTTAATCTCTCTTCAGCAGGCAGCGTGTCTGGGACCTGAAAATGTTTTTTTCTGTTCTCCTTACCAGCCGGGAAGACGGGTGGCAGCAGCCCTGCTTAGGGCAGGGCCCAGCCTGGCTCATCCGTCGCTGCGGAGGCAGAGCACAGGGCTTCTCCATCACGACAGACAGCGAGCAGGCCGAAACCTTGCTGCAGAGGTGGGAGCGCAGTGCCCGATCCCCTGCTTTGCTCGGAGTTGGAAAGTTCTCAAATCTGCACTTCCCACCCCCAGGGTGCCCGGCGCGGGGGAGCACAAGTTACACTGAGTGGAGGGACCTTCTCCTTCAAACTGCAGAAGTAAATGAGAGAAGAGTCTAGGTGAGAGAGAGAGAGCATGAGCCTCCTGAGAGAAGCCTGCTGACCAGGACAGCTGCTTAATGGGGGGCACTCATCCTGATCTAGAGCCACAGCTCGATTCTGATTTTTTTTTTTTATTTATTTTACTCAGGGGCTTGAATATAAAATCTGTTCTTTGTTTAATAGAATGTAGTGGCCACAGATTGCTTTTTTTGAGGAACTTTGTGAGCTGAGGTTGGAGCTACAAGATGCAGCCTTGAAGGGGACTGGGGAGAGGATTCCAGGGAAGTTCAGAGCTGTGTGAGGGCACTGCTTTTGGACGTACACAAAGGAGCTTTAAGGAGCCTAGGGAACTTAGGGCAAACCCTTGTTTCCTCTCATATGTAGGCATTTCCAATATGAGGTTGCACTTGAGCAAGATGGTGTTGGGAACACAGCTTTGGACTTAAAGGACTGTAGAGCCGTGGAAACAGGCAGTTACTCAACTCCCCTTGAAAAATGAGGGGGAGGTAGGAAGCTCGCAAGATGTGTGAGAGATGGGGTACCACAGTTTCTTTCTGAATCTGCTCTGAGAACCCCAATAAGTATCTCCCTATCTCAGTGATGCTAGAAATGGTCTCTGCCTATGGAGGGAGGTTAATCATGTGGCTTCACACTTAATCCAGACTTGCTCAGTGACCCGTTGGTGTTTTCTCGTGCTCGTTGTTCACAATAGCTGAGATAACAAAACTTGAGGAACCCATCTTTCAGAGGAAATGGGCACATGCCTGGTGTGTGGGGTTATGTGCATGAGAAAGTGTATGTGTAGTAGGTACAAGTCTTTATTCTCAGGCTTTCTTGAAGGTGACACTCTTTACCCTATATGTGCCCATCCCTCCAGTAGTTTTGTGTGTTTTTTTTTTTTAAGGTTTTTCTTCACTTACGCAGTCCTCAACTTGAGCTCAGTCCTAACAAACAGAGAGCCTCAGTCCCATTTTACTGTAAGGAATTCTCTTCTCCAAGTGTACTAACGCTGAATATCTTGCCGGTCACAGGGGAAAGTGGGTACTGGCTGTCACAGCAAGGACATTGGAACATTCAACCCCACGTAGTGGAGGCTTAGTATTTCCTTACAGTACCAATTTTGCTTTCTGTAGGGAGATAAATCACTGAAGCTATATTTATTTCTTTCAGGATTATGTCAAGTTGCAGTGTCTTATTTCCCAAAACACTGTGTTAGCCTCTCCTCGTGTATTTCCACAAAAACTTGGTGTTCCTATTTTTAGACTCTGTTGGAAAGTGTTGCACTAAGTTTAGATTGTGCTTAACTAAGCTGATACTTTCAATGGTATATGTGTGGCCCTCCATAACTTTTCTTAAAGGACAACTTAAAAGGAATCATGATCATTTATATATTAATAGAGCCTTACTGTGTTATTCTTCCCCACTATGGCTATTAATCTAACAAAGCTATATAGGGAGCTACAGTTTGGAAGGAAGACAAAAACTGTTCAGGGCAGGGGTAACCTTGGCCATAGTGTGCTTATTTATTGTGGCTATACCAAAAGGGAGATTTAATGAAATCAGACCTCTGGTCTGGTTTCCCCATTTTGGCAAGGAATAACTGTAATCCAGAACTGATGTTCACTTCAGTGTTTGGATCTCCTGTGTTACCTTCTCTCCAGTAAGTCCCTATAACTGTGCTGTGAGAAGAGCAACAAGCTTGCTTTGCCTTCCTTTAATTTCTAAGCCATTTTGTGTATAGAATGTTGGAATGGCATCATGGATGATGACATGATAAGCTTTGTACTCTGCTTAAGAAAGCCTGTTAGAAGAGAAGGAGAAGAAACGGGAATGAGGGCAATCGAGTGGAAAACCAGATACGACCATAGATTTTTTTTTTTTTCCCCTTTTTTTTCTTTCCCACTCTGAGCATGGTAAGGCACTGGAACAGGTTGCCCAGGGAAATTGTGGAAGCTCCATCCCTGGAAGTGTTTAAGGCCAGGCTGGATGGGGCTTTGAACAACCCGATCTAGTGGGAGGTATTCCTGCCTATGGCAGGGGGGTTGGAACTAGATGGTCTTCAAGGTCCCTTCCAACCTAAACCATTCTATGATTAATGCAGGGGTGGAGGAAAGGAGGAGCTAATGACACTGTAGTTCTGCTTTCTCTGTCAGGATTGTTTGTTCTGTTACACAGCAAAAAGAGCTGCCATTTGCTGTGCCGCTGCAGCCAGACATGGAGATGACCTGTACTATACATGCTTGGGCAACTTGCTTTTATTTTATTCTATCATTCACTCTTACTGTGTGATCCACTTAGCTGGGCTTCTAACAACTGAGTAACTCTGAACAGCTGAAGTGCTGAAACGAGATTCCCCGCAGCCGCTAACAGTGACACTGCCAGTCACTTGCGCTGTACAGGTCCTATGTGTCCACTAGAGGACAGTCGTACATACCAGTTAATCGGTGCCTTGTTGCAGCATTCCTGTCTGAAGCTGTTAAATTCTCACCTAATTTGAGATTTTTCTTTATTAAATGCTGTCTAATTCAGAGCTGGCTGCCTGCCATATTCCAGTAAGGAGTACTTGGGCTAGATTTTTTTTTTTTAAAAGTGTTGGTATCTCAGCTGTGTTAAATCATGCATCAATAGATGCCTTTTTGAGATTCATCTTGTGTTCCTAAAGCCTTTCTTACCTAATGAAGGGGTTTGATTTGCTTGTCTCCTCTCTTTCTGCTGACACACCCTGTTCAAGCATTCCCTACAACCGTTCAGAAAATGTGCTTGCTTTCACATCTATGACTGCCCAGGCTGTTTATCATACAGCCACAGGGACTCCACACAAGCTGTTGTTAAAAAGCAGAGCTTGGGGCCAGCTATATCATCCATACCTAGAAGGAAGCCTGTGTGCTGCAGTGATCTCAGTTCCTTCAGAGCAGAGAGAGCATAGTGATACCAGCACAGTCCCCCTGGCCTGAAGGGAGAAGTTGCTGCAACAAGTCAAGGTTTAATTCAATCAAGTGATCTTTGGGAGAGGTAATAAGGGTAAAAGTTCCAAATGGCCACGCTTGGTGAAATTGCATTCCTGGGCTAATTTGTTATGATGAACCCAAGGTAAGTGACCTCAAAGAAAGAGCAAGGAGGCAGCCAACAGGTGACCTAAACACGCCTTCAGGGCAGTAACATGAAGGAACTGGAGGGAGAGAGTTGTTCAGCTGGGGATTAACTAGCAACTAAGAAGGTTCTGCTGTTTCATCTATTACCTGAGCAATTAGGCAACAGATCATTTTTCTGAAGGAGGTGGGTGCGCTCCTGGTGCTGAAGTGTATTTAAATTTATATCACACCAAAGACTGCAAAATAACTTGGCATTTGCCAGGCTATGAACTCAGTGGCTCCTACCCTTCTATTAGAGAGCACTCCTTCCCATAGAGAATCAAGCTGTGAATATTTTAATAGGTCATTGTCATCACCAGTGGATACTGCAGGAAGATCTTCGCAGGAAAAAGAAACAAGGGTTTAATTGGTCAATGTTGAGTTTATCTGACACCCTTTCAAATCAAAGTCTATGTCTGTTTCTAGGCAGTTTGTTTCTTGTATAGTTTCTCTAGTTTATCAGTGACTCAGAAATACATGAGTCTCCTGTGGAGTATCAAGAGGGGCTTAACCTATGCATTGTAAAGACTTGTGCTAATGAGGTTTGAAGCAAAGAAAATGAGATTACTTATCTGTGCCACTACTTTGCCACTGACCCTGACAATTTAATGGTGATTTATTATTTCTGGCATGCCTTCCAGGCCTGTTAGCAGAATGCTTCAAGCAGAACTGCCCTGAAGTTTTTAGGAGTCCCTAGAGAACTGCTCTGAGAGCCATTTCCCCGCATCCATATCATGTATCAGTCACAGCATGGAAAAACACTCTTATAGCACTGCTATCTAACCTGCACCTTTCTTTTACTGTGATTATTTCCTTAGTATGGCATTCAAATCTGTGTGCTTTACCTTTCGCCGTGACACGTGGGCCAACCGCACACACGTCCTGCAGCATTCTGGGCTTGACTTGGCAGGTTTCTGCTGAGCGTGCTGGTTCGGTGTTTGCTTCGTAATCAAGCATGTGTGGGTAGCCGTGTTCTTTTCAGAAGAGGTACGCATGTGCTTAAAGTAAGTGTGTGTGAAACCTTGCGGCTTCCAGCCAAAATGGCAAACGCTTGGGCAGAATTCAGGTCTAAACAAGCTGTTCTAAAAGACTTCTTCAGTACATACCAGCCAGCCAGATATTTGACATGTTACTGGGACATGGTGCTGCTTCAAAAATTTTCAAGGAAAAGAGAAAAAGCCAGTGTTAGCGCTGGTGATGATTTGAGTCACTTGAGGTCACAAATTTGCCTGTAATGGTTATGAAGGGATTAGTGCCCCAGACTTTTATCTCGTCAAGAGATCTTTCATCCTGTTGTTGGTATGCTAGAGAGAAATGAGTTGCCGTTCATGCTCCATATGTCTGCTTGGAGGGGAGGCAGACACCTTGTCATAGTTGTCATATCGGGCATCTTAATAAGATGGTATATAGGGCCAAACCAATGAGCTTACTTTGTGATAAACCAACGTCTGTCTCAACTGTGGTTTTATCCCAGAATTGCTTCTGTACATTTGCTATCTGACATAAAGATGTGGTTCTTTTAATTGTAGACAAGCTTTTTGGAAGTACCAGAAGCTTTGTGAGAGAGTGCATCTTGGGACTTGTCTGCTTGGTGGTTTAGACTAAAGGTGTGAAGCACATGCATAAAATAAAAGCTTATTACATCTGCCATTAAATTCCTTTCTTCAGAAGGAAAATGGCTTTACTTTGTTATATAGCAAACTTCTGAATAGGAGCATTCACTCTGAAATCTGTACGCTTGCTAACTTCACACCTCGAGTTAGTGACCTTAACTTTCCCAAGTGCTGCTGTGTAGACAAACTCTCAGGGCAAATGATGTTCCCAGTGAAACAGAACTTGGTACTTGTAAGCTGGGAGTAAAATGGAAGGCATCATAAATTCATCTGTGCCTTACAGGCAGGATCATATGCTTTTCAACTGGCATAGCCAAAAATCTGTTTGTACATAGATATCATTCCTTCCCAGTGGTAGTCACTGAACAGATTCTGTTCTACATACCAATGGTCTGTAAGAGAGCAGGTGTTTCTATATCTAACGTACTTCAGCTCTGAACCCAGGGCTGTTATTTTGACTTGGAATCAGGACACATTCATTCCAAAGTCTATGATCTTCACTGCCATAAATACTCCTTTTTTGTTGTTGTTCTTAGTTATTTGCTTTATTTTAAAGAAAAGATCACCATGAGGGTCTTCTGTATTTGATTCAAGTAACTTTCCATACTCTACCTTTGTGGGGTTAATTATTTTCCCTTTTTAAAAAAGATTGGTTTTAAAAAACTGCATGCAACATTTGGGACTGAATCTCATTCACACGGGTGGGTGTCTTGGTGTTGCTACTGACTACCTATAGAGAAGGTACGTTTAGGTATGTTTTGGGGGACTTATCTGGTAAACCCAAAACGCAAGGTTCAAAAAGGAGACTTCTTAGTTGAGTTTGTGTGTCATTTGAAGAATCCCAGTTTTAATATACAGGGAGCATATACATGCCTTATATCTAACTGAAAAATCTGAAGGCACTTTAGTTAATTAAATTCTCTCATGCATCCCTGTGAGGTAGGGAAAATACACGATATCCAAGAGTTACATCACTTTCAGAAAAAAATGTAGTTGCCTAAGATATTCACAAGTTGGATTTATCTATTAAACCGGTACCTAGCCCCATTTGTGTTATGTTTGAAGAACTCCCCGTACTACTGAAATGCCAAGAATGGCAGTGGAAAGGCTTGTGGTGAAAGAATGATGGGGTAAGGAAGATTATTCCCAAAATTAAGTTTCAGGATTTAACAGGCTAGGACTTTCTGAATTGGGTGTCTGTTATGAAGCCTCTTTAACCTCTGAGGATCTTGGGGCTCCTTGTTCTTCTGGAACATTAGATGACAAGTAGTCATAGCTCTGCTTCACCTTGCCCCTAATTCACCTTAGCAGCATATGTCTCTAAGGATTCAGTTTCACCACATAGGGTGAGCAGAAATAGCAGCTTACTGTCATTGAAAGAGGGAAATGCAGGTCCCTCATCTCAGCCCTCCCTTTCTCCTGGCTGTGCAGTTTTGCCTCTTACCTTGTACTACTATTAGCAGTTGTCGGATTCCTGTGCAAGCCAATTTAGTTCCCTAAAACAAGGGGCGGGGGGGAAGGTAGTTCTTTCATTTGTTACCACATTAGTAGCTAGTGTGATGCAGCAAGAGTGAAACCATAGACCAAGGTGTTTGATGTTGCCTACCAGCTGCCCACTGTCTGTGTTTCAGTATGTTTCAGACTACCTCTAGTCCTAGCCTGTAGACTGAATGGCCATTAGTTGGGCATTCAGGTTGGAGTGTATTAGATGTGCCTCTGGAGCACATCTTTCCATTTAGTTTCATCTGACACTGACCGGTTTGTGTACTTTAAGACTGCTCCACAGTGCAAACCAAGTGGAGGAAGGGAGGACAGTCAGTCAACTTTTTCCCAAAGAAAACACCTGAACTGAGCTAAAACATAAATAGAGACATGACCTTAGTGAACTGAATCAGCTCCGCAGGTATGGCTGCAAAGCTAGAAGAGTGGGAATGACTGACTGTCCTTTGGCAGGCTGTATGTCTGCTCAGCTGTGAGCACACACAACCTAACGGCTGAGATATTGCCCAAATCAGAGTTTCTAGTGCTCACCTTCCTAACAGCTTGATGCCAGCTCTGCTTCACTTAAAAAAGCTGACAGGCGACAAGAAAACTGCATGTCATGAAAAGTGTGAGGGCTTTTGTCTAAAAGCTTGAGTTTTCTTGCTAACTGCAAGGTGAATGTGTCTGAGAGAATGGTGCAGGTGAGAGAAGATATCCAATTTGCAAACAAGCAATTACATTTCATTCATGGGTTGGTGCAGTTTTTGGGGATGCACGTGGTTAGCTGTGTTTGATCTGATCATACGTACCAAAATCAGTCCTAAAAGCATACTTGCCACACCGTGCTTTCTGAAAAACTCAGTGTGTTACTCTCAACTAAGGTGGTATCAGTGAAGGATAGGCTCACAAATGTAAATCAATGGCCAAGATTTTAAACAAGTCATCTTGTAAGCACCAAAGTTGATGAAGCATGGCTTCCTACATTTTATATCTCATGACTGATAGCTACACCTTTGTAATGGGTGTCTGAAATCTTTCAGACAGATGGACAATGGCTTTCCCATGTGCAGATTCTCTGATTTGTAGAAATGTATGGGTATCCTCCATGGGGATAAAGCAGAGTCTCCCTCTTCTGCCTATTTTCGTAAAAGTTATAGGGCCTGAACTATTTTGAAGGTACCTCCTCCTCTGTCCTGTGTGGCTTGAATGGGCCAACACTCTATCTAGGCAGAGGGTGATTACATTAGCCTCATTTTCATAGGAAGCCAGATAAGAACAGGGAGCCAGGGTTAAGCTCTCGAAACTCTATTCAAAGGTGAACCAGGAAAGAAAAAGACATAGTAAATCATTGCAACACCAACCTTTCTGGTACCTGCCTCCTGAGCGGGGTCCCAAACCCTTTCACAGCTCCAGGTGCTGTTTGTGGGAGGAGACAGGCATTGCAGAACTGGATTGGGATTCTGCATGGCAGATAAGGAGCTGTTTCTTGGGAAGTGCTTAGGGAGCGTAGGCCTTGGTTGAGCAAAGGGTTTTCCAGATCACAGCCATATACTTCATTACCTGAATTCTTTTATGGATCAAGTTCCAAATTAATAGGTGAACTTTATAGTTAGGCTCCCAGGCTGCAATTTCTAAACCTGTCTAAGGAATTTGGAAATTTGACTGGGACATGGGAAACCAAATTGATTTGGGAGAAAACGTTTACTAATCAAGGCTTGCAATAGTCAATTTTCCATTGGATTTTAATTTGCATAGCCAGATGTCCCACATCAGTTTAGTCTTCTCGCAGGTATGTTCCCAGTATTGCATTTTGGAGCTAAAAGATTTTTGTTTCTTGTAGGTAACTTAAAGATGGATGCTCCTAAAGAAGTTCAGCCTACAGGAGAGTTCACATGTCAGCTATGTGGCTTAACAGCTCCATACACATACTACGGTCAGAAGCCACCAAACACACGCTCTATTGTGTAAGTACAGTCTTTCATGTTACAGACTTCATTTATGCTATGAGCATTAGGGGCCTTGTACTGTGGAACAATGTGCACTGCATGAACCCAATAACATGCCACATTGCCCCTGAATATGAGGCTTGGTACTTAGGGTGACCTTCTCTTTCTAAAGGGAAGAAAGGTTAAAAATTGTCAGCATTGATCGCAAAGACAGAAATCGACTTTCCCACCCTGCTTCAATACCATGCCAAGATTTGTAGTTAACCTATTTCCTAGCCCCACTGACCACCCTGCTATTTACCTATACCGTTATTTTCTTACTTGAATACTGTTGACTGTCAGCCTAGCATTTCTGGGAATAGCCCTTTCCTCACAGCTTTGTCAGCTGGGGAGCACGTAAACGCAGCATGAATTAAATATATATGGTAAAAACACTTTTTTAAGAGCTGTTTGACGTGACATGGAGTTTTGAATGGCCATGTTTTTTTGAACGAATTAGATAATTCTGCGGCAGATTGTGTGGCATTAAAGTGTTTAGAAATTTAGTACATGTTTACATTTTAGGAGATGGAAGCTTTGTCCATCTCTGCTAAGTAGGGATAGTTTGACAGAAACTATACAGTTACGACTTTGTCTGCAGACATTAAACTCCCAGTAAAACAAAGCACTTAGCTTTAAACGTACAAGTAGCTCCATCGAGGCCATCCTGGTCAACAAAGCCATCAGGCAAACGTGGTCAGGAACTCACTGGAACTGGAAGTCAGGCACATACTCAGCATTTCATGCCACTAAGACTGGTCAGTTTCTTATAAAATGGAAACAGCTGTTGATCACCACCTGCTTGGGTTGTTTTCCTTGGGCAGCTGTATTTTTATCATTCCAAATCCCACTGCTTTTCTCTCTTCTGCACAGCAGAGCAATGGCCCACCTTTGGTCAGGTCCATTTGTGAAGAGTCCAAATCAAAACTGAACATGAATCTTAACTTTAGGTTATCCAAGCTCAGTGTTAACATCTCAGCTTTATTTGGATTGCTGAGATTCAAAAAGCAAAAGAATAATGCTGAAGCATAGCACTTCTGTACGTGCATATAAGAATAGCTTTACTCAGTGTCTTTATTGGCTTACTTTCTGGTCTACGCACATGTCCTAAATGCATTGCTGCAGGAAACATATGCCAGACATGAAGGCTTGCTTAATGGCCAGGTCTCTGCACTGATGATGACTGCATTAAAACTGTGAATCTTGCAATGGGAGCTTTGCAAAGGTAATCCAGTCTTTGTACACCAGGAGACTTGTTGACAAGGTGATCTGCCGTGTTAAGATGCCTGATCTTTCCTAGCTGTGAAAGGCTTGAGATATACCATTTTTTGTTTGAGTAGAGTGGAAAAAGAAAAAGAAATACGCTCACAGATACACACATGTGTGTGTCTGTATGTATGTAGACAAGGCGAAGGCAGTATGAGTTAACAGACTACCTTTTAAATATGTATTGTACTCCATATTATTACAGAATCCAAGTTTGATTTAAGTCCAAGAATAAGCCAGCCCTGCAGGGTGCCCTGTGCAGACAGACACCCAACTGACTTCTGTAATATTTTGCCTGGAGCTCCCAGGAAGAATAAGGCCTTAGTCTTTCCCAAGCAGGTTGCCAAATTATTAATAAATGCACTCCTTTAACACCGTGAAGCAAACAGTACAGTCTGTGACATAAAGTAAGCATATTTCGGGTCATTGTAATGCTCTGTGCTAGTAGAGCTGCAGCTTGCAAGAGGTGGGAACCTTAGCTTTACAGCAGTGACATAACTAAGAGCAGTAAAACCTTTTTATTTTATACTCACATGTATGCAACTTTGGAAGAGAATTTCTAATTAAAAGCTGTGCAATTGAAATAGTAACTTGACAAGGTACTAAAGTCAGCCATGCTAAGGAGTGTCTATTATATAAATGGAAGATTAAAAAAATACTTTAAGGTAGAGCACTGGGAAAAACCTAGTAAGATGATATTGAGAGGGTCACCCCTCATGCCCTAATTTTGGAAGACAGAAAGAAAGTGCAGTGTAGGATTGAAGGCACCCACAATGTTGGTTTTGAAGAGGAAGGGAGCTGCATAGCTGCTACATTGCCTCATGTACAACACCAGGCCATGCAAATCAAGTAGAAGGGGCTGATACCTTTTCACACTCCATAATTTCCCCATTTCAACTCTCCCCTACTGTGAAATCTACCCTTAAAAGCCTGAAATTATTCTCTTATAGGCTTTTGGAAGAAAGCTATGTCATGAAGGATCCTTTCACCCCTGACAAGGACAAGTTCCTCATCCTTGGGTCTCATTGCAGTTTGTGTAGCAGATCAGTGTGCGTTGGTACCGTAAGTAACAAGCAAAACAAGCTTCTTCAGTCATTTCTTCTCGTTCTAGTCCTGGTGACCTGTTAGACCAAAGAGCAAAAACCCAAACAGCCTGTTTTTAAGGCAAGCTAATTGCATGTTCTTGTTGATTCCCCCCTCTTTGTATTAAATGAAAATGATCGGCAATTTTAAGTGTTCTATTTACAGATAAGCACGTTCCAGCCTCACAAACACAATGAGTGCTCTTTCCCACTTTCTCAGCACGTGAAAATGCAAGGGAAATCACATATCACTTCAAGACCTTTAAGGTTGGGTAGATTGTAATATACCAACAGTAGATTTTTATTTTTTTTTTTTCTTTAAAGGGGGTATAAACATCCATGGCTTGTTAGGTTTGCATCCACAGCACAGGGCTACCATCCTATTTGCAAAAGCTAAGTGAGAAAGAAAGTAAGCAGGGAGGGGAGTTGTGTAATGCTGTGATAGCTCTCTGAAGAAGAACAAATTTGAGTAGCAGCTGGCAGGCAACCTTAAGAGATGAAATCTGAGTGCAGTCCAGAAAGGTAGTGTAAAATTACAGTTGTCTTAATTCCTTCTCTTCAGTGCAGAGCTGGTCCCTTTGTTTGCTGTGAGTTCAAAGCAAAAATGAAGACAATTTATTACACAGTTATCAGTGTCTGGAGGCTGTACTGTGCTGCTTTGAGGCAGTACAATGAGTTGAGAAAACTTAGGTTCCACTCCTTTCCTTTGGCAAGCCAGTTCTGTGGTTGAAAGAGACTTGGGACTCATGCAGTAGTCAGGACTCAAGCATGACTCAACCCATGAGGAGTTGTCACCTGATTATTTACATGGACAATGACATGTATTTGTTGCACTAGACACCAGTGCTCTTAGAGCAGCCAGATCCCAGCCTTCTCTTTCAAAGTGGTCATTTGCTGTCCTAGAGTAATGTGCTTAAATCTAGAGTGCAGCTAATAGCACGTGTGAGAGCACACCTTGGTCTTAAGTCATCTTTAGCAGTTTCCAAATTCAACCTTTTCAGCCCATTCTCTCATTACAGTGGTTGGGGGCCGGCTCCAGTGACATGATCCTTACGGAAAGCAGCTAGTGGCAGGAGTTTGAAAACAGACGGACCTGTTAAAGACTTTGTGAAGATGTAGAATTTTTTTTTCATGATGTTTGGTGGCCAGTTATAGTTCTGGTGGGACAAAGTAACACCTCTGGCCTCCTCAGAGCATGAGGTGAGATAATCTGAGCGACTGAGACAGCTCATATGCCAAAGCCAGACAGTTTCTGTGTGGGGACTTGAGGAAATTCCCTTGAGCAAAACAAAGGGTCAAATTACATTGACAAAATTTAGAGGCTTGGACAGACACATCCAAAAGGAAATTGGCACCCTTGGACAAGTTTAGCTGCTGTTCTGACTTGCAGGGAGTTAGCACCAAGGATGGATTTGGTCCACTGTCCTAAGAGGAACATGCAATTACACCTTTCTCCTGATTAAGTTTGTTTGCTATTTCTGAAGTTTCTTCTCTCATTTAAATGAATGAAAATCACCAAAAAGTCAGACTAGAGATTGCAACTGAGATTATTTTTTTTTTCTTTTCTGGAACTACCTGACGACTACCTGGGAGTCACATGAAGTGCCAGTGCTCTCTGGTTATGTCTTTGACAGCTGGGCTCAAGTTTCCAGAGCCAAGTAGCTCAAGGCAGTTGTGTGGAGGCAAAGCTCATATGTGAGCAAGATCTCCCTAGTGACAATGTCCTCATCTTGGTTGGCAGTTGACTCACTCCCACACACAGCCAGAGGAAGAAGCAAGTGCAGCTAGTCAGATAGTTCGGGCTTATGAGCTTGATTCCTGCCCTGACAGGTCAGGTTTATCCTTCCTTTTTAACAGCAGAGGATTAGCAACTCAGACACATTTTGGGCAAACTTGAGCACAGTTAGCTATTTTCATTACCTAATGAAGTGTCTTGAATTTATGAAGGATTCAATGGATATTTCCAAGTCTGCCAGTTAAACCTGTCAGAAATACAGAGTTTCATCCTCTCAGTATCTTTCCACACAGTGTGCGTTTCTGAATGAAGGTGGGTCTTTTTCTTTTAAAAGATTTAATAATTGTTCAGTTAATCTAGGGCACAACAATGTAAGAAGATATTAGCAGGGAGCTAATAGAAGCCTCTTCTAATCTTTTTGACATTCCTGCCTATTTTGGCTATTGTGGAAATATGTCAATCATTTACTTCTGGTTATCTGAGTCTTCAAGATTCCCCTGATGGTATCACTCAAAGCAAAACCCTGATTGTAAATAATTGAGAATAAATTTCTTACCAAACTGGCCAGGCCAGATAGTGAATCACACATATGACTATGGTTTCAAAATGTATTTAGCAATACTGTTTAAGTAACATTGAAAGAGATCTGCAGAAATGATAATTAGTGCTTTACACACCCACACCATAAAGTAGGTAAACACATACTATTTCTCTTTCATGTAGGGAAAATTAAAAGTCCAGAGAAGTAAAAACTTATCCAAGGCAGTAGAGAGAGCCAAAGTTAGGATAATATCTCTGTGGATTGGTTTTGGTTCCTGCTTGTGCTTGACCCAAGTAGATCAACTCAGCCCTACACTGAGTGTTTCCATAATGTTGTAACGTAAGAATTGAAGCTGAGGAAAATCATGCTTTCTTGGGCCTCTTTGGCAAAGAAGCTGGACCAATTTGATTGATTGAATGTTTTCAGTGACAGGTTGCTTTCATTTTTAAGTCAATTCAAAATAGTACTAGACTAACCTGTGGCAAAATTAAGACTTTTCTGACCTTAGATTTGGCAAAGGACTTGGATTTAATTTGCCAGCTTTTGTATCTAAGGAGGCTTAGATACAGATCAGATTTTAGGCTTTTCGTGAGACAACCCATGCTAGCTGAAGCGTCTTGCCTTGCAGTTGCTGTGCCAATGATAGTCAAGACTTAGCAACTGTTCTGTATAATGCTCATAAACTCACTTCAAATTTTCTCTTTAAGTCTCACTTGGTTAATTTACTCCAGTCACCCTACTGAATGAATCTTTAGCAGAGTGTGTTGGTAAGTGCCATTATTTCCAGTTGAACTAGAAATAATTCTAATGATTATCGGTAACGTCTTAAAACATGTCAAAACCCCACAAAAAGGAAGGTAATAAAAATGCTTTTAAAAAGTCCTTAGGAAGGTTGAGTGCCCTTCTTCCTGTTTCCCTTTCTGAAAAGGGGAGAGGAAATGATATAGTCTGAACATATTAGTCATTTAAAAGTTATTTCTTTTTTATTGCAATACTTACTAAACATAGGAAAAGACATGGCTTTTGGAAAAGAAAGGGGGAAAGGGAGCAAGTTTCATCCCTTATTGCTCACCTCAGCAGAAGGTGACTAAACACTGCCCTTGGACATGATTGTAGGTATTAAGTGATAAACATAATACTACAGCTACTTTCCACCCAACGTCCAGTCATGCGAGGTCAATCCTGGACATGGTTAGGCAGAACTTTTCCTTTACATAGAGTTTCCTTTACAAGTCTGGTAAAGATAATATCCCTGTACGTATTACTTTCAGACATGATCCATGTGAAAACAGAAATAAACACTGGCAGTATGCTTGGGCAGCTCAGTTTTGCCTGAATTCTACTATTAAGTTTGAAACTGAAATGCCACACACACCACCCCCCCCCCCCCCCNCCCCCCCCTTGGTCATGGAAGGAGTAAAATATATTAAAGAATTATCCAATTAATTCTAGAACCCTCTCAGGATAATGGTCAAAGAAGGGCTTGACTGTACCTAATAAGTGTAATTTGTTAAAACGACAGCTAGGCTGAATAATCCCATGACTGAGAGAGAAGGACTAAGGGTATGTGGAACCAGCGCCCAGATGCGCAATGGTTCATATTCATGATTTGCCTAAGTCCCATTGGCCAAAATCAGCAAAAGCTGGCAACTCATTTCAGCTGAAAGAATGTAAGTTGAGCACCTGTATATCTGTGAGGAGCTACATCTTAATGTCAGAGTTCCCCATCTGCACAATGGGGGAAAAACCTCTGCCCTCTTTTACCGTTGTCCAGTAGCAGCCTGTGGTGCAGTGTCCATCGCTGTGGAGCCATGAACTTAACCAGGGCGGGGGGGGACGGACGGGGGGGACGGGGGACGGATGGACGGACGACTGTGTGCCATTTTGCAATACAAACAAGAATAACAGGGCCAACTTAAACTCTAATCTTCCCTTTTTAATTGGCAGCTTAAAGTATTAAGGATACTAAAAGACAAAAAACAATAGGCTCTGGGGGTTGTGCAACTGAAATCCAGTTTCAGGGCTTTTCAGAGACCGAGGCTTCACACTAGCTCTGAATGTGAAGAGGCCTGGCAGTCGGTGCAGAAAACGACAATAGATGAAGAGAGTTCCTCAGGCTTGAAAGTCACACAGAGGCAGGCTGATTGTGATTTTTGATATAATCATCTGCTGAATCTGCTGCTGAAGTCCAGATAGTGACATGGGAAACAAAAACAAGAAGAGAGAGAGAGAAATATCCAAGCCAAGGCCCCCAGAGAAAGGCCATGACCAATGACCATGGCAAGAGGAAAACTTTGCTATTTAGGTAAAACGCATTGGAATCCATTACTCCCCAAAAGATGTCCTGATCCATCTGAACTGATGTCTTTATTCATGCTTAAATCCCCAAGAGTAATCCATCAGCAATACCAGCTCCAGCTTACCCATTAAATCCTATTTGGAATTTAGTGGTCAGCATGCCAGGAGAACCATGGGCTTCAGTCTCACTGCAAGGCAAAGGAATAATACATTAATAAGCTTCTCTTCCAGTTGTCCAAACTCTGTACTGCAAATAGATTAAAATATTCTATCAGTTTTACTTTGTCCTAGTCAATAACTAACATCTGGTTAGAACTAAGTGGGTGAAAAATAAATATTGGGACTGTAACACTTGCTAACCAAATCAACTGTGAACAAAACATGTCAGATCATAGTGTCATTCCATTTCAAGGGCAGGGGAAATACATTCTCTGTGCACAACAGCTTTTATACTTTGCTATCAAGAATTCAGAGAAGAGACATCAGCTGAAACTTTAGTACCATGTATGTTTTTAGTTTTTAATCAGTAAGTACGTTTTTTCAAGGTAAAGGTGGTTAAATGGATAAAGTCTCTTACAGGAAAACTTTGCTATTTAGGTAAAACCCATGGAATCCATTACACCCAGAAAGATGTCCTGATCTATCCGTGCTGATGCCTTTATTCATATTTAACTCTCCAAGAATAATCCATCAGCAACACCAGCTCCAGCTTACCCATTAAATCCTGTGATCCTGGAATTTAGTGATCACACCAGGAGAACCATGAATGATACTTGAAGGACAAGCCAATTGTAAGGAAATGTGTTACTGTTCTCTGTAACAGTGAGCTGATGAAGGTCACGTCTTTAAAAGGAGCACCATGATAGTTGATTTAGTTAGCAATTGTTACACACACAGTTTTTATTTTTCACCCAGTTAGCTCTAACCAGATGTTAGAATTACTGAATAGCAAGAAGCCAAATTGCTGGAATATTTTAACTTAGAGGAAGAATGTAATTTAGAAGAATTCTAAATATAAATGTGGTTTAATGAGACTGGAACTTAAGCAGTTCCGTTTTGTGTATCCTACCAATAATCTTGTTTTTTTTTTTTTACAGGAGTGTAGTCTGTTCTACTCCAAAAGGTTCTGCCTCCCCTGTGTGAATGAAAACCTAAAGGCCTTTCCTTTGGAAATACAAGAAGATATGGATAAAAGGAAGCCCCAACAAAAATCCTTCCCCTGTAAGAAAGGGGATACAAGAACGTAAATACTGAAGGACCAAGAGAGACAGTTGTTTGGCTGGGGTTTCTCCTCTCTCCTTTTGGAGACTATCATGTTGCTCCTTTTAAAGGGGTGACCTTCATCAGCTCACTACTACAGAACACAGTAACACATTTCCTTACAATTGGCTTGGCTTCAAACGTCGTCATGCAGCGATTGCAGTGCCAGCAGTACAGCTGTACAGGTGTTGAAGAGCCAGAAAGAAAGGCAGACAGCCTGTTGTCACCATGTAAAATGCACGTAGTAAAAAACTGAACAGTGTAAAACATAGGAACCATGTCCAAATTTTCACCTTTGTAATTTTAATGTTTTGTGGTGTTCTTGACACACTCCTACAGTGTAATGAAAATCCAAGACCGATTTATCTGTCTTAATTCAGTATACATCCAAGAAAGTCAGTATACACTAATTGTTAACCTAACAATGCTGTCCTGATAAGATTACAGTAGGCAAGGAATTCAAAGCTTTATTTTTAAGTCTAAAATAAAACTGTTATGAATGTCACAGATACCCATAGAAATACCTAGATTCTTCAAAATTATAATCCCAATACTATCACAGCGTTAAGACTTCTGAAGGTAGGTGCTCTTATAATGAAATATCAATATAATAAAAAAAAAAATTATACTTACAAGTCACTTGCACTTGCAGTCACTTTCCACTCAGTCTTCCAGTCCATGTTAATGCAGCAATAGGAGAGGTTAAAGACCCTTAATATGTCTAGTTTGTGCTTTACAAATAAAAATTACTTCCTTTTCACTTTCACATCAGTTAATCTGGAAATAGAATAGTGCAGTTAATAAGATCAATTCTTTCTTGAACCGGGCAATTAAACTGCAGCTAGAATAGGGATTTCAGAAACAGTTTCAGTCAAAAAAGGGTAAAAAATTGTAAGGGAAACAGGAGGTTCTTTAGCTCAAAAATTAGCCTCTCAATTATCTGTGTTGACTTTGTCTTAATTACAAGGAAGATTTAGGTGGCATTTATGTAAAACCACTTAGTCACACACCTTAAGGATATGTCTAGAATGCTCCCTAATCACCAAATCATGTTATTTACTCATGCTTTTGTTGGTCATTGGTTCAGAACCTATTAATGCCTTGGTTAACATCTCCTCTTTTCTCAACTCTTCCATCCATATCATTTGTCATATGTCAGCATCGAAACTTGATCATTTTAGTAGAATGAACCATGTGTCTGTTAAAAGAAATCAACGTGATTTCAGTGAGTTATTTTTAGTTCTACAGGACATTTGAGCGTCCTAAAATCTTTCTTTTCTTTTTTCTATACCTAGTATATTGGTGTCCCCTGTTGTGGACTGGAGTTTTTTGCAGTTACTGGAATCATAGAATGGTTTAGGTTGGAAAGGACCTTGAAGATCATCTAGTTCCAGCCCCCCTGCCATGGGCAGGGACACCTTCCACTAGACCAGGTTGCTCAGAGTCCCATCGGCAAACTTGCTGAGGGTGCACTCGATTCCACTGTACATGTCACCAACAAAGATGTTGAACAGCACCAGTCCCAGCTATTGACCCCTGAGGAACACCCCTCGTAACTGGTCTCCACTTAGACATGGAGCCATTGACCACAAGTCTTTGAGTGCAACCATCCAGCCAGTTCCTTATCCATCAAGTGGTCCATCTGTCAAATCCATGTCTCTCCAATTTAGAGACCAGGATATCGTGTGGGACACTGTCAAACGCTTTCCACAAGTCCAGGTAGATGATCATGGACCTATTAGTACCTTTTTCAAGCTTTAGGTGCTTTAAGACATAAAGTACATACACATCTTTAATTTAAAAAAAAAAAAAAAGAAAATATGCATGTTGGAAGCCAACGTTTCAGATTCCTTTCTGTAGTAGCAAGAGACTAAGCTTTCAAAGAAATGCATATGAAACATTTAGAATGGGTGGTATTAAATTTCAGTTTCATGTTAGACACCCACCCACTCACACAGTTTAAAAGTTGTAGTGTGTCTCCTCTGTACAAATAACGGGCATATCCTATGCTAAAAAACAGAACTCTAACAACAGTAAGAGATGCTAGAAAGAGAATCACAGCACTTTTCCATCTTAAAATTGTAGTCATTATAAGCAAACTGACAGCAACATCCTTATACGAGATCACATTCTATGTTTATACCAGTAAACATCTTCCTAAAACATTTTATCTCATGGTGTTTGCAACAGGTTGTATCTTAACTCTTGGCTTGAAAGTAGGTTTTAAAAGCCTGGTTAGCGCAGTTCCTCTCTAAATGAGAATGTGCCTTTGGGCTGTACAACACATAGGCCTATCTTGGGACTGGGAGATGCACCCACCAATGTGCTGGGAAGGATCTAGTGTCTCTGAGCTGTTTTCCTTCCTCTTCAACCTCCTCTGTGCCCTTTAAGAAAAATGCAGTTAACTCATTTATTCATAATCATTATCATTGCCATCACGAGATGCTAGAAGAATCATTTAAAGCCCTCAGCAATGACCCTACCTTTAAGTACTTGTTCAGTTGAACCAGAGGGGGAGTAGACTCAGTGTTAGGAGAGCGCAGAATCTGTAACTACAGGATTTTTAATTTGGCCCAGTACAGCTCATTTATTTAGCTAGAGTACAACAGAAAAAGCCAGGTAAGTACCTGTGTTTCACAGTTACCTTGTTAAGCATACCTTTTAAGTGAAGAAAAGCATACTTCCAACAAGTACCACAATGTGAGTCAGTAGCTCAGGGTCGTCAGATGTGTTCTGTCACCTCTGGTCCATGCTTTAGGGAAAGGCAGCTGACCTATGTGCAGTTTGGTATTTCCTGGAACGACAAAGGATTATCTGTGCCCAGCTATTAAAACTTATGTATGCCACATTCTCATACTCTCATTGAATGTGGGCATTATGGTCTCTGTATCATAATGTTTTGGTGTACATGTGATTTCGCAGACCAAATGCTATCGTGCCCAAGCTTACCAGCCATGAGATCTACTCTCCAAGATATGCAGAGCCTTTACAGTTTGGTTTCATTGGGTTCCGTGAGTACTTTCTGTGGCTCAAAATCAGGCCCTCAATGTTCCTGAGTACAGCTGAGGAAGAAGTCTGATGCTTTACCCTTTGTTGTAATTTTTCTTCAGTACCCTTTTAGCAGCTTAATAAATCCCCAGGTTCTTGAAGGAAAACAATTCTCTGTGACATGTCCTCCCAACTGATTTAATTGAAGCCACGCTCATCAAATTAGATAGTATGCTACACTTCACGTAGAAGTGCATTCAGTGCCTGTTGAATTCAACAAACGTCTCAAGCTGGCCATACTGTCAATGAGAGTGGATGGACACAGCAGGACAGTGGGTCAGCAGACAAACTGTTGAAATACGTATATACAAATATATGTGCAATGTATATATGTATGTTGCGCACACATTCCCAATTTAAAAGGTGTGTCTAACAGTTAATCAGCACTTTAAAGATGCTTCAAATACCATTCCATCTTTAAAAGATCCTTGCAATACACACATCTTATTATGTAGTAAACATACTTAATATAATTTGTTAACAGATATTTGATGCTAACCCAAAAAATCTGGGCACCAGTCCCACCAAGGTTGCTTATCCACTCTTGTGCACTACTAAAATCAGCATGACTACTCCCCGGTATAAAGTTAAGCAGCTAAATGTTTTCTGAAGCAGGGCTTTGTATACCAAACTACAGCAAATCAGGTTAAGGCAAAATCATTCAAGCTCTTAATTACAATAGAGCAGCACAAAACACACGTTCATGCACTGGTACTATCGCAGAAGGAGCAACAGGCATCACCATTCCCAGATGTGCCACCACCCTGCAGTTCCCAGGTCTCGATTCTGCAAACATTTACGCAAGCTATCAGTTGAGACTGTGAGTGGTTGTACAAGAGTGCAGAACAGAACTGCTTTCGTGGACATAAAAGTTATTAGTGCATGCACGGTCACTGAATGAGGGACTCAGTTAAGACTTGGCAGCTGCTTTGTGTAATGTACTAGAGGCAGCCAGCAGAGGGTAACAAGTATGGTTGTCTCAAAACCATGACATTACAGTGAATTACTTTCCTGGAAACAAAAGATCAGCACAACTCATTAAATTCACTTTTAAAAATACTTTATTTTTTTTAAAACCATTAAGGCAAAAACGTATTTCAAATTAACTGTGTTTACATTCAATCTTAAAGGATGACTTTTCTTTCTTTTTAAAGCACATAGGTTCCTACCAGTCTCTATCAAACAGTATGAATTCAAGAATTCAACCTTTTATTTTTAAAGGAGATGGAAAAAAAAATCAGAATGTGAAAAAGAAGAAAAATATTTAGTTCAAGTTTTTTCATCCTAGATCAGTAGGCTGGTAACATTTGAGAATGCATCAGCATATTTAGCTATATGTAATTTTTACATTCACAAGTGCAAGAGACTTTGTCTTTCCTATAAATCCCTGTGAGATCAGGGTTTCCATTCCTTCTTGAAAATGACATTTGCATTGTTCTGACAGAAAGAAACTTGGGAATTTGGCTTGAGTTAGTGGTATTTTACTGGGAAACAAGCATTCCATGAGAATTAGGTTTGACTACTCCCTGCAAGAAATGTCTGCTCTTTGTGAGTTCTGTATTTAATGTAGTAAAACGTACCAAAAAGGTTCCTAAAAACATAGGTGACTGGGAAGAAACATTTTTTTTCCCCTCTTTAATATTGATATCTTGATTTAATTAAGCACTTGTTAGCTCTAGTGATTAGGGTTTGGCAACATTAACAAAAATGTGCTTTTTTGTGTCGTATCAGATAACAGACAATTTAAGACGTGATAAAGGGTTTTAACATCATGATGTAATTAAAGTGTTGTGTTACATTCCTAAAGCAAATTCAGAGCAACTGTTTGTAAAAGCTGTGAAATAGCAGGAGCAATATGAAATGCAGCTCATCCAAGAAGCTGATAAAACAGACTTTGTCAAACAGTTAAGAGGGTTGTTGGTTTGGTTTATTTTTTTTTGTTAAAATCCTTAATACTAAAACCTTGATTAGATTTGTTATTATTAAAGAAATAACTGAAACCATAAATGTTCCTCCACTTCTGAAACCAGAGGAAAGTATTTGTGGCTACTGTGATGGAGCCATGGCTTCACATATGCACCTATCCCACAGGATCCATTTCCCAGGGGAGAGGGATGAATGATTTGATCAAAAGCAGCTCCCTCCCGCTCTCTGCGCAAAAGCCACAGGCAAAAGAGACATAGGAGTCTGCTCAGTAACTGTCTGCCAAACGGCGCTGCTGGTGAGCGCCATAGGTACCTCGGTGTCTGAATACCCACGCAGCGCCGCCGACAACTCTATTACTAACAGGAGGGCAAAGGCACTGTGTCTCCATGAAGGCAACCCTATGCTACCATGTGGCAAAATATACCTGGAGGATCTGAATGTGCCAGAGGTAACAAAGTGAGGATTTGAACAGCACTCTACGTGGTTGTTTGCATATGAATCATGCACCAGAAGATTTGCTAACCTTCTTACAGTTCCTGTTGGCACGTCACAAACAGATTTTGAATGATTATACTGCACTCCTACGCAGTAGGAGTAGAACGCACTACTTGCATGTTGCCAATATTTTGGTTGGTTAGTATTTTTCCACCAATGTTTTTTTTCTTTCAAGAATGCCATGAAACTTCTTGCATTGATCATAAGGCTGGTGTCTTTTCCACAATAGGGATTACTGTACCTGCATATCCAACCTGAGAAAATATACCGAAATACTTAAAAACAACTTTAAGTACCTTATGCCTGATCTTGCAGTCCTTATTTAAGGCGCATCCTGTAATCGGATTAATCTCTTTCGTGTATGCAGCCTATCCCCTGGGCAGAGGCCACTCATCTGAAATTGAGGTCCTTGCAATAGCAATTCTGTTTTGAAACATCCTTGCAATGGAATTGGACAAGATCGATTAACACAATAAAGGAGTTCAAGAAAGAAACCCAACCAAAACAGCTTCAGAAGCCAAAAAATATTTTTAAAAAAACCTGTAAGCATATTAGAGAACACAAAAGAGGAAAAACCCTTGCCCTAGGATGGGTTTAGTTAACAATGAATTTGTATTACATATTTACAGTATGAAGTGACATATCTGTTAGTACCTTTTACAGGTTTTTTTCATTGCTGCCTATGAAATCGAGACAAGAAGTAGCTGTAGGCTACCCCAAGAAAGTCCAGGAGAGATTTTACAAATATGACACAAACATCTTAGTAGACAAGATACCTGTATGGTGACACTGACCAAGTGAAAATTCAATTTGCAGCAATTTGGGGAAATAAAGTTTTATCTATTCCAAATAAAATGCAGTAAGTATAATTGCTGGAACATTTGTAATATACTGTGCTTGTATTAGAGGCTATGTTTTAACTACAGCAAAATAAAAGGTATACCTTTAAAAGGTAACTTTGTTCCTATATCAGGATTCATTAGCAGGAATCCTGTAGGCACAGATTGTCACACCTGAATTGCAGGACACAGAATGCCTATGAACAGATTCTGAATTCATCTCTACTTAAAACCACAGAGGGAACCCTCCTATAGAAAAGCCAATAATGGCATTTCAACATTTTGTTTTGCGCTGCCAAATTATATGTTTTAAAATAAATCTATAAAAACTGTGTATTGACCTCAGTGCGAGCAGCAGGAAATAAACCTGAATATACAGTGTTATTTCTAGGAAGCCACAAGTCAATTCCTCAGAAAATATCAGTAATGGAGTACTAATAGAACGTAGCTCTTTTTAGCTCTCTTTTCAGCTCTCTTTTCAGACTTGAGGAAAATGAACTACCATGCTGTAAAGCAAACATGAACTTAGTTCTATAAACTGTCTTTCATATTGGTGAATTTGAATTAAAATGTTAGAAATATTAACTCGATTTTGGGATTACAGCTCTTCCTCCCCTAGACTTACTTTTATTATAATTAAATAAAAGGAAGTCTATGTTCTATGTGAAAATCCATTTTAAAATTGCATTACAGTTGTCAATAACAAACACTGATAAGTTGCAGAATTTGTGATACTTCTTCACAAATTATACAGTAATAAAGACCAGACAGGAATAAATAGAAGTTTGTCTTTGACTTCAGGCCCATCATCCTTACCCCATAAAAGTAAATCTTTCCTCACTGTACAAAAGGGTTCACAAGATAAAATATGAAACAAATACTTAAATTAAATAATTTACATATTTTTCTTAAAGCACCTCTGTAATATAATTTAGTGAAAGTTTATACCTTGCAATTATATTCTTGTATTTTACAAATTGAAACATGAAGAAACGGTATTACATTAAATTAAAAAAATCCCACAATACATAACAATATCAATAATCTTAGATCAAACCCACATATAATTTACATCTCTAGTAAAAGAAGGATAATAAAGCTGATTAAACCTAGATAAAAAAATTATATGCAACTGATTATCAAGAAAGCACTCAAGATACAGGCAAGCACCAGATACCACACTACACCTTACATTTCAACGCTTACTAAAAGATTAGGGTTTTCAGGGAAGGACCATTATTTGCAAGACCTTATGCTTAAGCAATAACCCAATAGCTGCAAATGAATTTGTTAAATGTAGTTGCAGATTTTCAACTAAGTCAACAGGGATGCTTTTAAGGAGAGACAGAGCTGAAATTGTTCCTCTTCAGACATGGTACAGGCAGCTACAGTGTAACGTTCTCCAACTCCTTTGTCTGAGATGGTGCCTTAAGTTGTCCAGGCTTTCCATTAGAAATAAGGAGGAAATTCAAATTTAATAGTATGTGACCCAGCTCCCGTGATGAATAAATCTCCCCAAGTTTTAGCAGTTTGAATAAACAAACAAATGTTTAGATGCTTATTATAAGCTCTTTGATTTGCAAACTTGTGATAGCTCTCTCATGAGAACAGACTTAGTGCAAGTGTTGGTATTTCCTAAATCTGTGCGGGCCAGAAATAATGCAAAAATATGCTCTTTGGCAACACTTCAGGTTTCTAGCAGCTGGCTAGAACCAAAGCACAAGGGCACATGGAAATGGCAATTAAATAAAAAAAGATTTCTTTAAATGCAAAGAAAGATTCAATTTCTGTAAGTGGAAATCATTCCTATCTATTGTCTGTCAACTTCTGTTTCAAATAAAAGTGGGATTCTGAAATTTAAAAAGGTACAAAGTAATTGTTGTTTTTTTTAAATGGCAGTTGTGTGCTGTTACACTGAAGACAGTACACCTTTAAAGAAAATATTTAAAAAGGAGATAAAAGTGAACATCAGATTTCCCTAATGCGTGACACAAGACCTTCTTTTTTTTTTCTTCTTTCTCAAAGTACCTAGAACATCCCAATAAATAAATTTTAAAAACCCAAACCACCCTCAAAAATAAGTAAGCTATAGGTTTCTTGAAAAATTAAGTCGTACCATTGTTTCCTAGGCTTTTTCTCTATCCATCTGTTGTCTCTTGTCTTAAGCTGTTTGTGGGTACCTGGTCGCTAACCAGAGTTCTTCAGTGCTATGATAGTAAAATAAGTTATGTTGATAAGAATCAGATCAAAACTATACCTAACAAGCCAGTAAATCTTTAATTTTTTTTTAATCCTAAAATTTGATCACTTTATTTCCCTCCATAGAATGGGTATTTTAAAATATTAGATGATCTGTACAAGGTGAAGATGCTGAAGGCTCCTCGGTAATATTTATCAAACTAGTTCAGATCGCAAACTTAAAAAAACCCCACCAAACTAACACAAACTGAATCATTTTGAAATCTAATTGGCAAAAGCCTGCTGTAGTCACCTACTGACTTTGTTAAAAGTGTAATGTGGAAATTAAGAACTTCTTTTGCCCGTTAACACTCAGGAAGCGAACTGTCTGCCCTGTGCTGTTCTTTGAAGAGACTGTGGGTATATGCACGGTGCAGCAGTGCGGGCAGTGGAATCTATCCAGAATTTTAAGCTATGTTAACATCCTGTTCACATTTCTGTAATTCAGAGATGCGTTCTTTCCATATTTTTTTTTTTCCATTAAAGGTCTGTGATTTAATTTAAAACAGAAATCAAACTTCAGTGTCCAAGGAACTAGTAAAAAAATGCTTGCGGGTTTTCAAATAACAAAACAAAATCGATCTGGAACAGGAAAAATGCAAATTATGCACTTTCCTAATGCTGATAATAGGAACCTGTTACAAGCAGCTGCTAATATAGCTATAAGTTATGCCTTCCACTGAATAATGCTGTTTTCAATTCTTCATAGTTTTGCTGAGAATTTCAGTATTCATTATTACATTTTCCATGTTTTTTTTAAAGTTTCAGTAAAGTGCTTTAGCCACTTTTGAGAACAAGAACAGGAAAAATAGTTTTTGTCTGCACTGGCTGTGTCTGATTTTCCTGAGAAACTTCAGTACACCCAAAGTATGGAACACAACTTTGAAATTTGCCCTTTGCATAAATCTGGGCTTTGGGGAAAAAAAAAAATGCAGCTTATACTTTTTTTAGAAGATAAACTTAAAACAGTTGGCTATTAGAGTTGCAGTATGCCATCATAGAATGGCTGATATTTTGACAATTTTTTTAAGTAAGCAATATTGCTTATCAATTATTTCAATGCTCATTGTCTTATGCCTAAACCCCACAGTTCCTTAGTGAAACATGACTGACTTGAAGAGTAAAGCAGTATCATTGCTAAAATCCTCTTGCTGTTTCTGAGGGCATACTATGTACTGCTGTAAGACACAAAAGACAACTTATTTCTCATCTGCTGTTTCCTGGTAAGACCAACAATCTTCTCTTAATGAAGTGTTAAAAGTAGCCGCAACATAAGGCCTATTCTTCCTGTTGCCGACTGGTGACAGGGAAGGGGAGAAAGTTTCATGCACGTGCATTTATTGTTTCTATCCTGCCCCAGCTGGTCACCAAATTGAGGCCTATGCTTCAATATTTTACACTAAATATACCTGACACTAAGACCTCCGCTAATGACCATCGCCTGGATAAATACCAAATTGCTTTTAAACTTGTAATTTATCCAGTGTCTAGCCATGCCAGCGGGCATGTAAAGAAACAAATGTTGTGACTAAAATAAGAATCATGGTGTGATGTTCTCACTTTATCGATCTTACTTAATTCTTGCAGTGAAGGTTTAAGATTCTGAAGTCTTCAAACGTGCTGTAATAAAACAAGTACAAAGTGTCCTTCTGTGCCACTGAAAGTTTAACTATTGTGAAAATGTTAAGATTGGCTCCTGAGATCCTTGTGTTATGAAACAAATTGTAAAATAAGGAAATAATAGTGCGAATTTACTATATTTAAAAAAAAATAGAAGAAAGAAATAGCACAGTGTCTTGCATGCAACTAGCACTTTTGTGTAGTACCCTCTGACAAAAGATCCTGTAAAATGGCAAAGTCAAGCAGTTTCCTTATGGCTTATTTTGCATCAGGAGTAAGTGCTATTGTAAAATCAGAGTTTGCTCTCAGTAACATGATAAACTTTCAACTGTGCTCTCTGTCATAATATTACACAATCAACACCTACAAATGGTCTTCTTGATAATACTGTCACCTTATCCACTATGGCTGTATGGATAAGGACAAAATTTGGTGAAATAATCTAGCTAATACTTCTGTTGACAAGGCCTAAAAAGGAACAGAAAGAAATATATCCAAGTGGATAATTGGAAAAAATGAAACAGTGTATTCGTCAGAAAAGTAAACAGGTCCAAACAACTCTATACCGCCAATACACTTGTCAAGAAAGAAGGTGCCTTTCCTATACAATCATTTCTTCAGACTAAGGTAGCACTGCACTAGAATGCTGTGCAGGTGGAATTCTTTTTTCTGGGCTAGGATCAGATTTTTCAGTCTCTCCAAAGCTCTTGCTAATTCAAAATAGTATTTTTAAGTCAAAACTGCACCTTGAGCTATTACAAGTTCTCCAAAAAACACATGGTATGATATATTTTTCCTCAGGGAAATTTTGCTATTTCCTTAAAGCATTTTGAAAAAAGGGTTCCATGACTATATCACATTTACTCTTCAAGAAACACCTGAATGGAGCATCTCTGCTGTATTTTAGATAACTCCTCGGATTTTATTTCATTTCATAAAAGAACCATCTTTTAAACGTGCTAATCCTAAGGTATACCAATGTAATACTATATGAAGCTGTACTGCATTTCATGGAGTTAAAGGAGCAGCGGATCAAAGGTCTTTCAAATTTTTTAGAAGTGTATGTACAGTAATATCCAACCATTTGATACAGCTAGGCTGATCGCTCTAAGAAAAAAAGTGTTAGTTGGTTCTCAGTAATTACCATTAGCCACAAGTGCATAATCTTTATGATTGTGCATATACCTGGAGAGAATTTGCTGAATTTGTTACATTAATTCTAAAATTACTATGCCAAGAGGAAATGCAATTTTGTTCCTTTCTGTTACTTAACATTCTGATTTATTATACAAATATGTATTCCTTATCAATCTTCAAATTCCCAGATAAAAGAACCATTGTAAAGACACTTCATGAGCGCTATGATCAGCATTTTTCTGCAGAACTCTTTCAAAAGACGACAAAAGATCCCAAACCAAAATAAGTGTAACACTCCAGTTACCCAGCTCTTAGATTTTTTCATGCTCTAGGCTGAGTGAACAGCAGATAACTGTGCAAGTAGTTTTGCTCCCATCTGTTATTAGTATTGCTCTTGTCTTTAAATATTGTGGAAAAAAATACTAAAAATCCTTAATACATATCCCTGTAGATTTCCTGTAGTAAAGGGTGTAAATGTGCATCAGATTCAGTCTTCTTAATTATCTGAACAAGTTGAGCGTGCTCTGTGACGAGTTGTCGGAGGTCAGCCATTTTTTGGAGAAGTTTTGGGAAGAGGAAGATGTCATCAGGATGGTTGGTTTGCAAGTGAAGTTTCAGTACATGCACAATGCTCTCCTGCATTTTTTCAATGTATCCTACATTTACAAGACCAGGACGATCTGTTCTCAAAACAAACAAAAGAATACATGTCATAATTTTATAATAATTCTTTAAGGTAGGCTATGTAGCCTACTTTAGTAGAATAGATTCTACATTGTAGGCTACAGTGTACATTTACGTTTAAACACTGAGGGCAATGAGGCTCAAAATGAATCTTAAAAAAAAAAGAAGAAAAAAAAAGTAGTCTTCCTTATCCCTTTGGCCAAAGTTTTGTCAATGCTCACAGTTATTTGAGGAGAGATTTCATACTTCTAAATACAACCCATTACTACAAAAGAAAAAAAAAAAAATCCACACCACCCTCTCACCCCCAAAACCAGCAGAAGTATCCAGCCTAGGAATCCAGGTCTATATTCTGTATGTCCTGATAGCAGAATTCAAACAGTAAGGATGGAAAAAAAAGCATGTGGCTATTTCTAGAGAGCTTTTGAATTTTGCTAGAAATACAGCAAGACACAAATAACAGGCTTTCACACTTTGCTCCCATATGTATATTGCCATAGCACAAGTTATTGACAGGACGTAGAGAAGCACCTATTAAGGATGTTTTACTCTTTCTAGCATATGATCTCATTTTCAGCTACTTACAGTCTTGCAATACCTTCACTCTCCAAATCCAACTTCTCTGTAAGAAGTCTGGGACAACAGACTAAATGTGTTCCTTGAAAACTTAAGCTAGTTCCAAGGAGACGAATAGAGAGGGGAAAAAAAAACCAACCACCCCAAAACATTTTTCCTGCAAAGAACTCTTGACTTTTGAAAATGTCAAAATAACAATATATTGTCCAAGAGTAGTTCAAGATTTGATGGGAACTTGCTGTCTAAACTAGCACATGGAGCTTTTGAAAGTCTACAGATTGTATCTCTCTTCTTGTAATTGCTGAGGATGCAACTGCAGAAGTGAAACAACCTATGAGTTTGGCAGAACGCAAAAAAGGCAGGTGGGAGCAGCTGTAAATTTCTTATCTTTTATTTCCCTTTCTCAAAATTCTTATGGATAGTTTTGAATTTAATCTTAAATATGAATGTCCTTACTTTCTGGAGGAAAGAAAGGATTATAAATTATTATTACATTTGCATTCCTTCACTCACAAAGAGTTCAAACAACAGGCATTAAAAAGAAAAACAACAAAAAACAACAAACCCAAACCCCATATCCTTAGGTACTACGAAATAATTTTAAAAAATATCATTAGCTATTTTTTTTTTAATAGCTAAGTAAGCTGTTTTTTAAAAACAGCCTGTGATATTAAAATCAGAACACAGGAAGCGCATTAACAGAGTTGTGCATTTGTGCAGAACTCATTACATGATGCAATCAGCAAGCGTCAAAGATGAGCAAAGCTATAATCTGCACTTACCTCCAGTCTCATTACATAGTATTTTTCTGCCCATTTGGCAGATACAAATACTGTTTCCAACTCAGCCTTAAACATAAAAATAAGAAATCCTCCAAACAAAAAAAAACCATCAACACTCTTCACATCCCACATTTGAAAACAGAGAGTAACTCGACCCTTCTCTAAGTTGGGCTAAACAGTAATTCCATGCACGTCTACAATTCTGCAAAGCAAAATACAGGATCATGGTGTCCCTACCCATGGGACTAAGTTGGGCTAAACAGTAATTCCATGCACGTCTACAATTCTGCAAAGCAAAATACAGGATCATGGTGTCCCTACCCATGGCAGGGAGGTTGGAACTTGATGATCTCTAAGGTCCTTTCCAACCTAAACCATTCTATGATTCTATGATCAAGACTGTTAACAGTTACACAGTATCTCCATGAAATATGCTAAAAGGGAAAATGACATTTAGTGGCAGAATTGAATATTCAAGAAATATATAAGCTTTTCCACTAAAATTAATTCACATGAAGAAAATTTTAAAATTTACTACCTTAAAGAACAAATATGTAATGCTTACCTCCACAGCAAATGATGGCAGCAACAAAAAGGGATATATCACTATCATCCAATTCTAGTGCGTTGAATTTCATTGCAAAATCAAATTTTGGCTCCATTATATCACAGAATGGCTTTCTCAGACTTTTCAGGAACTCCCGGGTTATAAAACCATTTCCATAGGCTACCAGCATCCCGTCCTTGTTCATCACAGATGCTAACATGGCAAATATGGCTTCATAAACTCCATATTTTAACAGTGTCACTTGATCATTCAAGTCAAGATTGGAAAAGCCAGGGATAGATTTGGCAAATTCAGTTAGTTCTGTGACAGTTTCTACAGACGTACACTGGCAGCAGTGGAAGATTCGAACTTCTGCTTCCTTGTTCTGGATTCCATTGGCTACCAATTTTGCCACCAGGGTCTTCTCTGCCATACACAAGGTATCCATATCATGTATAACAAATGGCTACAGCGAAAAAAAGTACTAATTCAGTTACAAAATAATGGTTATTAATCATTAGTTTCCCAAAGAACAGGAATTTTGATAAACTCTAACTTTTCTGCTAATCAATCTTCAACTATCAATAAACCTTGGGTTTTTTCATGTCTGCATAGAGAAACCACATATTACAGAACTACAAACTGCAATATCTAAGAAAAAGTCTGCTCTGCAAACAGCAATAGTAAAATGTAAATATGTATGACATATCTTTAATCTAGTTTTATATAGTAGTTCAGAAGGTTCACAAAAGACTTGTATTACCTTCTCCAGAAGTCCAGGTTATTTTGCCTACACTCCTATTGATTCCTAAACTAACTACACTTGATGCACATCATGATGCTTTCCTGAAGTATCCTAGGGGGAATACAGACAGTCATTTAAATATAGGACAGCATGTTTGCACAAGAATGTGAACCCTGCACTAGTCTTTATGTTTTATTATCAGATTTTCATAGACTATGTCCCAGCTAATCTACCATAGAAATTCAGCTCATCTTTCTAGCTACAGTTAGTGCTCAGTCATCTCTAGACACAGAATCCCACTAGAATGTCAGACAACACAAAATTCAGTCTTGGTCATGGTCTTTTCCATAACCCCTTTCATTTAAAAAGGTACGTGAATTACAAAGTGATGAGCCCATCTCTTAAAACAACATATAAAAAAAGCGTTCAGACTTTCTTAAGAACAATCAGAACTCTAAAATAATTTGATATGTATCTGAAGAACAGTAATCAAAACACAAGACAATTCACTAAAGAAAAACAACAAAACCCAATGCTTTCCAGCCTACCAAAGTCATAGCAATTGACCTTGAACATAAATCTACTTCCATAAATGCTAAGCAAAGCACCTTCCCCATGCTGTTTTGCTTGTCTCAGGTTAAATATCATGAGGAACGCTTGGTGTTCTGCTGGAAACTCATAGAATTCACTTATTTCACCTAGTAAACTGTCAAACATGCTAGTTTCCCCCCAGTTTTCCACTTTTTAAATGCTTATGGCAACTATGCATTCCATCTCACTTCAGTACTTGGAGTTCTGTGTGCATGTGGATATGAGCAGAAAGTGGCAAAGCAATAAACCCACCACATTTCTAAACCCTTTAAAAGATGCAGGCTATCATTTAACTATGCAGAAAATAGGTATGGCCAAGGACCATTTAAATTTAAAAATGATACCTTGTCATCATGAAAAACACTAGTTCATGCTGAAATGAGTTAGAGTGGTGCCAAGAATTAGGATTCACTGAAATCAACTGTTAAGGCATTGTTCAGAAACAAGTGGATTACTAATTACCAACAAAACCCTCAATTTTTTTTCTGTTAAAAAGTCAAAAGAAAATGAAAATGTCTGTTTTCCCAAGAGATGACGAAATAGCTTAAAAAAAACTCTCCTCTGCCCTGCATATTGAAGAATGAGGAAGCAGCCTCTTTATAATATACTAAATCTAATTCCTTATTAATTTTTACTTGTAAATTCACCAAAACATGTGCAAGCCACTATTAGCTTGTCAGTTGGATGACTATAAACTGAGAGCCTTAATTGCACAAATGCAAACACAGAAATCGGGATGCAGTGATCTAGAATCCCTGCATGTATGATACATATTGTAACTTATGATTCTGACATGTGGTAACGAGCTTGAAAAGGACTTTATCCAGATACCTACTTGGTAAGGTGTTAAAACATGGTATTTACTGTAGGCTTATGTCAGCTTGCACCCCCCAAAAAAGTTTAAGCCTGTGCTTAATTTTAAGCATATCTTTAACCCAGTGAAAAAGACTGGGATTATTCATTTGTCTCTTTTAACGTAGAAGCCTGTATGCTTGGCTAGACTAGACTATAATACGCCAAATTCCATAATTTAAGAGACAGCTTCCTTACAATTTTTATAACATCATCCCCACAGTTATACGGTTTTTATTACAGCATATGTAAAACCTCTTCCCTGCAATTTTTTACTGATATTAATTATCTTATCAACAATTTTATCTTCTACATATAATTAACATAAATCACACCAGAATTTAAAAAATATGCATAAAGCGAAACAAGTCAGTCCTTACAATGCTTATACTATCTCATGTGCTACAAAACAAAAAGCAGTTGATAGCATTAGATAGCCCAAACTCTTCATTGTCTAATGATGTTTTTCTTACCATACTGAATCATTTTTAGGAAAATTATGCTCAATTCTCAAAACAGTATGGCTCAGACTTAAATCTCAAAGACATTATGCAACTAGTAAATATTACACAATACATATTAATTAGTAATGACCTAAGTACCATAAGTAAAAAAATCTTAGAGAACATTCACTAGTTGGTATAAGACCTTCGCTAAATCATCCTGAAAGAAAAATAACCTTCGCAGCATACATGTCTTCACAACCTTGCTTGCTTCTCCCTTTCAAAGTAACCACACAGTAAAGACCAGGAAGGCTGGGTGAGGAAATGGCCAGAACTGTAAACAAGGAATTACAAACTCAAGTTTTCTGTCCCTCCTGCCATTAATATTGTTGTGATTAAAACAAAAGCCATATAGAGCTCCTGTACACCCCAAAAGGTAACAGTACTTATCCTGGCATTTGTGGCAAAAAAAATTGTAATTTTTTTTCCACTTTCATAATAGGAAATTAATTTTGAACTATTTTCCCCACCCATATCAGGAGGTATTTGCATTCAGATGTCACTTTTTTTGATTAAGAACTAATTTTCTTTCCCTTGTGTCTCTACTATAATTTAAGGTTACAAGCTCGCATTTACAAGTTAATCACATGATTTTCCTAAAGCTTACTATTATTCTGATAGTGGCTAAAAGCAACCATATTTACTACAGGTATTCTTTTTACATATTTCATATCTGTATTAGCATGATATTTATTTTCTGAAAGATTGGCTTAAGAGTTTAACAAATAATTATAGTCACCTTACATATTTGCCAGCGTTAGTTTCAAGTTACAGCAGAAGTACTTACTGGGTTGTTATTAGTTTTCCCTGCAAGGATGATTCTGGCTTTAACCTTGTTCATATTGAAGTTTTTCAGGTAGGCATCATGAATTCTTTTGGCAAGTGATTTAAGATCTGCCATTTCTGAATCTTCTACATAATTTTCACCTGTTAGAATTTCTGCTTTCAACTTGGCCTTCTCAGACCTTGGCATTCGTCCAAAACGTATTGCTGATAGGAAGACATAATTGTAAAACAAATGTAAGTTATATAAAAACCTATGCCTTTTACCACTGCCGATTAGATAAGCAAGACTTCCTGTCTAGAAAAACTGAGGTAGAGGTAGTATCTTTATTATGATAAATTCATGAGTGAAAAAAATCTCATCCTTTCCAACATTGTCAGTGACTCATGATTAAGTCAATATGTTAAACTGAAGGTAATGAGATGTTTCAAAAACACAAACTGGTATCTACAGTGAGCTAGAACGCACGCCTTTTTCCTTCTACATTACCTCAGTAGTTGTATTTTGTTCTCTTCTTATAATGTTCTAAAAATCCCAACATGAAACTCAAAAGTCCACCTTGGGATTTCTAAAAAACTGAGTAGACTCTTGTCAGAAGCTTGGCAGAGAGCACACACACCAGCTGGAGAGCTGCCTGGGGAGTTACTCCACAGGGAACACTGCATACAGTTGGGCTCAAATGCCATTGAAGATTCTGAACCTGCTGGGGCATTCAGTTCTTTATGCACTGGATGTTCAGTTCAACATATCTGCACTGTCTAGTGAGAACAAAACAGATCAGAGACCTGGATCTCAAAGCCTACAGTCAACAAAACCTCCTCCTAGACCCAGCATATTATGCTTCTTTTTTTCAATAAATTAGCCCTTCAAGATTGGAGAGGATGAGAATGGAGTTTGAATATCCAGTCTTGTCATTAGGATATTCTTTTGAGAGGCAGGCGATGCGAGTTTGAAACACCACTGGGTATGGAGGTCTCCCAGTTCTTGGGCAAGTGGTCTTGCCATTTAGCAATAAAATAGGCATGTCCACATCCTTCTTCAGTTTCAGTTTAAAACTAAACCAGCTCCATTTTAAAAGGGGCCTTACCCTCTGATGGTGTGCAAGGTTTTGAGATTGCTAAAATAGCTGGTTACTCTTACCGCATTTCAGCATCTAACCAGTGAGAGGACAGAACCTCACTGCTTAGACCGAGCAGTTCAGAGTGTGTGCAGAGTTAGCCCTTCAACATGCCCAAGGAATCTTCTCATGACATAAGGAGACATCTCATGACATAAGGAGGTGACTCTAGGCGTGATGTGAAATACAGTTTTGGACTTCAATGGAAGTCCAAGATGGAAGGCCTGTTCCAGAATCTGGCCATGGGTCTATTGGAAAAGTGGAAGAATATTTGCTCTAAACCAAAACTTTAAGTTTTAAGGTCGTGGCTGTAAATCTAGTTCTGTCTCTTTTCCTGAGAAGTATCGCCTGCAAGTTAGCAGTTACCTCCTTCCCCCACTGCCTCCCCGGTGTTTGCTGCAGTAAAACTGCTACTCCTTTCAGCTGGAGCACAGGTGCCCATAGCATTTTAGTAAGATGAAATGGTTTCAACTGAATGTTAATTCCTGCCAACCAGCACAGCTTCCTGCTCAATTCCTGCCCCTGAGATGTTACTTTGTTGGCTGGCAGACTCTTCCTAAGTCTGCTGCTTCATGAAGGTTATCACCAGCCTTGCAAGGACTATCAACCTTCCCCCAATGGACTTTAATCTCAGTCAAGGCTCACCACAAGGGAGACAGACTTCCCCAGAACCATAAAGTCAACTCTCAAAAGGTCTTTTGCTATAGCTCTAGACTACAATGCCATAGGCAGCTTCCCCAATCATGTCCCCAACCCAGCTATCTTGACTGCATAGTTTCCTTAGGAAGTTCGTCTCCTAACCCACAGCTTTTCACCTAGCCCAGCATTTTCACCTCCTTTTCACCAACTCCCAAAATGCACCTGCTCCCAAGTTCAGCCTTGACACTATCAGACCTATGCAGAGAAAGTAGACTACTGTCATCTGGCCAACTAAAATGTGCTTTCTCATGGCTTGGCCTCTCTGTCTTTACCAAAGTTGCTCAGCAAGCTACATACTGTGCATAAAACTGCCTTGTTTGTTGAAACAGCCTATAAGCCACAGGCATACCAGCTTTATCTTAAATCATTAACATAAACAAGAACATAATTTTAAAGTGGATATCTAAACGCTCTGAATTTTTACCATTCCGTTTAATAAGCAACCTGCTAGATTCCTGTTCCACAGTCAGCACAGATGTTCGCCCTTCCCCCACATTCCCTGAACCATCTGCCCAAGAGCTGTTGCACTGTAACCTGAAAAATAACGAAGTCTGGTTTCCTACAGATTTCTATCCTACGTCATTCCCCCCAACAATGAGCTAGTTGTTCTCCTCCTACTCCTTTACAATGCCCTTCATCAGAATTCTTCCGGTATTGAAACTTGTTTCAATGGGACTAATGGTGCCAAAGTTCTGGGTGAAGAAAGCAACTAAATGAACATTCATATGGATGAACAGACATCCAGGTCATAGAAGTACATTTGGCAGACTGTGTATCAATTACATTAACTATTCATTAGAGAAACTGGTGTCACCCCACCGCAATCTATACTGTAAAAATCTGAGGTTCAACTCACATGTGTAAGTAAAAAAGGTACCCAAGTGCCTGCTTCTAGAAGCGGACCCTGGGCACGAACAAGCAAGTTAAGGGCACTCTTACCTACCATTATGTGACATTCCAACTGAAAGGCACTTTTGAAAACGACAGTATTGGCACTTATTACGATTTTTTTTCTGAATTTTGCAGTTGCGATCACATTTATCATAGATGAGTTTTAATCGAATTGTTCTTCTAAAAAACCCCTATAAAAAGTTTGAGAAAACAATATGTACATGTTAAAGAATGTTGGGTACTAAACTTAAATCATACAGGTAATTTTTTTTCTTCTATTGTTTATTGATATCACTAATAAAAAAATAGGCAAAGTATAACCTGTCCAAAGGTAAGAATCTCCTATGCTACCCAGTGAAGTGGTGTGTATGAAGGCATGTATAGAATGGGAAACACGAAAGGAGGGAGTAGCTCTCAGCCCTCTTTCCTGGGAGAGGACCCAGAGTACCTGAGTAGATTTGCTCTTAAGGATTAAGCAAAACAGTCATATACTGCTTTGGTATGCATTCTCTCAGGATCCTCTGTCAGAAACTACCTTCATCTTTCATATGTGTAAGTCACACAAACACACAGATTTAACGCATCTTATCTTCATTCAGCAAATGTGAGGGGTATGACAACACAGCACAGTGTATAGAAAAAGCCAAAGGCACAAAAATTAGCATTACAGAAAAGCCTGTAACTCAACAGATCTTACCGTGATGTCTTGATACTGCAATGTAATGCTAGTCTCATAGTATGAAATCACAGGGTTAGCAAATTTTTTTAGAGACATTGACACATTCTGCTTCACACAACATAATAATATGTAATTTAGACTGTGGGACACATCTGACTATGAACTGGCTTCCCATCTCTACTAGAGATTCTAGCATTATTCCATTAGATTTATATTTGAATTTTCATCTTGTGATATTTAGCATGAGAGAAGAATGTACACGTACACAATTATGTCTCTCACCTTACATTGTCATTTAGGAAAAAAAAAAAGGAAAATAAAATATTAGAAGGAAAAAGAAAATATTCTTATAATTCCTGGGCCATATCATCCCAAAAATTATACATTAATGATAACATTAATTTGCCCCAGAGATGTGCACTGGCCCCAGAACTACAAGAGGGACAACACTAACTGATTCAAGCAGAATGTGGTGGAGATGAGAAATTCAGGATTTGTTACTGTTAGAATGGAAACATAGCAAACTCACATGCTTCTCACAGCCATACTCCCAACACAAATAAAACACTAGTGGAGCAAGTAAGCTTTGACTTTTAGTCACAGTTTAGTGTTTTAAGTTGTTTTAGTGTTTAACTATATCCAGAAAAGCAGCATTAAAATTATCATTGTGAATTGCGCCTGCTTGATGAAGGTCTGGTATCGAGTTATGGTATCCAGTCATGGTACCCGAACAATTTATTTCGGAAAAAAGATCACAGATCTATTTATTATTTAAATAAATGTTTAATTAATATAATTCTAGCCATTAAAATTATGTAACAAATGTTTATCTTCATATAACCCTGTAAATAAAGCAACATGATTTCGGTTCTTAAAAAGAAAATTATGACTGTACCTTACACCCTTCACAAGCATGTACTCCGTAATGGTAGCCTGAGGCTTTATCCCCACAAATTCTACATTCAATGTTTAATGCTCCACTGGGTGATTCATCTATGCTACCTGGAGCTGTGGCAAAATTAATGGATGAAGGACTGGATGCTGGTGAAAGGGTGTCTAAAAGAAAAAGGAACACTTCATAAATACTATACTACCAAGATTGATACAATTTCTATACTAAATCCACACAAAAATGAGCTTATTCTAGAAAATAATCATGAGTTAATAGTCATTAAGTGAACTAATAGTTTGGCCATAAGTGTTTGAAATATAATTAATATTTATATTAACAATGCAAAACACACGCAACCTACAGGGTGTACCCTGCTAATTTTGATGAGACGTACAATGTCAACAAACAAAAAGCCTTACCAAAGTAACCCTGATAACAAGAACTAGGAGGGTGATAATGGTTCTTGAGGATTCAATAAATATGCACCATACAAAATAAGAGAAAACCGACCTTTTTTGGATTTTCCCATGTTCCATTTTTTACTTTGATTTTTTCAAATGTTTCATTTTGACGTGGATGTGATTTTTTTTTTTATCCCACAAAATAAGTAACTAGAGTACTGAATTAATATTTCTTTTAAATCAAGGAAGTTTTCTTAACCTCAAAAATGCATCTATACCATCTTCACAAATAACATAAATTTGAAAAGCAGTACTCAACATGTATCTACTGCTCAAGACAAATAGTACAAAATATAAAAAAAAACAGCCCCACACAATGAAATAGAACCCCCCATGACTTCAAGTGTGTATCACCATATCCGTTCAACCCGTCACTCACTCTTTCCAGAAAGTTACTAACAGTTCACCTTGTCATCACATCTTTCATCTCTTGTGCCCTAGTGTTAAGCATCAGATCTATTGCTATGGTAAGACAAGAGACATGTTCCTAGCTCATACTGAGTTACACTTAAGATACACTTAAAGTCCCCTTGACTTTTGAAAAGCTACTCAGAGTTTTAAATGATGGTCTAAACTGAGGCCTAAAAAGCAGTTAGACAACTTCTCCTTCTAAAGAATTTTCTTGAAGTGAAAGCATGCTCCTGCACATCACTAGAAAGGCTGAACAGGTATTAAAAAGGAAGATAACACAAGTGTCTGCTTCTAAGATAATCCAGCAATAGAAGCCTTGCTCAGATATTTTACGTTTTGACTATAATGGGAAAAGCATGTCTGAATTGTTGTACAACGAAAAAAACTCTCCAGACATTTTACTACTAGATGAACATGTTACAAAACTAACACATTCCAACCTTAATTATTTCAATTAATATTTCCACCTTATTTGAGGAAAATATTTTCTGAGGCCAGGACTTCTTTTATCTTCCATCTCACAACTTGCACCACAAGACTTTAGCAAATTAATGGGTGTGTTATTTTAACTGAAAGATTAAGAAACGCTCATGAATGTAGGTCAGCTAGTATTATGTTGGAAAAAACCTTGGCATAGAACTCAGAGTCTGCATTGCCAGCACTGCCAAGCCCACAGGCATCAGAGTCATCAAGAACAGCCTAAAACCCAAGATTTTTTTTTAAACGGGGATTCTCATTTCTTTTGACTTGCCTTATGGAATCTGAGCCTCAAAAGTTTACATTTTCCATCTTCTCTAACAGCAAAACTAGAATGTTTTGCAATGAACATTGAATACTCAAATTAGAAGGTGACAGTAGAAGCTGATCTAAGTTACGGTAGGACTTGTACACACGTACACACAAGTAATTAAAAAACCCTCATCTCTCAGGACTATGTTATAAACCCAGCACATAATAACTTTTCCTGTAAGAAGTCATCTCTCTGTTGTGAAGGTCTGCAACCAAAAGGGACCCAAATCATATTTCTACAAACATTCCTCTGGGCAATAGTGCCAAGAGGCACATCTCCCTTCTCCCTTCAAAACTCATGTTATTCCTTTCAATCATTTTAGCACAGAGGCACACCTCAGTTGCATTAGTGCAGTTTTTGTAAGGTAAAATTGTGATCACAGCCTGGGAATCGATTTAAAGTAAGAAACACCCAAAACAAAACATGATGTAAAACAACCAGAAAGTTAACCGTAAATTGCTTAAAATGGCTCTACTGCTCAAAGATCTGTAAAACCACAGTTTCTAAAAGGATACCTTACTTGACAGTATTGCTGTGTCCCATACCATTTCAATTATTTGATCTCTCAAACAAAGCCTCTCACAAAGATCTTTTGACTAAAGACTATGTAATGACTTATCGCTCCAAGACTATTACTTTAACAAGGGTAGAAGTCATTAGCTGAACAATGATACTCTTGGGAAAGGGGAGAAACCAGCATGTCCAAAATATCAGTACACTAAAATATACTGGAATTCTAGGTGAGCTTTTAAGGGTTAGATTATACATTGTTGGCAAACATTTCACAACACTTTTCAAATATATGTGATTTGAAGAAACTTTAAAAAATGAGAAATTCCTTTAGTGCAATATTGTGACTTCTTATATGACTACAATACATAGTAACTTCTTTGCTAGTAAGAGTGATTTTAAAAAGTTATTTTGAAAAATGTGTTGACACTAATGATAATTTAAAACCGCAACTTTAAGTTTACAGTAATTTTTCAGTGACATTCGTCTAATAAATTAACTTTTGCCTTAAATATTTTAAGACTATGCTATAATCAGCTTATGTATTTCTAGTGTCACTTGGTCATAAACAACAATTATTGCATTAAAAAAGTTTTTAATTTCTATCACTATGTATTTATAAAAGAAAGTTTTATGGTAAATCGAAACTCTTACCTGTTATAACTGATCCATCAGATCCTGGACCATTTCCCAGTGACTGGAACTCTGTTAAACTTAAAGCTCCAGAGCTATCATCACCTAGAGACTGAGAGAGGTCTTGAATGTTCTCCATACCTTGCAGGAACTCTCCAGATAAAGGGCTGCCTATATCATCCTCCTCTAAGGGAGTAAGGGGATAGAGCTGGTTTTCAGTGTCCACCATTTTGATCCAGTAGAGCAGTCACTTAAACTTCTTTACACTGGTGAAAGAATAATTTAAAAAGTCCTGTACTTACAATATCAGAATATATATATTTTTTTAAATATTTGAATCAGTTACAGCACACTGAATACATGAATTCTAATCCAATAGTGAAATACTACACAACATTCTGTTGCTCTAGAAGCTTTATGCAACATCAGTCATCAACAGGACAGAGTAAAAAAAAATATCCCCAAAATACTTCAATATGAATTAAAGTTATGACAAGAACAATCTGTAGATTCTTGTTTTCTCTCCTTTGCTGATAAAAGTTACATATTGTGTTTCTATAGCAGGCATTATGCACTTCCTATATTATGTTTGAGCAGTCTTTGCTCACCTTATCTAAGAGCTTTAGATTTGGTCCTCTGTTCTCATCTCTTAAATTTGTTTGATAGGTCTTATGACACCGCAGAGAACAAAATACTGTCTTATACTAAAATCTTTGTAGAAGTGAGCCAAACTAATACTTTTTGACCTACTTTGGTCAAAGAACACCTTCATCAAGAGTGCTCCAGCATATACAATCCAATGTATATGCAATTCCAGGAGTTAGATTTATTTCCTACAGTGAAATAAGTTTCTAAAGTTGCCTTCAAAACTAGCCACCAGTGTCATCAACTTTGAGTAACAGGACAGATTCCGAAGAAAATGTCACAAATTTTAATTCTTCTTCTATTGACTTGTCAGGTAAGAAATTAATAAATGTATTGCAGAATATTACTACTGATGCATAAACAAAGTTCTGCTAAAAGAAACTCATCTTTTACACTGAGTAACTAACACTTGTGTTATACTCAGTATGTGCACAAACACATACTGCTGCAGTCTTGTCCATGCAATGAATATGCACGGGCATTTAGAGAAGCTCTGACTGTTACTGTGGTTACCACTCAACGGTGGCCTTTGCAAAGAACACATATTCACGGCAGTTTATTGTGAAGCTTGAAACTGCTTATGGGGATATACAAATGCTGATTTACAATAAAAGTGCTATGTTATGATAAAAAAATAATCTTCCTTGATGTCATTTAAAGTTTTAAATACCAAGTAATTTGATTCCTATGACACTAAGCATTTTATATTAAGAAATCAATCATTTTCTTTGGTAATCTGTGACAGACTCATTCTATGAAAATCAGGCATTTATTCCAGAGAAAAAGCCTATTTTTTTTTTGCTGTGTAATTGACCAAAAGGGTACAGTTAAAAGTAATACAAAGTGCTGACTACTCCTTTATGTACTAATGCCAAAAGATAAAAAAAAACAAACTTCAAAATGTTTTGAAACAAGATATTTTCAATGAAGCCTTTTATCCCCAGACTGATGGCAAAAGGCTGCCTTCAATTATATTTGCATAACTTTACACAGTATTACACAGATGTAACTGAGGGCAGAATGACCTACTCTAAAAAGACGACTAAAAGTTATGCTTGTAACAACCTGCAATGTGCACACAATTTTTAAATTATTTTTTTTTCAGGTGCACTTATCAGTGCACACTGCTACTTCTTTCTGCTATTTCATGGAAAACCAATGGTGCATATATATCACTCCTATAGTGTTTTCCAACGTGTTCATTACATGACTCTAAGGCAAAACAAACACTTAAAAAAAAAATCTGTATTATATAAGGCTTTCTATTTCACAATTTGCACCTTTCCAGCTAATCAATGTTATTTAAAGTATAGACTTGGCTTTGATTTTCAGAGCACCCAAATTTTTAAATTGTGATACCAAGTGACTGTAGTGGTACATCCTATGTACCCATTATTCATTTTTACCAAAGTTAATAGACATAAAAATGCTAACCACTCAGGTACAAGGAGAGACTGAAATTGCGGTGTAATCAAACTGATTATTAGAATAAAACAGTATGTTTTATATATCCTTGTGCTTGTATTTATTACAGCTCTGTGCACCATTGTACCTGTTTTTGAAAGAAACTATGTTGAGGCTGGAAAAGAAAGTTTTCTTAAGCAGTGTCTAGTTAGATTGTCTTTCCTGCAATTAATGAAAATAATACTATTATAGTATTTAGCTTGAGGCCCATTTTTTTCCAACCTAAATGCCATTGTAGGGCAAACATGCAGATTTTTTTCCCCAGTGTAATAGCTTAACATGTACCTGGAAGGACAGAATCAAAAAAGCAGCAGACAAACACATAGCAAAATCCAGAGCTTCTACACATTTTACTCAGTTCATACACTGAAATGGAGTTCTTCATGAAAGTAAACACTGAAGATTCCAAGATCTGTCCAGCATAACTGAGATGACAAAGTTTTCAAAAGGTTCATTGTATTTTGACTATTAAAACTAAGCCAAATACAATAGACAATTCTGAAGGTTGGAGACTGAAAGGAATCAAAAATTGTAAGAATCAGACCTCTAAATATCTGATTTTATAAACCAAATGAGATAGAATTCCACACTCTCCCTTGAGCAGGAAAATCCCAGATGCTGTCACTATTACTAACATGCCATCTCATGCTACAAGGACCCTTAGTAAAGATCTGTTTGCCCAACTTCTTTGAAACAGGATAGTATTAACTAGAAAAGGAAAATATGTTCTATATCACATGGTGTAGCAAATAAGAATATTTGAGACTATCCATGATTTCTAACACCAGGTACAGACAACAGATATGTTACTGTTGATTTTACTTGGACGTGTGACATTGCTACTCTATCACTATGCACAGCTTGGCTGTATTTAAAAATAACAGTCAAATTAAGTCTTCCAATTTGATATATTAAATACTCATTAGGACATTGTGCCAGATTGTCAGCACTGTACTAGAATTTCTATAACTATAAGCAATGCAAGAGTTTTCATGCACATCTCAACTTCTTTCTGAAGGGATCAGTTGAGATGCTGGTACAGCTTTTATTTTAAGAGCATCCAAGCAATACTGACTGTGATGCCTGTGATTTTACAACATAACAGATTATATTGAAAGATTGAAACAAAATAACTTCTTTCACATAGAGGACTGAAGTGTAATTGCTATCAGTTATAGTCCCTACAAAATTTCCATAATCTGAAACTATTTAGTAAAATAAATTCCAATTGTCACTTTCTTTTAAAGCTCAACAGCTGTCCTGTCTCCAAGAATAACCTTCATTTTTCTTATAAATCCCACCAGCTTGTAACCTGACAAAATATTAAGAAATATGTACATTTGATACTGTAACATACATGACCATAGTTACTGAAGAAAAAAAATAATCAGAAATTGTATGAACTGAGAACTCTAAATAAAAGGCTACTGAAAAATAAAATAATTAGCCTAATGCTTTAGGAATGTATGGTCGCACACCAAAGGAAAATGGCAGAGATTATTGTAGATTATCTGACAAAGATTTTATTGCTAAACCATCTGCATTTATTCAGAGCAACGCTTCCAATCTCATGAAGGCTCAAGATGGAGAGTAATTTTGCAGATGCAGTGTGCATTTACAAAACATTACTTTCACAAAGGAAGAAAAAGAATCAACTGCAAACATTTCTGGTTAACATCATCTGTTATTCTGTGCCAATACTTTCAATCTTGAACATCTTTGTACAATTTCTCTGTTGAGGCAGCATGAACCAGCTCAGTAACACCTGGAACTAACTGCTGTTTGCAGTTAGTTATCTAACAGAGTCCAAAACATTATATTATGCACCCAGTATCCCTGATATAACTGGAAGATAATATACTCCAGTTGAGAAATGATCAATCACTTTTATGTATTTTATTTGTGAAAACAAAGTTAAATTGCTATGCCTGTGACACAGCTATTTTGTGGTGAGGGAAAAGAGTAAAGAAACCTTGGAGTAAGTTTTTTTTGTAATGATAGCCGAGAATAATAACAACTGTTCTCCAGCAATCCAAAGGAGACTACCAAATTTGTCTCCCCGAGGAGCATTAACAAAAAAGGAAGAAAGGAATGGCAGAGCGTATGATCAGCACTGCTCCTCCAGTGGGCTCTTCATTAAGTTCTCCCAGGCTAAAACAGTTGTTCATGGCCCAGAAACATTATATTCCTCTGCAGATACGTATCCTGGCGCCAGGATAGCTGGGGAGGTTCTCAGAGGCACTGGGCTCTTTATACCCAACATTACTTAATTTCCCTACTGAATCACGTACATCTCTCCAAGCATGACTTCTTCATCCAGCACAGTATTTTTAAAAGATTAAGTGAACACTGAAGTCTACCTTGAAACAAAATAGGTACTGTTTGACAGGAAAACAAAGGAAAGGCTTGATAGCTGAACTCTGAACATGGCAACATCTCTTTCAGCAGCACGTCTTGCATTGCTTAAATTGCACCATACTTTTCCACATTTACAGTAAGTATTTAAATTTCAGCGGTCTTTTTAGCTGAATGTATATAAGAACAACCTAATAGCTAGTGAAATACAAATGAATTGCTTATTGTTTTAACTATTAAATTACATACCCTTTTGTACTTTCAAACTCTACTAGTAAATTACAGCTGCTTAATCATTATGGCTCTTGTCAATAATTAACTAGCTACCTTAGCAAGCATAGCCATTATATAACCATTTCTGAAGACTGTCAAAATATATCAGTATTTTCATTACTGAAAAAGATATAATGATTTTTTTTTCATAAGCACAGAGAACCTTTAAGCAAAATGTCTAGTATTCATGCAATAAACTGTTTGCCTTCTGTCCTCTCTGTATTTTGCGCATGTTTACACATGTGTATACTTTCATTGGCAGGTTTCACTTAATATGCATTGATCCTTGCTTGTATGAAAAGAAAGCTTCTAAAATAAAAAGCGTAATGAGTATGAAGTTCATTTAAGTAGTATTCACAGAGAGTACTTTGCTTTACCAAAAAAGCCGTACATGTTACAACAGTAGATGCGGTAGCTGCAGCGTGATAATTCCACTCAAGCATCTGCATAAGTCAACATTTCTTCTTACTCTTGACTCTAGAAAAATTCTGTGCCACAAAGACATCAGCAGAGGATTTTCTGTTTCCCACACAGTATTTTAGTCTCCATACCCCCTTTCCTACGCCCACATACAAACACATACAAAGCAAACTGAAAACAAGAGAGTATGAAATAGAAAAGTAAGAACACAGTTTTATGAGATTATGGTTCTAAGGATAAACAGGTTTTACTGGTGTTCTCTCACAGCCTGTTATCTCTGAAATATATCCATTTTCAGAAGAAATCCTCCTTTCCCACCACCACACTGCAAATACCCAGTAAGTCACTCACCTATAAACTTCAAACGGGTCTTAAAGGAATCACAGTCAGATTATCAAAGAAAAATACCAAATCATGCAGCAATCAGTTATTTGCTTCATTTTTGGAAAGGGATGGTGTGAGACTAAACCCCTGGCCCTTCCACATCTAATACTTGCCACACCATGGATAATCCCTGTAAGGAAACAGGTCTCTGAGATGCAAAGGTCTCTGAGAAACAGTAACAAAGTCTGGATTTACTGCATAAACAAATTGATCGTGTAAAGGGCTTGCTTGCAAATATCAAGGTTAAAGTTAAAACGATCGTTACCTCTGGGTCATTTTGAGAATGCTGTGGCTGAGCACAGCACCCTTAAAACTAGTGGCTGCGGTAGATACTTTTAGAAAACTTAGGTGAATAGGAATAGCCTGAAATATGTAAGCTACAGGACATTTCCAACATCCTAATTCAACACATAAAAACATCTGAAAATAAAAATAACTGAAAATAAAATTTGGCACCTAATTATGAAGTCCAGTCCCCTATCTGGGAAAGGATGCATGTTTTCTCCTCTATGCTGTGATACTTGATTCAGTTTTCATACTTTGTAACCTTACATACTAGAAATATTTTACAATTTACAAAGTATTAAGAACCTAAGACAAAGAGAATTTACTATGCATGCAGTCTTCAACAGGACTACCAGTCGCACACACCCCCCCAAAAAAAACAAAACAGAAAAACTTTGTATTTTTGCCCTCTACAGTTATACTCCAAGGTATCATATACAACTTATAACCATCCTTGCCTTTAAAACAAATCAAAATACCCTAAATTCGAAAAATGATACTAGAATTGCAAAGTTAAGCTCTTAAAAGTTACGCAATGGAAAATTCTATGCAACCTTGATTATGCTACCTTTTTTTTTTTTTTTATGCACTATGGTAGAATGTACATATATACTGCACAATGTTCTTCTTTCCCCAAACCACTCCCCTTATAAATGGGCAGTGCATTAAACAGAAGTGGAATTACACAGCTTGTAAAGCAACCTGGTCTATATTAGTCTGCAGCAGGAAAAAAAGCTGTTAATTTACTGGTTGATCAAAAAGGAAGAACATTCTTTCCCTAAGCAAAAAAGGGAGAAGAGACAATCCTCTTTCTCTGATCCATAAATACTTGCAGAATTGGAGGAACACTAGAGAGTTTCTTGAAGGAAGAATACAGGCCACAGAGGCAAGTCTACTGGTTTCAGAAAGTGGGGACCATGATGAGTTTTACTCTGAACACATATCTCTAATTGCATCAGAAGATGCAGCAATAACATACTTCTAATCTCGCATGGGAAGAGTTGATAAAGCTTTGAAATACTGCAAATATTTTTATGATTGATATTAAATGTGATAAAACCAGTATGAGAATATATTTTTGTTTTTATATTACTCAGCCAAACCCAAGCAGAACTTACTGAGCCAGGCAGAAGCATTTCTTTGGTCCCAGGATTTTCTGTCCCGTAGGATTTTAAAAGACATGATCCAAGGGAGAGCGGAAAGGCAAGATTTTCTTATTGAAAATTAGTAATTTTTATCAACTCTTCCATACAAGAAATTAGCCAACACCATAAGCAACCACTTTTAAAGACAGGACTAAAACAGATGAATTAACATGCTGTACAAGTAAGTCAGCAGTAAGAAGATGCACACAAAAGCAGTGCTGATTAATGACAGGTCAGGCACAAACAGTACCACATGAGCAACTGACTATGTATGTTACACTAAGCAGAAGTATTCCTCAACTAGGTGCACTCCGTCAGACTGTCAGGAGCATATATGATTCTTCTATGTTTGCAGCACCAGCTCTTATTAGCCTACCACGAGTCGAAGCAAGTGTAATGATAAGGCCAACGTGGCTGATTTGGCCAAAATGTTGAGATTTTAAAATAAGGATTATTTTGTGGCATATGCACAACAGATGCCTTCCAGCTGTATATAAAGGTATAATGATGTTGCCAGAAACTCTTGTATCGTGCAATATACATGATATTTGGCATGCAGGTTGCCACTAGTTTAACAAAAATCTCAGTTCTTAGGATGTCACTGTTTTGTTAGTTGTTCAGTTATTTTTACTTTGAAAAAATAAGGAAATGACTTAATAAACTCATAAAATATAATTTACAAGTCAGTGCTACAAATCCACTTTTCCTGGTGCAAACCACTTTTAAAAGTAAGAACATACGTAAGGCGATACTAACATAAGCAACATATGTCATGTGGCCAGAAGAGTATTATCAACAGTAAAACATAACATCAGGATACAAATTCTGCAGAGAAAACAAACAAGGGTTCTCAAAGAGAAGGTAACCATACTAAACGTGAAAGATTCCTTACATAACATTCAAGTGCAAAGCAGCCATAATGCAGAATCTGTATCAATAGAAACTTAAGACTCTAGGAACATCTGTTTAATGTTTATGTCCCTCCTAAGCAAAACTCTAAAACCTCAATCTGTCTGATTGTAGAAACACTCAGTTAAAGGCAAGACATACAAAGTCATCTTGGATTGCTAGACAAAATGTTTCCTTATGAAAAAGAACTTTGAATTGCTTATATTAGCAGTATATACAAAGACACAGTTAAAAGTTTAGCAGTAGCACCAATATCACAACCTACAAAGACCAAAAAGCCCGAAATACTTATTGATGTGATTGCTTAACACTGCTCAGCTACAAAAATTTGGGCAGATGCTACGCAGAAACAGCAAAAAAAGCAACTAACAGACAGCAAAAAAGCAACTAATCAGCGAAAAAAGAGGAGGAAAGCACAGACCTAAAAAATGCAGAGAACAATGACATAATCACGAAGAGTCACTATTCAACTACTTTGCAGTTACTGAACCAGCTTCAGTCCCTGTTGGCATCTCCCTATAGCTTCTTTCTAAGATTTAGTGGCATAGGGTAGAAGCTACTTCATGGGTCCTGACTCTCTCAAGTGGAGTCTCATTGCCTAGAATATATTAAAGAAAGATAAATGTCTCTGAACAGGGCCACTCATTCCCCTTTTAAATGCAACATTTCTGCTTTAAAACTATTTGGCTGCTTTCTACACCTTCATGATTATATAGTCACAATTTCCTCCGATGTTTTCTTTCAATTATGTAACACACTCATTATACTCTAAATATTTCTAAAAATTGTTTGTTTTACCAAGATTACTGTTTAAAAAGTAACTAAGAACAAAACTATTCAGGAGGTAATTAAACTATTTATCGCAAATATCATACCCTCTCACTTTCACACAATCCATGCAATTACTAATGGAGAATAAAAATACAAAGTAGAAATCAATTTTTAGCAAACAGACATATGAGGGGTATTCATCTCACCTAATGTCAAGCACCTCACTTACATGCTTGGGTTGAACAGAACTCAATGGACTTTCCAGAGCCGTGACTGATCCTTGAGGCCAAATTAAAAAGCAGTACTTTTTGATCAGATCACTTCCCTGATTCAGTTCACTGCAAAGCCTTACAAATTTTTGTGCTGGCTCAATGGAGGGAACAGAAATAAGCTGTTGGGGAGAGGGATATGTGTGCTGCTGCATGGCCAACAACTACATGTGTATGTGCAGCCCAAATCCCCTCTGAAGAATCCAATGATTGTATGAACAGGCTGGACCTGTAAAGCAGGTGCTTGCATTGCCTGAAGTAAAGGAGCCATGCCTCTTAAGTCTCTGATGAGAGCGGAAAACTGCTGTACAGATCACACAGCATCTCTATTAGATTAAGCAGTATCATCTTATGACAGGGCCATGGAACTGTCATATAGGCTGGGGAGGTCATGAACATCCCACAGTTATTCACTAACCTTCCAGCAGTAAAACTCCCACAGAGATCCAGTAAATGGAAGATACAGGCATTTACTCTCAGTTGAAACAACATACTCCAATAAATAAATAAAATAATTCCAATGCTGGACACTCAAGCTGAGAGTAGAATGTAGCTCAAAGACTTCAGCTGCTTGTGAAGAATAAAACAACATCCTAGCATCAAATGACTTTCTAATGGGAAATTTTAAATTCAGTAAACCCCTCAAGAACTTGGTAACTAGGAACTCCGTTGAGAACACTTTACATTTACATACATGAATTTTACACTGACTTTATATTCGACCAGAAAATATATTTCATCATATTTGATCCACAACATTAGACTAGTCAACCTCTAGCAGACAGAGCTCAACTTAAGATGTAAATATCACAATTCTAGGTTATCAGTACAATGGGATCTGAAGCCCATCTTTAAATTAGCCACTGCTAACCCCTTTAACAACAGGAGCCAGATTTGACTTCACCAGCTATGGGATATGCAGGTTTCGTAACCTTTGCTTTCAGGCTCCAGAGACAAGACTTAGAGGTCTATCACCTCAAGTTTATGTTTATCTGAAGTCATGCTTGCTTTATTCCACAAAATGGACATCAGATGCATAAAATGTGACATTACTCAAATTTGCAGCAAGGTCCTGCTGATCAAAGAAAAATCTGTTTTTCCTTACCTCATTTCTGTAAAGAGTGGAGATTGGGTTGTTGCTTGAAATGACGTCAAGCTCAAATAGATTCAAGTCTGCATAGAATACCAAGATAACATTGAGATTTTTTGGTTTGTTTTTTTCTCCTCTAAATGCGAGTTTTCATATCCAAAAAGGGAATACTTCAGTGCTTTCTGTAATTGGGAATAGGAAGACCTGAATTTCTTTCTAGTGAATGCTGAACTGAAGCTAAAGTCAGAAGTACCTATACATTACATCAAAGTAAAGCTTTCAAATGTCTCTTTTAAATCTATGTCTGCTTAATCTTTTAAATTCTTGTAAGAGTTGACTAGTCAGAACTTAAGTATCAGTCAATAGAAATATTAGTTAACAAACCATATAATATTATATTTTTATATATATATAACATTATAGTGTTCTCTTTCATTTTACTGTTTTCTTCAAGCAGTGTTTTGGGTAGGATCTTTGTTGGTCTTTTTTTGGTTGGTTAGTTTGTTTTTTTTAAGTTTTGTTTGTTGGGTTTTTTTGTTTGTTTGTTTGTTGTTTTTTTAAAACTATTTTATAATCCAGTCTGATGTCTAGATGATTCCCGACTCCAAACTAAGCGAGCACTGTCAAAGACATGTAGAAAACTTTGTGTTAGTCTTTAGCCTTGCTTCAACTTTTATTGTTAAGATGCCTAGAAATCATGAAAAACTGGCAATTTGTAATTTTTTTTTCTTTCTCTATCCTGTCTCTGTTTCCACTTTTATAAAAAATAATGAGCCCGGACACATGGCTGAGAACTGACTACAAGCTTATTCTATAGAATAAGCATACTATTATTAACATGACGTTAAAAAAAATAAAAATCAGCTGGACAACAGTATCAGGGAAGTTTATTCAATTTCTTACATTAGTTATTAATGCATGTAAAGCAAATATTCAGATTGGAGTTAATAACATCCGGTATTTTTGAGGCATGACCAATGAAGCAAGTATATTTTATTAACAAGAGATTCAAAAGAACAATAGGACTTTTTTTTCCCCCTGCAAGAAACTAAGCCATGGCAACATCTTAGTAACCGCTATGTTACAGGGTACTCTGTGTTCTCTGACATGTGCTCTCTTTCAAGTTCAAATACAGTTCCACAAGTACTACTTACAGCTCACTGCAGTTTCTAATAGAAACCCCACTTCACTGTTATATATACATTTATACTTGCAACACACTCTCCCTTTTTCTTTTCCACTCTCCAAAGAAACTCCAGGTTTTGCTCTTTATCCAACGCATTTCAATGTCAGTATCTCCTCAAGTCACTGTTATATTCCACTGAAATTTTGCCATACTTGAGCAAGATTCAAATGATTACATGTTAACCATAGCAGCCACAGCAATTTGTACTTCAAACTTTTACAGATTCTAAATCATTCATGACAACATCTTGTAGGACATGAAGCTAAAAGAATATCGTGTTTAGCATACACATGCTTCGTGTGTTTGATGAACACTTACATGTGAAGAAAACAACTACTGAGAAACAAAGATTTGATGCATCATTTAAGAGGCTGTTTTCTTTACATGTAAATTAAAAGCTAGGATTTGATTTATGATTGATATTTGAACCAATGCAAGGTCACATTCGGACAAACACGACATTTATGTATTTGCTATTTGATCCAAGGTCACGTTCACACAAATGTGTCATCTGAGTATTTGCTATATTTTTATTACTGTGTTAATGAACTCAAAGCTCTCTTTCTTTCCCCATGTGTCTCAAAACTCCTTACCCATTTATTTGGAAGTTATCTGATTTTCCTAGGTTTTGCGATACCGTACAAATGTCTGACAAGCTAATTATATAAGCCAAGATTTTGAATTGATTAACAGTTAGGGATACATCGACTTCAGAAACCAGTGCTCAGATTGAGGCTAAATCCGGTTGCACAGCATGCCCAGAATTAAAACAATTTTTAAAAAAAGGCACAAACCAAAAATCCCACAAAGACTGTATCTTATGAACTGCATGCACATATTAGATGTCCTAAACCATTATCCATTTTTTTTCCTAATAATAATATGTAAAAATAAGTTTGAGTGGTGAAGACAAAGTTGCTTCCAACATGTACAGCATTTACAAACAGCCTACGCATCTGTCCTAACATGCTGCTCACTGGAAACTAGATCCTTAAGACTAAATTGGAATGTTGCAATTGTTTCCTTACACATGTGATTATGGCATCTCAGATTATGCAAAGTGGCTTCTCAACAATTTTCTAACTATACCCTGATATTCTACAGAGACTTCATTTGTTGAAGTATAAAGATATCTGAGGGTAAATGGTAAATACAAATTGCATTTTAGTGTGGTGACTAAATGATTATCTCCAATATAATCAATTTTTGAAGTAAATAAAATGTAAGCCCCTTGCTAAGTCTCCTGCAGAGTACATTTTCGCTACATATGGCAAAAATAAACTTCAGAGAGTAACAAATTAAAGACATCTGTGCAACTAAAATTGTCAATTAAAATTATAATCTAATACATACAGAGGCAGTGCCAGGCAAAATTTTTGGCCATTTTCCATTAAACATATTGACTGTGCTATTACATAAACCCCTGTAACTCAGAAGTTTTACTTGCTCGCATGCTTGATAGAAAAAAAAAACAACAAAAAAAACCCAAACAAAAAAAACCCATACATGACTGTTCTATCCAGAAAGACATCTTAACTTTTATAAGCAAAGCTGTCTAGTAACTCTAACAAATATGAAATTTTAGACATACTATATTTATGAAAAGAAATAAAACCCAATTGACACTAACTGACCGAGTCAAGTAAAGACTTTGATGCACTTTCTAAAACTTTGATAATATTTCAACAATCATTAGGGTTCACGCATACGTATGGACACCTTACAATGTGTTCTTATAAACTAGGATGTAAGAATCCCTTTTGTTTTATACCCACAGACCCTTATGTGTGATAGCAATTGGTATATATTGTTTATAATTCCTTATTGGCAGGAGTAACATACTTTTTCGAACTTAGAATCCCTGCTGCATTATAAATAAAAATACCTGCCTTAAGTTTAAATTTGTAGTAACTTGAAGGATAAGAAATAATCAATCTTTTGTTCTGTAGGCATATTTATTAGTCCTGTATGATTTCAACCTTGCTTACTTTTTGACAGAAGAGCAAAGGAATGTTCCTGTGACATAAATACATCAACTGAGTATAATTCAAGGTCATGCATTATATATAAAAATATATTATTATTCTGCCACATAACCTAATATTTTATGGAAACCACGTAGTTGTGAGTTTGTTGACTGGTAATGAAATTTTTGAAGTTGTATATAATTTGGTGAGTTTAAACAATATAATAAAAGCTTAAGAGTATTAAGTTGTGACAGTACATAAATTTGAAAGGTAGAATTAATATCAGTATTTACTATTACCATCATTAAAACACTGGGAAAAGGGAAACTTTGGTGAGAAGAAATAAATCTTTAATGCCTATTGATTTGCTCCCAGAGACATAAAATTTTCATACCGTTGTCATCCCACATTGTCCTATCATGTCTCTCTGCTCTTTTCTCTTCTCACTACTCTCACAGTTCCCCCTCCCCACACAGCGTCCCTGAACTACTGACTATACAAACAGCAAACATGCTGTAGCTGGTTCAGAGCTACATGTTGCAACTGGCTCCCTAGTGCTCCTATGCTGATTGGCAATTGACAGGCCAAACAGAACAGATAGCTGTTGAATTCATATTGCATCATTTCCTCAGTAGGGTCAATAATGTGTTTTCCTTTCTTCTTTCCAGTTACCAACTTTCATAAAAATTACAGAACTTTAATGCCTTTGAAACAACTACTCCTCTGTCAAATTTGACAAGGCTTGGAGGTTCAAAGTTACTGGGTGGAGGGCGAGGACAACAGACCATACTGCATATACCCAACTTTCTTAGGTAACTACACTAAAAGAGATGAGAAAACAATCCTGAAAACAGTTTTCACTGTAGCAGTTTTAGGGTATAACTCTCTACCATGATAGATCTGGATTTTTGCCCCCTCTTTTTTTGGTTCCTCCCCCCCCNGTTTGCTTTCAGTATTTGTTTTATATTTACTATGGTTTGCAGAACACACAAACAGTACAATGGGCACCTGAAGTTACGTCAGTACTTGGAGTATTCGACAAGTTTCCAGAGTCCCTCACTTTGACTCCTAATCGCATACTTTATTAAGAAAAAGATAATTGCCTGTCCTTGATATAGCAGTTAAATATTCAGTTTGGCTGAGATTTCTGACCTGTGGGAAAAATACTAGTTCTTACAGGCATTTCAATGGCAACATTCTTCCTGAATAAAGAGCTATTGTTTTGGAACAATACTTTTGATCTAAAAAAGAGAGAGAGGAAAAAAAGAAAAAGATATCTTAAATTAAAATTATTTAATGCAAAAGTTGCTGAAAGATGGTTTGGACTTTTTAGCATATTGCTTTAAGATCATGAAAAGCTTCACTTGAATCTTACCTGCCTTTCAGCCACAACCTAGGCCTTGCAATCCCTCTTTCTTAGAACATCTAGTCAGACACAACTTCTCCACCTGCCAAACTCCCAAATTTTGCCACCGTTATCTCATTACACAGGTCTTGCTCAGAACAATTGAAATAACCCCCCACACACACTTTGCATCTGTATCTGTTACTACAATAGCTCTCCTATGCATGACTAGCATTCCTTTAAAAGGAACATGAAGCCTCTTAGTTTTCTCATTTACAGCTTAAACTTCCACATCTAAGCTCAGTCTCCTTGTTTCGGCTTGGGACAAAAGTCCAGTTATTTTGGTATCCAATGCTGCAACTTTTGCTTCAAAGATCAACAATAACAAAAAATATCTTTCTGTCTCAAGTACACCTCCTTTTCAGTCTCCAGCACTCTCCCCATCCCCAAATCTCAGGTTTCAGTTATGACTTTATCCTGGCACACTCAGCTCCAACAGTCTTTCAGCTGTCTTTCTGTCATAAGCTGTATCAACCCATCCTCAAATCACCTCCCTCATCCCCTCGGGTTCTCTAGTCTTCTATCTCCGCCCCTCTAGTATCTATCTGCACAGCTGCACTCTTCTCACCATCTGCAACCCCATGCATGATTCATCACCAAACATAACAGACCATGATTATTCACTATTTGAAAAGCTACAGTGGAATTTACATCTGTTTCTGGAAGAGATTCAAGAAGACTGAATTTGCCTTCTTAGCAGAGAACACCACCACTGTGTATTTTCAGTGGTTTTATTTCACTGATAAACTTTATTCCCTTGCCTAGACATAATAACAAAGCGTATTTGATAACCTAAATTCAGCTTAACAGAAGGATCTATATCCTATAAAAGTGAATGACCCTTAGACAAGACATTACAGATTTAGGCACCTTCTGCTTGCGAGTGTCTTTTTGAAAATTAATTGAGCAATCCCAATGGGCTAGCTTTCATACTTTTCTACCAGTAGACACAATCTAATGTTCTCTATAAACACCACCTGGATTTGTGTAGTTTACTTATTCTTCAGTGTACTACAATTTTACTAATTCCTTCAAAGTATTTTTACAGGCTCTTGTTGCTCAGCTATTACATTTAAATAAGTAAATAAAACCCGCTAAAAATAAACTAACTTTGATTTAATGGCATGCCACAACTCAGAGTATCCAGAGTGGAATGTGAAACAAAATTCTTTCACTTTCTGTTGTTGTTCGGGTTTTTTTGTTAAGAAAAAGGCCTTTGGTTTTGTTCTGTTAATTTAAAAATTCTTACTTTAAAAAATTTTTTGTGTGTGATAAATGTATCACACACAAAAAAAGTTTACACTGAATTAGCATTGCTGACAGGAGTCTTGGCAACAGGTATGAATGCAATGAATCTACATTTTTTGGCAAATGGACATCAAGTACTTGTACTTCCAAGCTACTGACATGTCAGATAGAGGATATACTTGGGACACATGACTTCACAGTTCTAAATCAGGTCACTCGCTACAGTATAGAGATCACAAGCCTCACACTCCTGCACAATCAAAAGATGTCAAAATACAACCAATTATTTTCCTGACATCTAAGCTCACTGCTCATCCTTCATATGACATGAGGGGTGATCTACTTAGCAGTTTAACAGCCCTGCATTAACAATAGTATCACCACTGCTGCCTGCTTGCCACCCCACTTCTCCTCCCCACTTCTTTTAATTAAGGAAGCACCTGAATTACAGAAAGGTGGAAGAAAAACAACAGTCCAATGAAACAGCCAGAATAAGAAAACCTGTTTAAAGTCACATATGTACTTCCATATACCAGTTTTAATTCACTTTGTAAGGCATTTTAGCTGACTGAATTAGACTTTGAAAAAGCAGTTATAGGGACACAGAACTCACAGCGCTCTGCAGAGCCAAACTGAAGTTGATGGTTGCAAAATAAAGTTACCTTAAGGGAACAGTTAGACAAGCCAGCTTAAGTAATGTAATAGCTCCCTGACATCAAAAGGATATCCCTTCCATAGCTCCCTGACATTGTCAGCCCTGCACCTTCCCTCGCCCTTCTTCATTTCCAGCCACACAGCTCCACCCCGCCTGTGCTGGCTCTCACACTTGTCTGACCTCTCTGGCCACATCTATAATAATAAATAAAACAGGGCCAGAGCACAGGCTCAAGCCATGCTGTTAGCATCCTCTCTGACACCATTTTGGCCCATACCAACCTGGCACTCTCCCAGACAAATGCGCAGGCACGGTTAAGGGGACAGCAAATGCAGAGCAGCAAACTGCTCTCCACTGGTAGTTTGGATGCAACCGTGCTGTTTTGGGAGGAAGACTGTTAGGTGTGTGCAACCTTGCCACTTTGTTCGGGGTCCAGAGAACAATCCCTGGCCTATTTTATTCCCTAGTGTAGACACAGCCTCAGTCAAACAATTCAGCTCATTAAGCCAGTAGAAATGCATCACAGGAAAAACACAGCTAGAGACAGCTGAACAGACTCACCAAGGAGCAGCAAAAAGGAAGGGTAGAAACATGGGGATGGTAGCAAAGGAAAGAAGCATGAAGAGGGAGCCTGACTGATCTTTAACAACAGTTGTTAGATGATATCAGGCCATGCTGTGTAACCACACCTCTTGCTGTAAGCCTCATATTTGCAGGGCTACCAGGAACAACACAGAGAGGGGACATCCTATTCTATTTTTTTTTTCATATTTTTGTGTTCATTCATATATACACACACAAACACATGCATGCCACATAAAAGAGAATAAAATGAATGATAGCTGCAGACTGAATAATTCTATATTCTTAAAGGATAATCCCTATTACATTTCCACAGGATTTATAATCTTGAGAAAATGCAACTTCTTGTAAATTTGGTTAGAATTATGGCAGCTTAGTATGCTGAAAATCAGGTGCCCAAAACACACATTTACATTGAAGATTTGACAGCTGTTTGAAAATATTGACTTATTTATGTAGTTACATCACTATAGAAGTACAGTACACAAAGTGTACAGCTGCTGCTTTTTTCAAAAGCAGTATCCTGTGCTGCTTGTCTCCTAGTTACATATATACTAAAGCTGCTACCTCTTTGCTTCCAATCAAACTGACCTGCTTAACTGCACACAGCAGTCTTTTGTCCTGAGGTGGATAAGAATAAATACTTTTTATATATATATATATATATATGTGTGTATATATATAAAAAAAAATTCATTTCAGAGGAAAAAACCAGTTCAGAATTCTTACATCCTCCTCTCTGTGGGCAGCTATGTGGAATATGACTAAACACATTACGCCATTTTTAAATTTCACATATATACAGCATAATAATGTAGCTCTACCTTCCGCTTATAGAGCAAAATTTCCAACAATCAGCTGGTCAGAAATGACCACAGACAAAACATTCTCCTGTTTACATAGCTCTCTTACAGTGAAACTGCATCTGTACAGCATCTTACACTGCCAAAACAAACACTCAAAACCCCCTCACAATGCAGCACACTTACTCCAAACTGAATGTTTACCTACAGACTAAGAAAAAAAGATTTGAAAAAACACACTTAACCATTTTCAACTTTGCTGAGTAAACTTCAGTGTCCAATATTCTGTACATACCTGCATTGGCTAGTTTTTAAAATTATTCTTAGGACTCCTAAACTTCATCAAGAATCTAGTTCTAGCCTCCATTAGAAACAATTTTAACGCTAGCAATGCATAGTTCTTGTAATCTTCCCCTGAAAATTGCCAACAAGCCAACAATATTCACTATGACCTGTAGGCAATTAATTTTATTTTATTTTAACATTAGAGTGGGTGAACTCATTGCCCATTGTAATGAAGCATTCATCAGCCCTCTTATAAAGAATGCCGTCAAGCACTGCTAATAAATCCAGGAGACTCCAAAGCAGTCTCTTGAAACAACACCCACCTTCTCCCTCTTCCTCCCCCTCAAATCCAGATGGTTCTGCATTATATTTTTCAGCCTTACTACTCCAGGGAGCATTTTTCCATACATGTTGAATAAAGATGTGAGAAGGCTTTGTTTTGTTTACTATGAGCCTGTACCATAACTCCAATGCCATGTACTTTATAATATTCTTGCTGAAGCAGTAACACTAAGAGGAGGCAAGGGAATGTCAACAGTAATTCAAGTCTTCACTTTCAAATAGATTTTGCAAACAGACAGAAATTCTTCTTGCCATCTGAACATTCTCATTCTGGTTTAAATTCAGTGTTTTCTTCTGTGAATTGTTATATCAATCATTCCAATAAATGATTATTTAAAACAAAACAAAATAGGCATGTAGCACTCTTATTTGTGTAACAAAAAATGAATGGCAATACAAGCCTATATGCAGATAATAGAACTTACTCAGATAGCCTAACTGTGCTGGATACATACCTCAAGACATTACCCTGCCTCCAAACCTTAATCATACGTTGTTGAATAGTTTCAAGCGATCCATTTTTTTTTTTTTTGTTAAATCTAAATTACATTAAGAAAGATTGTGGTACCATTTTTCCATGCAAAATACATCAAACTCTAAGCCATTCACAACAATAAATGCTCTCCGCTCCAGGATATTATACACTCATAGACGAGTAAGAAATTACTCAACCAGCAGTTAATTTGCACACCGAACAGCAACTCTGGTTTTCTTTTACATACTTATCAAAAAACTGAAAGTGGACCAATGAGATACGAAAATATGAAATACAAAAATATTGGTCCAACTTGCTTTCACATGTATTTCAGCTACTTGGTGGAATCAAATGCCAAAGAATCTTACATCTTCAGTAGCTGCTAAGTACTCCAAGTTCCTCAAGGCAGACACACTTATGAACAAGTTTATTTTACTGTTTGGAAAGATTAAGTAAATAATATCTTATTTTATATATTTTTTAAAAAACATGATAGTGTATCAGCATTTCTAGAAAGAGATAAGTAACTTGCCAAATGCTTGCAAATCTATCTCATACTGTTAGTGTTTCCACAAGCATGAGACAACTTGAACTTAAAACAATAAATTTAGATTAATATTGTACCACAGAACAAACTATGCCTGTTTGGTAGTTCTCATCTTTCAATCTCCAAAGAAAAAAAAAAAATCTGCAGCTTATGCTTACAGCATTTTAAAACACAGCAAACAACCACACAAACCAGTCACGTAACAACTCAAGCCTCAATCAGGATTAGAATACCAATGAATTGTATTTTATAATTTGTATTAATCTGTGCAGGAGAAGCCCTTCACTGGACACAGAAATTATACTTCCTAGATACTTGAAAGACACATGCAATGCACTTATAAATAAATATTGTTTCATAAGCAGAAACTATGAGAACTGGTATGAGGAAGTGGAATCAGATTTGGCAGCATCTCAATGCCACATGCAATCTGGTCACACAACAATCTGCTCATATCAACTTAATGTTTTTAAAATATGCCAAATAACTCTAAGATTGAGAGATTTTAGTTTTATTTTGAGGATAGTGATGATTTAGAGCCTAACCTTACCAGATAAGTACTTTTTCATTCAATGAATATTCCGCATTCTACTTCATAAAAAGTCATTCAATATTTAATTTTACAGACCTGGTCCTGTGAAATGCTGAGTGCTCTACTTCTAAAATATTAAGAATTCAGAGTTCTGCTGGGTAATGCCTTTATACAACTTTTACACAGAAGTCTAACACAGCAATAGATACTGGAACATAAGGAAATTTTACTTACTCTGTTCTCCTGAGTGTGCTACTACTTTCCATTTATGAACTATTTGTTTGCACTATTTGCTCAGATTTCTTTCCTAGTCAGTTGACTATACATTAATCACTCTTTACAGAAATTCTACGTCAAATGTTTTTAATTCTCCAGTGTTCAAAACCAATACCAGGACAGCTCCCAGTCCATGTATGTACTCACCACTTCATGAAGCATCTTGCAAGGTTGAAAAAGAAGTTTTTTTCCAGAATCTGTTCCCTTTCCATTTCACGTGAACATTGGTGATAACAAGTGGCTCTTCATTAATAAAAAGCTGCTGACATTCTTTCTAAAAAAAAAAAAAAAAAAAAAANAAAAAAAAAAAAAAAAAAAAAAAAAGAGTCAAGAAAATTTCCCAGAGCTTACTGTTCTGATTTTATATTGATATCATGTAATATAATGTTTTTTAATATTTCTTTATGCTTCTTCACAAAAAAAACCCAGTCATTTCACTTGGGCTAAAATTATGTTTTAAGTGACTGAGGTTTTTAATACACCACCTAGTTTTAGAGCAGGACTACACTGACACCTAGCTAACTAGGGTATATGATTGGTATATCGCAGCATCATTCTGCTCTTTTTTCTTCATACTAGAAAAATTCAAAAACACTCAACTAAGACCCCTACAGTGAAAGCCTTGTGCTATTTTAATTATCTGTTATAAAGGAAAATACTTTACTCATAAAGAGCATTCTCACAAACATCCAAGTCTTTCTGTGGACAAACTGTAAGTTATGGTTTCTGAGGCACCCCCCCCCCCAAAAGATGTCCTTGCAAAAGGCAGAGATTTTACTTTTATATGCTTTATAAGGCCTGTTAAAAAAAAAAGTACATATATCTATAAAAATAAATAATAGCTTGATTCAATTCACTTCCCTGTCTACTTCAACTAAAAGCCAAACAAATTAAAGATTATGGAAGATTCTGAAAAAGCATTCAGATTAAATTAAAAATGTTAAAATTACAAAATTCTGTAAGAAAATATGCTTGTACTTATAATAAATATGAATTCAACTTCGTTTATTCTTTTTTTTCCCCCCTTGCAACAAATATGGTATGTGAAAGAGAAACAGAACTCAAATTTCAGCAGGTAAGCTAAAGCAAAGAGAAAAAGAAGTGCTATTTGTTGAAGTTGGAGCTTCTTCTAAAAAAATACTAATAAAATTTGCATTGCCCTCCTTGACTACTTGGGGTCAACCGTGAGCACTACATTCTGTTTTCTAGAACAAGATGTATATCCTGGGCCATGTATCCTACTCTCATGTAGGACATTATCTTCTCTAACATTTTTATAACACTCAACACATAAAATACTAAAAGCGTAATGATACAAAATCACAACTGAAATGCAACCTGTTCTCCATGGTTTAAAATTCATAATGCCCTTTACGAAGACTACATGAAGACATTAAAGAATTACGGAAAAGCAAGTGAGAAAACCACAAGGTTTTCAGGCCGTACAGGTTTGTAATAGGTAGCCAAAACTCCCTATGTCACCTAATTGTAGAGGATGAGAGTCAATATAAGGCATCAGCAGATTGATAAGAACTTCTTTTTTCGGACTATGCCAAGTGCTCCTTCCAAAGATGGGAAAAGAAAGGGAGCGCGCTGGCTACGCAGTTCTACAAACCTCCGATAAGGTCTATGCACCCTCTCATCCTTTTGAAAAGCTACATTGCGCTACTTAAAATCCAAAAACTTGCCACTAAAAGTAACTAAGAGCCAATGGCTGCTTGATAGCTCATGCCAAATAACAAAGGTTATGATACTGGTTTAGCTTTGAGTAGACTTGTGACCACATCACATGAACCACAACTGCCGTCAGTCTCAGCATGAGACCAGGTAGTCTCAATATTAAGTCAGCGATTCAGAATTTATAAAGGAAACACTTTTTATAGCTTATCAGTTTTGCTACCTGCAAAGACCACGTGAATTTCAACCCCGCAATCAATGATAGATGCCAATAAGAAAGTCTGTGCGTGTTCTAGAATACAAGTACAGTTTGATTAAAACTTTCCTTCCCAACAAAACTTATGCAACACCTTTATTTGTGCAGTACTACTAAGACATCCAATGCCACCAAAGTGCCAAACATCATTATTCCAGATAATCCTGTCTGACGAATCCTGTACTCATACTTCATCCATCAGAGAGCTTAGGAACAGCTACTCGCGTCAGTGAGGCTGTGCTAATCTTAATATGAATACAAGGCAATACCTTTTAGCACTCCTTTCCATTACTTTTTGAATGCTATCTTTTTCACTTGCTTTTCAGAAAGCAAGTGGACAGCCCAGCAGGGATAATCAAGAACATGTTTTTCTCATCAAACCACAAAAGCAAGTACAGGGGGAGCTCCCAGTGACCCACTCCTCACTCCAAGGATATAGGACTCTCCACTGACTAACCGACTGATAAAAGCACAACCTGCCTGACCAAGCCAAGTCAATAAAGCACGTATTTTCTGCCTAGTGCCCAAGTTCATTTCTCAGACCAGGTTAAGGACAATTCAAATGTGCTGCATTTAAGAGACATGACAGTTGCAAAACAGCACGTTATATGACGGGACATTGTCTTCCCCTCTGTTCCCTGCCCTCCTCCCCCCCCAGCACCCTGAAGTCTCCCCACAAAGTTTCCAAGATCGCTCTTTACCTACAAACGCCAGCCTCCGCCACGACCAGCTCTTGCTCGTCCTTTAGCCTCTCGGACCCCGGGGCTGCCGCCCACCGCGGTCCCCTCGCGGCAGGCAGCTGGCGCCAAGCCCGACCTCAGCAGCAGGACAGCTAAAGCATCTCTCCCAGCCAGCTAACTCCTCCTCGGCTTTGCCACCGCCGGAGTTTCGCCGAGGGCTTCAAAACGCGGCGACCAGACAAATAAATAAATAAATTAAAAAAAAAAANAGAAGAAAGGACAGCTCATTAGCAAAACCGCCACCGTGTTCGCGAGGCGGGGGCGTCACCCAGCCGGGCTCCTACCGCCTCCGCCCCCTCCGCTCCCCCCTCCTCCCCAACCCCCCCAAGCCGGGATACAGGCAGCCTCGGCACCGCAGGAGGCAGAGAGGGATTGGGAGGGGCGGGGGGCGCCCCTGAGGCAATGCCGGGCAGGGTCGGGTCGGGTCGGGCCAGGCCGGGCCGGCCCGGGCAAGCACCGCCGCGTCCCCCAGCCGCGATACGCCCGGCTCTCGGCACACGCGCGCCCAACGCCCCCCCAGCCACCGTCGGCCCGGGCCAGGGGCGGCAGCCGGCCGGCCGGTGCTGTCAGCCCAGCCGGTGAGGCGAGGCGGGGGGGGTCGGCGAGGGGGAAGAGGGAGGGCAGCAGTACCCGAGTCCTACGCCTGACTGACTCTGGGCGGCAGGGTGACAGGTACCGGAAGTGAGGCACACACCTCCCGCAACGGCCGCCCGCGATTGGCTGGGCGGGGAGAGACCTCCTCCCCGCTCATCTCCCCCCGCCCCCGCCCTCTCCACCGCCCGGCCCCGTCCGTCCGCGCGCGCCGGCGGTTTGCCACCGGCGCGCGCGGAGGGACGCCGGGGACGGTGGCGGGGCGCGAGACTGAGGCGTCGAGACTTGAGGCGTCGAGACTTTCTGTCAAGGGCGAATAAAGCCCCGGCGGGCGCAGGGGCGGGCCGGCCGCCCTCCGTGGGGCGAAGTCTGCCCTCGCCTCCCCTCACCCGCCCGGGCCCTGGGCGGCGGGCGGGGACGAGCGGCCGTGCCCCGGCCCTGAGGGGAGGTGCGGGCGCCCCTGCGGAGCGTGACGCGGGTGCTCCTCTCTCCTTGAGTGCGGCCGGCTAAGAAGGGCCTTGCCGTGTTTAGAAAGTTATCGCGGGTCACGTCTACAAAGCAAAGCCCGAAATCCTGAATAAAACCCAGCAAACCCCTGAACAAGGCTTCGTAACGGACTTTGGCTTCGTGAGGCCCTTAAATCTTGGAAAGGTAACCAGAAGCGTAAATACAGTGGTTTTAAAAAGGGGGTTCCCGCCCACCCACCCCCCCCC
>RSEF01000001.1:87498189-87632709 GCA_003993805.1 Himantopus leucocephalus | reverse complement strand
ACTGAGGTATTTAAAGGCAAACTACAGGTTGTGTGCTACTTTCAGAACAGTAGCACGCAGCGAGCAGGTAGGATGTCCACCGGGCAGCTCTGGTACTTTGTATCCACTCCAGTGTTTTCCAGAGCTCACTAATCAGTTTTGCAGTCCTCCAAGACCCTTAATGCAAGCAGTTTCTTTTCCTGTTCACTTGTACTACTGCAAACGCGGTTTTAGAAAGCCCCTACAATTTTTTTTCTCCACTGGAGAAAGGGCAAGTATTTGTCTCATACTATCAGGGAACAAGTTTGATTTGGGGTTCTAGGGTGTGTAAATCTGAGACTTACTCAAAGCAATTAGCTGAGTAACTATTCAGCTTAAATTGTTTTCCTACCCTGTTTCCAGGCAATGACTAACACTCACTGTGTTACACCCAGTCTTTTCCAGCATCCACAACTGATACACTGAGTGTATGCTAGAACTGCTTTGTATGAAGAGCGATCATTTATTTCATTTCTGGGCTCTTTGCTCAATCATTGCATATCTACAAGTCAGTTTTTTAAACAAAAGCTTTGACGGTACCAGATTTTCCTTCACACTTTGACTGTCCGTGTTCTCATTCAAGTATTTCTCACTATTCTTTATGCTGGTCAGCTTTGCTGTGTGAAGAGGAACAGCTCATAACAAAGTCCTAGATAGATTTTTTAGTGTTTGATAAAATAATTTGCAAACAAGGCATTAAATAACACAAAGTAAACAGAAGAGGGATGTGAAATAAGATTTGAAAATACATGCAGATTTACTGTGCTATAACACATACTAACAAACTTGTTACTTGCTAGAAATTGAGGGAAGGCTCATCTCAGGTCGGTAGCAGAAAGGCTGCAGTTTTCTGATCCTGTGGCCTCAGAAACATCCCAACACCCAGTTCCACATTTTTTGTCCTCGTGCAATACTGCACCACTCCTCAATTTTCCCAACTCCAGCTCTTTGGAGGGCCATGCTGTGAACCAGATCAGGGGACCTGTTCCACTGAAAAATTATAAAAAAGAGCAGCAGGAAATAAAAATGATTTCCTGATCTAATTCACAGCACACCCTCCACGTCCTGGAGAGGTGGTGTGCTGTGATGAAGGAACACTGGCTGAATTGCTTCCATCTGCATTACCTCTGAAATCAGCCTGGCATCAAACCACAGCCAAGCCTGACCAAAGAAACAGGAGATGACTGTAGTAGGTGATCTGAGGGATAAGGAAAGAGAGTAAAGGGCTTATTTTAGTTAGAAAGTGGTTATAGGGAATCCTGGAAAATGAGGTGATTTTCAAATGGATCATGGGGAGCAAAGCCAGAAGATGTCTGTAGGACTGGAGTACAGGCAAGTCCCGGTTGTTTAGACATGAGGAATGTAAGCAGCGGCAGGAGCCATAACATTGAAAGCCTCCTGAGCTTGGAGAACTGGGGAAGGACGTCGTTTCAGTAACACGAAAGCATCAACTACTAACACTGTATTTATCCAAACCGTAAAGAACAATTTTAAATAAGAAGAGGTTTTGGAGCTGTGTTTAGCTGGAAGATCTGTGTGGGAGAGGGGTGGATACCTTTGGACTTTGTTAATAATTAAGTGGAGGAGTGTGTTAAAGCCTATGGAATGGATAGCATGGTAGTAAAAATACCGTGACTCACTGAAGTTGGAGGTTAGCAAACAGGCAGAAGTAAACAAAATTGCACATGACAGATCCTTGTGCAGCTAGACCTATCTCTCTTTAGTGAAACCGTGCCTGAAATGCGCCATTCACTTCTGGAAACCTCATGGAAATAATTTGATACTGAACCTGCAAGAAATAAAAATTGTGGCGTTCAAACCTGGATACAAATCCAGCATGTTTTCCAAAGCTTTCCTATAATATTTGCAATATTCAGCATATTTTCCAAACAGTTTTTTTTCCTCATAATAATCCCTGAGCTAATGTCTTACCAGCTAAAAAAAAATACACAAAGAAACCTTCTTATCTCAGATCATTTCACTCACTCCAAAAGCAGCAAGACCTAGAATAAAAATCTGGATATATGGTTTAAAAAAGGCAACAGCAACGACTTCTATATGCAGCAGGCCTTTGAAGTCTGCTTTAGCGCATACCAGTGTCACCAGATGTTTAGTTTTTAACTGAGTTATTTTTAAGGGCTTTCCCCATTTTTCTTTAAATTGTCATTAACTTTTGCATATATTAATATAATTCTCTTCCTTTCTCCCTTTTTAGCTCCTGTTTATGGCTTGAGGTACCTTTGGCTCTAGAAACTGGCAGACAACATTCATAATGCTTGAATGTAAAGCAGCAAATACTCAAAAGCTGGTGTCCCACCAGCTGCCAACATCTCACAGTTCGCATGCACTTGTTGTCTGGGTTCCCCGTTTCGACAGCCATAGCTGGAAACCCCAAAGGTTCCCAAACCACTGAGAAACACCAACGACAGGACAGGCAAACACACCAGGTGGATCACTGATGCTGTTCCAGAAGAAGCTAAGTACAAGGAGCACCATAAAGGAGTGGTTAGTTAGAGCTATATTGGAGAGTTTTGCATCCATTTTGAGTCATGCTACCTGATTCCGGTTTCTTTGATTACCTAATTCATCTGTGTGTAACTCTGCAAACATTTGCTAAAGAACACAAAATATTTGCTGTTTATCCTGGGGTTCAGCATTACAAATGTTTGTTTAATGTCCAGACTGGGATTTTCAAATGTATCTGAGAGCTCGGGATACCTCCAACATATTTCTATGTAATCTAGAAAGAAAAAAATCTTGTCTGTATACCTACCCTATATGTCTCATCTTGAAATGTTTACATTCTGGGAGTTTACTTGTTGAAGCTATGTAAAAGATAAAGTGCCCTGTCACTCTCCTGTGTGTCAGCACGTTTGTCATCACACATACACAGAGACACACAACACAAAAAGCCCTTAACGCAACATACATAGAGTAAGCTACCTGTGCCACTGAAAAAATGAGGTGAAGGCAAGGCACTGTTATGTTATTATAGGGTAAATGAGGCTAGATTAACCAAGGGTGTGAGTGTGCTGACATCACCTAATTACTTGGTGGTAGAATTACAAGTGCTGTCTCTCCACTTCAGATTTTACAGTTAGATTAACTATTACATATTACTGTGCTCTAAGACAAGTGCTTTGGTGTAAGTAAAAACAACCCAAGCCTTTTTTTTTGACACAGTAAAGCTCTAATTACAACACAAAGTGAAAATGCATATTTTTTCTTATTAAGGGTAATGCCATAGGCAAATTTTAGGACTGGAAATTGAGTCAGGAAGAAATCCTCAAACCGAGGTGTCACAGGCTACAGAACTGTATTTTATGGTGTTCTGGCAGCAGAGTATTCTTTTGGGATAATGTTGATGTAGCCTATCAACATTGCTGAAAACAGAAAATCCCATTCCCTCATCCTATCCTTTCCTTCAGGCACAGGCTCCACCATTTACTTTCTTCGGGCTTTGGCATTTTTCAAACTCCTTAGTCAGTCAAAAATTGACTCACTAACCTGCCTGGATAGTTTTCGGTAGGTTAGTGAGTTGAGTTGAGTTGTCTCAGCTGGGAGCCATTGAACACCAGAGCAGCCACAAGGGCAAGGAGAGGACCTCAGAAGAGGGCAGGAGGAAGTGAGATCTTCCCCCTTGCAGCTGTAAGGTGTTACATCAGTTCAGTTGTTTGTTAAACCGCACCTTGGAAGAAGGTGGTAAAGGCCACTCACTTTGGGAATTTAAAAGTAGATCAAGGAGTGGCTGAAATCACTATTGGGTCGGTTGGTTTCCCATAGCACCAATATTAGTTTTATTCCTCTTTTCTGCCCCCGTATCTTCAAACCCCTCGACTGGGACAATGTCCCTCTTAACCGGCACCCACTGTCCTTTCCTGTCATCTTTATACCAGTCCTTAAAGCCATATTTCTTTTGCAAACTTTTTTTTCTAATTAGTCAACTCTTTATTGACTGCTATCAATATAATTATATTAGAATTCTTGCTCCTGTTTACCTGAGTAGTCAGTTCTTTGGGGCAAAATCTTATTTCACTTAACTTTGTAGAGTGATCTTTGCTTATACATAGCTAAAGATCCTAAGACAGTTTAAGAGCTTTCATTTGCTCTTAGAGAAAAGACAAAGACTTGAATCAGTCATTATCCCACTATCAATCCCATGAACTACGTACAGGGAAATATATATTATTAAGTAAATAAAGGTGAACAATACATTTAAAAAAAACAGAGTAGAGTACTGGTATCAAAATGTACCTAATCCAAACCCCATTAATCTGTGATTAAAAATAAAATATTAATACAATGCTGGGATTTTTTAAACTCTGTAATTCTTAGAAGAGCCCAGTTGAAATAACCAACCCTTTTGCATTATTTTTTCTGTTTCTAGCTCTTACATTGTTTTTTTTTCACTCCAGAAACAGAAACTTTACAGATGGTATATATATTAGATTTAGAAATATACCTACAGATGTTAAATTAATCTAATCAGATTTTAGTTACCTTTGAGACCCAGCTACAGTGTTTTCTTCTGGAAGGTATTTTTTATTTGTCCCCGTGGTTCATGAAAGTCAGGCTGTCTTTGGCTAAATTATGGTTGATTTCATGTTTTTCTCAGATATCCATGCATGTCCGTAAATTTGAAAGATGTGTATTGTACTACTGGAGAATGTATTTTGAAACCAGTTTTAGATTTGGTTGCTAATCCGGTGCCTCTGCTTTTCTGTTCTGTAAACAATGTTAAAGAGTGTCCAGTGGGCCCCAGTCCAGCAAGCCTGTTCACTAAATAGCCGCCAGGTAGAGTTACTCTGTTGTGAAGGGACAAACCCTACATTAAAAGAGAAATTTGGTAATACAAACATATGAAAATCTATACTGAATGCTCCTTGCAATATACATCTGTTTGCAGCTTTCTGAATTTGGATCGCTGAACTGGATACCGTTCCAGCGAGAAACAACAGGCTGTACCCAGAGCAGCCTGTACCTGATACGAGATTTCTGATAAGCTCCTGGATACCAAAAAGATTATTGAGCAAATACGTTTGATACAGTAGTCTACTATTTTATATTGTTTTTCCATTCCTGATCACAAGTCATTATAAGGCTCATAAAAATTAGGTAATTCAATTCTAAGGCTTTGTTGCCCAGCAGAATTAAAAGTTACTTTTAAAAAATATTCGTGTGCCTTAGGAAAAAAACCAACACACCACCTTCATTCACTGGATTAATCACTTGGAGCAATGTGCTAAATACACTGAGCCGTTCTTTTTGTGGAACGCGAGGATCAAGCCTTCGTTCTTGGCAGCCACATCCTTCATGCCATGCATACTGTAACCCACCGTTGTTATTTTTTATTCATCACGGGGGGAGCAGAGTTCTTTACAGCAAATAAAGGGATAGCTCCTCCCGGAGGAGCTTATGCTACAGCAGGAGGTAACTCCCAGGAAGGCGGGGGGGGGGAACACAGGGGTCACAGTAAAGGTCATGAGGAAAGCTTGACGTGGCACATATGTTTTGTTAACGCCACTTTGGACTTAGCGTGCTTCATTGGTTTTTATGGGCAGTATTCAGGTTGAGGCTCAGGGGTGGGAAGCTGATATGAAAAAAGGAAAATTACCGTACTGCTGAGATGTAGAGACATCATGATGATGCAGAGACATCATGGAGGAAAGAAATGGAGACCTTTAAATTGTATTTTGTTGACACTGAAGAACTTTCAGTGGAGCCTGCAGGCAGGACGGCTGTTGACATTTCTGCCCTTTAGTCTCTGTTAGTGCCATGCAACCCGTCCATCCCATACCCTGTGAACACTTGAGTAAAATGACTAGGTTTTATCTCTTTCTTCAGGGGTTTTGTGAGATAAAGTGTTGTGATTTTTTTTGCCTTGCCAGACTCACCGGTGTAGAAGAGTAACAACACCAAAAAGAGAGTATGTTGATACTGTTAATAAACAAAGGGAAAAGTTGTCCATGAGGATAAGCATTTCTTGCTATAACAGTTCAGGATATACCAAGGTGCTTCTGAAGCTAGGAAAATTTACTATTTTAAAAAAAATCAGTAAAACCCATGCACAGTATGTATTGTAGAGATGTCAGGCCTGATGACAAATTGGTGGGAGTTTGATATAACAGGTAATATTTTTGAATGACTTTTTAGCATTCAACATGTTTACATGGCTTTTCCACAAGCACCATCTGCATGAAATTAAGATGAGTACCTATCTACCAAAAATTATATTCAGAGTTGGAAAAATTATATTCAGAGCTGGAAAGCACACCATGACTTCTATATTTAATAGAACCATTTTTTTCTCATTTAAAAATATTTCTCCTTGCATTTGTCTTATAGCATTAAAAGAATACAAATAAACAATTTCCAGTAAACTAGGGGTTTTTTTTAAAAAAATCCTAATAAAATTTTATCTCTACAGATAATAAAGAATATCCCCCTGGTAATTATTTAAACCTAAAAATGAAGTATTTTCTGTTTAAATTACTCTCTGGTTGGAACAAAACATCGTAGTCCCTTCCGAGGATGTTCTCACAAGCAGACAAAGATTTATGACACAAACAGCAGAATCTGAGCAACTTAGTCATCAAAACCACTAAAGTAAACCCTAAATCCAGTTTTAGCAAATCATAAAGTAGAATTATACAGTGGCCTATGAATAGTTTCGTATTACCAGCAGCTGGTTTAAAATAGTAACAGGACAATTGTGCCATCCTCTAAAATAATGATTCTATCATAGCAAAAATATTTGCATGAAGTAAACGGACATTGAGTAACTGTGGACTTTTGTACTGGTGGTTACATTGCATCAAGACATGTTAAAAACAAAGTGGAGAGCCTAGGAAGAAAAGTGGACATAAAACGACTTGCACCCTTTTTCCGTTCTGCTGCTTATGTGACTATCCATTTGCCCTTTGAACAAAGACAAAAAGACTTACTTATACTACCCAAAAAAACCCCAAGCCCCAACCCACCAAAAGCCAAATAAACACCGTTCTTTCCTATTCCTAATCCATCTCACCGATATTCCAAGTTTTGTGATTTTTATTCTTTCTTCTGAAATCATCTAAGAGACTTTTATAGCAGAAAAAAGCAACAATCCATGTCTGATATCATTTGCAGTTTTTCATGTTGGGCCAGATCCTGAAAGATGTTCTGAACCTATGACGCACTTTGCCCTTAGAAGAAAAATGGAGCACATCTGTCTCTTGAAAAGAGGGGAGACCAATAAGCTCCAACACAAAGAAATTTAGGATACAGTCTCCCCGTGTTTAGATCCTGAAGTTGGAGCCATGTGAATTTGATGGCTTGATTCAGTTTCTGTGATTTAAAAATCACTCTTACATTCCTTTCTGGGACTGTTACTCCAGAAGATTACTATCTCCAGGTGGATTTTTTGATTTTTTATTGAATAAAAAGGGCTTAAAATCTCTGACAAAATTCACAATTCACCTGTGAATACAGTTGATTTTACAGCTGTCTCTAAAGCTCACTGATTGCAGAGATTTGGTGAATATCAAGGCTCTCTGAATATTCACGGTGTTGTTTCTTTTAAGAGTGCAGTTCCATGTAAAGATCAAAAAGAAATCTCAGACTTTCTTATAGATGCAGCATTGAATCAAATAATCATGGTGGACCTTATATTTTTGCAGAGCTGTGCTCGTAGAACTCTTTTTTCCTTGCTGTAAAACACTAGTGAAGTTTCACCGAGTGAAAAGCAAGTTTTAAAATATGAGCAGGTAACTGAGAAGAGACTTGAGCCATCAAGGGAAATGGACTTCTGCTTCTGTACATTTCCTTGAGTCATGACAGCTAACAGCATGATTACAGGTTTACTTTTAGCTACTGGTAACCTGGATGATGCATCACAGAGCTCCCCTGAGCTCTAGAGCAGCCCTGAAGTTAGTCAGGTGCTGTGATGAAGGTTTTAGAAAAAAAAATATCATGGGTTGCCAAATAGATTCTGAAGTGGCCTGCACTTCTTAGAAGAAAAGTGCAGTTTTTGGCATTATGGTCTTGAAAATTGCAAAGGCTTGTTTTCATTTCTGGCCTATGTTTTCCACAGTAATTCAATATGTCTTTCATTGTTCTGGAGCTTGGTTCTCTATTAATCAAAGTGAACACAAATCAGGAGAAAGAGAAGAGGGTAAGTGCCTTGAGAAGACATCAAGGCTTTAAAAGTTGGCTGTTTAATCAATTCTTGTGTTAATCTAATTGATAATAAAGTTGAATCTCTCTGAAATTCAGAATCGGTGTGCTTTGAGTTTTTCAGTGCTGAAATTTATACCACCCCTCAACCTGGCAGGAGTCTAAAACATTGCACCGAAGGTCCCCTGCAATTTTGCATGGAAGTACAAGGTTGAATCACAAATTCAAATTATGTATTTCAAACGCAGCTGGATAACATTTTTAAAACATTGTGATGACAATGAATAAAAGGCTGTGCTCCAGGACATACATCATGATTGCTGTTCCCGTCACAGAAGTCTTTGTAAGAGAATTTACTGCATTCTGAAAGAGGTAGTGAAGGAAAGAGTAAGCTTTGAAGATCATCTCTGTGCACTTTACATGAGATATTCTGCATATCAGGTGGAATACATTATAAAGGGAAGCTGGATTCTCTCCAGATTTTCCTGGGGAAAAGTGTCTCCAGGTAGCAAAAGCAGAAGTTTAAAGTGCCGGAATGGCAGCGATGCTTGGGGCTAACTAGCGCACATCCAAAGGGCTGCACCCAGATAGCCTAGAGCTCTCTTTTTACTTATGAATAGTTTCTGACAAAATATTGAACCCAACAGTTTTAGTTAACAAAGGAAGGATAGCAAAGATGATTTTTTTAATCTCATCTATAAAAAGCAAAAAAACCTGTTCTTGCTTAGATCTGTGGAACAGAGGCACCTCATGAGATTATTTCATGAAAAAGAAGGTTAAATGAGGAGTTTCTTTCCTATTGCTGAGCTGCTTTGGTCCATTAAGAAACACCAATAATCAGCTGGATGTAGTCTGCACGTGTTTCCAAGTGACTGTAAGGCTGCTTACTAAATACCTGTTGCACAGGCTACCGCATGCCATTGGCCTATAGATGGCATCGCCATAAGATCATTTAATGAGTATTCCTGTGGAGACGTGGTGTTGGGAGTGCAACAGCATAGGTGGAGTTCCACAAAGCTAGATACAATTTCAGTGATGTCACCTCCTTGTGCTGTTTTAGTTAATTGATTTAAATAACATCTTATTTTAAGGTTCTTGATTTTTCTTAGTCTCTTCTGAGCCTTGCTTAGCAAATCAATGTGTTATGATCCTGTGTAAAAGTATATACATATTCATGATCTGTGAAAAGATTGTATAGTTGGACCTGGAATGATTGCTCTATTCATGTTAGTCTATAGGAATATTGACTCTGTTCACTGGGAAAGACCAAACCCAATAAACTTTTTACATTCTTTGTGTTTTTATACAAGGTAGTATTACCAATTGCCTACTTAGTAAAGTACTTGGGAGCAAGCTGGAAAAATTAAGGACTTACTTACGTTGGTAGAACTATTTCTATACATACACAAATTGTATGTGTGCCAGAAAACAAACAAAGCCTGATTTCCCATGCAAATTCTAACTAAATTTTAAGTATTCTATTTATAAAGAACACATAAGCTTGTGTGTAAATTCACAATTCATCTTTGCCCTGATTTCTAATTTGCATTTTTATCTACATGAAAATAAATAAGGAAGAGAATAATTTTAGGCAGTTTGCAGCAATGTTATTTTCAAACTACACGGCTCTAATGGTTTTTAATAACACTAGAGAGAATGATAAACATCTGACCTCTAGTGGCAGCTGTCTCACGAATAACTGTAAAGCATACTTGATGTGGAAGAAGTGAGGGAGTTCGAAAGGGGAGGAAAAAAGTGGTTATAGAGTAAGCTGGCATTGTGAAGTGGAGCCTGAACTTTCATTAGTTGAACTTTCATTAGAACTTTCATTAATTTTTGTTTAATTATCTTCTCTGTCGAGATCCCAGTTCCAAATCCAGGATATTTTTGCTTCTGAAACTTTTATTCTTGAATCTTCAGAGTTTATTACTATGTTTAAGAAGCTTGCGTGTGGTCTTCCAAAGACAGGTTTTCCAAAAGAAATACAGCAATATCTTCATATAACTTCATATAGGATGTTTTTGGAAAGTTTGTCACTTTGGTTGTTTCCCACTCCATGCACACACAGTTATTCAACAAGCACATTGGGATTCTCCTTAGACTTCACCCCTTCTCCTCAACTGACACATAACATGTCCCCAGTGAAAATACATAGTTCACTATCAGCACTCTGCATATCAAAGCTTTCATTCCTATTGGGCTAAAAATACAGAAGCTATTCCATAAACAAAGGTCATAACATTTCTAATCAAGTGGTTAATCCAAATATTAAATCCCCTCCATGGGAAACAACAGTCTTGTTCTTAACCCCCATAGGATTAAGTTTCAAAGCGCTGTTTTTTTACTAGTTCACTTTATCCTAAGTGAAAACATTATCTGCAAGCTCAGGTTAAACCTACTTTTTGTTACAGCTTTGTAAAGTCTTCAGACCACTGACATGGTCTTTTTAACGTGACGGTGGCAAACCTGCAGGAGGACTGGAGGGTTTCAGTTTCAAAGGGTCATTATTTTTTGAATTGGAGTTAGAATAATTTATGCTTATTTCCTGAAGCCAGAATCAAAATGAAATTATGTACAACTCAAATCATTTTGTACAATAAAAACAAGTTATATGAAGATATAATTTCTGTAAAAACAGCTGTGATAGCAAATATTTTAGCCCATTTAAATGATCAGATTAATTGGAATATAACAGGGGTAAATTTGTGTTTTCCTTATGGCTGACAAGTGCTGATTTGAGAAGGGCACAGACCAAGTACTATATTGTTTAATTTTAATGTTTTTCATAAAAAAAACCCATTAAATTATCATAGTTATATTTAAACATCTTTTTATGTTTGAGGCATTTATATGTTTTCTATTTAATAGAAAAATTTCTGTAATATTTTTCATCTAGAAGCCTCTGAGAATCAAATTTTTCTTTTGCCTGTTGAGACTATTTCAAAGTCTCCTTTCCTATCTTCAAGGTGCTTTGGCACAAGCCCAAAATACCCAATGGCTTTTCCTACACAAGATGTCAAAGTGAATTAACAAAAAAAGATGTGAATTTAAAGTGAATATAACTCGAGCATATATAATTTCTCTATGGACACTCATTTAGGAGTCAGCTGGCCATAATTACCTTAACTTAATTCACGCTCAAAGTGAATTAAACTGAAGTGAACTAATGGTTTATCAACACGGGAGAGACATCGTACAATAAGCTTGGTGTAAATTCACAATTCATTAGCTACTTTGCTCTGACTTCTCTTGTGGAAATACAGCATGCCCTCAAGGTGCCTTTGTATGAGGTAACTTAATTTTTTTAGGGGAAAAAAAAAGCTATATATGGAAGTGTAGGCTGATTGATAGCAGGTGCAGAAGTGACCGTATTTCAATGGTGCTACGTCTATAAAGAAGATCAGCATATATCATCTGTGCAGTTGAAGTTTCTCTACCATTTTGTGACCATAATGGCACTCGCTACGCTATAGAGTCTATTTTGAACTGGAGAAAGCCAAGTAGCATTTTTGATGTTTCCATAGCAGGGGAACAGGCAGCAGATTAGTACTGAGTACCTGGTGTACCACCAATTCATATTTTTATTCACTGTTCAGTAACTTCACCATGTAGGAGTGTAGAGAAGCCTTATCCATTTCTGAATGAAAACAATCCAAAAGCAGTTACATACTTTAAATTTACACTGTTACTCAGCTTGGTTTATCTCGGTATGACTTTTCCCCTAAATGATTTCACACATTTCTTTATTCATTAGATTTAATGGCATTTTCTGTTAGCATAAACAAAGCAATGTGATAAGGAATATCCCTACTTGCAGTACTCCCTTTAAATTTAATCAGCATCATCAGGCAGTTTCTGACATTATTATCCAGTTATGAAAACATCCCTGGCCCTATTCATTCAGCCATTTCTGCTCATTTTTCCAGGCACAGAAAGTTTGCGCCGTAGCATGCCTTGTCAGATTTGGAGCCCTTCCAGTACCTGATGAGCATATTAACAGTGCTCCCATTCATAGAGGAGAGCCTGCCAGTTCTATCTAATTTTAGTCAAGTTACTATTTATAGTTAGAGCGCTGCGTTTTCTCTTGTGAAAGCCTTGCAACTGCTAGGCGCGGAGGGAGTATATTTTTGTGCTGTTTTAGTTGGCACACAAAAACTTCATGGTTGTAATTTACCTGAGTCCAAAATACTCTGCAGTCCTCCCAAAGTAACAGCGATGTTTCACGTAAAGATTTACACCAAAAATATTGTGGCACTGTTGCCTATTTGTTTCTTATTCCACCGAGATGCTTATTGTGTCAATAGTATAGACAACCCAGATGTCAAATGAGTACAAAATCATAGTCTATGCAGAAAGGTTTCAAGGTCCAAAGGATGGGGGAGAATTTTGAGTTGGAACTCTCTTTGCTGTAACACCTGTAATACAAGTCAATTGAACTGAATTCTTTCTGCCTTGTTTCACTGTATAAGAAAGAGCATATTAATAACAGTAGTAATAATACCCACCTTTTGACCACAGTATTTCGTGAGAATTTAGTCACTAACTTTGCAAGTAGTATTAAATGCCAAGAAATGTTATGGGGAAGAGATTCTCTGCTGCAGACTTCCTGGTCAAATTTACATATATAGGTTGTTACAGCTTAGACATTGCATTAATGTACCAAGAGTTTATGCTTCACAATGTATATATGTACATATATGTGTGTAATACGTATATATGGGAAATTGAGAGACAGCTGAGAGGAAATCAACATTAGAGTTGATTTTATCTTGCCGCAAAACATGCATATAAAAAGCGACCACTTTGAAACTACTTCATTTAGAAATACAGTGTTCAAATCATACGTAGTCTAGTGCTGCAAACTCATACAGCGTCCCTTGGGCAAACACAAGCTGGCCTCTTCCAGTTAAAAAGACACTTCTTTACATGGCTTAGTAATTGATAATCTGCTCCCAGTTTTGTTGACATGACAGGATGGTGGTTGAAAAATTAAATTTATTTTTTGTAAGCTGAAATTGGGGTTCCTCTCATCTTGGAATTTCAAAATGAATTCTGACCTCAGTAGGGGAGGCTTGAGTCACAGAGTTTCAGTCCAGATTGGAGCATTTTGGCTTCAAAACACCCAAAATTGATAGTATCTACTCTTTTTTTGTCTCTGTGTAGGCCTCTGATATTGGTAATATACATCTCCCATATTTGTAACTGGGGTTTGCGGGGGTTGTTTAGTGTCATTCTGATGTTGTATCTTGCTTATGTAGAACACATATTCTGATCGTTCCTCATTCTTGCTCCAATAGCCGTGAAGACTTAGAGGCTGGAACAGATACAACTATGAGAGTCACAAAAAGTCAGAAAACAGTCTTCATACTCATCAATCTTAATTGCATTCTGATTCCTAGACAATACACGTATCACAACAGGAAAGGGGCATTGAACCAGCAGAGATTTTCATTCAGCTGAAATTCATATTCAGCCTGGCGGGGATTATGCCGAGGCGGAGCTGAACTGGAACTGAACCAGAAAAGTAGTTGAAGAAAGAAATAATGGTGTAAGTCTGTGGATAATGTGGTTCACAGGACAAAAAATAATTTTTTCTCTCTTAACATGTAGCTAACTGCTCCACATGATAAAGTCCATACCCAACAATCCAGAGGCTGGCAGAAGACTGTCATATCTCTAACTTTCAGAGGCAGAAACATGTTTTAGCTGCATGGTTATATTAGTAAGACTGTACGTCTCCCTCCCTCCTCCTCCAGCTGAACACAGATGTTCCAGAAAACTGACTGGTTTAGATGTTATTGTAGATACAAGCTGCAGTGTTGCCAAATGAGAATTACAGGTAAAGCTGTAACACAGCTTTAAAAGGGCCCTAGATTAACAAATATTTATATTAGTTTGAGCATGATTTATGGTGGCTGAGGATATTCCTTGTGTGTTACTGGCAGGATAACATTGAGAAACCTTTGCAGCTGCAGGCTTTTTTTTTAGGGGATGTAGAAAGAGAGGTGACGCAGCACGCGCTAAGTAGAGGTGACAGCATCAGCTGAGGGCTAGGAGTCCAGAGGGATTTGAGCTCTTGTGTCACTGACCAAACATCTACGTGGTGAGTAAAGCACACATGTGTGTGCTTGGCCAGCCCATGGTTGGCATTGTACCTCTGTCTCATGGACACCCTCAAAATCTTAAATGGGACCAAGAGATAAGCAACCTTTCTGCCAGGTGCCCGCACCACAAGTTTCCCCTTGTGCAGTATGGTAAAACAGCCAGCCCTGACAGCTTGGTCAGATCACAGCTACAGCTCCTCCAGCAGAAACCCAGCCCTCCTCGCAGCCCACGCACTCTTCTGAAGGCTGCTTCCTGGGTGCATGCATTGCTTTTTCTCCCCCGTGTAGCTCATTGCAATAGATTACTAACCTTGTTCTATAATCACAAATCGATATTTTTTTTTTACCAGACTTATTTCCTAATGCTTCGATTTAGTAACTTCTGACAACCTCCTCCAAGCATAGCTTTTCACAAAAATCCCCCCACTACAATTTGAGAGACTCATTCTTACTTCACAGGCTGTCAAATTTTCCTCCTTGCACCACATAAAGCCATCTTGTTTGTTTATCTTGTGTTGCTTTGTGGTGTCTAATAAGCAAATAAATTATACCATCCTTGTTTGCATTACTGTATTTTATTTGTCTTTGCAGCCTTCCCAGAAAAAGTTGACATGTTATTGCTGCTCCCATAAATTGTACTTCCTTCCACATTTTCCTTTGACCCATGGAGACATCATGCCATTTTTCATTGTTAGATTCAGGCCCAATGTGATTTCTCTTCATAAATGCCTCTAATGAAACCTAATATGTCATAGCCTGTTGCTCTACACCCTATAAGAAAGAACAAACAAAGTTTATGCGGTGACCAGCCATGGAAGCTTCTCCGCCACCACCTGGTTGGTTGGGGCTGGGTTTTGCAAGCACGGAAATGCGATGTCTCCATTCTTCTTCTTCGATTTTATCTGGCATCGGTACTCCTGCTCATCCCAGACATTTAGAGCACTGATGAGCTTAATTACAGTGACTTTATGGAATGATTTTGAAATAATCACCCAATATAAAATCGGTGACTTTTTTCACACACTTGTGGAACTCAAACTGCTGGTGAGTTTTCCTTTATGGGGAAGATCTGGCTGATAGCGAGGCAGGGATTATAACTTCAGGGAAGGTTTTTACCTGTGTGCTGAAATAAGACATTTTTCTCTACAGCTAATATTCACCTTTTCTAGCTATTCTAATGTAAAGCAATCTCTTCCACCCTTCCTATTCCCACCCCCACTCTTTATGTTTTAGGTCTATTTTAGTTTATTGTTCCCAAACCAGGAGCTGCAGAATCACTCTACAAAGTCTTGACTGATGCTGTGTCCATAGAAAATTTAGACTTTTGTAGTGATAACCTTCCACTATCTCTCATGGCACTCATTTTTGGGTCTATAAACACTAGCATCTCTATCCAAAGTACAAGAAAATTTGAAATACTGGAAGGACCCATGGCTCCACATTAAGGAATGGTGACAGCTTTTAATTTCTTGACAATCTTTTAATTTCTTTTTGCATGTGCCTTGCTGCTACAGTTGACCATGAGAGTTAAAAGATGAGATAAAAATTAACTGCAGTACTTGCAAGGTTTTCAGTATCTTGCTACTGTGCAGAGCATTGCTAAACATCCCAAAAGAAAGGCTGCCAGCTCAGCAGACTATGTTCTGGATGCGTTATTTGGAAATCACAAGTTTTTGCTCTCCCTGTGCAGCATTTCTCATTCCAGTCTCCCCATGCAGTTCACCTAATGGGCACATTGTCACTCTGCAGCCCTTTCCTTGTTGGTGTCAAAGCCTGTCTTTTCCATCTTGCCTGTTCCCTCTTTATGAAAGTCTTTTTAGATGATGAGAACATCAGTTCTGTAACATTTTTCCCAAACAAACTCATTATGGATTTTTTCCATGAGCATCTAACTGCAGCTTTTAAGATTTCATGCTGTGTAATTCATTTGTGCATAAACTCTTCCCCTGAAAAGTTAAAATTAAACCAAGCAGCTTACTGCTTACATCAAAGCCAATACAAATAGGCCTCCACCGGGGACTGAAGGAAGCAGCTCTGCAACGCAGATCTTGTGGGGAAAGGAGCACAAAGTTGAAACAGAAATATTTAGAAGTGCCAAAAGGGAAAGTAACTCTTCTTTCAAAGAGCAGCTTTATATTAAGTCAGTAACACTTGCTGCAAAAGGGTTGAAACTTCATATAAAGGCACTATTGTACATGGAAAACATGTTAAATAAGTATGAAGTGAGGAAGGAAGATGTTAAGACAGATTCATATTAGGGATTTGTAAGCCATAACTGAAGTTTCAATGCTTTTCTTTATAATGTCTACTGCTTCTTTATGGATATTCTTAAATAAAATTTCCTAATATTTTAGGTGACTCATTTTCTGTCTTTTGCCAGGGAGCTTCACACGCATCTCCCAGAATCTCAGATGAGTCTATCAGCTGAAGCTCTAACCCAGATTCCCAATAATTGGAAGCTGAAGTCCTCTTTTTATCCCTCATTTTAGTCCACATCCCTGCTGTGATCACTGATGCCCCAGTCTGATCCTTCTCCAGCTTGTCTTCAGGTCCAGTTTATTTCAACTTGATATGTTATATTAATCCAGTATTCCATTTTTCATCCTTGCCATCTTTAATACATGTACTGACAATTTTGACAGTGTTGAAGCATTACGTTTCTCAGCAGCTTCCATGTTTCTCTCCAAGTCCTCTCTGCCAGTTACCCTATATTACTTCAATCTTCAATGGACGTTTACACCTGCAAGTCAATAACAGTGCTTCTAAAATCTCTTCTGACTCTTTTTTCCATGACTCCCTCTTGCACATTAGGAACTTAAAATCTTCGACAGCTGCTGAATATTGAATTGCAGGAGATCCTTCTGGCTCTTGCTTGGCTTGCAGAATGTCACATACTCGAGACTTTAGATATTGTTTGAGATAAACTCTCAGTTAGAAGACCTATGCGAATGGAGTTATTTTAAGTGAACGTATACTCTATTCACTAGATGATGTCCTGTTGAGCAGGAGGCATGTGCTTTTTGAAAAACTCAAATCGGATTGATCAGCCTCAGCTTCAGACTCTCTCCAGCATCAGATTTCTATCTCCTGGCTAAGCCAACTACTGCCACTACAGGTTCATTTTGTCATCCTCCCAGCTCAACTAATTATTTTTCCAACCTGATCATGTTGCACATGTGCAATCTCAGTTGCATTTTCGTCACCTGTTGAGTCACTCCCCATGTCCTCCCTTCCTCCTGCTTCTAATTTTCCATTGTCAGGATTCCCCCCTCCTTTAGGAGAAAATGGACATGTATCATCATATTAGTTTTCAACCCTATGTTAGCCCACTAAACATTTGATTTAGCATCAGGTTGGACACATTTCAGTGGATTAATTACGAACACCAAACAATTAGTGTATATCCAGACCTTATCCTGCTTTTCAGGAACTCCTGTTATGTAGTTAGTCTATGTTAGATAAAGCGAAAGTAAAAATAAATAAATAAATAAATAAATTAAAAAAAAAAATACTTTAGTACATTGACATGTTCAATCAGAAAAGGAATCTAAGAAAAGACAGGTAAGATTTTCTTCCAAAAAAATATCCATTAAATATTGTATTTTACAACATATTACTGGGCTTTGAATATTGGGATTTCTTATGATATGCTTTGAACTCATTTCCCTCTTCCTTACTCTTCATGTCACCCTACTCATGGCGGGACAACTGCCATGAATAAGATGAAACAGGCAAAATTTGCTTTAAGGACTATGTTTTGATGAAGTAACTGCTATTCAATTTTTTTTATTTTGCTTTGGTTTGTTTTTTTTGAGGTCTTATCTTTGTATTAGCATTTTGCAACAAGAGTGAGTGAATCTATGGTTCTGAACTTGTTTTGTTACAGAAAGAAATTAATTCTTTATTTCCAAGCTGAGTTTTAGATGTTTTAAGATGAAGTTTTTTATTCTTTTATTCCACAAATTTGGAATTTTACTATTCTATATGAAAACAAACTTGAAGCACAGGTAAAGACATATCTTTTAAATGTAGGCTGTATCTTTGGTTGCTTTGATTTGTGTATCACTACTGCAGTAAACACAGCTTCAGTTAATGAACAGATATATTCTAGGGATTTTGTTTTGTGGTGGGTTTTTTTGTTTTTGTTTTAAAGCCTCCCCTTAATACAGCACAGGAAAGACATGGACCTGTTGGAGTTAGTCCAGACAAGGGCCACAAAAATGATCAGAGGGATGGAACATGCCTCCTATGGGGACAGGCTGAGAGACTTGGGGTTGTTCAGCTCTGGGGAGGNGAGACTTGGGGTTGTTCAGCTCTGGGGAGGCCTTATAGCAGCCTTTCAGTACTTAAAGGGGGCTTATAAGAAAGACTGGGACAAACTTTTTAGCAGGGCCTGTTGCAATAGGACAGGAGGTAATGACTTTAAACTAAAAAAGAGAAGATTTAGACTAGATATAAGGAAGATATTTTTTATGCTGAGGGTGGTGAAACACTGGGACATGTTGCCCAGAGAGGTGATAGATGCGCCATCCCTGGAAACATGCAAGGTCAGGTTGGACGGGGCTCTGAGCAACCTGATCTAGTTGAAGATGTCTCTGCTCATTGCAGGGGGGGGTGGACTAGATGACTTTTAAAGGTCCTTTCTATCCCAAATTATTCCATGATTCTATGAATACAAAATGCAGTTGTCTCTTTTGGTTTAACAATAGCTGATTAGGATATTCCTAATGAACAATCTTCTGCAGATTTCTAATACATCTATGAATGCAAGACTTACCTTTATTGATCTAGCTGGGTACACATTGGCAACAGATACATTACTGTATGTCCTCAAGAATGCAAGAAAAGACTCCATAGCTCACTTTCATTTAGCAATGCATCAGTAGAGTGCATACCAGCCAAACCACCACATGGATGTAAGTCAACAAAGACCACTATAAATAAAATGAGATTAATAGATTAATTTTTGCTCAAAGATATAAGGCCTTGTGATTTGGTCCCCAATATGCATGACCTCTCATTTTTGAGGGCTAGTTAGAACTGTCTATTTCATATTGTGTCAGAATCCGTTTTGCCCCTGGAATATTGCTTTAATATATTTTATGCCAGAAGTCATTAATGTCACATAAACTTTTTACACATTTTTATTTTCTGAGAAAGCAAAAACAACTAAGCCTTGTATTATTCCCAAGTCCCATAACAGTTGTCAACCTCCTCCTTTTGCAGGTTCAGAAAAAATCAGTGTCAAAATATTGTTGGTCCAGAGTCACGCAAACTGACAGTGTCTGCATGAACATACTAATTAGGCCAGCCAATGTACATGTAACTGTACTCAGGACTTGTTATGCTACAACTGGAATTTAACATCCGCAAATTTAATTGGCCACCCCACTCAAGACATTGAACGACATTGAAAGACTTTGAAAGTCTGGAGACGGTCCATTGGAGGGCCACCAAGATGATTAGAGGCTTGGAGAACCTGGCATATGAAGAAAAGCTAAAGGAAGTGGATTTGTTCAGCCTAGAGAAGAAAAGGCTCAGGATGGATCTCAGTGTCTCTTACATCCAAAGAAGGTAGCTATAGAGAAGATGGAAATACTCTCTTCAAAAGGATTCCCAGTGGCAGGACAAGAGGCTGTGGGCACAAGTTGCTTTAGGGGAAATTCTTTCTGGATATAGGAAAAAAATAATTCTTCAGCCAGAGGAGAATTGAGCATTGCAATAGGCTTCCCGGAGAAGTGGTGGCACCTTTCTTAATGGAAATATTCAAGACTGCTTGACAATGCCCTGGATAACCTAATCTAAGGTGCTGCTTTCAAGAGCAGTTTGGACTAGATGATCTCCACAGGTACCATTTAACCCAGACTTTCCTGTGAATCAACTAAGGGGCTTACAGCATGATGTCCAGCAAACAGCTACAGTGCACGCGGATACGGAGGGAGAAGGGGTGAGTTCTGGCTGAAGTGTGTAGTGCTAGAATAGACTTAGGACACAAATCATCAAGAAATTGCATTTCAATAAATGTTTATAGACCAGCTTGTCAAACATTGCTAACATGAACAGAGCTTGTCTGGTGCTAAAGCATCAGTAAGACATTTCCTCAGAGTTGCCAAGCTTAACTTAAAGCCAAAATATAATCTACTGCACTAGTGCTGTCATACTCATTAACTGCCAAACGTAGTTCCTCCTTAAAGTTCAGCGATGCCTGGCTATTTAGAGCACATGAAAAAGTTGCTGAGTCTCTCAAATTAGGCAAATAACTCAACAGCTGATACGCTAGACATGTAAAGCAATGGGAGATCAATGCATTTAGTTAACAGAAAGTCTTCATGAAGTGTGTGCACAGACACTCGCTGGATAGTATTAGTTGAGTGGCTTCTTAACTGAAATTGAAGTCTAAATCATCCAGTGTCTCCAGGAAGAGGTCTATATATATTTCAGATGCAAGAGTGAGAGATTGTGTCAGCAGATTGATATATATCAGTTTGCTTTTAATCAAACTTTTTGCTTGGCTCTGGAGCCTACTGCTATTTATTGTAGCTATAGAATTGTGGTTTAGTACAGTCCTGGTTGAGATTAGGTATGCTGTAGAGTTAGAAGGGTATTTACAGTCCCTCATTATTGATTCATGGGTATTTTCTGCTTGTAGCTATGAAGTAGAAAACTCAAGCTATATTGAGGGGTTTTTTTTCCACATATAGAAGCCAGATCTAGATTTGCCACCAAAGGAAGAATGAGCATTTTCAAAGTTTGGAACTGATCAGTAATTTCTGTTACTGCTTTATCAGCAGTACAGTCTATATTTGAGTCTTCGGTTTGTAGGAAACAAGAGTCTGTGTTCACCTGAAACTGGTAAGTGTAAAGCAACAGCAAGTGTAAAAGGTTCAGTCCCCTCAGCTACTGGTTGAGTTAACCAGTATCGGACAGTTGTTACATGTCCTAGCCTTGCTAAATAGAAACTTCAGGTTTTGTGCCCTTAAACTTAGAGTAAGTCTTGGTATATAAGCACACAGTATTATCCCTGTTCTACACATAAAGACATAATGTGGTGGTGCAGTATTTTGACCTTTCTTTAAATATGCATAACACAGCCCAGCAAGAAGTGCAATACAGTTTAAGCTGTGACTTTATACTTTCATTCTATCATAAAATCTGAGTTACGTGTCCCACTCAAATGGTTATAATTGAGAGCACAAATCAAGTGCAAGGGCAAGAGGCTTCTGACAGGAAGAACAGAATCTGAGGAATATCTTCATGACTCTTGCATAGGCCAAGTACATTACATTATAAAGGTAGTGAAACATAATGCAAGAATTGCTAACTTTCACCCCTAGCAAAGTCTGTTATCAACTCAAGACTGCTTTCAGCCAGAAGTCTACCCTTGGCCAAAGTGGGGACCCATACAAATACAACAGCTTTGAGATTTATCTTCACCGTGTTTATCTCCACAATGTTCTTTTCAAGCCAAGTCACTACTGCAAAGCAAGCATATCAAAGAGAAGACCAACTAAATGAAAGCAAGTTTAGTACTGTGGGAGCTTCTTGACGAAACTCTTTCGAACCAGTGCTCCTACCATAAGAAAAGCTTTTCACAATTTTTAAACTTAAGTGAAAAAGTCCCTTCATAAAATTAGACTGTGTCCTTCAAAGGATCCATCCTTAGTTGAGACAGGAGCGCTACATCTGCTGTGGTCATCCACATATGCCTCTCATTCTCACTGTTCCCTGAGCTGCCAAGGGTACCATGGTATGCTCAACAGAAGAGATATCCAGTTTAACCATAACAGCTTGGGAAAAAGCACCTCTTTTTGATAATTTTGATAATTTTTGATAATTACAAAGAGTAATCCAAGGCATGACCTGTTTTGACTTTCCTTGCTTTAGAAAGGGCTTACAGTGTGGCCAGCATTAAGCAGGTGGAGAATGAGAGAGTATGTTGCTCTGGAAGCTTAGAAGAGCAGGTGGACTATTATTTGGACTGTTGGGTGCCTTTCAAAAGAAAGAAACCAGAAAAAAACCCAACCAAAACCAAACAAAAAACCCCACCAAAACCCACGTGCCATGGGAGCCTTGCTGTAGCCCTAGGCTGTAACCAGAAGGGAGGCAAATTTCTTTCCTCAGAGAAATAATGATAACAAATCTGAGTGAAAGGGAGCACACCAGAGCTTGTCTCATTAATGAAGGGGATGATACTGTAGCTGGAGGGGATTATGGTGCTCACCTAGGAGGGGAAAAGCTCCTTATTCCTGGCTTCTGTTTCAAGACCAGGGCCTCAGCACTAGGCGTTGGCTCAGGAGTCAATTGTTGGCTGTAATTACAGCTTTCCTGCCTCTTGCCAGCTGTTCTGCTTTGCATCTTGAGGTGGAGTGTTTAATGCAGGCCATGGACACACAGGTGACTCCCTGCAGCTCTGCCTTGTACTCGTGTCATCCCACGTGTGCTGCAAGGTCTCACAATATCCATCTGCAGAGAAAGGGCAGTGCCTGTATTTTTGCTATGCAATACAGTTTTGGAATAATTGATGATTGTATGTAAATAATGCCATAAAGTAGAATTACTTACGCCATTACTTTCATAATCACACCATCATATTGGTGAAATCAGGCATAGCTTTTGCTCCACTTCTCTGTGAAAGACTATCACAAATTATTCTCCTTCAGTACCAAAAGCAGAGGAGCTCTGCAGGACACCGTTAACCTAGAAAAGCATAGCGTGGTGCTACAGTAGGAGATGGCAGGAGATGGAAAGCCTGTTCAGATGAATGTGGGACTCCTACCTATCCTGATGCCATGCATCTTTCTGGCACCCTCTGTTTAAAACTCATTTAATTCACCAACAGTATTTTGGGATTTCCTGCGTGTGCTAAATTGTAATAAAAGACATCCGCTGATGGCAAAGCATCTCGGCTCAGTGGATTACAGACTCCTCCCCAGCCATTGGGTAGGGCCCCCTGAGACAGCCGAAATCCACTTGAGATTGAAAAGGTGTGAGCAGTAAATAAAAGGAAATCCTGGATCACTGTATAGTGTTCAGCTCCCACACTTTGACCTCCTTTGGTCCCTTCTATATTTTGTTAAGGTCATATTTCTTTACGTGCTGCCTGGCTTAAAAGCCATCATAAATCTGTGGCGTGCAGTAAGAATAACAGAGAAGGCACCGTGTAATACAAGGGGCTATAACTCCATCCCAGGCACTTGGAGGGAGTCGTAAATCAACGCAGTGAAGCTCTAGCTGGGAGAAGTGGGGGCTGAAGCTGGGAAGGCAGCAGCAGCCCGGCCCCTGCCTGCCACACAGCGGCCACTGGACCCTGGCCTCCCTTGGGCTGAGGTGAGAAGCCCACAAGCCTCGGTGCGTCCTTATCGGGGTGTGGGGGAACAGCTTTTCCCTCCCCTGCTGCAGGCGAGGGGCTTGTCCCTGCCCTCTTCCCTGTTAATGGAGAGCTGTGCCCAACCCCCGCGCCCTCTGCCAGCAGGTATCCCCGCAGGCTCCCGGCCCCTCCTGGGCTCCCCATCTCTCAGCCATCAGGCTACCTAAATTATTCTAATGAGGAACAACACATCCTCCACGTTTCTGATGATTAAAGGCATGGTCTCCAATTAACACAGAGCACACACACACAAAAAAAAAANAAAAAAAAAAAAAAAAAAGAGAAGAAAAAAAAAGCCTTTCTCCAAGCCTTTTTTTAATTTTTTTACAGTGAAAAAAACACTTTAAATATTTTTTTGGAAAAAGTGCACCTTACTACCTTTGGGGGAAATAACCTGCTGAGTGCGATGTACAGCTGCAGGTTTGTGCATTGGCAGGTTGGAGCAAAGCCCAGACACCGCTTAAGTCGCGTGTGCTGAGGTGTTTACCTCCGCTTGGCATCATCTGTAAAAACGAAGTCACCACGTGTTTTGGCTCACATATGGCCAAACCACACCTTGTCTTCCAGCTGCTGACGCTGAGCGTGGTTCAAGTAGCTGTAGGCAGGGACATGCCATCATCAGCTGAGGGCAGTTTCCTTTTGTGGCTTTTTTTGGCTTTATGTGAGCAATGGCCGTTTCTTATTGTGTGTTCATGTACTTACCCAAACTAATGTAGATGTAGCTCCTCTGTTAATAGCTTGAGGTAGGGATATACTACCATATACTGGATAATACAATCTCCTTTTCTTTGCTCTAGTGTGAAAAATCTTCTTTCAAGCATGGAAATTTTCTGAGGGTGATTTTCCTAATTCTCATTATGCGCAAATTTTAATAAAATTTGGGAATGATCACTTTTTCTTTTTTCTGTCAGCTAGTACAATATGATGAATGTCTGAAATGTAATGTATTTATAAGGGTTCTTTTTGCTACTGTTAAAACTTCTTAAGCTTTGGAAAAGCTGCTGAATTGCAAAGGGGAATGAAATGGAAACTAATTTGTCCATTCAAACTGCCAAAGTTTTCGTAAGATGGGGAAATAAATGGTAAATCATTAAATCCTTGGCCATCAATCTATTTTACCCATGGCAAGTAGCAAAAAAGGGAGAGAAAAAGAAAATACACCCAAAGTTTTAGACATGTTGAAACTTTAGAGGAAAAAAAAAGTTTTTATATTCTAATCATGCGTATCTTATGCCTAACCTCAGTGGAGGTCACTGGAACGAGCCAGCAAGCCAAGCCTAAATAAAAATAGGACCTATGGGATTCCCCATCTGATTTTCAAATAGTCACTGCTGCACCATTTCTCAAGCATGCAGGGTAGCTTTTTAGCAGATGTAAGGGAGACAGTACCAAATTCAGGTTAAATCCAGAGAGAAGAGCGTGTATGCATCCACATGGGACTAATCTGCTCAGGAAGGACTGTGAAGACCAAGATTAGGTTGAAACCTCCCAGACCCTCAAGTGCTGCACACTCTGTTTTACTCTTAACAGTTCCACAAAAAGTGAGATGTTTTCATCACCGAAAGCGAGATGTTCAAAAGACCTGCCTTGCTCTGTAAAGGAAGAAGGATTAAGCTGCCATTTTTTCAGAAAAGTTAAATTCCAACTTACCTTATCAGGAATTATTTTATTTTCAGTTTAGATGTTTACATAGAGAAACATGTAAGAAAGGTACCTTCATTTGTGTCAGTTCCGAGTGCATCAAGTGTTTCTCGCTCTCTTCCAAGTGTTAATTAAAAACATATATACTAATACGCAAACTGCTGCACACTTTCAGCTGATTGAGAGACCTTTTTAACACACTAATGCCTTTGTTTGCATTGTAAAATCTCACTTGGGCTCCTTGAGGATGGAAATACTATAGTTTACATTCGAATATGCAAGCCGGACAGGGAAAATCTCGAGTAAGAGCCTCAGGCCCTGGCTGGAATACAAACATGAGCCACATCAGGGAACTTAGTTACAACTTGGTTGTCTCTTAACCTGGTTACTCATATGGTTTTGATTTGTGTTGGAGACTAGGCATGAACTGTATTCCACAACCAGACAAAAGCCTTTATACCATCAAATGCTTAGCATGACTGGTAATCATTACTGTTAATTGCAAAACAATTAGAAGTGCCAAAGTGACTTAGGAACACAGATCTATTGGAAAATCACTGGATATTTTGGTCTAGGTTTTTTGATGTCTTTGTCTTGCTCTGTTAAGCAGTGCTGGCACTGATTTTTTTTTTTTTTTGCAAGATCTGGGCATCCAAGTCACTGAATCCCAGATCCTTGTAGACATCTTTAAAGGCTCCTCTCTCTCATGGTTTTTGTAATGGAAGTTAACACCTGGATACCTTCATGGATGGTTTTGAGCCACCTGGATCAGAGCCATGCCAATACAGCTTTAAAATGTTTTGTTAATACTCCTGTCATTCAAGTATTGTGTGCTGCTTTTAGGACTGGGCCAAGTTTTACTTTTTCCTACCAATTCCACTTCTTGCATCTGCATTGCAGCAACAGAGATGTCTGTAGCTCAGCTGCCCGCAGCTCCCCTAGTTCTGCAAAGCCCACGGTGCTGGACGCTTTTTAATGAGAGCCCAGATTTTCTTCCTTGATGTGGCCTTGGTGAAACTCCAGCAAGGCACAAGGAGAATAAGCCAGGCAGACATGACCGTGTGCCAGCATTGCTGCAGGCAGGTCTATCCATGAGCCTGTAATAAAGGAGTTGGGCTGTGCTACAGCCCAAACCTGAGCATTACTTTGGGTTCAAGAGCTATGGAAGACAGCTGAGGTTGTATTTAATCGGGGCTAGAGGCTGTGCTTGAAGGCTCTGCAGCATATCCTGGGTGGTCCTAGGGGAAATGCTGCTCTGCCAAGAACAGGTATGCCCACCTTGATGCTGACTCCCCCCAGGCCTGGCTGGGCTGGGGGGTCTATGAGAAGGGTTATGAGCAGACACGCTCTTTGAGCTGACTTACATGTAGTTAAAGAGCCTTTTTCAGTGTGGGCTACACGCCCCCCCCCCCAGTTGGATCTGTGTAAAATCAATGGCATCAGCAGGTTTTCCTGGGCGCAACCAGATAGGTTGTTGCCTTCTTACAGCTAACGTCCTTGTGAAGTCTCTGAATCTCAAGAGCACGTTGTTTGAATTTTTTCCTAGTAAATGTTTTTAAAGTTGGGGCCACTCTTTTTGCTTCAAAAAACTTCCAAATGTTATCAGCAAGTGGAGCACAATTTGGCGCATCCTGTTACTGACTGGCCCCTGTACGTGCCTAGATGGGCTTCAGCTCTTGCACTTCCATTAAGAGTATTAATTCACGTAGTAATTCAGACCAAGGCAGAGAGATACAGGGGAAAAGCCCAGCAGAGCAAACACCTCTCACACAGAGAGAGACCTAAAGACACAAACACTTCTTGCTGTCTGTAACTCTTGCAGCGCTTTGACGTCACTCTGCTCCCAATGCAGCATGTGAGAGGAGCTGCTTCCCGCACTCCCACCGTGGAAAAGCACTTGGCGAACTCACAGCTGGACTGCTTCTTCCCACCTGCCTGCCTGATGGAAAAACCAATTCAGTGCAAGCATCTTCCTGCTTGGATGATCGTTAGTTGGTATTCCTGGTTTTTTGTGTGTTGGTTTTTTTTTCCCCCCCTAAGCATATGTAGTTTATCCATGGAGTTCTGGTGAAATTTCACTTTATATAACCACCACCTTGCTTCTACCAGTCCCTTTTGCAGTTTTAGTCCAATTCTGTACCCTCCCTCCATTCCCACCTTCGATTTGCTGTTGTATTTCATGACAGAAATCACTTTATTTCGTCAGTAATCCCAATAACCGTTATTCCCATCACTGGTATGCATTCACATTGTGGGAAGTGAATAGCATTAGTTACAAAAACCCCTCCCAGCCCAAACAGATTTCAGCTATGCCATTCTAGGTAACTGCTGTGCACCATCACATTCATGGTAATTAGCAATATGCTAATTACCATGAACCTCCACTTCTCTGAATGGTGCATGTTGTTTTACCACAGATGACTTCTGCTAACATTTTGTTTTCTTCTCATTTAATATTTGTCTCCCAGTAAGAACACAATCCTGGGACCAGGCCCTCTGTGGAGAACCTCTAAGAGCACAAGGCAAGGCAGGCATTTTTTCTTTGCTGATGAGCACCAGCTCTCTCTCTGCAACCACAAGTGCCACTCCTGCTTAGCAATATGTGGTGTGTCATGTTGAATCTGTAGCAGCACGGACTGGCGTGCCAGCTACAGTCTTACTGCATTTTTGGATTCTCTCCCAGTATAAATCCCCCTTCGTAATTTGCCCTTTCAGCGGAGCGCCCAGGAACTACTTCTGTGTTCAAGGTCTTTGCCCTCCCAAGAGCAGCCATACAGGAACAGCCCCAGCAGCTGGCAATTTGTGGTACCGATGCAGCCAAAATGGTGGATTTTCACAAGTGGGGCTGGTAGCACAGCCTGTTGTTAGGGTTATCCAGATTGTCTAAAAACATTTACCTTTGCTTTAGTGCTTTGCCTAGTGGACTCAAGATTTTCATACTGGGCATCCTGGTTTTGGAGAATATGGAGGTCTGCTCACATTAAAAAAAAAACAAAACCAAAACCCATAACAGCCTTGAATGGGATCACAGAAGAAAGAGGTATAATGCTCCACATGTCCATGTAGCAGAGATCTAAAATTCAGCAAGGGTGGCTTTAATGTCAGGGATCTGCTCGATGCCTTTGTCATACCTGTGAACACTCTGGTCTCAAAACACCGTTTACTTTCTCCAGGGCACAATAGGGGAACTAACAACTGAAATCCTGACCTCACAGAAAATCCCACACCCACCGATTTTCACCTGGTCTATTATAAGCATATGTACAGGCTTTGTTCCAGCAAGACGTATTAAGCTTCTGCTCATTGACTAATACTGCTGTTACACAAAAAAAACCCCAAACACGAAAAAACCACAAACATATTGAAGCAGACACTGATTATTAAAGTGTATGTTATGATACACACTTATCCTATGTTATGTGCATTCATGATTAGGCTTTTTCCTCATACCTAACATGGGTGACACAACAGCACATGACCTCAAGAAGTCATGCTGACTTTAGTTGAAAAAAAAACAGCTTGTTTTTCATCATGATTCCAGCAGCCCAAGCTACTACTTACATTTTGATACAAAATTTTTCAGTATACAGTTCTGGCAAGTATTTGGTACCAGAGAGTTGTGCTTTAAAGTTTCTATTGGAGTTCCCATTAGCTGTAATGACACCTACTGCTAAGGACAGACCTGATTAACTGCAGGCTTGCACATTGCTAAATACAGGCACATGTTTTTGCATTTACTGTAGATCCTAGCAAAGAGAACACTATGGATTTTTTTGGCCCTTTGTTTTAACGGGATTGCCAGAATGACTAGTATCTGAAAACTCACAGCTCATTAGCAAGAACAAAATGCTGACCCAGGCAGAGCCAAAAGATTTTAAAACAACTTCAGAGACAGGCTGTTGTAAAATGCAGAGAGCATTTTCCCTCTTTTCACCCCTTTCTCCCATACAGAACATTTGCTATGTATTTACTGAATGCAAGACTAAGCTAGAAATTTCCAGCCAATTTTGTATCCTGGAGAGAAGCAGGATGTTTTAAGCTACACACAATGCAATCACTACTCACACTCATCCAAGATGTTTACACTGCAGCTGTGAGTCTGCATTTTCAGCAGAAGAAAGAGAGTTCAGAATCTGCAATGCATGTCCCGCAGCCCTTGAACATGGCCAGCATGGTAAGTATCCTTTACAGAAGTTTTAAATTAAGAGATCCTCTTTAAACAGCAAGAAGAAAAGAGAAGATTAAAACCAGCCACAGTATCGCCTATTCTCCTAAGTTTTTCAGACACGCAGCAATTTTTCCTCTTCTACCAACTGCCTTTATCCCTCTCTATGAACATGAGTCAAATAACATTCCTAACCTTTCATTAAAGGTATTAAAAAAAGCTCCTGTTTTGAGGTGATACCATCCAAGTCCAGATACGTGGGATATTTTTGGACCAGAGAAGCAGTAAAATACCCAGTTTTTTGCTTTCAAATGCAACATCAGTTTTCTTATTTGCTCTCACCGTGGATGTCTCAGCTTGCCTAGCTACAGATACGGGGGCAATGCTTTTTATGTGAGCAAGGCTTTCTTTTGTGTGTGAGATAGGAATAGAGGATTATGACCAACTGAAGTTTTCACTCCAATCTACAGTAATGAGATGATGTACAATCAAAATATATACAAACGGTTATACATAACCAGCTTGATACCTCTGGTCTTAAGGTAACCTTAAGTTCTACATGATTCTTATTTCCTGGTATATTTTGCATGTGGGAGAATGATTTCTGTGTACACAACCAAAACCAGCACCTTGTTGTTATATTCCCTTTTTTTCCCCCCCAGTTTTTTGGTGTAAGACTCTGTAGTTTGTATTCTCAAAATGTCTTTAATGGATCTAACATTTTCTGTCCATGGTTTTCCAGGTGCAACTTGTGCCTTTTATATAGCAGAGAATTCTCCTTTGGGGGCATTTAAATGTCATGAAATGAACCTGCTTATGGGAAACTGAGGGTACAAATTTGGCTGTGTCAAATTTGGCTGGGTCTGGATTTGTTTTTTTAAACCTGGTCCTTTTCATTGTTTACATTTTTTTTCATTGGTTTTCATTGTTACAGCTTTTTATCTGTAATATAAAGCTGACCTGCTGGAGAACCTTGTGTGACTTAATCTGGTATTATTTGTAAAACACTGGAAGATTCCTGAAGGGGAGGTAAGGTTGAACAAAATGAGTGCATTGCTAATAAAATTAAACATCTCAAATGCAAGTTCACAGCATTTTTTGAATAATTTCCCACAACAACTTCATTCCACTCAGATGAACTAGAAACGAAACAGATCAAGAGCAGACAAACTTTGAAATAAGGAAAAGCTCTTTAATTCAATTTCTCATGATAAAGACTTTAAAAAAGACAATTATTTTGCAGGCAGTTATTAAAAATAATGCCAGACACTAAATTTAGAGCTATTCGGGACAGGATAACAACAGCGGTATCTAGACTTACACTGCTGGTCTCAGAAGTGTATTTTAGCTCTTGTTTTTCTGTGAATTAAGACACTGATGTTGTTATGCTGCTTATCAGGGAAGGCAGTAGGTTGTATAGTTATCTCCTGATTGGGGCAAAATCACTACCCTGAAACCACACAACCTACTACCTCATCCTGTTAAAGCATCAAGCACATCTTCTGAAGGAAACTAGCATTTCACCATTTGCAAGTAAGATTCCCTCAGCACTTTCTAGCCCACATACTTCTTCGCCTTAAAAAGACCACTATTACCTCCTGTCGGCCCTTCCTCACAGTTCTACCTGGAAGTCAGTCAGAATTGGTGGGGTGACTCCAGAGACATAAGAACTGCAATGGCAAGCACTGTCCCTCCCAAATTAGCATTATGTAATGAAAAAGCAAATTAAATCAGCATATGAAAAACGATTAAAGAAACCTCTTTACTGAGGGCTTAATCAATTTACCAGTTCCAGGGCAGAACATGAGCAACTGGAACACATCCTCTTTGTTTTTTGTCCAACTCACCACTTCACAGTTTCTCAAACAGCCTATGCAAAGTAGATTTAAATAGCTGCCGAATCAAAAGTGGCATTTTCCATTTAATATAAACACAAATGCCACAAAGTCATGGAGAAATGGGTCAGCTGTTTCCAAATGGCCACTCTCGTGGCAGTCTGAGAAAGCTGAGCATGAGCAAGCCCACTGCAGGCTGGGTCGTACCTCTGTGCCCTGTCACTTACACCCCACCTTCTCTGAGAAAATGATGAAAAGGAAATTGCTTTTGAACTTGAATGAGAAATACGGGAATCTAAACACTGTAAGGACGTTTGTGTTCTTTCATAATCCCGCTACAAGAACCAAAACCAACATGTAGACAGAGTCAGAGACTGTTACGGTTGAAAAATATCTGCTCTGTCTTTTGAAGACGTATCCAGCGATGATATCACAGCCACTTCAGGAAAGACAGTAGATTGTATAGTTATCTGACAGGCAGGGCATAACCCTAAAACTATACAACCTACTACCTCACCCCAAAGGACAGTCAGACTCTGATCACATGAAACACGAGCTGTATTCTCAGACAGCTGCATTGCTTGGTGACAACCTAGAAGACAAAAAACTCTGGAGACAAATATTAACAGTCTTGAGTCTGAAACAGTTTGCTATATACCAGTCGACATTTTGCTTAATGAGCTCGTTTCATGTTTGAAACGTTTAATAGATTTGCAGCTTGTGAAGTCATGTCAGTGACAAGATACACGAGGGGAAAGAGGATACAGCATTCATTTTTAATAAATGCACTTTTGTACTTCCAGCTCTGACATGACTGCACCTTATCAAACCCATTTTGGCACTTCAAGAAAGGCATCGCTACGACTTAGAGAGTGGATGCTGATTTACGGGAATTGTTTAACATGCTTCCAGATATTCCTCTATTATCCTAATGGGGAAGAGCTGAGTTTCTCTAGCTGACTTTCCCAAATTCCATGTGGGTAAATCTATAAGACTGAATCAAGAATTTGTTAAGACTGTGAGGAAATGTTACGGCCTACTTATATATGATATTTCTCAATGGACAGTAACCCAGCTCTGAATCAATGGCCAAACTAAACATACCCTATCCTACTACACAGACTTTGGTTAATATGACCAGCAGAATTGCCACCATAGTATAATCTACTCTAACCTCACACTTATGCTAGAGTTTGAGGGGGCTGTTATTCCCCACCACCTGGTTTGATGGACAACACTTCTCATTCAGGACAGATCTAAAGAAATGGAAATAACTGCAATACCAGTCTATACTATAATATAAATACTGCTTTAATAACTAAGGAAACTTTCAAAGCAAATACCCTAACCTAATCAGCTAACTTACTTTTTGTTAACAGTAAACTAAAGAAAGCAATAAATGACACATGCACGACCTGTACCCAGAGAAACTAAAGCGATGTTTCACCATAAAGCAGATCTCACCTCAAAGGTGGTGATTCACATTTCAGGGTAACTGAAGTGATCTTCCACTGCTTTCAGCATAATCAATATGGGGACCTAAAAAGAGAGGAGCAAGAGAAAACACATCCATATCAATTTCATTTCACTGCACACTGAAGCAACTATGGTGAGTGAGAGCACGTGCAAAAGCAGAGAACAGTGTTTAGTACATTTTCTCAAGGAGAACTATGCACAGCGCCAGCTTTCTCACTCACAATTATTCCACAGCCCATGGCGACCCCCAATTTGAAAGAGACAGGCAAGAGACAAAGTACAGTGAAAAAAGGAAAGGTATTTTTTGAGACTGACTTAAATGTTAAGAGCATTGCAGAGACAGGCAGAAAGAGGTATCAGCTACTTCACCTTCAAGGAACAAATACACTTTTAAACGAAGCAGAGAAGGAAGGACAATGCAGATGTCTGACCAAATTAGATACCAATTTGTTAACCTATAAAAGGCAATGTTATACAGTCAACTCCAAAGATCATTTCACTGTAGTGGACTGAGACCATGGGTAGAAAGAGGTTACTGGTTGCTGTAAGCTGTACACGGTCCATATTCGTTGCACAAAACAGGAATAGCGCAACTCTGTTCATTTTGAGACCACTCTATTGGAGTAAATACGGTACAGCCCCAAGTTTCACATCTTGTAACACCAATGCCCTTGTAGGCCAAAAAGGATATACATTAAAATATTCTCTGTATAGTATACATAGAGACTAGCATGAGAGATTTCAACATCTCATTAATGTAAATGGTAAAAACTGGTAGGAGAAGCTGCTCTCTAACCACTATCAAAGAAACCCATTTGGAAACTCTGCAGCAGAAAGCATGACAGTTTTCTCCATGTACTTAAGTGTTTTAAATGTCTGCATTTTCTGAGTGCCCGCTTTTTGGCAAGGTCAATTACTCTCTGAATAATCCGCTGAAAAAAACCCTACCCTGTACCTCTGTTTTTTAGATAAAATATTTAAAAACAAACATCTTTTTTATGTGTGCGCTCAGAGATCTCAGTATTTTTCCTAAGGGCCTAGAATTTTTATTGGAGCTTTGGCTAAAATTCTGTGCAGAAGTCAGTGAATTTTAGCAGTGCTGGGTGGGTACCCATGTACTATGCGGTCATCTCACATGCTTTCAGTGCAAAATAAACCCTATCCTTATATAAATATAACAGCGTTACGTAACATAATTGGAGGAAAGCTGTGTATTGTGTGATTTACTTCAAAGTCGGACTTTTGTATAAGCATTTGCTTTATAGTGGAAGAATAAAAACAATGTAACCTTTCAGTGTAGCACCTCTTTATGCTGGATGGTCCAGTGAAAACAGTTCAAAGGACCAATCTAGCATTAAAAGGATGTGCCCGCAGTAGTGAAAAGCCCAAAATACCCCACAGACACAAACACCTCCACTCACTGGAAATTTTGGATGAAGATCCTACTCTTACAGCTGATTCCAGTGACTCTAAGAGACAGAAGTGAAAATATAGATCCAAACAATGGCAACATTTTGGAGAGCCTGAATATGTTCCAGGGATTTACATTGCCTGCCTGTCTTTAATATAACTTGACTTCACTTTCACTCTTAGGTGCAATTCTAGGTGGGAGACTGGAAAATGTTCACCCCTGTTGAAAAAATTGTGAGCTTTTATTCACCATTTCAAAAAGATTCTCTTATTTTCTACGATGATAACAATGTTAAAGATTCTTTTCTCTATGTGCAGTTCTGATATAATGTTGCCTTAATGTATATTTTTCCCACAAAAATAGTAGTTGTTAATTCACAAAGATATTGAGATAATTATTTGTAAAGTACCATAAACTTTGTGTAATACTATTTTCTATAAGATCTGTTATTATGGGTATTAGTAGTATCCATTAGCAGACAAAAATGGAAAAGAATGTGCTTTACCCAATACCTAAATTAATTAGTCTTCTGCTCTCACAAGCTGCTCATAAACTCGTTTTAATTGACTAGATCACCAAACAAGGATGAACTTCAAAATACTTAATGAAAGGAAAACGCATGTTCATTTTCTCTCTATGAGGAAGACATGCATACAAAATAACTATCTGGCAAGAGTTATGTTTCTAGTTTAACAACTGTTTAATACTAGGAAAAATATGACATTTCCATATTCCAACTCTCACTGTTCACTGAAAAATGTCTTGGAACTGATGTTAATAAATACCTCAGCAGTCACTTTAAAAAGGTGCAGGGCCAAGTCTGCTATATCTATGATGTAATAGGAACGAGGACAGTTTTAAAGTAGGGTTGTTACATACTTAACAGACTCTGGGACAACACAGACCAAGCGCTTTGTGATTTCAGAGCACCTTCCACTCAGAATGATACGCAAATGTGAAACCTCACTGGGCTCCCGGGAGGAAGGTAAATGCACCAAGGTGGTGCACCATGACTGCTCCGGGGCAAAGAGATGCCTCAGAGGCTAGTGAAATGGTAAGGATATTCCCCAGGAAGGCTGAGGGCCTGGATGCAGGCCAGATCAGCAGTTTCCAACATGTCTCCATATAGTGATTATCTTCTGGCTTCCGAAGTGGTGTACAGTCACCGCCCTGCTCCTACAGACTATTTATTCACTATCAAAAACGTCACAAACATTTGCTGGCAAGAGCAGCTGTGGGCTAAATGGCTGAGGTTCTGCTACGGTGGATGCTGAGGCCAAGGGACGCTTTCTGACTGAATTCTACAGGCCCAGGATCAGGCCCTGGGCAGGAAAGGGTTGTTACAGAGCAGTGCCGTGGCAGGAAACTTTTCTGGCGGTTTCAGCCAGAAATTACTTGGTGGAGGGAAGGATTCAGTTTCCTGTCACCTACATATAATACACTTGACACACAATATTTTCAAATATATTTTAAAATAAATATAACGAAACCGACACACTGCCTTCATACACCTTGCATCCTTCAAGAAGTAAAAAGTATTCTACAAACACAGATTCTGTGACTTTTATGAAGTGTGACGTATATCGTGACCTTACCCACTACTGAAACACAGCTTTTTCTAAAATGGCAAAACAACAGCTCTTTCCCTAGTTGTGAAACTTTACTGTAATTTAATAATACAGGACAGATTCTGCCCGAACTTCAGGCAGGCACAATGGGAAATAGTCACAGGACCAAACCTCCACACCATTCTCCTACATTCAGTGGATAGGCACAGGGTTTTTTTTTAAATTTGATTCAGTTAGGCTCCTGCTCTAGACAGTTCTCTGTACAAGTGTCTGTCTTTCTCAGCTGGCTAGAGAAGAACATTAGCCTGCATACGCAAACTTTGCAATATCTTTAACTAGGCATTAGTATAGCCAGACTGTATCTAGCAGATCAAATTTATTATTCTCTACCTTTTTGATAACATTCAAATGGGTGATAAACTTTGGCTGTGATGTTTGCTCATCAATGAGTTTACTCGGTGCTGTAACGTTCAGGTGCGCTGTTTTGGTTTCTACAAACCCTATTCGCAGTTTTGCATGGAAACATTTTCCTCAAAGTCATCAGGAGATTTCTTTTAAGAGGGGAGCGATTCACACGTTATTGAAATCAGCAGTATGCCTTCACTCGGCCTCAGTGAAGCCAACACTTCTGAACCCTTAGACATCTTACACATCAGAAAAGCATTTAGGAGCCAAGGACTACTTGCATTGAGCAGTAATTCTATTAAAATCAGTTATATAATTTTTATTCACCTTTGTCTACTTTTTTATTACATCATAGGTACTGTAACATTCTATGAAATAATTTTACATATTCACTGAAACTATTGTCTTTATCTAATTGTTTGCAAATATTTGGGAAAAAGAAGCAGCTGTGAAATGAGTCAGAACTCTGAGGCTAAATGTCCCTGAGCTCTGCAATAGTTTATGCATGTTCCTAAAATCTTGAACATTTTATGTATGAGGAAAAGAAAAGGCAACGGAAAGTAAAAACATACAAACACATTAGCTTAAATAATTCCATCTCACATACTGTAGCCTGCCTATCAGCCCAGACCTGCACAGGAGCTTCCTTACTCTCATGTGGATCCATGCAAAAGTCAAGGAAATTCCTCCATAGAAATGGCAGCTCACACAGCATGTTTTAGAAAAGGTTTACAACGGTAAAATGGGATGTGCTGAATGATAGCTGATTTAACCTACTGAATGGGGGTACAGAGAGATCAGACTAGCAGTAAAGACAAGGAGCCAGGGCTAGGCGTACATCAAAGGTGTTTTGCGCCTTCACAGACATGTTCTATACATATATGTTAGGCATTTCATAGCCTTACTACTGTAAAATGCCTTGAATGTTGAACAGATGCTTCAAAAGGGAATGCATTAGGAAAAAGACAGTTTTCCATCAAAACTACACCTCATTTTCCTTGGATGTGAGATTATGTCTTCTGCTTATGGAAACTGACAAAATTTTTATTTTTCTCTTGCATTTGTTTCTGAGTTTTGCTTATGTAATACTCTGAATACTAAAAAGCCATAAAAGCTAGTATTCAAGAGAATGATGAAAACACTCAGAATCTCTCAAAGCTTCCAGAAGAAGAGAAATTAAACCAAGGCTAATCACTGGCTGCTCTGTATGTTGCATTTGCATTCGTAAGCAAATAAATATTTAAGAAGACACTTTTTTTTTTTTTTTTTAAATAAACTCCAAAAGGAACGCAGAACTGTTCAGTGCATTGCAAACTATCTGTTTTGTAGGACTTAAAATATTTATCTTCCGTGTTTTCCTAGCATAATCTTTCCATCTACTTACTTCCCAGCCGGGTTTGTTGTGTTCGCCCTGATGGGCTTTCTGCCCAGGTCTAAGATGGCTGCCAGGCACGACACGGAGGGCTGCGAGAGCAGCAGCAGCAGCAGCAGCAGGGACTCACGCTGGGTTGCGTTTCTGAGCTCTCCATGGCAGAACTGATGATTACCAGACAGTAATTCCCAGAAATCAGGGTGAGGCCAGCGTCCAGGGGAGACGAAACCTGTGTGGAAATGGCAAACGCACCGGGGGTATGAAAAACAAATGTTACAGGTACTCTTGATATCTTACCATGCATAAAAGCAAAAAACACAAGGGCTGGATTATCTGGGAGATGAGTGTCTGCAGTAAGAAGAGATGAAGCTGTGACAAATTAGGGATTGGTTTTTTGTTAAGAGAAGAGCTAAGAAAATGTGTCAGCTTTTTTTTCTCTTGTCAGAGAGAGCAAGAATAGAAGGGGCATATAACACCTTTCTTACAGTAAGCATTTCCTAAACATTCATAATTTATGTCCATGCTCTAATGCAGATTGTATTCATGCAGATGACACAAAAATGAAATATTAATGACACCTCCCCACCCCCCAAATATTCACCAATTTTAGGGTGTTGCTATTCACTTATTTTTGGAAGACCTGAACTCACGTAACTCAGTTGGCATCACCTGGATTTGCTTAACATCTCTGAATACAAAATTGGACACTGAAATTGAGCACTTTTATCCTTGATTTGATATGTGACATCCAACTCTTCAAAATCACGCCTTTTCCACTTCTCCTCGAGCCCCGTGGAAATAAAAAATGCAACGGGGCACAACCACTGATGTAGAGAACAGTCAGAATCACAGTCTTCCAATCTCTCTAAATACTCAGCCATCCCACAAGCAATTATTTGAGTAATGTTTTTAAGCATTATTTGATGGAAAAAAGCCCTACTACACAGAGAATCTTAAATAAACCATCTGACTTTTAAGTCAAACAGATTTGGCTTTTTAAATATGTGCAACTCGCACCTAACCTATGTGGCAGTACTGACAAGTGTTATTTATTCCAGTTCCTTATGTGAGCTAGGAAAACAACCTCAACCAGAGTCACAAGATTGTGAAAACAATGTTAATCTGACATCTTCATAAAAACCGCTACCCCAATCTCAACCCACAAATTCCTTTTTGGGAAAACTGATTTTTCACTCTGAAAGGGATTTAAATCCTTGGAAATTGTTTTCCTTTAAAAGACGTGCAATAAACCAGTATGTGTAAGTTCTAACTTAATTAAGCACCAAGAGGGAATGTCTGTCAGGGTATGTTCAAAGCCTCAACAAGAAACTAAAATTCATTTTGCAGAAATGCAGCTGCACCAATAATTCTAGTTGGTAGGAAAATGTCTTCTGCCCTTTGACCCACAAGGCTTTAATTTTGAATATTAGCCCTTAGTGAGATCAAGCAGCTGACAAGCATGAGTGAGGAAATTAGTACTCTAGGACCCAGGATTAGACCAAGGGTTTAAATAACTTAGCGTTTGGCCTAAAATTCTGTATTTACATCAATGCACACTTACATTTGCCATCACCACAAACAGGATAAAGTTATTTGAGTGTTATGGCAGAGAAGCAAAATCCATCCTTTACAAACTGTTCCATTTGTCATGATCACTTTAGACCCACAGTATTTGAAATCATGGATAGCATTATATGAAAAGCTGGCATAAAATCACCAATCTATGTAGGATGTTTGTTTTAAAATATTGTTAAAAGCTTAAAATTAACTTCCCATTCAGAATGATGCTCTGAGGTCTTGGCACTGGGCATTGGGCTTGTTCAGCCTGACAGTTAAGAAGCAGAAGCCTGGAAGTTCACGAATATTAACACAGATAAAATAGTTGTACAGGCCTTGCAAACTAAAACTGCAGCGGGCTGTTTATTTCTGGTTACTTTTTTTTCTGGGTGGGGGAGGCTATAGTTGAGGCCGCACCTTGAATACTCTGTTCAGTTTTGGGCCCTTCACTACAGGAGGGACACTGAGATTCTGGAGCGTGCCCAGAGCAGGGCAATGAAGCTGGTGAGGCATCTAGAGCACAAGTCTTATGAGGAGCGGCTGAGGGAACTGGGGTTGTTTAGTCTTGAGAAAAGGAGGCTGAGGGGAGACCTCATCACTCCCTACAACTACCTGAAAGGAGGTTGTAGTGAGGTGGGGGTTGGTCTCTTCTCCCAAGTAACAACTGAAAGGAGAAGAGGAAATGGCCTCAAGTTGTGCCGAGGGAGGTTTAGGATTGATGTTAGGAAAAATTTCTTCACTGGAAGGGTTATCAAGCATTGGAATAGGCTGTTCAGGGAAATGGTGGAATCCCTGGAGGTAGTTAAAAGACGGGCAGACGTGCTGCTTAGGGACATGCCATAGTGGTGGCCTTGGCAGTGCTAGGTTAACAGTTGGCCTTGATGACCTTGAAGCTCTCTTCCAACCAAAACGATTCTATGATTTTATAGACCTGATCCAAAAAGCCTATTTAGAAGAGCAAGCATTTCCATTCACCCTGTCAGACATTTTTGTGTCCCTGTTAGGACACGGCTTTGCCAGGCCATGGCACAACAGCGGACAGTGAGAAGCCTCCACCAGCCAAGGGACAGCCTGCGGCTGGGGTGGTGTGGCTGCCTCTGGAGGTGCAACACCTCCCAGGCCTGCGTCCTGCCCTGTGTCCCCTTCCTCTGCCGTCCTTCTGGAGCCTGAGCTGGGCCCTGCCTCTTGCACATCTCTAGCTCCCAAGGACCCCCCTGAATTTGCTGCTAACAATGCTGGTAATTATTGAGATCCCTTTTTCCTTTTAGTTTTTCCTTCTCTTTGGTTACCAGCCGATGATCTCTGTGCACAGTAACAGCTTTGTTACAACCCTTTGATACTGTCTCAAGTTGTGTTATGATTAAAAAGATATACACATGTGCTTTTGTCACTATTACTTTGCCTCTGCTCTGATCAGTTGTTTGCCATTCGGAGTACTCCACGCTGTGGGCACAACAAAGACACCGAAAAGAAGGCTTACATGTAGGCTCACTGCATGAGCTAATGAGATTACCAGCCTCATTAGCCATCCAATGTAAAGCCAGGTCCGAGACCCACACCAGGTTTACACGACACTAGTCTAAAAAAACCTGGGGTGGGGGGGGAGGGATGACCACGGAAAAGTGCCATTTTCACTGCGAGAGCCCGATTTGACCATTCATGCCGAGGGGCTGAAGGCTTTTGGAGTGATGGGGGTGGTGACATCCATACAGTGCTCACTGGCACAGGGAGCGCTCCTCATGAATTACTGGCGAGGAGCTCAGGTGGCCAGACACGCAGCGCTGCCAGCTCCCTCTGCACAACCTTTGGTTTTCTCAGGTGACCGGGGCTCGCCATAGATTTACTCTTGTGTAAGTCTTTACCCGAGACTAAAGCTTTCACTGGTTAAATGTTCATTAACAGACTTAAAGCAGCGCTTCAGGTGGTAGAGAGTGAGCAGACCTGTGCCAGAGCTCGACGGTGTGTTAGGCTCTTTGTGTCCATTATTCATGATGCTGTTGCTACAGGCCCTAATTTTACATAAATGAAAGTCACAAGAGAACTGTTAGGATGAGCAACTAGGAAGAGCACAGGAAAAAAACACCTCGTCAGACGGTATTAAAGACACAGTTTAGTATTACATTTGCTGATTTTGAAGCCTCTTGGGAGTGGAAATATGCAATGCATTTTCTCTGAAGAGTGACAAGCTGAAACGTAAAATCTTGAAGACAGTCTTTAAAATCAATTTCTTCATGTCCTCTGCACAACTCCATTCCAATTCCCCACATATGAAAAATACATAACCTTTTATCTCCAAATTCATGTGCCTTACAGTCCCTTTTAGCTCCTACTTAAAAACTACTAAACTCTTATCTTAGCTATCATGTAAGCTATTGTTCTGTGCCTGCTCTGGGATGCCAGAAGACTTCAGAATTTAAAATCTGTCGGGCAAAGAGCATATTATACCTTCTCTGAAGATAGAAATGTGCACACTATTAGTATCAACCCAGCAATCCAGCAAGCAGACTTGGTGCAACTGAAATAATTAATTGCACTCCCCTTATCAATGTAAAAAATAAAGTAATATAAAACTACCTACTTTTCTATCCCACAGCATTTATAGCAAACATATTGGGGAGTATTTAAACATTTTTCTGTAGGAGAAATGACTTTGAAATAAGCTTCAGGCACAGAATCCATGACATGTAAATTAAGATATACTTCACAAGATATATCTTAGTTGTGAAAGTAGGTCATGTATTTAAGGCATTTCTAGACTCTATTTCTTGATGTAAATATTCTGAAAACATTCTTGTGTGTATAGAATAATATTTTAATTATTTATCAGATTTCATTCTCTAAGAACAGCAAAGGAATGGGTATTTCTAAGAGTCCTCATAGGCTAATAAGTACTTCTTTGTAACCTTTTATAACATTATATAGTGTATAGTCAATCCCTAAGGGAACTGCATGTTTGAAGAACACCACAGAAAAGTTAATACAGTAGAAAAAGATGATGTGTGAAGATCACAAGCTGCACACGTAGGGATCCTGACTAAACAATATCATGAACTTTTCAGACTTTTACTGCCTTGCATTAGTTTGGGACTCTCAGAATTTCCTCAAGGCTGGTGTGGGGTATTTGTTCACCTGGCTATGAGCAAGTTATTCCATGAGCACAGTTAAAGAGAAAAAAAAAGGAGAGAGAGAGAAAGTAAGAAAGCAAAAGAGTCTATGTGTTTGTAATGTGAATTGAGTTTCCAGGCCAGAATGTCTATCAAGAGAATCTAAAAAAACTTGAGGAAATTCAAATGGGCACTACTATCAATTTATCCACTAGGTGTCACAAAATAATCATACAACCAGATGAAAAGCAATTATACGTAAAATGCGTCAGTGTACTACATCAATGAAGTGCTGCTTTGAAATGAAATCTGTTACAAGAGCAGATGCAGGAAAATGTCATGAATCTCATGAATATACATACTGTCAGGAGTGTATGGGAACCTGAGCCATGACACACAAAAGCTGTTGCTAACCACGGTGTATGTCATGTAATGGATTCACATACAAGCGTATAAATGTTCCATTAAAAAAAATCTTCCTAAATCATAAAAACGGTATTATCAGTTCTCAGAATCACAAGTCTTACGTTTCTTGCTTTTTAATGCTTCAGCTACTGGACTAAGGTATTATGTCAGATTCTCTACAAATATGTAAAAATCCCTCATGACTACAAGGAAAATGCTGCAAAGAAAACAAGTTCTGAAGGCTAAAATGTGTGCGGGGAAGAAAAAACATTTTTTAAATATTACTATAAAATTACAACAAATGCCAAACATTGGAATTGGCAATAACATGCTGATAGGCGCTCCTTAGACCCAGACTGTTCTTGTGGAAGGGTGTATTACCAACATTAGGGCAGAAAATTACCAAATCATTCTGTAGCCATTATTGATGAAAAATTAACCTCTCCATTGCAGGTATTTTTGTTCTTAAAATATTCCTGGACCATTCTAAATTCATAATTACATCTACACCTGCACTCATCCCAAACACAGACTGCATTAAAGGATCAAGGCTGGGCTGCTGAAACAGGCACTTTCGTTTCCAAAATGGTTCTTTAATAACAGTAACTTTTCATCAGAGTTGCATAAAATTTTTATGGGCCGAGTAGACTCCAGTGTGAATTTATCATTATCTGTACTCACACATAATCCGCACAACTAAAAATATTGTAATCAATAGTATATGCAACATCATAAAGTAGAATAGGCTGGTTAGATAAGAGGAGGAAACATACCCTCGACACTTATTATCATATAAACATAACAGTAACAGGGCTATACACACTCTGCTGACAAGTGCCATTTCATAAAGCCAGCCTAAGCAATGTTAAAAACCCTTCCTCCTTTTCAGAAATGCAGTGAAGGAACACACGCCCTAGTAACTGCACTATATGTTTATACTGCGTTTGATATGTTTTATTGCAGTTGTAAAAAGCAAGCATTTTCAGGGTGTAATTAAGCTCACATGATAAGGTTTTGACTTTTTACATAGTCTTTCTTTGTAAGATGTGCTTTCTAAATGTCAGAGCTGGCCAACGGTTTTCAAAGCTTTGAAATACTTTCTAACTTGGGGATCATAGGAAGGAAGCTTTTCTTCCCTCCAGTTTCCCCTCCTTTTTTTAGCAATTCAACTAAATACTTGTACTTACAGGAACACAGGTACAAAGCTGAGAGAGAAATACTGGGTTTTTTCTTCCAATACTAGCATAACTTTATTGGCATATGCTAAAGGAATCTGGTGATTGTGAAATACACTTTCAGAAAAACTGAAAACTATTCTCTGAGGTTCTCCCCAAATTAAACCCATTATCTGACTTTAAAGAACACTCCTATGATCTCCATTTAAGCATACAGAATTCAGAGCCTCGTGAAGTCAACAAAGGAAGCTGTGATTTCACTTCAGGCAGAACCATACAGAAGAAATGCAGAGGTAACTAACTATTCATTACATAAAACCCTGACTCTTTTGATGCCAGAAGGTGAATTGATCCAATGTACAATATTTTTAATTCCACCCTTATTTTCAACAAGTTGTCCCTTTTTGATCTTCCAGTGGTCCAAGTCTGCAATACTGTTCTTGTTTTAGTCATTGTTATGATAGAATCAAAGAACCACAGAATAATTCAGGTTGGAAGGGACCTCTGGAAGCATCTAGTCCAACCTCCTGCTCAAAGCAGGTCTAATTAGATCAGGTGCTCAGGTACATATCCAGTTGAATCTTGGACACCTCCAAAGTGCCCATAACCTCTCTGGGCACCTGTGCCAGTGCTTTGCCACACTTTGGTAAAAAGATTTTTCCTTGTATCTGACTGGAATTTCTCATGTTCAAACTTGTGGTCGTTGGCCCTCATTCTACTGCTGTGCACCTCTGAGAAGAGGCAGGTTCCATCTTCTCCTTACCCTGCGATTAGGTAGTTGCAGACAGCAATAAGTTCTTCCCTTTGTCTTTCTTTATCCAGCCTTGACAGACCCAGCTCTCTCACCTCCTCCTTGCTTACCATGTGGTGCCGCCCTGGCTAGGTGGGTGGCCCTCCACTGGGCTCGTGCCAGTATGGGGGTATCTTTCTCATACTAGGGTGCACCAAAGTGGAGAGAATATTCTAAGCGCAGTCTCACAAGTGCTATAAAGAGAGAAGGATCACTCCTCTAGAGCTACTGGCTACAGTTTTGCTAATGCAGCCCTGGATGCAGTTGGCACTTTGCCAGAAGGGCACACAGCTGGCTGATGCCAACTTGTGCACCAGGACCCCCAGATCCTGTTCTAGAGAGCTGCTTCCTACACAGTTGGCCCCCAGCCTGCTTCATTATCATCTCACTGATGGCAGCATATATTCCATTTCTCAAATTATCAATATTAAAATTTTTTTTTTTAATTTGAAAGCTTATCTATCCTACGCCTCACTTGGTCTTGAAGTGCTGTGAGTAAAACAGCTTAGGAATGTGAATGTCCAGCAAATGTGCTTCCCATTAGCTCTTAATGCCATAAATCTAAAATCCTTCATACTACTGCTAGAGAAATGCTTCCACTCAAATCTTAAAGAAGCTTTAGACAAGACAGTAAGTCTCAATAGCAGCATACAAGACACTTTTGCGAAGGGCAGACTTGTAAAAGCATGCGGTTCAAAGGCCCTGCCCTTGTGCATCAGTATTTCACTTACAATGGAATAATTTTAAATTACATTAAGAACTATAATCATATTCTTCTACTATCATTTACTTTTTCATATCCTCTGCCACTAGAAATAATCTTGAAGTAAGACATCCAGCCCCAAGTGCCCTACTCTGGGAAAGTTTAGATTTAGATAAGAACCTTTATGCTCATAACTACATGACTTTTTTAAAAAAATCTTCATTCAATATGAATAACTAGTTCAACTTGGTTTCTGCTCATTAGCGAGCAGCTGGAAGGAACTGGTTAATCATTGTTTGCCATCTGCTTTGGAGAATCAACACTGTACAGAACCTTTTCTGCAGCCAATGTAAAACCACAATGCACGAAGAACACTAAAGGAAAATCCTGTTTTCAGCTATGGTTTTTTTTTTTCAGTGCACACTAAAATGGTAAATATTTTGTGGTTAACCCCCTCTCACTCTTTGACAGCACTTTCCTCTGGACAGTGGTCTCTGTGGTACATACCACATCATTTAGCAGTCCCTATAAAGGTACAGCAATAGTGCTGTGGAGAAGCATTAGCGGTCTGCTCAATAACAACTTACTCATGGAGAGCCAACCCATCAAACCACAAGGTCACCTTTTAGAAGGAGGTCAGAAGGCTGCAGGCCACATATAAGATGCCACCTGTGGACTTTGCCGTAATTTACATTGTTAGAACACAAACCTTGAGAAATATTAGCAACATTATTCATTTCTGCTCCCCCCTGCCCCCCATCTTTCTTCACATATGAACAGTAAACTGCTCCTGTGGACTCCCCATTGGATTTCCTGGTCAAAAATGAAGGCAGCCCCTTTCAGTTATTTGCACTTCTCTCAGGAAGGGTCTGAATTCTCTAAAGCTGTCCAAGTTGTTTTATTAAAACCAACTCTAAGTTCTTCTTAGGACTTAAGGCTTAGGACTTAGGACTCAGGCCAGGACTTAAAATGTTGTATTGAGTCAAAAAAAGCATTTGCCTCCTCACAGAAAAAGTGAAAATGAAAGAATAAAATTGGTTGACCATCCATTCTACTTCCTGGCTCATCTTCCCCATCTGGTGGGACTGACAAAAGCTGTGTCATAATTAGAGAGGAAAGAAAGCTTCCATTTTTAGATTAGCTTTGGAATCCAGAATCTTCCTCAAAAAATGGACTTGCTTCAAAATGAGGAAAAATATATGTGAATGATGTAAAAACGTTCCACTTAAACACAGAAAGATTGCTGGGAAAAGGCACTTCATAAACTGAGGTTTTATTAAAATATACATTGCTAACAAGTGGCAAAAATATCAGAAGAATTGCTGAGCATGAGAAAATCAATACTGCCAGGCTCACTCTCCCATCCAAGATCTAGCACTGGGGGCCATAATTCAAGTTATTAAAGTCTTTTTTCAAGATTGATTAAAGTTCATTTTAGTAACATCAGCAGGGAACCCTGGCTCCAATGATCTTAATATTGAGAGTGCTAAAGACTGCAGTCTTCCAGCAGAAAATAAAAGCCTGTTTCTCTAGGCCATCTTGCAAACACAGAACTCACAGTGTATTCAATCATTAGGAAAGCCTGTCAGTGAAAAATATTTTTGCTTTAAAAAACCTCATAAAAGGAACACTGGGAAATGTTCCCTCTGACTTCTTCTTGCTCAAGCCATAAACTTTAATCATCCTCCTTTTCTTTGCAGATCTCCTGAGATATGTAACAACTGGGGAGACCTACTCTTGCAGATTTCTGAGACCTGCCAATGGTTTGTAATTTGAGATAACTGGTACCAACAGAGGTCTTAAAAGGAGATCATCCAGTAAGCCTCTGGAGACTTCAGGGTTCAGGACTCAGTATTGTCTAATGTGCACTACAGGACTTCCTGAGAGCACTGTTGCGAGTTCCCCTCTACTAAGCTTGTAGCAAGAGAAAGAACGATTTAATGAGAACAGTTCACAGAAGAGCTGCATTGTCTTCCAAAAACTCAGCAAAAGAAGTCTTTGGAACAGAGAAGAGAGTAAGGCCCTTTGGGTATGCAGAAATTTGAGAGAGCTGGATTCATTTCACAACTGTACCATGTATTTCCTTTACTATCCTGGGCAAATATTTGGGTCAGGTTTTCTGAAAAATAAGTTCAGTTCTTCTGGCTTCTTTAGATGCTAAAGTAACTAGTCAGACTAATCAAAGGCAAACTGCAATGCGGCTGTTGTTCTCCCTGAAAACTTTATAAGATGAACTGACCCCTGCTGAATGCTTTTAATTATTCAGCCTCAACTGTTGAGGATATACGTCTTAAAGTATTCATGTCTGTGCTTCACTTCCACACCTGTAAAATATTATGTTCCTATTTCTATGAGCTGAGGAGAACAAATTTGTAATGTCCATGAGCCAGCTTTGATAAACAGTGATAAGATCATATAAATAGGTAGATTTAACAGATTACACAGGTAATCTGTTTCCTGGGGACCCATCTCCTACTTTAACAAGAAGTGAACTGTGATTCTACAAACCCCAAGCTCATGATCATGAGAAGCCATAGATGCCCTAAACTCTGCTGGGAGTCTGGCCTTCAGGCCAGTCATGGAAATGAGGAGGGCACTTTTCACTCCTTTTTTAAAATGAGATAAGTGCCCCCTCTAACATGTGTCTGTGTTGAGTGCAATTATTTGCTGTGCACATTATTATTATTATGCAATATCTCACTATAAAGCAGAGATATTTAGACCAAGATCTGACTCCACTTCCTAAACTCAGCAATGTTCTTTGATAGAAACAGGATACTTAACCAAACAATTCAGATCCTGGTTCTGAGACATTAAGACTATGTCAATACGGACATCTTAATCTATCTTCAAACTCCTAAAGGTGACTTGAAATACCCTGCATCTACCATAAAGATCTCTAGCTTGCTTAAAATTTAACTGAAACATTTGGACTTGGATGCGTTAGGATTAATGGATCCACTCTCAAGACCAAACTCCTGGCATTCCAGATGACCCTTGTAGCATCCCCTCGGAAGGAACACAGCATTTCTTGAACTTATTTTTCCAGAGCAATTTGGAAACACTTTAATTCACTGCTCATTAGGGTGAGATTGGCACAGGTAATGATCTGAAATACCTGCAAAAGTTCTCTCTCTCATCCCTCAGCTGGGTCCAGCAGAAGCCGCAACTCAAAGGCCTTGCCAGCAGGAATTTCACACCAATCGTCTCCACATTCTGCAGCCATTTTTTCTAAGAAATTTTACATTTGATAAGTTTGATTTAAAAGACCCATCAGGAAGATGTATCAATAGTTTTCTGCAGACAAGTAAGAGTCGAGGGAAAGCAAATTATTAATGCTGGAGTATCACCCTTAAGCTGGGCAGGACTCAGGCACAATAAAACACAGGGTGTGGGCAAGTACCTTCAGTCTTTATCTATGCCAAGACAGAGGTATATAGGGCTGCACTCTTGTAGACACAACCCAAGACAGACATAAGAAGTCTATACTCCCATTTTTTCCTACAGATATATCCACATGAATGTCTTTGGTTGATGATCATGCATTTTCCTTAAAATTCAACAGCCTTTCTCTAGCATTCAATCCATTATCGACACTCCCCACATCACCACATCAACATATTATTTGAAGTATCAGTGATAGCATCCCATCAAAATTTAATAGCCACTTTCTATAATTGAAGTGTATTAACTCTTGGTTTCACCTATGCTAAAGTTTATCCTTCTCCTTCTTTTAAAATTCTAATGATATTAAAAATAAAATACCTTTCTACAGCATGACTCAGAAATGCATAATATTCCTTTCTTCAGCTAATAGTAAAGGAAACAGATAGAAGCAAAGGCAAAAGAATTCTCTGTTCCAGTCTACAGCTTTATATTGAATCTTGGATGTCAAATGAACAGGACTTTTAAAGAAAATGTCAACAACTGTAACAGTTACATAAGACATCGTTAGAAAAATATTTTGCAAGGAAAAATGAGAGTTTCTGTCACTTGAGAAGATGATTTATACTTCTGTTTTAGAATGCAAGCAGCCAACATGTGACCTGACATTTACTAAAGGAAATCAAAGAGACATTCAGCAAGCTTACAAAAGGAAAAGCATTAATCGTCCTATACCAGCAGTTCCTCTCTGTACTACAGAAAGACCTGCATAGTCTTCCTCTCAACATTACGCAAAAAAATAGAGAGGTTACAATAACAGATCTCCCTTTCGGCATTTCGTGCTAACTTGCTCAATTTACGAAGGCCATCTGGTGCTGTTTATGCTGGCCCTTTTGCATTGTGTCTCACGTTGTTCTTTATGGACGAGCATGATTCATAGTTCACATTAACTGTGTGCTTTAAGTTACTTTGCAAGAGAATTTGATGGTTAAAACTGTGCATAAAGAATGTATAGCTGCTGATGTGCACATTCCACACATAACAGAACATAGTGAAAAGGATGCTAAATGCAGGGATGTCCACATAGGAAAGATGGCAGGTCAGGTGAGCTGGCTTTCATTGCTAGCTCTATTATATACTTCCTGTATGACTTGAAATGATTACCTGAGCCCTTTGGGGCTCAGTTTTATCGCTTGTTAAATGGAGATCATAATTCCCTACCTCACAGTGATACTATGAGGTTTATTCATTAATGGGTTCAATTCAATGCTGGGCAGATGGTCAATACAAATTTTATGCATCACTGAAGTAACATTTAACCTCAGAACTTAAGTGGCATATAGCCTTGTGCCAGTGACTTTTTTGCAGTCACTGTATAAATATTATACATTCACATTGCTGAAAATATTTGAGAGACATGAGTTGTTAGTCATGCTAATCTTGCATCCCTCAAGTTACAAATCTACAGGACGACAAACGTAAAAGAACATACTCTTTAAATGCAGTGCAAAACAGGCATTAGCGCACCTTCTTGTAACGGTTACAAATGACAAAGAAAAGAGAAAATGGTACAACTCCTGCACTGAGTATACAGTGATTTAAATGAATCCATGAAATGATTATTTTAAAGTCTCAAGAATGATCACTAATAGTGTCTGGAGGGATTTCAGTCTGGTGTTGGAAAAGGGTTGTTTTTACTGGCCTCTGCCAAAAAACCAGTTCATGAATATGACTGCCATTTACCTGTAGAAATACAGCTACAATTCATTACAGTAACGAGTTTAAAGGTGTATCTTAAAGATATTTATAAAGATATAGATACTTACTTTGCTTACTCTGGCAATCAAACGGAAGAAAAAAGTTCTTTTCAAAACATCTTCTTCAAGGTTTCTGAGGACTATTTTTAAACTTTATTGCCAGAAGTAATCTACCATGAAGACTTAAGCACCAGCAAGAAATGAATCTCCAGTGTGATTGCTATGCATACCTTGTCATTTCCTCTGCATAGATGACCAATCTTCACTTCTTTCATCTTCTAACTTGCTTCCCCAGTAAGTCATTTTTCCTGTTTCAAAAAAGAAAGAAGAAAAAATAACAAAAATTTATATGTTATCATTACAAGGGAAAAAAGTGAGAAAAAGACAGATATTAAATGCAGGCCTTCCAAAGTCTATTCTGCAGGTGAAGAATGTGCTTCAGTAGAAGGCCAGTGTCCCACTTCAAACTTACTTTGAAAGCTTTAATCGAGGGTAAGTGGGGCACAAATGGCACTTTGTAGAGGGATGACTCTACCCTCAGGGAAGCACTATGACTTATGATTTCTGAGATTACTCAATTTAGCTGACAGAAACCTTGAAAGCTTCAAGTAAGAGTCTCCTCTACTTTCACAGCCAAGCAATTTTAAAGAAAAGTTACCAGATAAAAATATTTCAACCTTTACTCCTGAATATTAGCCTCGTTTTCAGTCCTTTAAAATTACTATACCTATTAGTAGTCGAAAGATTAACGGTGCTCAGACTAATCAACCAAGCATGCACATAAATCCACCAGGTATAAATTATTCATAAAATGTAGTATTCAGCAGTTTTATCTCAGTAGCCAGTGATACCAACATTTTTTGATAATGCATTTGTGTCAGTAATACCTTTGCATATGCTTTCTAATCATAGTCAAATATAAACCCCGCTAATTACATATAAAAATATTTACAGTATGGTGAAATAACAATTTTTGTTTTCTTGACCTGTGACAGTGATAGAACTATGGGGAACATGAAATAACACTCTACGTAAACTATTCTGGGTCATCTCAAAGAAGTGACAATATGACTGTTCTCTGCCTATTCCTCAGACTGCATGCTAAATCTATTCACTTCTTACTGCTTCTAGCTTTATTCAGCTTATTCTGCTGCTGTTTTTGAAGAAAGGTTACTTTTCTCCACAACGTCCTTAAAATTTGTATATATGCAACAGCCCATCAAATCCCCTTGGAATACTGTTTTCCTCCAACGAAAGAAACCCCCCATTTTGGCATTTCTGAATCTGTAACCACCAGAATATGCAAGTGCTTTACAACTCCTGTTGAATACCACCCTCACAACCTCACAGTAGAAAAATTATTGCCTTCGTTTATAGAACAGGAAGATAAAGAGACAGAGAGAGGATACAGCTCACTTTAGCTGTCTAAGCTAAGATGATAGAATCATATATAGTGTTAGGAGATACAGGGTCCTTCAGAGAGAAATCCGTAGTACATAGGTACCCTGAACCAACTCCCTAGGAGCCTCTCTCTTTTTCTCTCTCCATAGCAGCAGCTTAGGAATTACCTACACATGCACCTAAAATGTGAATCTAAATGCAAATGAATATTCTCTTTGCTGCAAGTGTAAGAGCAAAGCCCTGTGAAGACTTAAGCATCCTAAAACTTAGGTTTGGGTTATCCACTGTAAGACATCCGGGCTTGGAATGAAATACAGTAAGGCATCAGAGTTCCCCACACAATCTACAAGGAGACCTAAAGACTTCAGACCGGTATTCCCATGCTTGGATATCAGACAGGTCTTCATACCAATGCTTATTCACTCCTCATTCCAATCCTCTCTTTCTGTGAAGATAGCAATCACGTTAATGTTATGGCTTTTATAGGGCTTTTTTTCCATCTCTTTTTTGCTTTATGTCCTGAACTGATTTTCCATTTTTTTCCCACCTGTTTCAGTATTGTTCTTTCACTCCACTTTATACTTTTTCCACATTTTTCCTTTGGTAAGATTTTTCTCTCTTTTGTTGCTGCTTCCATAGTTCACCTAAGTACTAGAATCATCTGTCTTATTTTTCTCAAAGCCATGATCTTAGCACTGCTTTAATTTGCTTTAGTGGTCAGAGACCAGCTTCTCTTCCCCTGCTCCTTTGGTGACATAATAGTTCGCTTTCTATTTAGCTTACTCTGAAATGTGCCAGTACATCTGTGTACCATTCTGAACAGCTGAAAGAATTTATTTTAAATTGTCACTCAGTTTATTAATAAAGAAGAAAAATGTGCGTGTATATTTTCCCTTAAAATAGAATACAGGTACTGTACAAAAATGTACACAAAAATAATCTTTAGCCTCAGTCAGACATGTGGTCAATGGGAACCCACAGGCAGAAAAAAAGTCCAGACACAACATGGGATAGAAATGCTACAGATAAAGAAACTCTTCAAACCTGACTGCCTTAAAGCTGTGTAAAGAATATGTGTTGATACAGTGCCATATTGAGATTTTATATACATGGTTTTCAGACTATACCATTATTACAGTAGGCTACAATCCTGCAGATGTTTAGACATGAAGGACTTTACTCAGTCATGTCGATGTTTTCATGACTGGGTCTTAAATTCCTTCTCCAGAGAGCTAATAAGAAAACCCTCACTCTCAGATTTATCATAGATGAGCAGCAGTTGCCAGATGTATTTCTGTTGAGGCATGAGAATGTACAAGAAACACCATGTGAAGCTTGTGTCCATTTTCTGAAATGCACTATGCCCATGCTTCAATGGCTTCAAGGACTTACTTAAATATGAAATATGGGATTCAAATTAAAAACGTGTTTATTGTTCTGAATTGGGACATTACTGAATATCAGATCCATTGTTTCCCAAGCAACAAATATGACCTTCTTTAGCAAGAACAGTATTTTAACATTGTGAGTAAAAGCAAAAAGAGAAAACAAACAGCAGAAGCGTGTTAACTACGGTATTTGAGACATTAATGTGATAGAGCCTGAAAGCCAGAGAACTAACAATAATACATCTCTAGAACAGAGAGTAAAATTGTCCTTTGTACTTAATATCTACACACTGAGATAGTTAAGCAAGTCTAGTTTTAGTCAAAGTCACAGACCTGGTGGATCCTCACTAATCCAACACAGCAAAAAAGGGTGCTAAAGATAACCTCAAGGATTAATGGCTGACAGTGGAAATCAGTGTACCTGTTTTAACTTAACACAAGTATGTATCTTTGAAGGCCAACGGGATAAGCCACCCTTTTACCATGGCAGATTACAATACAACAGGATTGCTGTTTTAACTTGTGACTTTTTAAATGTAATTCTTACACATAATGACAGTAGTGCGATGCAAAACACCAAACGTTGTATAACTGACACATAATGGCCACTAAAATGGAAAAGCCACAGTTGACTTTATAGCAATGCAAAATGTTCACTTTATGGAAAGAAAGGAGAAGTTATCCTTCTAATTGATTAAACCCCCTCAAAACAACATGACTGACTGGAACGCCATTGCTGGGGTTTTTTTTGACCCCAGCAATGCTTTGAACAAAAGCATGCAGGTATTTTTTTGAGGACTTGCAACCAAAAGCGATAGGTTTGAATCTACGTTACCTCCTAGCTGACTTCCAGAAAGTGGAACTCCATTGCCCCACTTCTACATGAATTATTTCCTCCATGCAGCAAAACATTAGTGAGCTGTAATTTACAGTAATTTACAGTAAATTTACAATTTAGATTATTGTGCTAATTTTCACAACTTTTACAGGTCCACCTTCCCTCCTTCTTCTCCCTGTACTGGTGAGACTGCTGACTAATCTTTCTTGAGGATGTTTTAACGTTTTTCCTCTCCGATATTCAAAGATCCCTGTGTATGCCACCTGATTCGTGGACTGAAAATGTTTGATCTGAGATCTGAAACTAGCAGCAAATTCCTACAGAGAATTAAAAGCACTTGCTCTGAGTGGTTCTCTTTAGGTAAATGTTTCCTTTCAGAAACATACTCAGAATACTAACATAGCTTATAGCAACTAGGTTTCAATAATCTATCACATGAAACTTCCCATAGAAAAAGTCTTGCTCCAACTAACTGCTACTAAGAATACAAAAAAAAAAATTGTGAACTTACCCGAGTCTGTTTCATGTAGACTAAAGCATTTGTTCACTGAGACATACTGTTAAAAAGCAACCTAATCACAACTGGAGTACAGGCCTATGCTGCCCATTACGGAGATACCACTTCTACCATCATGACCAGACTAGAGTTAGCCTTTAAAATGGTTAACTAATAGTTGCTATCTTGAAGTAGGAATCTGATTTAACAAATACGGATTTGAGCTCTAAATGGTCCTTGAACAATCTAGTGTCTTCAGCGTTAGCTTGCTGGGTCTGATACTTTTAATTTTTAACTTTATGGAACTTTATTCAACTTTCAAGAACTGAAGTGAGCATCTCCTAAATATATCTTGGAAAACTGTAACCCTGCTTCACTTGTTCAAGATACTCTTGATGGAAGTAAGAGAACATATGAAAAGCATAAAATAGCATTTCTGGTCAAATGCAGTTACACGACTGACACTTCGGAGGTGAACCCTACTAACATGCAATGGATAAGGCTGAGGTAGGATCTCCATGAAGTGGCACCACTAATCCCATTTTAGGAAAGTGTTGGCAATGAATCTTTTCTGGAATAACTTCATATTTGCCAAAAGACATCCTAGGTGCAGTAACTATAGCTAGTTCCTATGCCCATGAGCTCCACAGCCTGACTGTGCAAATTTACTAAAACACTTCTATGCAAAATCCAAATTTTTGTGACATGATGCCACTTCAACCAACAACAGAAAATTGCTTCTACAGTCAGAGTCCTCAAAGCACCTGCAAAGACTAAAATAATGGGGTTCATGCTGAAGTAATGTGGAAACAATCAAGGCAAATCAAAACCATTACGTAAACAAGCAGGTTACTAAAAATAATTGAGTTAGTTATTGATTGTATTTGAACAATCTTGTATTTACTGTCATTGAAGATGAATGCTTATACAATTAGATCATATGCAAATGGCTGGAATACGTGGACTTAACCCCAGACTTGTCCGGTGTTTGACAAGATGCACTGTGCAGGCCCGTATGCTAGAATATGTTATTGTGAACCCAATCATACAAATTGGAGGTTTTAGCATAAGAATGCTGTGGCCTATGGCAACTGTAGTCCAGGGTGATTTTCCTCATGCAGCGTGACTAACTTAAATAACCACAGCACTTCTGCCTATTTATTCTGTATACATACTACTTGTATTTTTTCATAACTACAGCCTACTAATCACTGCTGGAAACAAGACAGTAGGCCAGACAGATCCTGGTTCAGGCAGTTAATTCTTAAGTTCTTAAGATTTTTACCTGAGGAGACTGTGTTTCTCAAAGTTCTATTTAATGTACATGCATATTGAAATTGCCATATACTTCTCAGGCTATAATAATTCACAATCAAATGCTGCAACACAGTATGAGCAGGAAGAACATCACTGCAGGTGGACAAGTGCTGAAACTGAAGTATAGCTAATTCAGTTCCTACAGTGTTTCTCTGATTCACTGCAGCACATTTCACAGTAGAACTGCTGGCCACTGTTATCCATCAATATCTAGTGGTAAGATTCATAGCTTACAGAAAATTTCCATGGAAAAGGCTTTGGAAGCACAAATAAAACACAGACATTATCAACTGTGCATTGTGAAAACAATTACGAAAACTGTGAATGTAATAGCAGATGTGCCTGCTTACAGAAACTTTGCTCCATGCATGATGTAACAGGAGCCACACAACTAACTACCAGAAGGATGTCCCCTGGGACCCACCTGTGCACAGCTAAGGGCACGCTGCTGGCTCCTGGGTGAGAGCCTCAGAACATCACTGCTTTGCGGCATCTTTGGACCTGCTTGGGGGAACAATATACTTTCCTCGAGAGCTATGTGAAGCAAACTTACTGCTCTTTTATACAAAACATAGCAAGGGCTTAGAAGTAGTAGTGACACACGTAATTCTCAACACATTGGTCAGGAAAACCAGGTTAGGCAGCCAGAAAGTACACTGCTCAGTGGCTATGCTAAGGTTTTATTCCTGTGCTGAATCAGCAGCTGTATCTGATACTGCTTTTGATCCTTGTTTTGTCTTTAACAAAGAAGATATGTAACTTTTGAGGGAAACCCATATTCTGGAATGTGCTGAACAAATATCTCATAAAAGGGGAAGAGTTTATCTTAGAGTCATTTTGCTGTCAAATGATGTATTAGAACGCACAGCCAAAACAGATAACAGCCCCAAGGAAAAGAATTCAACTCTAAGAGGAGTTAAATGCTATACACGAACAGGAGGGTTGGGATTTGGGAGGAAGGTGAGGAGCAGAGTTTTGCCAATCAAATAAAGATTTCCCATACATATGTCAATGCAATTCTCTGCATCAATACCTGAAAAAGGAGCAGGCATTAAAGAAATGCACACTTAAAGAGGCTACTAGTGAAGTTACTTGTGTACAACAAAGTCTGGATTAGTCAATGAATCTTTCAAACTATCTAACTTGAAAAATAGCGTTTGGCAAAGTCCACTGACATCTGCCACAACTTTATTTAGCCTTCTACATTCCCTGGAGGTACTGCATACGAGTTGCTCTGCAGTACCACACTAGAGCAACTGCAGACAGAAGGGAATGTAGACAGACATGCAAAGTGTTTAAAATAGGAAACACAGGCTCTGTGCTGGGGGCTAGTATAACAGGTGTATATATATTGAGAGCTTATATTAATGAGGCTTCTGTTACACACATACAAAGCTGCCAGCAGCCTTTTCAGAAGTAGGTGGGTATTTTGGTTAAAGTCAGACAGAGTAACCTCGTAGTAACCTCTAGTTTGGCTCACAGCCACTAGGGAGGACTCTGAAGGACTGTCCCTTGGTGCTGCATTGATTAGATTTCTGCCCATAATACATCCAGTGTTTTTGCTCAGTAAACCTTACTGACAATTGAATCAAGAATAAAGAGTGAGAGGGGAAATAAAAGCTGATCTCCATGTGAAAATGGGCCATAAAATTAACAAGGTTCTCAACATCAAGTAATTCTGTCTGCTCTATTGTGGCCAGAAAATCAGAGCCTGTAAAATACATAAGCAAGCAAGAAGAAAAAAAAACCAAACAAGAAAATCCAAACATTCATACAACATCAAAGTCAAATATTTAAACACACAATACCTAAGACATCTAAATGCTTAACTTGCCCTACTAACATTTAAATATTTCCTTGTCCATATATCGTACACACATCATTTTTGGATACTAGTTATGTTGGCAAATGCAGAGTTTCCACAATCTTTTATGCTGCTGTGGAAATGTTAATATACAAATTTCCTAATTTCCATATCTTTCAGCATCAACAGTGCACAGAAAGCACTTTCACAAAAACAAACAAAAAAGCCACATGCTCTTAAATAAAATGTGGATGATAAACTGGGACATAGCAACTCTACAGTGAATTAATTTTTCTTCCAAGAACATGCACTGGGGTGCTATAATCCCCTCCCACCACCCAGAACAGACTCTAATGTAGTTGCTGGATACTGAAAATGCACCGTTGTCAGTTGGACTGTGTGGCTGATTTATTTCAATGAAGGCAGACTAAGCCCATCCAGTAGGAGACATTTTGAATGTACAATACTTTAATTACAATTGTAAACAAACTTTCACAAAAAAATTTCACGTGAATGAGAATTTGCAAATGCAAAGATTCACACAGAAGTCTTTCAAACTTGCTAAATTCTTTAATGACATTTCAGTCTTCTGCCTTTTGCAGCACGCTAATCTGCCTCCTCCAAAGATCGCAGGACACTGTCTATACAAAAGGTTAGGCTGGTAGAAAACCAGGAATCTGCAAAGTTTGGTGATGGATTACCAATATTTTTTGCTAGAATGATACTTCGTTGCTAAAAAAGACACCAAACACCAAATCATCGTCATTGCAAAGACAACCATAACATTGAGCATTCCAAACAAACAGCCCATTCATTTAAGAAAGGAACACCACTTTCTATCAATAATGAATCATCTATGCTCTGAATAACAATTATAACACTCACCTACTTGGTAATTCATGTAAGAAAAACTATGATCTTTCTAACGTAAGCATAACCTACTACCAAGTATTAAAGTAGAAAGGATGGATAGGATTGTCATGACTTCAACTATCCACGCTGCGTGACAAACGCTAAAGTAAGTAAACTAAGTATTTCACAATATCGACAGCAAGATGGGAAAATAATACATAGGATTGCTTTAGTAAGGCATATGAGAATACACAAATAATTCATGTATATCTTCTCTAATAACACCAGTGCTCTCAGAATGGTCTGTTATCCAAAAATGATCACCATAGATAGGAAGACTGGTATAGCATGCAATGTAATTTTTGAAGGTTTATAGCTGTGTCTGGATACCAGACTAGATCTTAAGTATATCTACTCAAGCTACACATGTTATCATAACTGGGACCTGATAAAGGAGAAGTAAAAAAAAGCTTCTTGCTACATGAAAACAGGTGTCTAATATCAAAGGGAAACAATGGTAATGACCTTTAAATACTGGCATTTGTTTGAAGACTTCTCCCTGAGATCTTTTAATTGAATGACTCTGGTAAAGTAATGTCAAGAAGCAACAATCAGACAGAAAAATACCCAAGTAAAAAGTCATCACCACAAGAAGCCTAACAGAGCTGATGCTGAATGTCCGCAAGCCTTTGCGCTTCTGGAAACACGGGCACTGCAATTTTTACAATTTTCTTTAAAAAACTGATCTGATCATTTCTGACCCTTTGACATTAACTATAGGAAAGAAACGAAAGCTGGCCATTCACCTGGCACTAGCTTACATTCCTAGCCACTGCTGATCTGTACAGTCTTTTTGAGCGTCCAAACACTGTGCAAACTAATTGCTTGCAAACTGCTTGCAAAAACTTGCAATCTACACTCAGACGAGAAAGGTCTTACTTAAAAATAACTGAAAAAATCAATTACAAAATAAGACCAAGCATCTTCATTAAGGAAAATGAGATTTTTCATGGAGGTCCTTTATGTGTTTTGGAGCTTAAATCAGTTGTGTGGTAAATATATGACACCTTTTGCAGAAATGGCTCTTTAAATATTCAAATACAACTTAAGTTTCTGAGTGCCATGCCCTTCCTGTATCCAGTATCTTCTTTTCAGAAAAGGCTCAAAAAAGAGTCAAACGCTTGATATACTCCACTGTGACAGTCTGTCCTCTACCATTCAAACAAGCAATGCATGGAACTGTAACGTGAATTCCAAAACATACACTACCAACATATCCTACTAAGAGACCTATTAAGTCTTTCATTTATGCCATAGGTATTTAAGTATGATGAACTAAGAACATATATACTTACAAATTTATTTGACATATAAATGTGCAGTAAGTTACAAACGCGTGACTATCAACATCACTAAAAACAAGCTGCTTCTGCAAACCTCTGAAAGGCAATTTCATACAGAAATGGAGACTGCAAAATTTTGTGGTGAACCTACAGAGTTTTTCATCCTCTCCATTGCCCTAGCATTTAGGGAAACTCTAGGCCTTTCCCTGGCTTTGGGCAGAACAACAGGCAACAGCCCTTCTTAGAATTATTGGAAAGCGGCAGACCTCAGCTCAGAGATCACAAAATAGTTATTAATCTATTCATTTGCAGGATGCATTGTTTGTATGTGTGCTCTGCTGGCGGAGTACATCATGTCTGCTATTTTAGAACTCGAGTATTCTGGCCAGCATTGTCCTCTGAATTTCATTATATACTCCCAAGTGCCATGAGGGTAACAGAAAGGACTGGAAGTGTTCAAGGCCAGGCTGGATGGGGCTTTAGGCAAGCTGGTCTAGTGGAAGGTATTCCTGCCCACGGCAGGAGGGTTGGAACTAGGTGATCTTTAAGGTTTCTTCCAACCTAAACCATTCTATGATTCCATGATTCTATGACACTGCAAGTCCCTCTTTCAGTTTCTTTGTCAACCCTGAATACAGTTTGTGACATTACATTAATGAGAGGGAGACAGGTCACGGAAGGTACATGCAGATAACCCACCCCCAAGCACTTTAACTACCACACAGAGAAGTCTTCCTTTCTTCTTGGAGCATCTGTCTACAAGCCACACTCTTGTGGGTCACGCACAGTAAACTGATGTACAAAAGTTCAACTAAAAATAGATGGCAATAAAGTTCTGCCAAAAGAGGTGTCTGCTCTGGATCGTTCCACCAGCAAATGGTGTTTCCAAAAACTATGTGTGGAACCCTGTATGGCTGCTTTCCAGATGTCAGCAATGCAGATGCATCTCAAGGAAGCAGCGGAACATGCTTGCTCCCTGTTATGATGAAACACGTAGTGGAAGCGATCTGGTGGACCAGACAAACACAAAATATAAGCCCTCGTTATTGCTACTTTAAAAAAATCCTTTGAGATATTGCCTAAGATATGGCTTATCAAAGCAGTAAACATTTTAAAGAAGCCTTGGCATGAATGTTTCTATGCTGCTTGCTGAGGCAGCTGTCCCTGAGAAGGATGTATTTATATGTAAAAATCACAAAAATATGCTATTACAGTTATGAGTACATAAGGCTAGGAAGTACTATCATAAGCTGCCTTGTAGTTCCAAGGTGGTTATTTTGAATTAATGGAAAAACACTTATTAATCCCCCAAGGAACCCAGATTTCAGACACTGAGTAAAAAAATGCTCTTCTGTAGGAGGAAAGCAACCCTTATTAACTCCTAGTTACGGATTCAGAGAATTGACTGGAAATCCAGATGTCTTATCTCTGTAACCTATGATCTGAGTCCAGATCATTTGTGCCTTTGTCTCCAATTTCACCTCGACTAAACTTGCTTTGCATTGAATTATTTTTTATTATATAAATACCTACTTGTGGAGGCCAGTGTTCAACTGAAATCAAAAATCTCCTTCAGAACTTCCCCCTTTATTTATTGTTGAGGGAACAAGAACGTTTAAAATTAATTCATAATTCATGTGAGACAATTTGGGCATTTTTGGTCCAATGTGACCGTCCTACCAGTTTGATGACTGAAAACACCACTGTTTCTTGCTGATCCTTTAGAAAAAGCAAAGCCTTTGATCAATACAATGGGTGAGGGTCAGTCTCAGAAAATGAGTGACCCAAGAAAAAGCTCACTCATGAGAAAATCCACATAGAACTGAAAATATAGGTACTATACTTACAGAGTTATGCTTTCACTGTAGTTGGTTATTTGCTGGGATACGGTGCTGATACCTTTATATTCAAGTTATGTCAAAAATCTCCCAGTTAATACAACGTTAACAAGACTGAGTCATGTAGTTCCCATTTTTATCACTATCAACAGTGATAAGTATACTTGCTGCATATTGGAGGAACTTCAAAGTAATTTATAAGCACTAATGATAAGGAAGCATTAATCCTTATTTTGCAGGTGAAAAACATATGTACAAGAGACTTCTGAGCTTTCATGTGAATCACTGTGGCAAAGACAGAAACTGAAGCTGAATTACCTACAACCTCTCTTACATCTATATGAACAGCTTTCTGAACGAGCATGGTAAGACATAGGAAGCTGTCCTGAGAAGAAAACAGAAAGAAGCAATTTTCAGTGTAATCCTCTTAAAAGAAAGTGTAGCATCTGTATGCAACTCCCACCTCAAAAGCCAAAACCAAAACCCAACAAAACCCAAAGAACAAAACAGCACATGCTCTTTTTCTAGAGAGAACTTTAGTCAGGTGTGGCAATTTCTCTGTCCCTCCTCGCTCAGTCCATGACAGCAACCCCAACCTGGCAGTCAGTCTTGTTTGGAGGATTTATTCCTTGTTACGTAATTCCTGATTTTTCTTGCAGCTTTTGAGATTTCACTGTAGATGTTATGGGTGAGAAAGAAAGGAAGAACGACTCTACAGAAGGAGTTTCAGATGCTTTATTTTTACTGCCGTACACACCGCTTTCTGAGGTGTTTGGCACTAAGGGTGCAATGTATTAAAATGATTGATTGATTGCATTTTAAAAATAGAAGTACTGTTCTGATACTGGGATTAACTATTATCATCAAGATATGGCAGAATTTTAAACAGCTTTGAAGCTGCACCCTACTGTGAATGTAAAGCGCCCTTCCCCATCCCCCCTTGCCCACATTATACACACAAAATAGAGTTTTTCATAAAGGAACCAAGTAAATGCCACTAACTTCACTCCTCACACAGTCAGTACCATGTCCACAGGACCACAGTACCAGCTCCGTAGTGTCCTTTCAATTCCCGCTGTGCATTTTTCATTTGCTTTCAGCAAACTTGTAGCCTCCCCCCCTTTTTTCCTGAACAACACTATGTGTTGCTCTATGGGAGAAGCTTAATCATAGCTATTTTGAAGGTTCTTATTTTTAAATACCCTATATATTCTAGATCAAATCTCGGTTATTGAAGGGGCTGCAAATAATATACAGAATAAATGGCGTAATTTGGTGGCCTAGTACAGCGTAAGCAGGTTCTGATTCAGAGCTGGGTGAGCGACTGCAGCTACAGGGAGACCCTGCCAGCAGCACGTCCGTGCCAATAGAAAAGAACAGTTGATGGCATCTACCCAAGGTCAGCTCCTCAAATTCGGGAGCTGGTTTTCTTCCAGACACTGTAAAGTCGCTTGTTTAAATGCAGCCAGTCGGCAACAATTAAGCGTCTAAATAAAACATGCAGATTTTGTACTCCTTTTGAAACCTCCTCCATGCCACGCTGTTTATTTTCTATTTCTCACAGTCTTCATTATCCAACAATCAGGCTACAAAATGGCGGTCAGAGTGAGGCAGACATTTTGTAACTGTCTCATTAAAAGCCTAACAGAACAATGAAAATGCACCGAATGAAAAGAAGCAACCCGAGGAGCCAAAAGGAGCATGTAGCATTGCGACAACTGAGCTTTTAAGCAAACCCTTTATCTTGTTTTGTAGCAAAGTTAAACCAAAACTGCACTGAGAAGCAACCTGACCATATTTTACCCTCGTGGAGGCAAAATATAGCCTAGGGCAGCCCTTTTCAAACACTTTCACTTCAGCGAGTGCAGCTCGTCACCTATCTGAGCAAAGGCTCTTCTGTGTCTACTGTGTGCCATATGGACTCAAGACCACCCATTGACAGTGACTCAGTCACTATAATCTTAACCACATTCTTCCCCTGAAAGTCCAGACGCTAATGTTTTCTATTACAGCTCCAGGAACTTTACAGTCTTCAGCACAGCTTTTAAAGCACTTGCAACAAAATCAGCCAATGGACATTTAAAGAAAGGAGCCTACCTCCGCCTCGGCAAATAACTTTTCATTCAAATTTAACTATCTCATGTGAAATAAGCTAGGGACAACAAAAACAAAACAAAGTAAAGCCATAGCTAAGAAAAGCAAAAAGGCCCAAGAATTAATAAGCATGTTCCTTTTTTTTTTCCAATGGTGTGCCCACCAGACTGCTCCTAGAAGTATTAGCAACTGACATATCCTAAGAAGCAAATATGCAAATCTTTAGGAAAAACTGCAAAGTGCATGCTACTCATTAAAGATTCAGGCATCTGCCAAATTTCAGGTTTAAAGATTCAGACATTTTTACATTTTTTCCTGAGGAAAAAAAAAAACGCCACAAAAACAAACAAAGACAAAAATCCCCAAACCAAACCTACAACTTCTTTTAGCATAGAAAAACTATGTTTTTCCCACACTCCTATAAATAAAAAAGTGGCTGAGGGAATTTCGCTTGCATTTGCTTATATGATACAAAATGACCAAATAGGCTGGGCTAATGTTGTATTTGAAAAGGGGATGTAGGTTTAAAAAAAACCACCCTGGAATTATATAATGAAAAAATTAATCATTATTAATTTTAATGCAGCTCTGATTTTGAGGGACTTGCAATATACACCTTAAACCAACAAAACAGGTAAGGAGTAATTACATAGGCATTCTGAAAACACAGGCATTACACAGATACATTGACATTACAAGAGACTGGGCTAAAGCAGCGCATTTCTGTTCCCTTTTTTCTTACGAAGAGCCACACTCCAGCGTGATGCTGCTACTTGATATTCAATAAACCAGGTCATGCAACAGGCAACTGAATCAGAAGAAATGGCTGGCCCTCAAAAGCCAAGGTTAGGTAACCCTTCCCAGAGCGCAGGTGGCAGTGAACCAGCTACCTGGAAAAACAGCCCAGAGAAGCTTATTTTGAAACTCTATCTCTTGGTGGTAAACGGAAGAAAGCTGGTGTGCGTGACTGCGTTGAAAGAAGAGAGAGAAGGGTAAAATGTTCTCAGAAAAGGGGAGAATTTAGCCTATACGCCTGTCACACATTTGCAAGTAACACTGTTATCTCTCTGCGCTTTTACAGGTGAGAAATTTCCAAGCTACACCCTGACCCTTCCCTTACAAGCAAGGAAAAAATACAGCAAGTGAAAGGTGATTTGTTAGGGCCACCTGTGTTATATAGAAAAGGACATGAGGAAAGTGGTTACCACAGCCTGTTCCCTCGGCGGAGCCCAAGCTGCCTGGGACGGGCACACGTGAGACGCTGTTAACATATGGTGGAGGTCCCACTCCAGACTGTGCTACAGCAAGCCCTGAGAGATGTGCCTGAAGAGTCCAGCTGCTAAATGACCCCCGTCCAGCGCTTGCGCGAAGGCTGTCTCTGACAGCACAATATAGCCCTCTGTCTTTTATGGGAGATGTTATTCCTCTGAGACATATTTTGTGGCGTCCTGTATCTTCACGGTGGGGCTAGCAATCTGCCGCACTGCTGTGACAACAGGTGGGACAGCTCTTTCGAAACTTGAACAAACCTGCCAAAATCCGGATGCCTGCCAGGCTTACTACACAGCCGCTGTGTTCAAAGGTTATGACCCATCTCTAAAACCACTGATTTAAAAGCAACGTTGATTACCAGTTGTCCTTTGCTTTTGTAACAAAACCCCAAAGTCGTGGAAAGAATCCTGAGTTCTGTTACAAACTTGAAAACAGGCCAAAGTTCATGAACAAGTTCCCTAAGGGTCGTGATCCTTCAGAGTTAAGCTAACTCCAATCTCAGCTGGGAGGAAAAAGCTCTGAGTTAACACAAGGTTTCACACTGGAAGAGTGGGAAACTTGTGGTTTGACAAGATTTCCTTGCAAAGCCAGGTGAAGTTCAGTGGTTTCTGTGATATCTCATAAAGAGTATCTGGGTGCCTTTGAACTTGAAACTCAAAGCAGAATCCAGCAGCTGCAAACTTGAACACAGCAAGACAAAGATTAAGAAAAAAATGTTTGCATGAGCTCCTGGGAAGAATACACTGAGATTCACCTACTGACATTTGAAAAAGCAAAAGTCTACACACCCTATTGTTCAACTTCAATTTAAATAAAAACATTAGGGAGGTATGGTAGAGGCACCGCTGCATTACATTTTTGACTCACCTAAGTGAGGTACCTGTGGGTGGACCGCAAAGTCCCTGTTAAAGTTGCTGCCTACTGCTGTTCCTGCAACTACTCACATTGATTTCTAGAAGTTATGCAGTGCCATTCCCACAGGCTGTAGCACAGCCCCTTTTCTAGAACCACCAAAGCTACCAAGCATTACTTTCAACAATCAGGAGGGAATGAAAGAGAAGTTGGTTCTAGCTCTTAAATTTGGATAACCGGAATTAAAAAGACAAAACAATTGCGTGGGTTTAAGGTTTGAAGCAGTATTTTCCTTCAAATAGCACGTTTCAGTCATCTCCTCTACAACTGCAAGCTTTCAAGGCTGATGAAACAAATGGCTTGGAGTCACTTCCATGAGGGGTATTATATTAGTTCACGACAGTGTGAATCTCTGTGCTGTTTGGCGTCTGTTAGCTGGCTGATGCAGAATACTTTGGGCACTCCCAGTCTTCCATTCACAATAAAGAGCAGCTTGTAAGCAAGAGAGGGGAACCAGTGTGGAAGAACACTATTCGCATGGGCACCAGTGGTCTACAGCCGTATATATAACCTACCAGCTTTGGTTTGCTGTATGTTAGAATATGAATAATGGCATCCTGTAGGGAATTTGTAATATTTTATATTTTGAAAGGGCTTTTCTTAATAGCACTGCAAACAGGAGAATCTACATGCAGTGCATACAGTTGTAAGGGAAAAAGTGAAAATTAATTTAGGCATGCAGGAAAAAAAGATGAGTAAAGGACTGTAACCAGAAAAAAGAGAAAGGTAAAATAGGAAAGGAAAAGTGAGATGATTACAGACAGATGAGAATAAATAACTGGCAAAATTGGGAGAAAGTTTTAGAAATCATACTGAAAATCATGTAATGGGGATAAAAAGAATAAGCATGTTAATTATGGCACATTTCTTTATCACATTTTTTTCTTAAGTGTAGTAAACATTTTGAGCAGTAAAGAAGTATTAGTATTGTTTAATTTTTATTCTACTGTTAAATCACTAGAGAAAGAAAGAATCCTAAATTTTGCCAGCACAATTTTGTTCTTTGGTGTTCCACTCTTTGATGAACTACTCCCTAACCACTTGTAAACGCTGGAAATTTTATACGCTGATCCTAGAATAATATCCCCTGCCCCCCCTCCCCAAGTCTCCAATTATCCTTTAACACAGCAAAGCTGTAAGAAAATTAACCATTTGTATTAAATGGTTAATCAGATCACCTCAGGGTCACTGCAGCATTCTCCCTAATGTTGTAGTTTCTGCCTATCTGACTGGGTGAAGTTTTGGAAAAGAAGAGCAGAAAAATATTTTGCGGAGAATCACAAAGTATCACATCTGACTTTTTATTATATAGTACTGTGTCCATTTTTGACAAATCTATTTCCTAATCGAGAAGCTTATATAGACAAGAGAGAGTCAAACTGATAGAGCTGTGGGCCTACAAGTGCTGTGGTTTTTAATTGTGAACCTGGATAATACCAAAGTTGTAAAAATCATCTGGAATAAAATGAACTACAGCAACAACAAACTCCAGGGTGCTTTCTTGTTAGTTTAAAAAGTACTAGATTTACCATTATGACCTAATGTATCTCTTTATATACACTCCTCTTCATCATTTATGTAAGACCAGTTGCCATGACAACTAAAAGAATTGTTTTAATAAAGCAATGTCCCCCTATATTTTAAATACTGCAGGTTCCTGAGAAAAAATCCACCCCACAACTCCAAAGATACAAAATAATAAAACACAGAAAGAAGCTGAGGGGAAATAAAAAGAACCCTGCACACTGAATGAATTCTGCATGGAAGTGGTATTTCTGGTCCACAACTCCACACACAGGCTTACTGCTTATTATAAGCTTTATTACCAATACCCACTACATCCAAAACTTCCTTCTGTGTCCCCATGGCAAACCGATCAAAACCTGTGTCTCTTAATTAAACTCCAATGAAATAAGCATAGACCAACGCACAATGCAAGTATTGCAAGGATACAGTCTCAAATGCCAAGAGCTCTATACCTACTGAGACCAAGGCATCAGTTAAAATCTGATGTGAGATAGTGATGAAAGGCTTGTGAAGCGCCAAGGGAGAGCAGATCCTGTACATCTGAGCAAACAGTCTTCAAACAGGACTACACAGATGGCCCAAAGGAGGTATGTCTTTGCAGGATCAAGTCCTTGTAGCGTAAGTAGCAATCCTAAAGTTTACTCTTAATTACAGAGACATGGTCACCACAACTAACCAGAGCCTGATGGGAAATTCTGGGAAGGAAAATGTGAACGTGTTGGTTCACTGGAGTGAAATGCTAACTCTTTAAATTCTCCCTGCATGCTGGAATTCTTCAGATAGGGACTTCTGTGTGCTTTGTGCTGGCCTTCAGTGACTTCTACCTATTCCACGAAGTTATCCAGACCACTAACAGTTAACAGAAAATGTACAAAAGAGAACAATCACACATTGTCAAGGGAGATGAAATTAAATATCCCAACAGACATTCTTGTTCATACGACATTCTGGCCAACAGGCTTCCTCAGATACTACAGTGATAACAATACAATTAGTTTCATTATTAATGCTAATTCAATGGGAATTTAATGGAATAAAGAGTTCAAATCAGCAATTTATTTTAGGAATTCTGGGCTGGCATCAGTAACATCTGTCTCTCTGTAAAACAACAAACAGACAGCTTAAACTTCAGGTTTGTCTCCTCTGCAACATTAGGCGTCACATTACTAACCCGGAGCTAGGTAATCATTCTCCTGCCAACCTTAATGAGTTCTCAGCTACATAAGTGGGCTTCAAACTAACGAGCACAGGTCGTATTAGGAGCAGCATAGCCACTGCAGCCTGGTGTTCTCAAGGGACTCGTTTATCTGCCTTAGAAGCTGATCTCTTGTACTGGCACATCCAGACAGCGCCTGGGACCCAGAGTGGCCAACCAGAAGCTGGTTTGGGTCTGCTCTGCTAAGATGCATTTCTGGCACGGGCTTCAACCTAGTTCTTACTTGTGTGACTGTTACTACAGTGAAAAACAGCGCTTGGACTACCAGGATGATTTGATTAGCAGCACAGCATGACTGGATTAGCAGCTGATGCACTGTATTAACTCAAGTTTGAAGTCTCTCGCCACTTCTCTGTTGCTTACCAATTTAAACATCGGTAGCACTTGTTCTTCAAAACAGGCTCCCAAAGGACTAGCTGACTCGAGTGAAAAGCACCACTCCACAAAACTAGAGGTTTTTGTGGGTGAATGAAGTTAAGGTCCCAGTAATACTTGGGTCGGGTCTGTAATTAACACTTCAGTGAAGACAGATCCTTATTTTACACATGCACACTCAGAGTTCATAAGATTTTAATGCTCTTTTTTCCCCTATAAAGTATTTATTTTCTGAAATACTTTTAGAACTGTGTAATTAACACCATGTTTCTGATTTTACATGGGAGGCTGCTTTTTAAAGATATTTTGAAGCATAAATTCTGCACAAACTATTCCATATACATTTTTTACTTGTAAAAGCTTCCTGCTGCCGCGTTACATGCTTCTGAGCAGGAACCACAGATTACCTAGTTTAGAGTCATTGCTTACGGGAGTTTTACCTTCAAAGTCTCCATCTTTTATTCCTTCGCCACTGTGAAAGAGTTAATCTCACATCTTATTGGGAGTTTGCCCTTAATAAGAAAGCATTAAAGCAAGCCAACAATAATAAGCTAAATGAAGGCCATTCTTTTGCCTTTCGTCAATATTTTCATAGCGACAAATAGATCAAACACAGGATATTTTTTAAGGCTTTTATTTTTTCCCTCTTTGTAAATTATAAAGGCTTTGGTATATTTAATTTCAAAATGAGTTCCCTGTGGATTAGGCTAACACGATGGATTAAAAAAACCTGCCCAAATCCTGCTGTATCTTAGATTGAAAAGTACACAAAATGTTCTTTTGCTATTTCCCCCTGCTCATTTTCTAGCTGTTCCTCTTTCCCCTACACCTAAAGACCAAGCTGTCTGCATCAATCAAAAAAGTTTCATAGTCCTATTCTGAGACTTCAAAAAACTGTAACACATACTTTTCTAAATAAATGAAGGATTTTAGACTATATTCAGAGCAAAATACTCAAGTGCCTAAATATTTGGTATACCACACAGATAGAGCTGACATGTTCATATGGGAAGAGGTAGAAAATTCCCCTCCTGCAACATGAACTCAGCTCTTGAAAAGCAGAGGGAATACCTGCATTTTGAGACAGTCTGTGCAGGCACTACTTGGTGTCTGTTTGTGGGAGAAGAGCTTGAAATGTGTTTGAAGACCCAATGCGCTGTTACTCTTGAACCTCTACCAGTTTTAAACCTTCCTAAGCAAGGTCAGAAGACACGTCTGCCCAGTGAGAGGTATCTGTAAGATCTGACTAACTTTTCCATACGAGGGCATTGGCCAGCCTCTGAAAATATTCCTCTGCAATACTTGCTTGTCAGAGGGGATTTAATTTGTGGACTTGAATGTCCTTTCTCCTGTCCTTCTGTCCTTACTGGTTATATATGACCAAGGGCTCCTCAATGAAACATTGAGTACAGCTGTTAACAACTGCTTTAACATATGGACACAAGCCTTCCGTTAATGTAATAGGCTGGGGCTTGGTTCCCGACCCCAGTAAATCTGTTTGATGGCAAGTCCTTTTCCTGGAAAAAGCTTTTGTAGAAACGGCGAACTCTGGTCCAGCTGCAGACAGACGTGAAGGCAGCAGTGACAATGAGACAGCCTATGGATGGGGTTACAGCATGGCCTCAATGCAGAGGGGAGGTCCAGGCTGGACCACCTCCTCCTTCATCCAGCTGAATCAGAGAATGGAGTCTTAAAAGCAGAGGCAACAGTGACAGAAAAAGCTTTCGGTTCGATAAATCATCAACTCTTCCAACTGGCCCCAGGAAGCTGTGATGTCCAGCAGCACGAAAAGAGCCGCTCAGGAGAATGCCGTGAAAACAGCCTGGGATCACCACTTCCTTAGGTGTTTGGTGCCCTGCCTGGCCCTCGTCCAAAGTGAAACTGTCCCCTCTAAAAACTTTGCAAGGGTGGTAAAAATAGTGACAAATTACTTACAAATGGCATCCTAAGTTTTAACAAATTTCTTAGGAGAGAGAGGCAGGCATGCAGTGTGAACACAAAATAATGAATGCTAACTCTCAGAGAAACAAAAGTCCCAGTTGCAGCTCCAAGAGATTATGAATTTCAGCTTTAGCATGGACGCAGTTTTGGTTACTTACCACGTATTTGAAACAATTGAAGTGGTTTTCTTCTGTGTTTATTTTGGAGCTGGCTATTTTTAAGGTCACCGTCCCTGCTAAAGGAGGAAACTGTGTCTCTAGGGTATTGGGAATTAAACAGAGGAAAGAAAAAGGCACAGAGAAAGTAGCTGCCTTACAGAAAGAACTCAAATGTTTTGTTTCCTTCCTTGTTCAGCATGTAGTCAAAAAAGAACTTTACAGTAAACATTAACTCATGGGTTTTTTTTAAAATGAGTGTAATTCTGAATTTCACAGGAATTCTTTTTTAACTTTTTCCCTCCTGGAATCCCTTTTGATAAACTGCAATATAAAGGGACATTACCACTTGCCGATCGACTTTTACAACTGCAGGGGTTAGGCTTACCACTCTCCTGTCTGTGGTGGCTTATGGAATGGCACCTATGTCAAGCCAAATATCTTCTGCAGGCAGTGTTCCGACTTGGAGATAGTGCGGGGAGGTGCGGGGAAGGCAGCAGAAGTTTTGAGCGCCTTGGAAAAGCCAATCGAGACAAAAATCAGCTACTGCAGAGGGCACATATTGTGCTGAGACCACAAACTTCTATACCAGGAACCAGAGGAAACCAGTGCTGAAGGAATGGTGTGGGAAAGGTGGGGAGCGAGCGAACAGAGAAGCTGCAAAGACAACTGAGGAGATTTCACCACGGGGAAGTGCAGAACCTACGGCTATCAGCCTGCAGTCTGCTCTCGCCCTGCTCGAGGAGGTCAGGTGAGATGTTAATGCAGCAAAGCTACACTCCGTATCTGACAAAAGGAATTTACTCTGGAGTCTTCGGTGTTAAATAATGCAAAGAAGGATCAAAGCCAGCAGCTATACGAAAAGAGAATTCTTTCATAACTTAATTGCTCATTTGCAAAATACCAGTGTTATTTATTTAAGCAACTATGACCTTTTTTGATGCCCTAGTAATATAAATGCTCATGTGTGGGTGTCAGAAGAACATCATGATAATAAAAGACTAATACCTTAGATACCCAATTTATTTTGCTGGGATAGCATCCCTATAGAAATAGAGCTGTATTGTACCTCACTGAGGTAGGGGTTACAGCTGTTTCCAATTCTGTCCCAGGCTCTGCATTTGCAGAAGATAAATGCCTTTGGATGCATTTTTCAAATGTCTTTTTCTCATGTGCGTACCATGAGAAATACCAAGATTTTGGGAATCCCTCCTTTTAGCTAGCCTCTGCTTTTTTTGTCATATCCCAGATTACAGTAGATGTCAGGTATGTTCCTCCAACTGTAGCACCAAGAAGCATTATGTGGAGGTGCACAAGATCTCTTCCATGGCTCTAATTAAACAGTTAAAGCATACACAGGCAGGGAACAGCATGTGCACACCAGTCCAGAGGACATGTAATGTCAACTAGAATTGGTTAGGGAACACTGTGACTAGAACAACATCAAAAAGCCTAGAAAGTGAAGGAAGACATTTCCATGCCTTAACAGTTGTACAACACTAGACGTAATCTGCTCCTTACTTACAAAGATGTCAGCAGTAAGATATAATGATTAAGGGAAAGTCTCTTGTCTCTACTTATTACTTGGGCCCAACTGGGATAAAGAATATCAAGAAAGTGCAGCAGTTATTGAAACAGCAGATTATAAGAAACTGGTAAAAAAAGGTGGGGGGGAGATACAAGAGTTCTACGGAGTGGAAAAATAAGGAAGAATTTATCCAAATTATTCTTAGACAGTGTTATTTTGCTTCAGGAAGGGCGCACCCTGTGTCATGCCCGGGCATTACAGTAAGAAACTATCTTTTGTTTCAGGCTGGATTCTCAAATTTGGGACAGTAACAAAAATGGGACAGGACCCTACGACAATATAAAATAATTTTCTCTTCAGGAATTGTCTTGTAGATGTATATGCAATTTATCTTTAGCTATGTGTTCATATGCAGCCTGACCTAAGTAGGGTACATACCTGGACCCTACTTTCCAGTGGCACAAAAGAGCTACACAGCTTTTTCTTTTAATCACCTGCATAGATATTCTGTAATATACATTAACGTAAGTATGTAAAAACACAGATCAGAACCGACTGCTACTGGTGTGAGGGGAAACTGTGACCTCTCAATCCCATTTAAACACATTAGTAGGCTTTAATAAAGTCAAGCAATATCATTAGCTATATTAGCACAGCTAAACAGTCCTTGAGGTATAAGAGAACTGTGCATGCTAGAATGAAAGTATCAGTAAATTTAGGAATTAATAGTATTAAAGCCATATGGTTACCACATTAAAAACCAAACTTTAAGAGTTCAGGAAGGAGATTAAAAGCCTGTAAAGCATATTTAGATAGTGAATACACAAGAATTAGGTGTGTGTTTTGGGACTTGTTTTATTTAAATTCTGCTGTAGCAATACATATTTTGGAAGGCAATGAGAAACCCTGCAAGCAGACGATGTTACTCAATACAGTTTGAATATGAGAATATTCCCTCTGACGTGCTGAGGGAATGTAGGCTTACCAAGAAAGATGTTCCAGTTGAAACGTGAATAATTAACTCTGAAAGAATGTGGAAGCTGCATAGATAGGAAGAGCACTGTGTTAGACTTGACCCAAAGCAGAATGCAATGCTGAGGGGCTGCAAAGTTTTCCAGAAGTTTAGGCTGTGGCAGGATGTCCTAACTAAGCACACCTTGAAGGAAGGTATTGGTTTTGATTTGCTAGCCTACTGAAAGAATAGACACTTTCCAAAATGTGAACAGCCTACTGTGTTTTTAGCCATGTTTCTTAAAAGCATACTTTAACTACAAACGAGCAGAAAATAAAATCTGTTCAAGTGAAAGATGACTTTCTCAACTTGTTAATGCACATTAAGTGACTTACCAAAATACTTGTTTTTTGAGTCACACTACTTCTAAGTCTCCCTTGTTTGCTTTGACATCGTATCTGGAACAGACAACAGTAAGCAGACTCTGGTTTGCATGTTATCAGTGGATCTGAAATGAAGAAAATAATCTTGTTTCAGAATTACTTTTATTCTCCATGCCTCAAGGAACACAAGCACTGTCAAACTTCAGTACTAACATATCTGAAAATCCCACTGAGCTGTAAAAGACAACATCACAACTCATCAGAAGCCAGTACCAAATGATTCCATACAGGATAGATCTAAGTGAAGGCAATTTTAAAATAAGGTCTCATTTACAAAAGCTTCTTACCCATAACACGTATTGTTCAGCTCACGTCCAAGAGTAAGTCTGAAACTCGCTTAATTTTTTCTTGTTAGGTCTGTTTTCAGTGGCATGCTGTTCAAAATACAACCATTGCTTAAACAAACTGGAAAATTTGCTATTTCTAAGTCTCAGGTTTTCACTGTGACCATTACAAAAACTCTCCTTTATGAAAGAATGCCACATTTGTATTTAGGAACGGCATGGCTCATGCACTTTCATACTGATTAGAATACTTTAATAAAAGCAAAAAGCTTTAGTTTTTTGTAGCTGCAACTCATAAGCACGCAACGCAGCAACCCAGAGTATCAATCTAATTAAGCTCCATGGCCTTGATTTGATACATGAATAATCTGATCACTATTTTTATCAAAATCAAGAAAGGGTCCATATAAGTTGATAGTGGAAAAATGAATCTCCATCACTGCATGGCAACGTCAGACTGTATAGAAAGTATACAGAATTCTGATGATCTCTGCAACAATTATGTAACTTATACCTTCTGGTTTTCATCATTGACTGTTTTCTCAGTTGCCGTAAGATCCAGCAAAAGTAGGCAAAGCAAAGAAATCCTGCTGCACTGAATGCGAGAAACTAACCGGTGGGGAAAAAAATCATCTGTCTTTTCCACTATGCTTTGTTACCTAGGAACAATCCCAAATTGCCCATCCGGACTGTTCAAAGGTTGTACCAGAGCTGCCCAGTGCATATAACATTACATCACTGAGCTGCAAAATCCAATCACGGAGATAATAATGTTTGCTATGTTTGTAATTACTCTAAGCATCCCAATACCAAAAGCAAAAATACACCATCTTCCTCTGTTAGAATGTTGTTGAGAAGGTAGTTTTAGCTTCAGGAAACTGGCACCACTCTCGTCAAGTAGGACACATTATAATCATGGTCTTCCCTTTCATCCTCAGGTCTGTAAACTTATTAGCAAAAAAACCTCTACAAACCTCACTTTAAGGAAGATGTGGTGCCAAAATCTACACCGAAAAATTCCAACCATCTTTTGTACAGATTAAGTTATATTCAGGACATGATACTTTTCTTTTTCAGTGGCTGAACTCTTACTTTAGACCTCTTCAGAACGTTGTGCAGAAATATGTTTCCTCATTCATCCTGTGTGAGAGCTGTGCAAAAATCTACTGCTGACACAAGCAGCAGCATATCCAACAGTGAAAAAGCCTGTAAATGTCACTGGCAAAATATCTTTAATTAAGAGGGAAAGCACGCCTGTGATGGGATCTGATTTGTGTTTTACTGCGTTTAAAACTTCACAACTTGCGACTTCCAAGTAATGATGTGCCTACCATTTTGGTAAGGAAGTGCAGCTTTTCAGCTGCACTTTCAGCTAGCTGTAGCTGCAGTATTATTCACATATACTTTCACCTTTCCCAAAGCATGGCTCATTAAAAAAGAGTTTTGATGGGTCTTGCTGTCTTGAAGAAAAGTTTTAAATAACACTACAGCAACAAAATAGAACTTCTATCATTTTTCTGCTTCTCAGATTTCTGCCTTTCTAAAGACATAAAGTAGTGTTAATAAAATACCCCAAATAGCAGCTGCTGTAATAATTATTCACCAGAAAAAAAATGTTCTGATACAGCTTAAAATGTATTAAACCCATTCACAATTAGCCTGATTGTGTCCTTCAAGTCAAAGGAAGTAAACCAGGAAGCTGAGTTCTAAGGTATAATTCATGATATAGTTTTCATTAAGCACCTGCTGCCGCAGGTACTGAATAGGCCCAACATTTGTTATTCGTCAAAGCACTGCACCGAAAACGCACATATGAATTAAAGAATCATACAAAGTTGTGCGTGTGCCTAACTAGGCTTGCCCCCATGCAGAGAGGGATTAGTATATTCCTCGCTTGGACTCTGACAGTTGCCTGTGCACAGTTACGGTTTGGCTACAAAGAGCAAAACTCTCCGCGGGGTGCTTGACTGTGATTTTATTTTCAAGGGCGGAGTAGTATTTAGTCTTGCTAATGACATTTTCCAGAAACAGCTTCGGATACATTCTTTCCCTCTCCAAAATTATGTTTATGACAATCAGCACAAATTAGGCTCCCAAGAATAGACTGTATTCTTACACATACAATGTCAAATTGAACAGATCAAAATTTAATCTATTTTCTTCTCTTCATAGATTTTTTCCTACAATGGATATATACATATTTGTGTGTACCTGTATTGCAAACATTACTCTATTATATAAAATATTTTTAAAATATAATGTAAAATAAAATAAAATAAATAACAACTTCTTAAATTATAAATAATAAATCAAAAAGAAAACCAATACTCAGCTTCCACCATCAAACTATCACTTCAAACTGCTCTGCTTCTATAAGGAAATTAAAGTTTTATGCCATGAGTATGGAGAATCCAATATGAGCCCGATCCTTCGCACATAAAATGCTTTGCCTTTGCTGCAAACTCTCAAAGCCAGCTATGTTCTGGTTATCTCCTTCACATGCCATATGTGTCCTACAGCATGTTAAGTACCACATCTTGCTTCCCCTACAAAAGGCGGTGCCAGCGCTTACACCGTATTTTGCATGCCTACAAACAGCAAGTGCTAATTTCACAGATTAAACAGGTTTTCTCTAACTGTAAACACAATCTATGTATTGCAATACCACTAGGGATTTCTTTCTGCTTTGCTTGATCCAGAGCTTTACTATATTGCTATCCATTATAACTGATGCACATTTATCTATGCACATACATATCCATAAAATAAGATCACACGTTCTATGTTTTTATCCTCTGAAATATGAATTAAGGAATTGTCTTTGGTGACAGTCTGCTCTTTTCTTTGTGCATTACCAGCAAAAGAATAACAATGCTCAATGGACTTCAATCAGGAATCAACAAGAGGAATGAAAAATATTTTATGTAGTTCCCTTTCTTCATATGCACAACTAAATCAGGCATGTCTTCTCGGTATTCGTGCAGATAGACACTGTTTTCATACAGTTATAAATAATCACTGAGATTATCATCACAGAAAGAAGTTAGCAGGGAACAAATACATAAAAAGCCTTTCTGGTTTTGTTTATTTATACACTGTATTTCACAGCACTTTTTCCTATCGTAAGTCAATCAGTTAGACATTGCTGAAAGAAACCTTGTCCAACAACAGCAGGAAAAGAAAAGAAGCCTTGGAATTATTTTCTCAAAGAAACTAAAAGCAAACCAAAACAGGGCACAATATTCAAACAACAGCATATTAGAAATTACATACCAAATTTTACCAGCTGGGGAAAAACCCGCAAGCTAAGCATATCCCTTCTAGCTCTCCCATTCTGTTAATTCTTCACTAGTGCATGTACCTACAAGACTTCAGCTGAATTCCCATTTAATCTCTCCCTAGACTATCCTGGAGACATTCTATTTAAATATGTTCTCATTTTCTTCATGTCATGTTATGTGTTTCTTCCCTGGAAGTGCAGCGTGTTGTCCTGAGAGGGTAATACAGGTAACATTTAATATATAATTGCAAAATAATAGTAGCATTTATCAACTCTGAATTCCATCGGCACTATTAATTCTCACAGAATATACCCACGTAACTGAGGCCACAAGCTCTGGGACTCCAAAATGCTGCAAACCATTTTTAGCTCCAGCAGCAGGGAAAGAGGAAAGTCAAGAGAAGTCAATTTGCAAGAAAACCAGTGACTAAACCAAGTCTCTGTCCTGGTTCAGAGACCTGCCCTTAGAACTTTACCTTACTCTCCCCAAAATACAGTGTTTGTGTAATCACAAGGAAGGAAGAAAAACAAACTATCCATAAAACATATTTGAGTTTCCCTTTCAATAGCATCTAAGTTTTCAGTTGCAGTTTTGCACTGAGTATTTATTAATTCAGCAGCAAAACAATGGAAGAACTGCAAAGTCTAAGAGGAAGTCTTTCATTTCAGTTTTCTTTATCTAATCATTGATAAAAATATCCTCAAAGTAGACACTTATTAGACACTAACAGACCCTTACCTAGGTCTAAGGATGTAGATGAAATATGTAAACTAAATGATGTACCAACTAATATGTACCATTAATGCAGGTATAACCTTAAAAACCACAAATTCTGTCTAAAATCCAGGAAAATTCAGTTTACAAAAAGATCACCATCTTTGCTTTTTACTAGCTAGTGGTATACGCTGCTTTCACCTGAAATATTGTTGTATTTTCCAGAATCCTACATTGAATTAAGTGGCTGCTTTACCACATGCACTCTGACTAAGATTATTTCAGCAAGTGTGACCAGAGTAGCGCAATGCAATTAGAATGTATATTCTCATGTCTACTTCTAAACTGTACTCCTGCCCTGAAAAAGTAGAATGCATGTGACAAATTCAATGCCCTTTGTACTTTTCACCAGTAACGCAATACGGGAATGACCCGAGAAGGTTAGGCACACGACTAAACTTATGCACGTGAGCGGTTCTCCACATCTCAGAGAAGCCTATACTGACCAGTCACCAAAAAAACACCAAACTCTAATTAAGAGAAAACCAAACGTCCTTGCAATGAGTCCATCTGTCGCCCAAATCCAGTTTCCACTTCCATCACCAAGAAAAGCTCGCTGTGGTGGCCTACATGCTGGTCGGTATGTCCGAGCCTAGAAAACCACATCCTCTTTGCCTCTATTTCTCTCAAAGGCCGCAGATTATCGGCACTCTGCTTAAAGAGCTGGGTGGCGGAAGATCTGCAGCTCAGATCAGCCTGTGCTGGGTGGCCCAAGGAGGACACAGAAATGAACTCTGTAGCAGGTGGCTCAGACAGCCAAGATGATACACACTGGACAGAAACCCAATCTTTCTGAAGACTTAAGAGGATCTAAATACCCACTCTTCTTTTGGCATTTGTTTGGCAGTCACAAAGTTACAAAGTCTGAAAACCACTCCTTTACACCAAAGCTGGCATGTGTGATAGGACACATCGGCACGTGTGATAGGACACTCAGGTTTGCTCACTTCATACTCCCAGGCTGAACAGCTTACTTGAGCCCTGACACTCAACAAAGACTTAAGAAAGCCTTCCCATAGGTGGATGCATATTTTCTTCCAATATTAATACACTCATCCAGAACAATGCAACATGGATGAACATCTGAAAACAGTATGGCTATGTGAAAATGGCATGCCTGCATTTTACACATTTTTATTTTTTTTTTTTTCATTTTAATTATCAAAGCAGAGCCAAGTTTAAGTATTGAAGGTTATAAGTTTAAATTCATTAAACTTGTAAGTTTATTAATACAAGCAGAGAAAAATCAGCAAACTGAAAAATAACAAAAATATTTTCAGTAATTGAAATGAAGTAACTGACATTAAGTAGAGTATTTTGTTTTAATATGCAATTTTAACATAACACCTACTTAGGATGGTATTTGAGAATTCACATAAATATTTTAACATTCTAAATTGCATCTTTATTTAACTGTACATAATCACATTTATTATTTTTATCATTTTCACTGAAACAGAAACCTAGTAAACATACATTTAATTTCAGTACCTTAAAGCAATAACAGAGCTGTACCTTTGCCTGCACTCTATGTCCATCTTCGCTGTGCCCAGGACTATTTTCAACTGCAAATGATTCCTTAAGCTATAAATGCACAGTAAGAGACATAACTGGCTGCATGATTGAAATGGCCTCCGGAAGGAGGATGCAAAATCTGAACTGTCACCTCCAACTCTGTTTCTCAGTGACACGGAGGCAGAGTTCCACAAATAGCTGGGAAGTTATATTAAGAGGTTGTGTGATGTCCTGCCAGGGTCTTTACTAGGCTTCTAGCGTACAAAGGTCATCTATTATTTATTTATAGAGAAGGAGGATATTGTACAAACCATATGAGGTTTTAGGAAGCTTGTACTTCTAACCTAAACGATTCTGTGATTCTGTGAAATAATGCAATGTACATCACGTTTTGAGAAATGGTATTAAAGTACACCTGTAATTGAAAGGTATCCTCTTTAACTAATATATGGTCTTGATTCAAGAAGAAAATCAAGATACTTGCTGAAATCTTGCTCAGTTGAGAAAGAGCTTACCTCGGTTTATGGTTTAAAAGAAATTTACAGGAGACTTTCATCTCCTTTAGATAGTAAGACTGAGCAGTGCTAAGATGAGGATTCCTCTTATTCTGTGTTTGTAGAGTGTTTAGCACAGCTGTATCTTTTTTCCCTACACATAAAATTACTTTCTCTTCTGCATTTGCATAGCACACTGTACAAGTTGTGAGTATAACCACTATAAGTCCACCCTCCTCAGCGATAACATATATCCCTTTATGATAAAGGGGTTGGTAAGATTTGATTCTCACCACAGTTCTGCCATCCAGTAACTGCAGTCACTTGGTCAAATCACTCCTGCCTTGCCTCTGCTCTCCTGGGACCAGGTAGTAGACTGCTAATGTTTGCCAGACAGCTGTTGTGTGGCTTAATTATCTTCACAAAGGAAAACAGAATTACTGCAAATTGTTGTTCAAGGACTTAAAATGCATGCCATGTCTGTCAATGATATCAGCAAATCAATCAGTATTTTGAGTACATACGTATACAGGCTGTTCTCTAAAAAATAAACACCTTTTTCCCCTTTTCAGTTAAAGGAGAGACTAAAGTAGCCCTCAGTCCTGTAGTGAACCCTGCCTTCCCTCCCACTCTTCACTTATTACCAGGCTGGAAAACCGAAGCATATTGTGCCACTCTCTCTCGACACTGTTTTTATTTTAACATTATGGATTTTCAAACTTGACAGAGCCTTTAATAAGACATAATAGGAAAGCTGAATGTCAGTCCCAAGAGTCAGAAAAACACTCCATTTTAACCTGTCTGAAATGCAGCAAACAGCTTCAAGAAAGAAAACGAACAGACAGAATTACTTAAGTATTCTGTGTTAGGATACTTATATTGTATCAGTACAAACCTTGAGAATACACTTGACATACACGCCCTGTGGAAGATGCATAAAGTCACTGATTTTAGAAGTTTATATTTGAGATTTTTTGCTTAGGCTGCATTTATTTTGATTATAAACAGTATTCAGCCAGTTCAATTTAGAAATAACCTGATTTCCTACCTTATCTGAAAAATACAGCTATTAGTGATCTTCCTAATGCAACAAAGCTGATCATTGCTGGCCCACACCAATCCCATAATGGTGGGGTTTATGGTGTCCTTTTATGATGTCTTGATGGGCAGCACCATTTTCTGAATGTACCGATCCTTAGTTTCCTTCTGATTTCTGGTCAACAGGAACACATTGTGGGAATAATAATTCCTATTCTTTACCTCTTCTGGCATCTCAGACTACTTTTGACATTCCTTTTGATGGGTTCCATCTTTCACTGCCAGCAATGTATTGTCCATGGCATTTTCTTACACCTTCTCTCCTGTTGTCTTTATGCCTCTCCATTGTTATGATGGGTTTTTATTCTTTCTGTTTCCTTCCCCTTTACTGTATGACTCTTAAAAAAACCCCTACCAAAACCCAGAACCTTGTTTTGTTTAAAACACTGGATTAAGCTTGAGCATTCAGGTTTATTTCCTGCACTGAAGCAGATTTTCAAAACAGCTTCCCTATTTTCGTGTGCCAAAAGCTCACCACTGATGTCAGATTTTCAAGTGAGCTCAGCATCGACGAGTTCCTGCTTCAGTTCGTATAATCAGGTATTTGGAATAGCTCAGGGCCAATAGAAGTCAGCATTTTTGGAAGTTCAGCCTTTTTTTCTGCTGTCTAAATTAGACTTCACAATCTTTGACATTCTGGCCCTAATCTTTCAGTGCCCCAGTATGTCATATGAAAACAATAAAAAACCCTATCTGTTTTCTCCCAAGCTTTATCTTTGCATAAAAGGAATTTAGGATATACATGATCAAAAAATGTACTATATACAGCTTGTCTTGAATTTAACCTGTAACTCTACTATAAGACTCATTTAAGAATACCACTCTTATGTAATGTAATGTAATACATTATATTTACTATAATAATTTGCCAAAAAGAAGATTTAACACTTACGACAGCTCAGTTCCAGTGGACTAAAACATGCAAAGTCTGTTTACATTAAGAAACCTTCTCAAAATGAAATCTAGTAAGGCAACTCCCATAGGCAGCAAGACTTTATAGTAATTTAGTTAAAGTCAGTCTCTCGATACCGTGATTTTGTATATTTGTTCGGCTGGTCGTTTGGTTTTCCAGGAGTAATCTTAGCAGTCTGCAAAACTTGGTGAGTAAATAGTAATTTTAATACTTTGCTCTTTCCATTGCTCTCCATTTGAAGCTCTTAATGTGTTTTACAAACACAGCAAAGAGCTCTTCTTTTAATTTAACAAAAGATGCTACTAAAGGGCAACTGTGTGTGAGGACAAAGAGCAGCTCAGGCAGTTACAACTTGCTCATTTCCAACTCTGTGCTATGCCCATTCTGAAGGATAGATAAATCTACTCACTCTTTTCATCCCATAACCCGAGGGCTCGGTGACGGGCAGGGGCTACATGGGACTGCAGTACTTTATACGTGGTTCGACCGTTATGACCAAAAGAGTTTAAGAACAGTCATAGCATACCTTGTGATTAATTCATTAACCACAGGTGTGCTTATAAAACACTTGTTCTACCAGGAAAGAAAAGGTACCATCAAACTCTTAGAAGGTGGAAAATTTGACAATTTAACTTGTAAAGTCTTTCTGATCTCCTTTGTCTATTTAAGTAGTATTTAAGCATTTATTAGCCCATTCTAAGGAGATCCTATGTCTCAATATGTAGCAGACTGATGGCTTCTGTTCTTCCTGTCTTTAAATGGCAGGGTTCCTCACGTGCCTTTTCTCTCCTCTTCCCACTTCTATCTACCATTATCACTGGAAAGCTGCAAATCACTGAACACATTGATCTCATGAGATCACAATTAGGATCAGTGCTCTATACAAAATGAAGGATATCCAACACACGTCAAATGACAGCAAAGTCAAAAGCATATGGTGTTTATCAAACAAATATTTTTAAAAAAACCCAACAAAACATGTTCCAGAAGCATTAAATTTTAGAAATAGAGAGGTACCTCAAGAATAACACCCAGACCCAGAAAAGTACCCTAGCATATACTAGTCTGAAACACGGCACTGGAGTTAAACATACACTTAAATCTTCCTTTAACTGGAACCTATCATGACTTTTTCTGCTGTTACCAAATATGCCCATACCTATAACTGATATGGCTGCTAAGACATAATTTTTCTTGAAGTACAGACCTTTTTGGTTAGTGGTTATTTCCTTTACAAGGTTACCCTGTTCAGGATTACTTAACTGTGTTCTATCTACCACACTAATCTAACTTCTAAAAATGAATCACATTTCAAAAATATAATCTCAATAATCCTTTAGCAGCTTTGCTGTCAGATTCCATAAAGCATCCTTCCATCTCGAACTAGCAGGAGGTAATTTCAAAACAAACAATAAGGAAGTGGCTCTTCATAACATACGTGTTAACCTGTGGGATTCCTTGCTACAGAGTAAGGTGGATGCTCGGAGTTTGCAGGGTTCAGAAGGAAATTGCACAGGTTTACAGAATAGAAATCCACTGTGGGATATTAGATAGAAAATTAAATAGAAAGAAACTATGCCTGGCTGCTTGCATCTCTGGGATGGCTGAACACCAAGGGGTTACTTGGCCGAAATATGATATACAATTTCCTTGTTCTTACAGACCTCCTTAGGCATTTGGTTTTGGCCAGTGCTGAGGACAGGTGACAGTTTGAGCAGCTGGACAATCCGCCTTCTCTCTGCTGGATGAGTCCTGGGACTAAGCTCACGTGCTCACTCTTAGGCTCAGATGTTCCAGCCCTTCCTAAAGGGAACTCCTACTCCCTCCACACTGCTTTTGAGTGAATGATCAGCAATAGTTAATCCAAATGTGAGACATTACAGACTGAGGCTTCATTAAACCCTGTTTCAGCCTACTGGCTCAAATTGAGCAAAACTGTTTCAGCATTTTTTAATTTTCCTGTGTTACAGAAAAAAACTATCCATTTTTTTCAGTTCCACCCAAAACTAAGTAGCTCCAGATACAGTTTTAGAAAAATAGAGGTTTCATGAATTTTTAATGTCGTTCACATTTATATTCAAAATTAAAATTAAAAAAAAGTTAATGACATTCAAAAAAATCAAAACTGCTTTACTGCTTACCTCAAGTTCTACATATCAGTTACCAAGCTGAATGACTTTTAATTCAATCTGACCAGCAGCACAGATGTCCCCTAGTATTATTAGCTCAGACACAGAGCAAAAATGACAGAATCTGGGAGAAACACTCTTTTGCCTCTTTCCAATTCTTATCTATTCCTATCAGAATCAGATGTAAGAAGAAATTCCACCAGAAAAGTTTTTCTCATGAGACAGCCAACTGATTCTGCAGATTCAGCTGAATACCAGACTTCTGTGCACTTCTCTGAACAGATCCTCCTAATCACTCTTTACAGGATAAGAGAACAAAATTAGAATAGGGGAGGGGAAGGGACTAAAGTAACACAGAAACTTCACAGATCTGTATGTGCCATTTAATACTTTGTGAGCAGCCAAGTATTTATTTTCATCTTTTAGGTGGAAATTTTAAGATACTGAATCTTGAAATGGATTATAATTGTGCCAACTGAAATTTCATTCAAATAGACTTGGCAATCAATTCCACCACTTATAATCCATAAGAAATGCTTTGGCTGCAGTGTAGCACAAAGGATGTAGTTACCTGGAAACATGCTTTCAGTTTCAGGAATGAAAGGCAAATTTTAACGTTTTAAGAAAACTACTGCATTCTTTAGATTGAAGGTGAGAATTCTGCCTCCTGTCTTTATTCTAAGCAATGCAGCAGCTTCCTTATAATGCTGAAAATTGCCTTGCATTACCAAAATTGAAAGTGTGCTTATGCGATTTTAGCTAGGTGGGATTACCATCAAGGTCTGTGGTCTCCATGTACTGTTGGAGGTGCAGGGTCATCCTAATTGTCATTTCTTTGTTTTTTGAAGTGTAGTGAGAGAAAAATCAAGCCCCTCTGAGGTTTGGAATCTAACCCATCTTTGCATCATTTTTAATACTAATTTTCCTGAGGCTTAAATCAATCCTCCCACTACCCGCAAGAGGCTACTGGGATCTGTCCTGTGAACCCTCTCCTTTTCCCCTAGCATACTTCCCCATGATGATCTCATTCTCCACTCATATATCTTCACATTCCATCTGTAGGCCGATAACTCATAAATGTGCCCCTTCTTTCATGGCTTGTCTCATTTAATCTCATCCTGTCTCACGTCTCTTCTTGGGTGTTTTGTTGTCAGTTATGAGTCATTGTAACTCAGGCTTAATTCACATCTAAACCCTCTTCCCTCCCCACATTAGTGTTCAATATATACTACTTAGGTCCAATGAATAGTCTGCCTCCAGAAAAAAAAAAAGAAAAAGGGAAAAAAAATCAATTCAGGATTTTTAACATTATCTAGGAAAGCACACTTTCAGACCACAAGTTCAAAAACTTCCAACATGAAGGCTGTCAACTAAATTATCATTATGTCTTAATTTTTTATTTTCTTCCTCCCCAGTGTCTTCATTGCATTTAGATTTTACAGCTGACATTCAACTAACCTCTGAAACCTAGTCTTCATTTTGCAGTAGGAGCGGCTCACACCTGGGCTGCATAATAGGTGCAAAGCTGTCATTTTGAAACAGGCATCCAAACATCACCATCAACTTAACGGCACCCAGACATCACTGTCAGCACTCAACGCAGAATCAATGTTCAAAAAAAGTAACCGATACTCCTGCATTTTCTGAAACCATTGCCTCGGTTACAAGATGCAGCAAACAGGAACGAAATAAGTGGTTAACACAATTAACTGGAATAATCCTGTATCACATCCTTTATTAGTATTTTGATACTAATTCCTCCTATACTCAGTGCAGAGTGTTTTGGAATGAGAAGGACTAGGGTTCTGAGAGTTTCACAAAGTTTTCCACTTAGGAAAAGTTCCTTTTAAAATGCCATAATATTCCAGAAACACTGACTGTGACAATACACTGATTTCAAGCTTTTCAGGTCCCAAAATTTGTGAAATAGAAGTACTCCTTCTGTGAAAACCAACATGAATTAAAATCTGCATCTCTCGAATATAGCAACACTTGCAAGTAGCTTTGTTATATTATAATTGTAATTTATTTAGAAAATAGTGTATTGGGGTAGTGGTAGGAATATAAAAGGTTTGCAACCAGTATTAAGTGTAATTTTTCCCCAGAGAAAGAAAAAAATCCTCCTTTCTAAAGTAGCTTGTTACTTATTCCAATTATATATAGTTTGAAATTTCTAAGAAGGAAATCTGACTTTTAGATTTCTCTTAGTTTGAGGGAATTAGAAGTACTGGAATGATCACAACCTGAAATTCAAAGTTAAGCCTATTTTCCCCATACATATGAGTTTTTAGAACATTAAGTAAGGTCAGTAATTCATATCTAACATACTGGATGTTTGATTTCACCACCACCTTTGGATATAGAATTAGTGCTTAACTTCAGGTTATAGAATGTTCCCAGGCGCTATTCCTCCTATCTATTGTCAATAAAATTTGTATAAGGCTCATTTCTCCTGTCTTAAGAGTGTTAACTCTTCTGAAGGAACTGCATAACTAGTAGTTAAACACTTCTTAATCTCAAGTGTACCTACTTTCAAAAGGCTTAAAATTAAAATGATTTAGATGCAATTAATCTTCTTATAGGAAAACAGTATCACTCTTCAAAGTTGAAGAGAAACCTTTCCTAAATCTACATTATGAGATTCTGACAGCAGTTTCCTGTTCCTACAGTGAAAACTGTAACTCCAAAGAGAGACTGAGGACATTTCTGAAGGCCAATGATCTGACCCAAGGTTCAAAAACACTTGGAAGAAAATCAAGAGTGTTCACCACTGACTTTACATTTTGCAGTGCTGCTGCTAGCAACTACTTGCATTGGAGGACCAATGTTACAAAATAAACAGCCAGTGAAGACAAAACAGTGAAATGAAAAGTACTACTAATGCTACACCATTATTCACTGGTCCCATGTGCTACATCTGTATTACGTGTAGAAAAACCTGGTGCTCTGGGATTTAATATCGATTTTGTGTATGAGTTATGTGAGGCTCACTCAAATGAAGCAAACTGCACGAAGTCAAAGAAGTTTGGTAGCAAAATCCAAAAAAGTACATCAATACTGTCTACGAACACACTGCCAAAACCACGGGAACGCACACATAATAAAATACGAACTTGAATAAATATCTGGAAGCTGATACAGTGTGTAGTTCAGGAACTAAAAAAATACTGAGTGACTGTGCTGTTTACTCATATTTGCTTTTCAGACAGTCACATATGGTATAACATTTAACAAGAGTGATTTTTCACGTATTAGTGACATAACCGTTAAATATATACCCTTAGGGGGTACCTCTGCTTTTGTGGTTTTGTTTAAAATACTTAATTATGAACTATAGTTTGCAACGTTAATTATAACAATTTAATGATTGTAACGAGATAATACAAGACTGTAATGACTATACAAGTAAAACATTTTCTCTGAATGCACTTTGTATTGATGCATTCTGCAAACGCAACTCTTACCTTTACGCCTGTTAGCAATCTCATTTGCTTCACTGAATTAATCAGCTATAAAGGGACCTAGATGTGTACACTCAATATCTCTACACTACTATCATAATACAAAAAGGTATGTAATTACTTGTTGCTATTAAGTTATCAGTTTGCACATCTATAGCACTTCTGTCATCACCTGCTCTGAGCTTTGAAAAGCCATCACACAATTGTTCTCCTTGCTTCAGAGACACAAAACACAGACTAAACAGACCTGTACTACTTTTCTCTGTATGAACTCATAAAACAAAAATCTATTTTCCTATAATCTAGAAATTTAGAACCTTTCTCTAGATTGCCCTTGCTATCCATCTAGAAAGTCCCATTTCTGCACTGGGAAGAACTGCAAATACCTTATTTCCATTCAACTGTATATACAACATATACACTATTTAAATCTCACTAAAATGCTTGAGGCCTGGCAAGAGGTACACCAGATGTTCTGTCATCTCTGGGAACCGAAATGAATTTCACGCTTACTGTAGGCCATACCCAGGGCTTACACAGTTCCCAGGATCTAATTCTTGAGGTCACTGGGAGTTTCATAGTGCCTTAGCCCATCAGTAGAGGAGAGCCCGTTCACTTTGCTCCAGTGAACATCAGAATCTGCCTTCTCCACCTTCTCTCAGATGGCCATCAATGCTCTGGGTACTAATACATGGTAAAATCTGACATAGCTAACAGATGGGATGGAATATCCAGAAGCACCAGTGTGCATTGAACTGTGAGCAGCAACTCTGATGTGCTACCTTTTCAACCCTAGCTTCATCTTTAAGTTGCATGGTGGCATTCTGACTAAACAGCTTTAATCCTTCTTGTGACTTTTTCATTTATTTTATGTTGGTTTATCACCACCTTGCGTGAGTTAACAAGAACATTCTCCTTCAAGTGCACAAACTGCAGAGTACCCCGTACACCAATTACTGGTATGAATAACAAAAGCACAAATACCTGAACACCTTGCAGATTAGTCTCGAATGTCTTCTCTTTGTGTGTCTTGAGTTCATTTTGCCAGATTACTACTTCATCTTTTTAGGGGCAGCCTGAGACAGATACACTGTAACAGCAGAAGAAAAAGCTTTCTGAGTATGATTTCAGTCAGAAAATGCAGAATAAACACAGCAAAAGCCAAAACATCATAAAATAAACATTTAAGTACTGTTACCCCCTACAGTCTGTTTTACTGATAAATGTGACATATCACGCAGAGCAGATAAACATGAAACAGTAAACAAACCATGTCATTTCATAGAAAAGGATGGAAAATATTTGCACTTTTCCTTTAAGCAGTGGTTTTGAACTTTTTGAACTGAGCTGTGCTCACGACTATTGGCAATGCTCGACACTTTGCTGGGTTTAGTGGCTTCTTTGCCAACCCCTTTCCTTCTCCCTTTCTTCAGCTGAACCAGAAAAGCATATTAGTTCGAGTACAACATCTCGATTATGATCTGCAGACACCTCACTGGCTTGGGACTACTCACTCAGAGTATACTCATTATAGCAAAACTACACTCAAAACCTAATGAAAACTTTCCCTCTATTGGTTACGCAGGAATTGAGAGAATGAGAAACAAACCATTCGTTGTACAGCGACGCCAAATCATCTGTCACATAAACTGGCATAAGCTTGCATTGAGTAGAGTGATGCTGTGCCACTTCATATTAGCAGAGAATTTGGTCACTGCATGTGTAAAAATCTCTGTGAAAAATAAGTACGAAAATGTTTGTTGTATTTTTGTGAAAGAGTCAGTTCAATGACATTAACATGGAGATAAATCAACACACACAGACACACAAATATTGCAATTTCACATAGCTCTAGATGAGAATGAAAATGTTACAGAATGTCCAAAGTACACCTCAGTTCTTCTTCTTCTTCTTCTGTATTTTCCTTGACTCCCCTCATCTTTCAAAAACCTAAACCAAAACCTGTCTTCCCCTCTAACATCCTTAGACCTCAGGCCACTGTGAACCTTTCCCTGGCTGAAGAAACTTGGATATGGCCTCCTCAAAACAAAATTTTGAACATCAAATAAAATGCATTCTCCTTCTCATTGCTTCTTCCAAATCCTGCTAGCCCGTGGTACAGAGTGCACAGTAGACATACCTGATGTAGGATTGAAACACTCTCTCACTGGAGGTTGCCTGGCTAGTCCACTTACCACACATGTATCATAACCGCTTCTAGACTGCTTGTGTCCATTTACCTACATTGGCTGTTATTGCTGACCTGCTGTCTCAATTTAAGGTTCACATCTATCTTAAAAAATAACAATCGGTATGATCTGAGTTTTAACACTCCTTACTCTCTCCTATCTACTGCAAGTAACTGTACATTTAAAAATACATATTCTAAATTACAATTAGTAGTTGTGTACAATGCTTACAGCTGTATGAAAGTTGGTGATCACCACAGACAAGCAGCTCTACCAACCAGACACTATCGTGGGCCCATAACAGTCACAAGTCCCAGTCTCCACTACCTCCTGCTTCTTCATGTCTTTACATCTCCTTATCATTAGATAGTGATGACAGCACGTGGTAGACTGATGTGTTACGTGGTCAAAGGACACACAGCAGCATATAGGTCTAATTCAAATCCAGTTCCAGTAGCAGAAGACTGACATATTAGTTCCCAGTTTCAAATGCTTCAGTTTGCTAAGTTTTGCCTTTCTGGTAACATCAGAATCTACACGTACATTTCAAATGGGTTCTAAAACATACCTACTGTGCATGTGAAGTACTTTCCATAAAGGTATTCTTTCATTAAATATCGCTGAGCTTGGATCTCTCATGAATATTGATGCAAGCCTGAAATTTTCAAAACTTGGGGCAATGTGATTTTACAAGATGCAATTTTCCCTAACAGCAATTTCTGAAGATTTTGGGTGCCTTTGAAGATTCCTGAAGCTGACAACCCAAAATCACCAATTATTTTCCAATCTTAAGGCAAGGTATATTGTGAAAAGTGATGGAGTGGCCACTATTTGGAAGAGATCAGAAGATTTACACATCAGTAACATCCCATGGAGTTCAAAACCATGTCCTTTCCCGGTAGCCAAATTCTGCCATTAGCAGCAAGTACATAATCTCACTGAAGTAAGCTGTAAGGCTAAAGTGGAAAAGGATAGATAAGGAAGACTCTGTGCACTGAGTAACTGCAGGGAGTCTAAAGCTGAGGATCTAATAATTAGTCTTATCTTTATCAAGGTGCAACAGAGTAAGCTGAGAAGTGCAAGAATGCCTGACAAGGCCCTAGGGCTCTTCACAGCTGCAGAGAAGCCTCATTGTTCTGAAGAATTTTAAGGACGAGTTCATGTAGAGAGAACATGAGAAATTTCTTTTCTCCTGCCATGCTGCTGATGTAGGCATCTGGAAGGTACATTTATCTACACACTTCTTTCTTCATACAAGCCACGGCAATGCTGAAGGTTCAATGTTGGGTTCCCCTTTACATGGCTGCTCAGGCACTGTGAGCAGTAGGTGCACAAAGGACAGACTCTGGGGCAGCCAAACTTCTGCTAGCCTGTGGCAGGGACACCCAAGCGAAAACTCACTTTAGAGAGAGACGTCTTGAAGTTCTTACATTTCAATGTCCACTTTGCACAAGACTTATTCAGGATACTCTAGTTCGTTAATGCAAATATTTAGATTTAGAGATTTATTCGTGATTACTACACATTCAAACAGTAGCTGACACTTCATCTTCTAAACTGAAGGAAACATCCAGGACAAGAAGGCGGTCCTACCCCATGCTGTAACACAAACTCAAAAAACCCAAAAATACTAGCAGGTAGGAATGCAGTCACACTTCATGTCTTTCTCTGGATGATATAAATGTGCCTGAGTAACTCTTCTGCCAAAACCAGAAGAGTTTCTCTCTGAAATGTGGAAATGATACAGCACCAAGTTGATAAGGATCATATATGTCTATCTGTAAAATTTAAGTTTCCTTGCCTTTCTATTTTAAGACATGGTGGTAACCAGAACAGACACAATACAATTGCTTCTTGCTAATGTTCACAGTTGCTCCCCTTTTGCATCGATGTTTTGCTGAACAGGCAGGGCAAATGCTTTGACAGCGAGTCCTGACTGCAATGTCCTATGCAGTCATTAGACTAGTTTTCTACTGACAGAAAACTCTTGTTTTACAGGCCATCCCTTCAACTGTCTGGGGGAATAGGGGTGTTCCAGCAATCCCTGTTACAGCTATTTTCCGCAACCAACCACTTCCATATTCTCTGAAGAAAATAACCAAAGACTTAGTTATACTAAAACCAAAAGGGAATGAATGCATTTTACATTTGCATGCTACACGGACTCACAGCTTTCTTCTACTCTGACAGAAATTGCATCATGGGTCTTTTGCAAATTCCCATTGAAAGCAAGTGGAATTTTGCCACTGGCTTCAAGGAGAGTTGGAATGGCTTTTGTGTTATTTTAAAGTGCAGCAAACAATATCCTTTTCCTTGGGCAGCATAAAATACTGCACTTGGGATATAAAAATTTGTTTGACTATGAAAAAGGACCCAAAGCTTCTATTTTTAATGCCCCAGCCCTTTCAATGCCTACAGCCCTCCAGCCAGCTGCACTACTTTAACAGAACAGCAGTGGAAGAGAAACTGGAAAAAACACCATAACTGAAATATAAGCAAATGACCTAATCTACAACATGGATCTGTAGAAGGCCTGATTCCACTGCCAGTGAAGTCCAAGACAAGTTTCATCTTCAAAGAAAGCAGCGGAAGATCTTTACTCAGTATAATAAAGCGTGAGCAGTTTGCAATTTCATATAGTTAAAACATGTTGACCATAGTGAGTGGTTATGCCACGTGATTTTTTTTTTTCAAGTTCCCCAGTGCTCTCACAGGATCCAGAGCCCTCTTTTTGCATTTTCGGAGACAGACAAAAAAGAAACAGGGCCAGAAGTAAATGGGAGGTTTGGCTTATACTACATCTTCCCTTCTCAAGTAGATGATGAATTTTATCATTCTTACTTCATGATTAACTTTTATTACCTGGGATATTGTTGAAGCTTTCAAGTCTAACTTAATTCACTCCAACATCAACTGACAAAGCAAATCAGACCTTTATGTACACAGCCTGCAAAAAAGTATTACTGGCAGGCTGAAGCACACAGGCAAAAGCGAATACCTTTATTTGTTTTGTGATTTGTACAAACACACCCTTTGCAGCCTCTAGTGCACACCTAGCAATTCTGAAAATCCAACAGCTGCACGGTACCACTTATATTTATACTAGACTGGGTGATGAAATCCACAAGGAATGCCATTTAAATAGAAAATCTGACCCATAACATGACTATCATACTCCATAGATCTGTTCTTTGCCAAATGCAACCGCTCCAAGTCTGCCATCATGTGTCCCATCTGCCTTGCCAGGGATCCTGTACCAGCAACCTCATGCAGATAAATCACCCAAGGAGCTTGTTCCAGGAAGGACCTGTAATGCTGCATGCAGAGAGGGCAGATGGGATTTGCAGCAAGCCACAGCTTGATCATCCTGAGAAAACGCCACTCTTTAGCCAGCCCCTTGCCTGTAATTGTAACGCGCACAAGGGACCTAACCATAGCCATTTGTCTCCAGTCCATAAAACAGAGTAATAGGGCTGCTCTGCCTCACAAGTACTTTCAATGGCTGAAATGAGTAAGGCTTTAAAGGCTGTGAAAAACTCAAATGCTACATGAATAACATCCAAGAGCCACAGGCACAATCTTTATTAGTGCTGAATGCAATTATGATGATGATTTGAAAAAGCCGAACTTAACATTTAGAATCTGACCGAAGGGATTTGGACCTGACTGAAGAGTTTAAGTCAGATGATGTACCTTACAATAACCCAATCGAGTTCAATGAGACTGCCTATATCAAAACTGTATTGCTATTTTTATTTCCACAGTGGAACTGCACTAACACAAATACTGACTTGAGATGGCCACAAAGAAAATGTGCTAGCAAAAATTACTCAGAAATAATTTGCGCCACATAAAATGCCTATGCTGCTCTGGCATGTTCCATCAAGAAACAGTTCAGAAGATTTTGCCTTGAAGGTTACAGTTATTACTCACATGTACAGAAAACAGGACGTAGGACAAACCATCTGTAATTTAAATGCAGGGGACCGAGGCATGGTAGTAGAATGTTCGTCCTCTCCTAAGACATAGTGCAAAAGACTATCCAAAGTAAATAAATAATTTGTGAACTATTACTCAGAGGATTTTTTTTTTCAGTTAAACATTTCTTTCTTAATCCTTTTAGGACTAGAATATCATTAGTCTAATAGACTATGGGCCTTATTTCCTCCTTCCCCCTCAAAACAAGGCCATACCAATCAGCGTGTGTTAATCTTGCAAATCAGTTTCTCCAAACGGCTTGCTTTTCTCAGCAGCTGTATGCTGGCTTCATCCTGGAGCTGAAGTCAGCTGCTCTGGTACTTGCCACTAAAATGCAGAATGTCAATCACTTACACTACTCATGAGAATTAGCACAACACAAGCCTAATTAGAAACTAAACACACTGTTATCCGCAATGATTCGGAGATGGAGTAAGTTGATGCATGTTTTAGGAACCTTTCTTGCTGCACAGTAGTTCATGATAACACCCACCTCACAGCTCATTAGCGAATCAAAATATTATACTGTATAAATACTACTTTGCTCTTTTACATTTTACAGAAGCCCCAGGTCTCAGAAGCCTCCATTACAGAGTCTATGTGATTTAGTTATATTGGAACATTGTAGGAAATGGAAAGCAGCCCTTACTGTCCAAAAACAGCAAAATGGAAGCCAATATACTGTATATTTTGGTCCTCTCTCTATAGAAATAGTCCTAACCAGCCTCAAGACATTTTAAACTGAAATACATATTGGCAGAACACAAAGAAACTATATACTGTATGACACTGTACGTGAATTCTCAGTACTTCTGCGCTGGATTTATTTCTTTCTCTCGCTCTTTTCTGCAGAAAACAATGTAATCCACTATAAATCTAGACGGCACTACTGCAAGCTTCAACCAGAAATCCAAATGCAAGGAGGGGAAACCTGGCAAAGAACTAAAATCAAAGATGTAAATGTTTAACAGCAGAAGAAGGACATGAAAGGATATGCAGCTGTTTTTCTGCACAGTTTCTCAAAATGGGAATTGGAGAGCACAAACGTAGACCACATTCTCACTTCTAGTTGAGATAAACATTTACAAGCTATTCTTTTTAAACAGGAAGACGTAGCATTCGGACACGACCTTTAATTTTACTGAGTCTGTGAAGGCAAACCACCACAGCTCTACTGCAATGCAGTTAAACATCCAGGAAGAGATGCATACTATTCCACTGCTTTGTTATTACAGGTGTACTTGATTTTATGTTCACCGAGGAAGGTGCAATTTTATGGCTGTGTGGAAAAATCTTTAAAATGCTTGCGGGTGGATGTCTAATGATGCCAGACTGGTGTTGCAAAACATAGTATGAAGATAAAGCATCGAAGAAACTGTCTATGTGCCAATAAATGAGCATTTAGATAAATAATACTAAACCATACATGCACAGATTTGGTGTCATTATACTATTATTACAGATGTGTACCCTGCTTTTGTTCTTTTAGAAGAGTGCAATTCTGATGCATTATCATTAGCTTTCTAGCTAGAAGCCAATAGAACTTGAAAGACACCAACAAAAGATAGTAGAAGATTAATTTACAGCGAAAATCTGTGAATTTTGAAAAGCCATAATCTACTTGTAGCTTGAAAGATGAAACACATTTCTTATTTGCATAACATTCCCCACATTTCCCATATAGAAATATGTGCAAACAATTTTTTACTATGGGAAACTAATAAATATAGAAGATATCGCTTTGTATTAACAGACAAGTATGTATTTATAGCATTTTCTTTTAAAAATTAAAGTAAACAAAAGGCTGAAAGGTGACAAGTTTGGACTTTTGCCTCCCAACCTGAGACACCTTATAGGTGGATCTCCTGGGCAGAGCTGAATGCTTTGAAACCTTTGGAAAGGGTATCGGCAAGGTCTCAAGTTTGGTTCTCCAACAATGACGTTTCCAGAATTACAAGTAATTTTTAAACCTTGGCTCACAATCTTTAAAAAAAAAGTTTTGCATACAATCCATGACAGAATCTGGTAATTCTGTAGGGGAAAAAATATTGTACATGCATATTAAGGGTAAAATTCTTCCCCATCGTATAACTGGTTTCTCATCATTAAGGACCTTAAATAGACCCTCTGCTTTAGCTTACTATCACTTGTCATCAGGAAAAGACTGAGGATCCCTTCAAGCAGTTTACTTCTGACTTAGAAAACAGTTAGATCTAACACAGGCTGCAAAAGAGTACCAAGAGCTTGGAACAGGCAATTCTGAAAGCTTGAATTATTTTTTTTTAAGAAGCGCTAAACACAACCATGACTTGAAAACACAAACTAACTGTACTGAACTAGAAAAAGTCTTCTGCATTATTTAATAACCTGACAAAATGCTATTGCTGTGTTTTATTTAAAAAAAAATATAAATACTATTTATTGAAAGGCACCTGTACTATCTTCTATGACACAAATACACAGTGCTTTGTGAGGCTCCATAATTTTCAGATAGGTCACTCGTATAAACGTGATTTTTACTAGAAAGTTTTTTTCCATTCTAGAATGTTTTTATTGCTGTTTAGTTTTCCTCAATCATAATATGTGCAAAACAAATATTGCTTGTGACTCTAGCAACTGTTTTGGACATTGAGACCAGGATTTCAATCCAAAACCATAACACACTGGACTGAAATCTCAGATCCTGAAGCATACGTTAACTTGATGAAAATCAAAACTAGTGCTACTAGCTCATTAGATAAAATGCAAACAGCCTTCTTGCACATGATTTCTCAAAGCATTGCAGGCAGAAAAGAACATTTAGGAATGGTAGTTTATATTTCTATCGTCTTCCACCTGAAACATCTGTGTGCTCAACAAACATTAACAAGGAAACCTTTCATAAAGTAGCAGTGTATGATGTGGTGGTGGACGGAAAGTAGAGAGAGGTAAGTGACCTACAGAGGCCAGGCACGAAGGCTGTGGCACAGCTGAGAGCAGAGCCCTCGCCACCCCGGAACAAGCCCTCCGCTTTCAGCCCGAGGTTGGTTTCCATGGTTGAAGAAACACGTAGGAGGTGTGACAGAGAAGTCTTCTACCCCACCTTTTAGGAGGACAACTGTTTGAAATTGTATGAAGAGAAAAACACGTCCAGCTGTTACCAGGCTTGGTTGCCAATCTAAAACTTGACAAACCATTTGAGAATGCGGAACACGTTTTAGAGTACCTGAACAGCACCTCATTGAAAGCTGGGGTACAGGTTTATAACTTCAGTTAAAACTCAGTTTTACATAATTCTAAGCAGGCATATGAATTATGTGAAAGCTTCTGCTAATTTTCAGTTGTCTTCCAACTGAGAACATGCAATAACTGAAATTATCTAGCTTGCCATATCCTACTTATGAACATTTGAAGAGAGCATGTTTCTTTGGGCCAGATCTACTAAGGGACAAAAATGAAGAAAAGAATCCAAATTGAAAGCAACACTCAAGTGCTGGGAACCTATGTGTCAGCGCTATGACAGCAAATATATCAGCATTAATTTATGATTAAAAATTCAGGAAAAAGTAAGGTGAAATGAAGGAAAAAAGTTACTTTGGGAAACCCATTGAAGTCACCAAGCTTGCCTTACTCTAATTAACGAATTGTCCTGGCTGCCATTTCCAGGCTCTGTAATGGCACTGGCATGTCTGATTTTGCTGTAAAATTCTGATTTTACTTTTGTTTTGTGAAATTTACTGTTCTTGGTTAAAAGTGGTTGTTTTTTTTTTTTTTCATAAAGGATTCACCTTCTGTTTATATGCAGATGAAAATGATCTAACTTGAGATGGATTAGTCTTATGAGTAGGGCCCAGAGGCACTAAAAATAGGGCCCTGTTTTGTGCAGAAAAACTAGTACGGTCCATTGGCAGTTTAACAAAACACTGGGATCTTGCTGCAAGGTGTCTAAAGCTAGATGTTCTTCTTTTAGTCCTAGGACTGCTTTCAGGTTACAAACGTTATGAGCTGTTTTTTCTGAAAATTAATTGCTATGGATCCAGGCCAGCGTGGTCAGGTGAAAAGCAGCACAGGGCAAGACTGAGTAATGAGAATTTCAGTTAAGCCTCGAAACAACATTAATAAAGGCAACATCTTAAAAAAACATGTACATACATACATAATGTATATATGTATGTTTTAGATAGTTCTATGTTTCTGGTAATAACTGTGGTTATTGCACAGAGAACAGTAATTTGTCCAAACCAAACCATAAATAATTAAGGCCAGGATTTCGAAATCGGATCTGTGTGGGTGGATTTTTGCACCCCCACAGATTCAATGGCAGGATCAAAGATTAGGAAAGCCAGAAATACACTCAGAATCTGAATATTGCTAAAGTACAGCACCTGGCATTTCCAGTGCGGGGAAGGGTCTGTTTTCACTGCCACCCTCCCACCCGAATGCCTGACAAATACACACTTTCAAAGCAGCAATCACATTCTTGTCCCATCCTCCCCGCAGAAGCCAGTTCCTACCGCATCCATTTCTTTAAGTGATGAGTTAGAGCTAAGGAAACAACAGAGCTGGCATTTTGAGCTTCACTTCTCCTTACTATTCCAATTAAAATAAGTTTAGCTTAAGCCACTCTGCCCATGCTATATATCAAGCACTGATTTTTTTTTTTTTTACTTTCTAAAAGATAAACTGTTTATTTTTATTTCAGCTGTTCTGAAAGTCATCAGAGAAAAACTACACCCATTACTAGCGGTGACAGTAAGGAGCAGGGGCAGATCTGCCGGCTCCCGCTGAGGAAGGTTGTTGACAGTTGTCGCACAAGAAGTTACTTGATGCTGACAACTGGACAATAACAGCCTACAAACTGAACTTCCACTTTTCGACAAAATTACTGAGAATGCTGTCAGGTTCAAGTATCTGAACAGAATAGCTCTATTTGCCCAAGTTGATCAAAGGACAGACATGGAGGGATCACAGTGCTCTGTTATTATTACCCAGGTATCCTCCTGAGAATTTACAATGGTCAGGTATTATGTGATCGCAGCACATCTGTGAGCTTTACACACTGGTCATTAGGAGACACTGCAGACACTGTCCTCTCCTCTATAAATCTTAAGAGTTTCTGGCTTACTCTTTCTCTTCGAGAAATCTGAAAAAAATATCTGCTATTCTCTTTGACAAGTCTTCGTCACGTTTTGCTTCTCCTCCTGCTCAGTATGTCCAGAAGGTAACAACAGAGGTTTACATCCAGCAGGCATTTATGTGGAGGACGCTCAGTCCCTTTCAACTCAAACATGTCTGTCAAATACCTTAGCAGTGCCTGGAAGAGAAACAGGCTATGAATGAAGGCTATACAGTTGCGACTCAACCTCACTAAAAAGGAGGTGGGTTGGTTGTGGAAACTTAAAAGTTAATCATAACCGTGACTGCAGCTGCCCCCAGGGGTTTTTGTGAGTGTGTGTATGTTGCCAAGGTGTCAAGCACGTCTGTACATGTCATAGTTTTTTGGGATGTTTTTGCATTTTTGGTAAATTTGTGTTTCTCTTGGTACAAGAGAATTTGTTACAGCTGCATTTGGGAACCTTGACTTAAATCATCACTGGAATACAGCTCCCATTAATATGGGATAAAAGGGAAAATTCTATGGCCAACATTATGGACAGAATCAGCCTAGATTATGTCCCCCAGTTGCCTTAATTTGTGGGAGAAATTCAAAGCTGATCAACAATTCAGCTGATTTCCATGGAAACAGGATTTCAACTCATGAATCAAAATCGCATGAGGGCCAAAAATGCCAAACACAGATTATAAAAATATTTTTCCACATTGGGACTCTCAAAATAAAAGTCAAATAGTTAAGCAGAACAGGAATAATAAATGCACAAGGGACTCATTTTTCATCATCCACACTATCTTTGTTTTGCGTAGTGCATATCTACCTGGTATCCAAACATTTACATTCTTTGAAGATTTCATTAAATGCCCTAAATATCAAGACATTTTCATGGTTTTAATACCTTTTCAAAACTTAACAGCAGAAAGCACCTATATGTGGAGAAGACACATCAGTGTTTAGTTCAGCACCTCACCACAGGCCACCTCAAGATCTGGACTCAAACTTTGCTGGTTTAAGGCAATGGCTAAATACATTTTTACTGTGTTTCCCAGTGGAAACATTATCAATAGCATTCTCTGCTTCAGAATTATCACTTCTCTTGAGTAGCCACAAAAAAATATATGATTATTCCTCTGGAACACATTTGGAGTATATGATTTCTCTGAGCAAACAGGACTCACTGCTAGACTTTTGTCTTAGTAGTAACTGAGGCTCTTGCAATAAATACTTGCAGTAATACTTAGCATTGGCAGCAACAAAGCTGTGTAAGAATTAGGTTATTTCATAATTTTTAATATTGCACTGAAGGAGGTTTTACAGTCCTCTTTCAGTTTACATCATTTCTCATAATCTACAGAATAAAACCAAATCTGCAAATATCCAGTTCAGCTCCAAGGATACATAACAGCGTGTGGTATTCTGCATTACACCAAAACTGCTTGATTTGTTAACATCTTACTGTCGAGGAAGAACTTTTTCAGATCACTTAACTCAGAGAAATTTTACAACCACTATAAAGATTGAGTAGTGTTAAGCACATGACACAGCTCAGATTTTAAATATATGAAAATAAGAGAAAAAGTTTAGCAACTTCACAGATTTGTTTTTCAGCTTTTAAAATCATGAACAGGAATCAATTCAATAGCTTTAACTGAAATTACTGGGAGTCCTTTCATTCCATTCAATGAAAATTTTATATGGCATATACTTGGTGTTTTGTTCATTTATTTTTTCTTGCAAATATCTTTATTATTTGGTCAGATCTTTAAGATGGTTGAATATTTTTCCATTAACTTTTCAGTTTTATGCCCAATTTTCTTTTCTAATAAACCACATATACTGCAGATATATAATGAAACCTAGCAGAATACTTCAGAACTGTGTATTTATTCTGCTACGGTTTATTTATTCTTTCTACATATTCCTGGGTTTAAGAAACCTTCAAAGCACTACCCAAAATAAAACAGCAATGTTACATGAAACTTTTTAACTGAAGGAATCAGGTTTTCCTAAAGATAGTTTCTAATGAAAGTCAGGGTTGGTTTTTTTTACACCACCTTTACTGATGCAATTATGTTTAATCACTGTTAAGAGTCAAGATTTTTAGCAGCTAGATGAAGTATACTGTATTAGCTTAATAACCATATCTTTCTCAGCCTTTTTAAAACCTGTTTTTCTTTTCTATTGGAGCATAGAGCTAGGGGATTGGAAACTTCCAGTGATTCTTTTGTAGACTGAAGTGGTTTAACTGTGTCTCCTCATATAAGAAGACAACACTAATTCTCATGGGTCAAGGAAGAGAACAAACAAAAACTATGTTACCTTTCTACATCAGCCAGAAGCAAATATTCTCAGAGAGGAAACTGGACAGAAAACATTAGCTGCTGTACCAAAAATATACAGGCATAAAATAAAATAATTCAGGAAATTTGAGACCCAAATCTCTTCAAAGTTTTATGAAAAAGAAAGCCCATGCAATTAGAGCTAAATTGGATGAATCCATCACTAGACTCAATACCCCAAAGAAAATGTGGTGCACAGTATATTAAGTTAATAGAAAACAAACAAATGTACAGCTAATAAGTCTGAAAATTCAAACCTTAAGTTCCTCATTATAAAAGCCACAAGTGACTTTCTAAGCAGAACTACCCAAACCACTATGCTGTGTCCCTTGGGACAATCACTTTTCCTTCTCATCTTCTTTGCTGCTTTTGTACCGATGTATAAAAGTTTAGTTGTCTGGGGCCCAACCATTTTTGGGCAGCTTTGAGCAGTCACCAGTCTAGTGATGTGATGATCATACGTGATGAAAGGACAAGGTTAACTCACAATTTCTGAGTTAGCGTTAGTGTTTCATGTACCACATGATGAATAACAACACGAGACGCACCTATTCTTCTAAAATATAATTGGCTTTTCTTTAGAGAACGGTGTACAGAAACACAAAAAATGAGGTAACATTCAGGTCATGCTCAGATAGATTAACTTCCCGGTGCCTCTTTCAAACATTATCTCCCTACTTCTCTCTCCCAACCGGAGACGAGTCACCACAACTTTCCTTTTGACAGCAGCCGTTGTGCTTTTCATGCAAACGTTTGGTGACTAACTACAGGTTGCTAATCCAAAGCCACCTTAAGGCTGGCCTTCACCGGGGACCAGTTTGATTTCATATTCCTTCATACATGTTGAGCTGCAGGACAGACTCATTTCCTCTTTTGCTGAAGCGGAACTTGCTTTTACCTTGCCAAAACTCTGTCATAGAACCACAGAATGGTTTGGGTTGGAAGGGACCTTAAAGATCACCTAATTCCAACCCCCCTGACATGGGCAGGGACACCTCCCACTAGACCACGTTGCTGAAAGCCCCATCCAGCCTGGCCTTGAACACTTCATGGGGCATTCACAGCTTCTCTGGGCAACCTGTTCCATTGTCTCCCCACCCTCACAGTAATGAATTTCATCCCAGTATCTTATCTAAATCTACCCTCTTTCAGTCATACTGCCTGTTGGTTTCCTTCTGCCTCCTCTCTCTCTGGCCGAGGATGGGAGAGCCCATGAGGCATGAGCCAGACACACACTGCACAGTCACTACTGAGTTATACCCTTGTGACTCCCTCCCTATCAGCCCCTAAACGTTACTTCACTTTTGTGCATTGCTCCCAGTCTTCATTTCACCACCGCTCCCGGACGGCTGCCTCCCTACAACCTGGTCGCACTTGTCCTGCCCTCTGCTTCCCTGCTGTCCCTGCCCACAGCAGTGCTGCTGCCTGGCTGGCTCCATGGCCCCAGTGCCAACCCAGCGGCTGCTGATCCACGAGCCTGGCGCAAATACAGTTGTTGCAATCAGTAGCTAAAAACGTACGTGGCAATCACATTCTGCAGTGGACAAGTGCTATGAGGTGTTGAATTCACTTCAGTCTTGTTGTAAGTTTCCTCCTGTACCTTGGAAATTTCTCCGCAGCTTTAAGTACAGCTGCTTTTTCACAAAAGAGGCTGCGTGCAGCACTGAGACCACAAGAATGATGATTTCCATGCCCCTTCCAGCACGTGTTCAGAGGTGCGCACCAGCACACTATCACAGCGGCATCCTTCATGAGCCCATCTCTGCCCCGTTTTCTGGATTCATTTTAAGCGTAGGCTGTGTATTGCAAGCATGGCCATCATTTTGCTCCTTTCCCTGGACAGTTCAGCTGCTCTTGTTCTTTGATTCATTCCTTTAGGGTTAGATGTCTTTTTCTCAGCAATTCCTCCTATAAACTGGAATCACATGTCCCACAAATGATCCTGTCTCTAATTAGGAGATCTTTTATGTCTCTAAAGTACATGTGCATGCCAGAATTCTCAGCAACATGATGCAAGCATCTATCTGCTTCTCTGCTTCTTGCTTTTGGGATTTAGAGAAAAGTATCCCCCTGCTACCTCCTGTATATTTTCCTCAGCTGTTCCAGGGTTTGTGTATTCATTCCTAGCAATTTTACTTCACTCTTTCGTTTTGTCCTGTGAAAATGTAAAAAAGCTGTACCTTCGTTTTGTCTTTTTTATTCCCTTTGTCAGGCTCATATACAGACACAATTCTTCCACAAACACATGAAATCTTCTCGGTGTGGAAGTTTTGCATTCCTAGTGGCCTGGTTCCTTGCAGGGGATTAATTTGCCCATTTCTAGGTGCTGTTAATCAGATTTTTCTCTCTCTGTGGGTCTCTTTCAGCCTGCCTGATGCTAACCATGTTTCCATGCACAGTATGCTAGGTAAATAGCATGAGGGCTCCATACTTTTGCAGCCAACTTTAATACAGGTTTTCAGAGAGCTTTATAACATATAATACTTCAGTCAGCTACAATGAGAATAAAACATCCAGGTTTTCAAACTAGCAAACTATGCTCCTCTTTCCAAGTTCCAGTTCGGCTGCCACAGCCACAGTGACAGGAGGTTGTTCTCACAAGCTCAGCAGACACCTCCAAATCTTCTGAAGTATTCTCCCTCACCTCCCTCCTGCGTAACTAAAGTATTACATTTCTTTTCCTAGACTTCTAATGGCCATGTTTAAGAAAACAACATTGTCTAATGGGGAGTTTCCTAAAAAGAAGCGATGGTGTCAGTCAGTCTCAACTGCAGATAAACGTTCTTGCTTGAAAATTTCTGGAAACATTGCTTGAATCTAACAAATCACCTAGCAGAATGATTTTTCTCTTCTGCAGCACAGCTCCTCGACTCTGTAGCAGACACAACCTGTCTCCCCATTAATTCATGCCTCCAAGAGCTTCTCAGCTCCATAAGCTGAAGGGAAATTATGTTTTAATCAAGTACATAAGCTCTGAAAAATAGTCAGAGGCTCTGCTCTGGGAAGATGCTAAAACCGGTAGGAACAGAGCTCCCCTTCAGTCCCTCCTGCTGTGCTGAATTGCTTTGCAGGTGCGGAGTGACTCGCTGCCTTGGGTTGAGAAGCTCTACTGAGTCACCACCATGGGTCCACCTGCCTGAGGCAGGGCGTCAGAGTGCTCTCGTAGGCGTAGGTGGCCATTACCATTCAAATTACAGCCAGTACTTCAAAATGGGTAACACACAACCACCCCCGGAGGGACTGACACAGTAAAACAGACACAGCATCCTTAGGTCAAGTACACCAGCCAAACACTGCTATACTTCAAAAAAGTAAAAACATTGCTTAATGTACTTTAGGAGTATAGATGAAAAGATGGCAAACAAAGACGTGAGAATTGAAATCGTTTTGCAAAGTTATCGTATGCTTAATTTGACTTGGCCGTAGAGAAACATCGTGAAGCCACGCCACCAAACAACGCCTCACATCCAACTGGCCTCTCAGGAGAACAAAGGTGCTGGAATCCACTCTTCCGGCACCCCTCTTGGAAGTGTTAAGTGACAGCAAATTTTAAAGGCTAAGTTTTGGGATCAGTGCATGCAGGCCTTTCTTTTCACAAATGCGATTTTAAGGCTTAATGTAATTGTGGCTAAAAATAAGGTAATAGAAGGGTTCCGGTCTTGCACTGTAATGAACTGCAGGCTCAATTGTTTGAAGAAGTAAAATTGCATTGATGAGACCAGATCAAAGACAAATGAAAAATCAGATATTTCCTCTTGAGGGTAAAAATTTTAGGAGGGTCATGCTTTTTCCAGCAGTCCTTGCTGCGGTTTAAAGGCAGAGAGATCTTGTAGTCAGATTTAATTTATTATCAAAACAACAACAAAAAAAGAAGTGGGCACATGAAAACTCCAGTGTCAGAAAATGCTCAAAAAAACCCAAACATACCAGTTCCTATTACCAAATGGAACATGGGACCAATCTTGCTTTGTTTTAGAAATTAGCTGCAACACAGACAACAGAACAGCATTAGTAACAGCTACAACTGTCTACCATCCCCAGGCAGTAGACCTCCCGCAAAACTTCAGAGGCACCACCATTTTTAATTCCCTGCCAACACATACACATGTAATGATTGTTGGGATGCCAACCATTTCATGATGGAATCCAAACAGCTAGAATTTTTAATCCAGGGAATACTCAGAGCAATTTATGTCAGTCCCCGCGCCTCGTTCCAGAGTCTGAGAATAATACATTGCACAGCTGCCACTATTATATCTAATATACACTTAAAATTATGTATTCTTTTATGCTTTTTTTTAATAAATAATTGTTTATTGTGATCAGTTTACTAAATCAATTTCATTGTTCAAAAGTACTCAAGAGAACTGAAATTAAAAAAAAGACCAGAGAGGCCAGATAATTGCTTGAATCCAGGTTGTACAAAATCAGTTTTATAGATATACCTTCTGATTATATCAACTATCTTAGTAGCCCTAGACTCACTTGTGATTTGTGGAACTCTTCCACAGAGAACTGAGTGGTCAAATGGCATTGATTAATTTCTTGTCTACCTGCTAAACCATATCTAAAATGGGAAAAGGCCACACTGCACTTTCTTTATATTATTATCCTACAATCAGTATTTGTAGTCAGAGCAGAAGTGCTGCATGAACCTATGAATTTAGAGCAGTCTGTTCACTCATGACCACAGCAGCTCCATGGTTACATTAGAAATAACATGCCCTTAAATTTACTTTTCAAGAACAGTGTGCACTCTGGAGTTTTCATATAGCAGAAGCAGTTCTCTCCCATAAAAAAGTATTCATTTTTAAAAAAAACCAAAAACAATAAAATGTAAGAATCATATCCTGAGTATCATCTGCTTAGATTTAAAGAATACCAGATATTCCTGTGAAAGGGCTCCAGTATCTTCAACATACCACCTTCTCCTATTCTGCTACCAATCTCAAGAATTACTACAGTCCCCTCACAGGCACATCAGGCTGAACTGTCTAAAGTCTTCAAAAACATAAGACAAGAGAGGTAATGACCTCAAAACTGGTAGGGTTTTCCCAGGACCTAAACCTGGTTTCTTAAAAGCAAACCCAAAATGTCCCTCCTCTCAGGCCACTTGAAGAGAGATATTCTTCTTCATTCAAGGTCCAATGTAAAGGAAAAATTAAAGACTGGCCCCTAAGCAGTTCTTACAGGCCAGACTGTCTGAAGCAAGTGTCAGTGCTAGGCACTGACTGGTAAATGAGAGCAAAGATAAGGTTCCTAATCAAATATCTCCGTTGCTGCGTTACAGGCTGTCAACACTACAGCCTGTGGGCTGCTCTGAGTGCTAAGGGACTATCTAAGAACACTATTTGAGACCTCTAGGAAGCAGCGAAATTCAATGGGGAGTTTTAAATCAGCTTTAATAATCCACCTGACCTGTGTTGCGCAGCAGTAATGCCAATGTTGGGATCTGGTTTCATACCTGTTACTTGTTCACAGGAAAAGAAAACTTGCCGTATCACCCAGCCATATCACCGAGTGTGCCTATAAACTACTGGGGCATGGATGAAGAAAACGTTGGGAGCCATAAGAATCATTAGATGAGAGATTAAACTGTTAATGAAAGTTGTGCAGTCCATTCAACTGGATGTACCTGAGGCTAGTTTAGCACTAATGCCATGCTATGTCTCAAGTACACCGAGGAAGAGTAGGACTCACTTTGAGATACAAGACAGTATGGCCCACAGCATGTCAAATACCTAACAGAGGAATTCCTCACCACAGAGCTAAGTCTAGAATGGTTTTATTTAAAATTGTGGCTACTTCTTAGGGGAGAAGACAGCAGGCGCCTTTAAGATCCATTTATTGATTCTCTGAGGTGCGTTTAATTTACTAAAAACGGCATGCTTCTCAAATCCATTTCCCTGAAAGTATCAAAACCACACAAAGCCCAAAGACTGAGTAACATAATGTCTCATACAATAAAAAGACAGAATTGTATTAATAGATTCGCCTGTCGCTGATGAACGGCAGTGTCATACTAACATTTCAAATTAGAATACTGGCACCTTTTTCACATCCCCTTTCCACCCTGATTTTGACCACTTTCTGTAAAGAAATAAATACACAAACACATATGCATGAAAAAGAAAAATGATGATGTTAATAAAGTATGATACTTACTAAAACGAGACAATTTATTGCCAGTTTTTAATCAGCTTTTTTAGCAGAGAGAATTTAAAAAAATAAACAAAATTGCAACAGGAGTCAATCTACCATCCTGCTACTTCAAGACCTGATCCAACAGGAATAACCTGAAGTACCAATGTGTCTAATTTAGAAATAATATAGATGTCCATGGTGAAAGAGCTTTAGGTCCTAAAACACAAGAATGACTCTATGCTTTGGATTTATATAGCTCTGCTTCCACTAGTTGGTTGAGGATGCTTTACCATGAGTTGCATGCACAGGTACAAAACATTATTAGCAATCACCCAAGTAATTTTATTTCCAGTGTGGCACCTGTGAGGAATAGCCACACATTGCTAAAGCTCTTCTGAACTGTAGCGATTAGGCTGCTGGTGTAAATAAAAATACAAAGCTTCAACGCCAAGGCTCTTCAAAATTCAGCACTGAGTAATGTATCTGGAGTATATGATGACTTTTATTTCCTTGAATTTCAATGTTTTTAGCAAAACCTCACTGATGAGGTTGAATTTTTCTTTTCTGCTTGTATATATTTAACTGTTTTTAATAACTAGGTCATTCTTATTTCTGACAGTGAAATGAAGAAACTTCTTTTTATTAGGAAGAATAATTCCTGTTGCATTTTGCAAAGCAAGAACACAGAAGACACTCATGCGTGTGACAGATGTGTCCTGAATTCTCCTGTTAAAAGTAGCACACCTCTTCCCAGTCAATTTAACAGGCACTGGTTCCAATCCCAAGCAATATGGGTGTGCAGGTCATAGAATCATAGAATGGTTTGGACCATTCCGGACCTTAAAGATCACCTAGTTCCAACCCCCCCTGACATGGGCAGGGACACCTCCCACTAGCCCAGGTTGTGCAAAGCCCCATCCAACCTGGCCTTGAACACTTCCAGGTATGGGACATCCACAGCTTCCCTGGGCAACCTGTTCCAGTGTCTCACCACCCTCACAGTAAAGAATTTCTTCCTAATACTGAATCTAAATCTTCCCTCTTTCAGTTTAAAACCGTTACCCCTTGTCCGATCATTACACTCCCTGAATAAAGAGTCCCTCCCCATCTTTCCTGTACGCCCCCTTTAGGTACTGCAAGGCCACTATAAGGTCTCCCTGGAGTCTTCTCTTCTCCAGGCTGAACAACCCCACTCTCTCAGCCTGTCTTCATAGGAGAGGTGCTCCAGCCCTCTGATCATCTTCGTGGTCCTCCTCTGGACCCACTCCAGCAGGTCCATGTCCTTCTTATGTTGGGGGCCCCAGACCTGGACGCAGTACTCCAGGTGGGGTCTCACAAGAGCAGAGTAGAGGGGCAGAATCACCTCCCTCAACCTGGCCATCTGTGACTTCAACCTGCTAGACATCGGGTGCCAGAAGCAGGCACTCACCATACCTGATGAAGAGGATATAGGCACTTAAAGAAACAACCCTTCCATCCATAAGAGTTTTTTAAAGTAGGTGGGAAAAATCACCCATCTCATTTCATCACCTACAGATAAATTATGCTCCTAGGACTTTAAATGTAGGAACTATCAAATCATTTGATGTCTATCTGTCTCAGATTTTGCGTTAGCTGGGTATGCAGTTTCCAATGATGAGAATTCATATATGCTAATCATTGTTTGTTTAAAAATTCAGTTTCATTGATTACTAATATTAGCAAGTTATTGGGAGTACTCAAGCAATATTATGAGACTATGAAAATATTTGATAACCTCTTTGATAATGTGTAAAAATATAACATTTATGGAAAATAAAGAATATGTCTTATAACAAAATAATAGAAAGATTATGATTAACCCAAAATACTCTAAAGTAACATTACTGCTTTTCTACCTTTCTCCTTGTTGCCCAGGGAATTTAATCACCTTCTTATGCTATTCCTTGCAAGCTCATTTTGTTCCTTAAATCTTCAAAATAAAATTTCTTTTTTCAATGTTAGCTAGAGCTGAGCCACTTTTTCTTATCGATTTCTTGCACAGGAATTATGTACAGAGAAAGAGCTACATACTGAAGACCACTGCCATATTTATTTAAGCCTGTTGACATTTCTTAGAACCTATCAGAAAAATGTTTGAATTATAAGGAACATATACTCCTCTCACAATCACTTTTCAGCTGAATTGGAGATTCAATCAGCCAACTGAGTGTACAAACAAAGTATTATATTTAGAGGACTGAACAGAAAGAGGTTGCAGTTGAAGCATAAAGTCCTCAAAATTTAGAAAATGCCAAAGACAAGACTGCCATCTTCTCAGAAAAAGCTGTTTGACTGAAATTGCCCTATCACAGTAACAATACGCCCAGCACTGACAGTTCACCCCAAATATTTTAAGTTTGGCAATATTCTAAGAGACTGATAACAATGCAAATATGAGGCAACCAGCTTCTCCTACAATTAACTTTCCCTGCTTTACTACTATAATTTTAGTTGGATGGAGAAAGTCAATACTTTTCCAATGAATTGACTAACTTGCTGATATGTCTTAATCTTTATGTTACATACTGTATTTCTTTTCCAGCACATTCCTTCTCTGCAAAAAAAAAAAAATAAATAGGATTATCAGTCATTTCCTGTGGACTGGAAAGAAATCCAGACTTGAAAGGCTCGCAAGAGCAATTTAATATTGGAGCAACTGCACTGTCCCTTTTCTGTATTCATTTCTCACCAGCCAAGTTAAGATCTCTTGTGTACAAGGGAATCTGCTTTTCACAGGTGAGTCTAAAGCTTTTGGTTGGAAAAGTACAATTATTAAATTTCTTGTGGAAATACAAAGAAAACTGTAGCTGAGAAAAAAATCCCCATACAACCAAACCTCTTTCTTCATCTGAACACATGTAAATTCACTTTCATGAAAAGTAACAAGCACCACGTCAGCCTTTCCCCTCTGCTGGTTTGAGGATTTGCGAACACCATGCTCCCCGAGCCAGAAACCAAGAAATTAGAAGTAAGCAAATTTAATTTGAATCTGTGTTTACATCTGTTTTCAAAATGCCTCATTCCTCACTTTGCAACAGGTTAAGACAAGGCCAGATTTACTGATTTCTCCTTCCATTTATATCTGGAGCAACGCAGCATCAGCTGACAGAGTCAACTGCACATATCCAGGACACGGGAAGCATGGGAGAACAGTTTCCCCTCCAGCTGAGAGTATCCAGAGCAAGCGTATTTGAAGGAGGGTTTATTGGGCATTCAAAGACTTTTAAGGTATGTTCCAAACAATCCTCCTCTGAATACGTAAGTGAGAACCAAGAGAATAAAAAAACAGTTAGAAGAGTATTGAATGTTAGCTAGCCCAAACACAAAGGTTAATTTTTCCAAAATAAACTATATTATTACTGAGAAAATCGTGAAACGACATAGCAATAAAAAGAGAGGCTAGTATTTACTGAACACACTGAAGACATTCTGACTACAAATTTATTTTAATTAACTATTTGTGACAATATCATTGGGCATTACCTGATTTTATCATTAGCTAGGTTTCTTCCTCAAAAAATGCACTTCAACCTGCAGAGACTTTAACCTTAACAAGACTTCATACATTAGAGTTTTTGGAACAGATCACTTCCTTAAAAATACATGAGGATCAAGTTTTAGAAGACTGTAATTTAGTCTCTGGTCTTGCAATTTATTCCGAGTCCTAAAGAGATACGTGTATTACTTATGTACATCAGAGGTCGCCAAAACAACTCAATATTTTCTTAATAAGAACAATGACCTCTTAACCAGACTGATTCTTCCTCTCTCTCCATTTTTTGTAAGATTCTTATGGTGAGCCATTTATGTTTTAAATTCAATGTAAAATATGTGGACACCTAAATCCCAGCTTTTTAACACCACTGGCACATAACTGAAGACATAAACCAAGACAAAAATCAGCAAACTGGTAACATTTCATCAATGGCAGTCATTACTCTATATAATTATTTTAAGGCCTTGAAACTCACAATCCCCAGTACCTTTCCAGTAGATATGCACAGTCCCAAACAAACGTCCCTAGTTGTTGTGGAGATAAACGGGCTTCATAGCCAACAAATGCACGCTGTTTTGGGCCAAGCTGTGAGAGGAATCAAGCCATAGACTCAAAGGGCCCTTAGAGAAACTGTGTTGCTGGCAACTCTCTTTCTTACACACCAGTGACCCTCCAGGGCCAACATTTCAGCTGATTTCAACTATCTCAGAACTGACACAAAAGATGCAAAACCCCTTAAGTTAAAATGTCCATCACATATAGGGCTTTGTCCTCAGACACAGTAAATACGGAACAATTTATATATTTATACACATGTATGCATGAACACACATCTATTCGCCCACATATATGTTTCCTATGCAACAGTAGTATCCTATGCCAGGACTCCTGTTCAGCTTTATCATGTTCTTAATTTAATCCATAGTTGAACCATGCAGGCTACAGATCAGTGCAATGGATTCATCAGCAAAAAGGTAATTTACACTAGTTGTCTCTAGAACTAAGCCACTGATGTAATGGTTATATAAGTCTCTGCACGTTTTCATTAATATCTCTGGTGGTCTGGGGTGTGCACAGAATTTGGTACCAGTGTATAGCTATCATTTTTATCTACAGCATTTGGAATGATAACAAAAAAAAAGTATGCATGCTTTTCCTTTACTGCAGATACCCAGATGATACAAGGATAGGGGATAACCAGATTAAAAAAAAAAATAAAATCTGCATGCTATTGATTCTCCCACACTTATTACTGACTGCTATGTCTTCTACCACAAATATTCTCTTTGATGTTAACAAGAAAGATGAGCTGCAAAGCTGCAAGAATGCTTATGCCCGTTACTGTCTTAATTATAAACTTGTCTGACTATACACAAATGAAAAATAAATTGTTTGCGTGCCCTGGCCAAATTCCTAAGGCTACAAAGTGAGGATTCCATTATTTGTCATAGAAGCATTTTACACTGCCATGAATGTAAACACCTGCAATATTGAGAACTGTACGCAATACACATTTAGACAAAAAGGTCTTTGGCATGAATTTTAGTTATATATATGACCTGAAACAGAAGCTGGAGAAAAAGATTCATGTACACGAAAAAGTACTCATGTCGCTTGGAAAATGCTCTTTATATACTATGACTACAGTCACAGAGAAGGTATCCTCATGACACCCCAACTACCTGTACTAAACAGATACAGCAATAAGGAAACAAACTGGAAGAATTTAATTCCCTAAATGTAAGATAATGGATACCACTACTGAATACAGAACAAAAAACACTAAGAACAAGGCAACGAAATTAACTATAGACAGTGCAAATAATTCAGCTATTTCTCAGGAGCTAAGCAAGCCAAAATATATTGTACTACTCAGCGATTCATACTTTCCATACCTACACTAAAATGTATTTTTCGCAGTTAAACATTTCTGTACTTTGGCATCTATTATCAAAAGAATAAAGAAAACATAATATACACTTTCATTTTTTAATAGTAAACAATTTCTTCAATTATATATGTATTTAATTCTGGTAATAAACTTGGTCTTATCGTTGTTTCTGTTTTCATTATTTGAACAAATATTGCATTGAAATTTTCTTACATGGAATTGCTCCTATAGACATTTCAGCATAGAGGTCAATGCACAAACAGTATCTTCTCTGCCCTAGAATTATACCTTAACACTTCATATCAGCTTCTACTTTACAACTAAGTTGTTTGTTCTTTTTTTAAATCTTACCCGAAGTTTCAGAAGAATCTTCTAGGAGTCCTGCAGGCAACATGATAGAAAACCTATTCGGCTACTTTCATCCTGTGTTTCGAGCGACGGCTCAGATGAGGAAAAGCTTTTTCAGTGTTAAAACTGTAATTCTTCCGCTGCAAATTTCACACTTCTTACAGGGAGACTACATCCAGGCTGATACACTGAAAAAATAATTTTAAAAAAGAGAAAATCTTTCACCATGCAGAAACATGTAAATATGTACGAACTGAAGCAACAAACATCTGTAAGGGTTTTCTTTTTTCTGCTTTTGTAACTCTTGGGCAGGATCATCATTATTAGCTGTAAAAGAAGGGATGCCTGAACGCTGCATTTAGATCTCAAATATACAAAGAGGTATGTACAGAACTGTGAGTCTAAAAATCAAAGTTTTACAGAAACCTCCATTTTTAAAAATTGGGTCCTATATCGGAGTGTAGGCAAAGAAGAACAAGGCATTTTTAGTGCACACATTTTATCTTCGCAAGGGCAGCAATTCTCAAACAATTCCCCATACAACGATTTTATTCTTTTTGTGTCCTTTTTATCAACACGCTGCTAGATACTTCTCTATCTTAATCCATTAGCTTCATGATCGCACTGCACAGAACAACACTCTTTGTCAGGAGACTGCACTGTGCCACAAGGAAAAAGCAACAGATCGAGCAGCACGCACATATATTTCCAACTGCGCTCTCTACAGTGAGACAAACTGTAAAAGAAAAGAAGTTATCTGCATTGTAAAGCAGGACAGCAGTATTGTTTTGAACAGTACGCCGCATGCATTTCAGCGACGTGAAAAGGACAGACACCTGCTTTTTGACTTACAAGTCACGTAGTCTGTAAAATAACAGAGTAAACCTGATCTTATGAATTGTCCAGTACAGGAGTAACATTAACGGTTTCTCAAACATCTTGCGGATTATTTATTACAAAGGCTTTCTAGTATGAAAAGTAACCGTGTTACAGGCAGTGGCAGTACCTCACTTTGTAACTGTACAGCCTGGAAATTCACACTGGAGATTTCCTAAGGATACTGTGCAGTGTTCAGGAAGCCAGAGATGGAATCAACGTCACAAGCTTAAATCTAAGATAAAACTAATTAATGGCTGAAGAATTATCATGCTTTTTAACTAGAGAAGGGCCTCCTCCACAGAGCTCATCTCTTGCTAAAAATCTGTTCTGCAGTTTGCGAGAGGGGCCAAGCCTGGTGTACCGGGAGAGACTCTCCCCCATCCGCAGCGTGTATGTGGAAACCAGTCATCTCGCATGATTCGAACCTTTCAGAGACAGGAATTCCTGTTGCTCTGCTCACGCAGACACTTGTGGACAGCTCAAAGGCTCCTTGAGCTGTATTTGAGTATCTTGACAGTTTAAACGTTGTGGTTGTTACAGTGCAAGATTTACATATTTAAGAATGCTCGCTGTGGACAGGTTAAATATGTAAATAAAACCCCACATGTATTTAATAAAATTAAATGTATTTTGATATTTAAATTACATGTAATAAAATTAAATATATGAAATATTAAATTTAACTGTACTCACGTAGAATACACAAACATCCAACTTTCTACTGAAACTTATATGCTGTTGCACTCAACAAGCAATTTATATAGTGGCAGGGTGATTAATTTCAATCCATACTTCTAAATGCATGTCTTGGAGCATTAATGTATACTTTAATTACTGTGCCAAGCAAATGAGCACATAATAGCAGCTATCATTTTAGAACTTTACAGACATGTTTCACTATTTGAAAAAACCCTTCTTAGATGAACATTTGCCTTACAAAAGCAACAGACTCTTGATCTTATCAATGTTGCTTAATTTTAAAATCAAGTCACAAATTTCATGATATTCAGTATTGTTCTTAAAGCCTTGGCTCCTGCAGTTATGCAATTACAAGACACTTAACAATTTTTAAGACTAAGTATATATCTAACCCTCGTGGTTTATGCTTAAAATGTGTATCTCAGCAGCTCAAAAACCACGCAGCAGAGTAAAAGTGTTTTAACATCTTATAGCATTTAACCCATGTCACGATTTTTGAATCCAGGCTAATATTTTTCTAAATTAATACCTGAAATTATTAATGCCACACTATTAACCCAGGAATCCACTGTGAAGGCCACAGCCAGGCCAGCCAACAGCATCAACTCCTGGCAGTGCTCCTAGCTGATGGTCAGCAAAAATACCCATATACCTTAGATGAGCTTGGAGAGAGCAGTATGGCTCATGCGCAGCCACCAAGCCTGTCCTGGCTACAACCGTCACATGGATCTGCATGTGATAGCCCCAACAACATCCAGATAGGCCTCCTGCATCACTCATCAGCTTGTTCAGCATTACCACAAGGCAGATAGATTAAGGAGGAGGATCCCCCAAGACGGCCAGGGGGCTGGAGCATCAGCCCTGTGAGAAGAGGCTAAAGGAACTGAGCTTGCTCAGCCCGGAGAAGAGAAGGCTTTGGTGACAGCCTTTCCATACCTGAGGGGAGGTTACTGAGAAGTCAGGAGCCAGGTTGTTCACAGTGGAGTGTGGTGGAAGAACAAGCGACAACAGATGTAATTTGAAATATGAAAGGTTCAGGCTGGAAATAAGGAAAAACTCTTCTGCCATAAGGTCAGTTACACAATGGAAGAGGCTGCACAGTCTCTGCTGTGCAGTCTCCATGCTTGGAGGTTTTCATGGCCCAACTGGATGTAGCCCTGATCAACCTGCTCTGATCTCACTGCTGACCCTGCGTTGAGCAGGAGGTTGGACTAGACACCTCCTGAGGTCTCTTCCAACCTGAAGGATGATGATCATTCTGTGTTGCTGATCATTGCTGCCTAACTGGCATGTTTTCTGGAGTTAGTCTCTTCTCACAAGATTTTATTTGCTCTGTTCATTCCTTAGAGCCCTCACTATGACACCCTTCAGACCCCAGAAAAGTGTCTTATCTGACACCAGTGGTTTTGTTTCTTTAAGAGCCAACTATTCTTTCAGGCACTTGAATCCCAAAGTATTTTAGCAAATACTCTGAAATCCATTAGTTGATTCTGGACTGTAATTGTTACTATCTAATGAGTAACCCTCCTACAGTATCAACATGCAAACCAGAGAAGGAATGAAATACCTGTAAAAATTTTTCCACATCATGAACAAAATCCAACTTAGGACATTTTTCCCTTATCTTTTCAAAAAATACAACCCCATATCTGACCTTAACATATCCTTTCTCACTGGTGTCAAATCAGCTGCTAAAATTGCTGGTATAAATATATTTCCATTATTTTTTTCCTGCATATGTTCTACATTTTCAGCTCCCAAAGTATACTGCTGAAATCGAGAACAGTCCTGTGCAGGCAGGCAGCTTCCACACATAACAGGGAATCAAAGCACATGCACAGCAAGGCCCATGAAATAGATCTCCACACCTGTATTTATGACTACTACAATACAGAGCATTATAAATACGACAATATACGAAGCAACTGGGAAGCAAAAGTGTTGAGCTACCTAGAACTTCAACCATCTGATGTTTGGAAATGCTCATCTGGCTCTTACATAAGGTCCTGGGTACATCTGGGTATACAGAGTTTATTATTCAAGTCTAGAAATAGTATACAGTGAACTCACTGAAAAAAAAAAATTACTAGGAGTAGTAAGAAATATAAATTTATAACAAGCCACCCCAAAGCACTTCTAAGACACAATTAGCTACACTTTCATTAGGAGACTACCTTCCTAAAGCAACTGATTTTCATCAGTTCCTGGAGTGCTTTTGCTTGATTTCTTTTTCTTGTCCAGGTGTGCCCTAACTTCATTTTGCTAACGTACATAATTTTGCCGAAGAAAAGATCAAGTGGACAAATCAGGTTCCTACTTCTGGCACCAAGGTATTACTGAGCTCCGTCAGCTATCAAGGGGTTCCAAATGAGTCTCCCCAAGGCTCACTTAGAAAAAAATATAAAAACACAGGTCTAAGCTTGCCAGAGTGTCTGCCTCTTACAGTCACAGCAACCTGCCTCAGAAGAAAAAAAAAAAATACAAATCTTTATTATGTATGAGGTACAGACCATCTGTGGTGGGCTCCAAGAGCCAACTTAAAAGAAGTGGGGGGGCAGGGCAGCGTTCCCAGCTGCATTCACAGCCAGCAAAGAGCTTGAGACTGAGAAGCTGTTTCTGAGTAGGAAAGAGATGGTGGATTAGGATGAAGAAGGATGTACAGGGCCTGTCATTGTAAAGGATAGAAAAAAAAACGTTGTTACATACATACTGTGTGTAGGGGTATACAGAGAAGAGCAACGAGAACAAAGAAAACCTGGTGAAGACAAAAAGACCAGCCCATAAAAAAAAGTTCTCTAGGAGCGCTCTCTGCCTGTCACTGTGGTGGAAGGAGCAAACAGAAGATAAGAAGGGATGACAATGTTATTACTCTGGTTGTAATATGGACCACTGAACTCCTCATGACATGGGAAGTAAGAATGGCAACGGCAGTAAATTGGTAGCATTGAAGAATTTGGGGAGGCTTTCTTATTTACTCTTTCTTTTAAAGAATTAAACACATCTTTCCATATTAGTCTTGTAAATTTTCTTAATTCTTTTGACACCTCTTTTCACTACTGCCACCACACATATCCATATTAGCTATTTACTATTATGCATGCCATACAGCTCAATAATGTTTCATTTCTGAAAAGGAAAAAATAACGTTGTTTTTTAATTTTCACCACTGAAACTTTAGTTACATTTAACCCTCCCACCAAAAAAAAAACCCCATGAGAACATTTTCTAACTTCTAGCAGCTTGCTGTACATTTATGTGTTTGCAGTTCAATAAACAGGAGATAGTTATATTAGCTATAAGTGAACTGTGACTAGGCAAATATGAGTAAACCTCTCGAAGTGACTGTTGCTGATTCTGTCAGGAAGCAAATCTATTTATATCTCTGTTCAAGCCAAAATCATCACAAGTATTTGTCCTGTTATGTAAAAATTTGCTGGCTTTTCAAACACTACAAACTAAACCCTGGTTTCACCAATATCCCTGGATAAAACTCTGCTCACCTCTCTGGGGCCCAGATTTCACCTGGAATTTCAGTCTGTGATATGGGCTGATCCTGTAAATACTTACCCACGATGGAAGGGGCACTGACATTTGAGCTCTGGTCAATCTTCCCGTCACACACTGAGGTCGCTTTTCCCAGCGGTCCGCTCCACCTAGCTGCTGGATATCAGGGCTCTCTCCGTGCTGAGTCAGCACACGCAGAGCTAAGGCGTGCTCCAGCAGCTTAGCAGAAAAGCGATGCATTTCAAATGGGTTTGAGCTGAACCTGTGGCTTTTGCAATGAAGCAGCCAAGGTGTGGGCACACGCTCCCTCCTGCAAATTCTGCTGAGGAAGCACTAATCCCCAGTAAAAGGGTGGAGCGGGGAGTTTGGGGCAGCAGCAACTTAAGCCACTTCAAGGAGGTTTGCCAGAGCTTGTCTGTCAGCGCTGGAGCTTTACTCCTGTGAAGAGTCCTATCGACTTCAAAGGGGCTGCATGCACCAGGGCAATTACCGACAGCCACGCTTGCAAAGACGACTGAAGCCTAATTAAAATATGTATTTTTTAAATCTGCATGATGACATCACTTTCACTTTGCTAAACTACTGCAAATACTGGGAGAAACAGTGCAAGATTATGGTGCTTAAATTTGCTTATTTAGTTAAAATAAGGTTAATTTTGTATACATATGCCAATATCCACAGAAAACTTACTAACTGCACCCCTGCAAATCTATGCTAATCTGTATACGCTAGCATAAATTAAGACGAGCCCTTGCTATAAAAATGCCTTTTTATCCACGCATCTAGGAATACACTTATGCCGAAGCAGGGAATTTTAAGTTGTTTCCCAGACTGTTCCTGTAACCAACTGCAACCTGTTTATTTTGACCTCAGTTCTTAGAAACTGTTGATGCCACGGTAGAAATATGCTGTGTGTTCCAACAGGCAACAAACAGTCCTAATGACAGAATACTCCATCTGTGCTGCCAGAGCATACAGCCTCAGTCTATAGCTCGTATATGCTCGAGCTGAGCATGAATCCTCGAAACGCAGAGCAAGCGGGAACATAACCTGCACTGCAGCTCCTATTGCAAGGTATGTTCTGACATGATAAAACTACCCAAAACAGGCCTTCGTAGAGAGTCTGAAGTTAGCCAGCTTACATCAATATAATCCAAATGCACCAGCAGCACTTTTATTCCACCCTCCCTGTTCTGATTGTATTACGTACAGGCTTTTTAGGGTTTTTTTCATGTTTCAGAACTACAAAGTAAAGAAAACTGACTTTAAAATTGTCCAGTGCTATCAAAAGGTAAGAGTTAAAGCATGCAGAACATATGGCACTATTTACAGCAGGCTACCACGGTGAATTCAAGAGAATTTTCCATCAACCTCATACTCTGGAAAAGGTATGTTACAGAAAAATGCATGTGGGGATCCTTTAATTTTTCTTGCATCTTCTCTTCTTATACGATGCAGCTGTGGAGCAACACCCACTGGTATTGGTAGCTTGAAACGGCGATCCTTTCCTTTTACCAAGGTCTGGTACCAATTACCATGGATTTAGAGGCACTATATAAAAGACAGTGCTGATTTGTTTCTAAATTTGTATCTTGATTAAACTGTCAGGCTATAGCACAAAAGCAGAGCTTACCTGACTTTAAAATGCTACTACAATAAATTATCCAAGAACTGCAGTACAATTTGAAAATGCTTATAGATGGATCAATACTATGCTTTATGTTTAGATTTTAGATTTTGGTCATGCCAAATCAAATGGAATAGAAGCAGCATTTTATATTCAAACTGTGTAAACTCAGTATGTTCCAAATAAAAACTGTATTTAAGGAGAGACTGTGAAGCAGGATTTTAAAAATCAGCAAGTTGGCCAAGAGAATAGCAACGGCATTATGATTTCCAAAATTACTTTTAACTGTATTTTCGTACACAAAAAAGCAAATATGAAAGGCCAAAACTCATATTCTCAGGAACGCTGATGTAAACCTCCATGGGTCAGAATAGTGTTTTTCAGCATTTACCCTTGTAAACAGAGCAGAATTTGGTCTCACTCTGTTAAAGCAAAGTTGTTTCCCCCAGAATAGCACCAATGATACTGAATATATTTTAACCATCTAGAATTTCAATGTCTAGGATTAGTGCTGTAAACAAAAATAGTGATTGTGGTATAAAGAAAGAAAAAGTCAACATAAACATGGTGAAACAAAAGTGAAGTCAGCCATGCAGAACTTCCAAAAAGTAGTTTAGGAATTAAACTATTGTTATTAAAGCTACTGTTATTAAACTACAGCTATTAAAGCTTTATCAGTATACTGATGTATAATGTATAATACAAATATTATCAAAATCTAAAGATTCATTTTGAATCATGATTACAAGTCATCGCTTTTCCTAAAGTTTCTGCTTTTTTTGCCAATGTTCTTGTATGCCCTAACATGATTTTTCTACTTAGTTTATACATGGTATCCATGTAAGAAAACAGTTATTATAAATGAATTAATTACCATGCACCCTTCCAGAGAGGGAATATATGATAACAGTATTACACAGTGAGTTCAGGCATATTTTTACACCCTCAAAAGACAGTAATTGATCCTCCCCTCTCCCCAGTTTCAAATGTGGAACTTGGCTGCTATGGGTTCTTTCCCACACAAATCAAGCCTCAGCTCTTTCGAATTGAAACAATATGGGATGATTATTGTGGGAAATTTTTTACTGTTACTGTAATTCAAAACTTTCTGTACCCAATTTTGCATTTTCTATAAATCAAAAACCCATTTCACTTAGGGCTACAATTAAACAGAGGAAATCAAAGACTAACTTCTAAGCAAGTCTTGCTATTAATCACAGGATGAACTAGTAGTACAACTACTTTTACTGCAGTTTCTTTCTGCCTGAGAACTACATTTTAATCTAAAGCTTGAGCTCTTTAGAAGAGACTGTGTCACAGATGAGACAAATTAAATAAAGGTATACTAAATGGTATAGCATTGCATGCCATTTAAGATGGAAGAAAAAACCCCCAAAGCATACCGACTTCTGTAGTAACTCCAAAACAATCACTAGCTACAATACAATCAATCACAGTTATTTATAGAAGCCTCTTTCACCTTTTGACACAACAGAAGCCTGCTAAAAAGTACAGCACTGGCAATGTTTGCACTAATGCTCTATGCTACTACAGAGACAACTACTCAGGGTCTGATGCTGCAATTACAGAAAGTATCATGCTTTTTCCTTCACCAGAAGAAGCCACGGCGTCAAGTCATTTACTTATTGCATCTGAACTGAAATATATCTTTTTCTCCTCTGTAAAGAATAATTTACAAGAGCAACTGATTTCAACATCAAAATTTAAAGTATGACATACAAATGCAAAATTAAAATACTAGTGAAAAATGAAACCATGTGGAATATGTAAACTCGGGGCTTCTGTTTTTTTGAATTGGAAGTCAAAACGATGCATTTTTATTCCCTAAAAAAAAAAAATGCATCTTGATTGCTAGACAAAATAAAATATGAACCCTTACATCAACAGAAAGACATGTTTCACCCAGCTGTCTTGATTTTTCTTTTCCTCTGTCTGTTTCTCAAAATTTTTTTAATATCATTACTGTTTTTCAGTGCCCAGACATTTTTAGGGAGAGGTTTAATGCCTCATGGTGTTACTCTTTGCAAAACTCCTACAGAGGTACAAGTCACTACATTATTTGCAGCAGTACATCCACAGTAAGAATAAGAAATAATAGTAATTTATTCATAAAATATATACTCAAAACAAAAACTGGCTTCCAGTTAAACACAGTCTGTAATGTGTACATTCCATGCTAAAGAGAAACCTCTTACTGATTGTGAGGTAAAATTAAAATGTGTCTTGTACAAATTCCCTTTTTTTTTTTTTTTTAAATCAAGAGACAAAGAAAATAGCTGTGGAGAGTTTAGGGAGTTATTAGAAGGGCTTTTTACAATAACAAAACAAAAATTTTCCCAACACGGACTTACTATTGAAATACTGTGTTTCAGTAGAACACCAACAGAAAAGTTTTCACCTCTAACAAAATTAAATTTTAAAATGTAAATGACTTACTGAGACTACAGATTGAAACGTTTTACTATTGATTTTCTTCCTAACGAAGATTTCTAATGTACTTGCAGATCTCATTATCTCTGACAATGAACTCCTGGAGCAATCAACACCTCTGTTTCTCAAGGAGGGCATTCAAAACATGTCAGTTCGTCTGTGACACAATGAGTTCCCAGGTCTTTGCTTCAGTGTGCTGAAACTTGCTCATCATTTTGAGCATAACATTTACCGAGCTGAAGGAAAGGGGAACTTCTCATTCTGTCTTCCTGTCTGATCTGAGCATCAGGCAAAGGCAGGTACTGACTACACAGGAGATGCACAAGCCAAAACAATTCTTGGAACCATAGTCTTGCCTACCAGTAATTTTGGAAAGACTGGATGTGAATTGACCTAAAGAGTAAAAAAAGAAAAAATGGTGAGACCCCAAAAATCAAACACAGAAGTACTGAAATCTTGTGCAAACAGCATGAAAATAACTGGACGCTTTACTCCATTTAGATGGTTACAAACGCTGCCCAACTTAACAATCCAAACAAGAACATTTGTCCCTTCTCTTTTCCTCCTCAGGTTTATCACACTCATTTCTCCCATTCGATCTCAAACGATGCTGTAAACTGAAGAGGGGAAACTGCCTGCCCTGGCTAGCTTACACTCCTTGGTGCTCGGGACGCCTACACACATCTTGGATTGGAAGGCTCCTCACACCACAGGTAATGAGAATGTAAGAAGGCAGGTTACCAGAAGCACTCACGAGCCAGCTGCAGACACCTAAATGCAAGTACCAGAACATCACTTAGGGCCCAGCGGCACTCACCCAAAGATTTTCAGCACCATTAAAAATCAGGCTATAAAGCTCTCAAATTGGGCAGAGAATTACTAGGAAACATTTCAGAAAACTCTGGAGGTAGGTCTCCTATATTTTCACTGTGGGCTCAAAGCCCTGTTTTTCACACAGCCCTCACCAGCTGCAGAGGAGAGGAGAGGGGAAGCAGTGGTAGGAGGAGGAGAGGACATGGAAGCAACAGAGTCTGGGACTACCAGTGGGTGCAAAACCAATTCCTACGCATGAGCACCTGCAGGATTTGCTTGTCACAGGCACGCTTATTAAAAACGTAGGGGGGAAAAAACCCACACAACCAGTTTTTACAGTATTCGTTAAAACGCAGTTGGCCTTCTGCAATAACTGGAGCAGTACAGCTTTAGCTGGCTTGAAGCTGTCCACATGGTGGAACCAGCGTGGCTCTCTGTGCTCAGTCAAACCCTCGCCTGCTTCCCAACTCTGTGCATCACGTGTGTGTCTGGGGCACTCTCCAGCGTGGCTGTGCCCTTGATGAGACTGAAAATTGTAGACAGGGTGACTGAGAAAGCCTGCCCACTTGAACTGACGGTAATTTGCTACACAATGCCTGTGCTGCACGAACCAGGCACACTTGCCTGTCTTCTAGAAACTAAACTCTTAGTACAAACAGAGGATGGGTTGCTGTAAAAAGAAATAAATCCTAAACTCAACTACACTCGGGCAAGCAGCAGGATAAAAAGAATGGAATTATTAGAGGAAAAAAAAAAGAGTCAGCTAACAAAAGATTTAAAATATGCCAGTGCCTTTATTTTTAAAAGTTCCCTCTCAGTTTTCTGTTCTGCAGGGAGCACATAAAACATCATGATTTGTAAGTTTTACTTTCCATGGTCATTGTTTAGTATTCTGTAAAGGTTTGGGGGTTTGGTTTTTGGTTTTTTTTTTTTCAGTCAATGATCTAATTAACTTCCCCATACAATCTTAAGATGCTATCAACATATTGAATTTTAATTATTTGTACAGCAGAATCCTAAACTGGAAGGGCCACAGAACAGGCAATTTCACAGCATCTTTCTATTGAGCTGTTCTGATCAGAGTTAGTCTTTGATTTGGGGTATATCTGTGCAGATGTTGTGTGTGTTGCAATCTCTCCTATTACTTATGAGTCCATAAAACAGAGCGACTAATTTACAAGATGGTGGTGATGAAAGAAACCTCACGGCAAGTAAGCAAGACAGCACATAACCTTCCACTTCAGTAGAGAATACTACCAAATTTTGGAAGGCAGAGGAGTCGCCTCCTGAAGCTATGAGTGAAAGTCTCCATTCAAAGGAAGTCGAGGACTAGAATGCAGCAATGCAGATCTAGACTATGAGATGCTGCCTTGTGCAAAGCAGTATTTAACCCCCTGAATTCTGCAGGCACTGCATTTCAAAACAGTCCACAACTTCTGCCTTCTCAGCTCAGTGTGCTGCACGTATATATTGTACATGGTTTATTCAGACATCAACTGTTTCTCACAGAAGAAATCTTGTGGGCAATGTCAGAGTTATCTCCAGCTTACAAGCAGAGGTACTGAGGCAGAGGAGGAGGAGGAAACTTCAAGAGGCTTTTACTGGTACACCCAAGGCTGAGTGTAAAAGAATCTCCCACCTTCTTACGCATTTTCCCAGACAGGGGCACCATGATTCCCACATACGAATACTTCATCAAAGCCTAACTTCTGGGTAATAGCATGTCTGAGATATATAATTTACAAATTAAAGGATATTATATAAAGGCTAGAAGAGTAACTAGGCAAACTCTTGGGACTGCAGATTATATTGATCAGAAAGAGTTAACACCATTGATTTCAATGACACAATAAAAAATAATCTTTGTCCCCAGTATTTCTCCCAGTGGCTTCTACAGCAGTAGTTCACTGTACATAAAGGACATAAAAAAGCTGTGCACTATCTGAAGTGGTTTGAGTGGGACTTACACTCTATGCAGGCCTTGAACTAGTCATCTGCAAAGAGGTGAAATTCACTCCGTGAAGAATGGCTTTACTTTTTTTAGCTGCCATGAGGAGTAATACCCACTAGACAGTGATGTGAAACAGTCATTGATCACCTGGATAAACCTTTTCATTATAAGCGTTTTTCAAAAATGCTCATACGGAGCTGTAACGAAGTCTGCAAGTGCACTGGCACAGTAATTTTTCAGCCTGATCTCTTGATGTCAACTGAATTGTGAGAATTTGTTCTTCCACTATTTGCAACTTTAAAACTAATACATGCAGCTACGGCATAGGCCTGGGTTTTTTCAGATTGAAAAGCTTGTTAGCTCTTCTTGCTGAACCTTCAATTAATCTGTATTTCAGGTTAGATTGTATCTCAGGAGGAACACACGGATGACAAGAAAAGTTCCAAATTCAGGGATTTGATACTGGATCACTCCCCCCGCCCTTTTCCACCTGAAGTTCAATCCACCACCAGGCGGGTGTGTACTCTTTCACGTATTCAGCTCAGCAGGCACCGGAAGTTAAAAGGCTTGCAGCAATTATTTTGACAATAATGGAATTTTAGTGCTTCTGTGTCCAACCCAGAACCTTATATGGGTGCAAAACTGCCATATCCAACCGACAGTGTAAAGAAATCTATTTTGGGAAGAGAATTATGCTCATACTTTACGTTCCTTCAATTTGCTAAAACTGATTGCAAGATGTGGACTGCAGTGTCACAGACTGAAGAACTATTCACCAGCAAGTACCTATGTGCGCATACAGTACCCTCCATAAGCATGGAAGTATCTTCATAAAGTTACAACCATTTCGTTGTCACTCCTGACTTCCACACTGGCCTGCTCTTTACAACAGGCACGACCACATTTCAGTTTGCTTTTCCCTCCCAAATCAGTCCTTCTTTCTGAGAAACTGTAAACCACCTTGTTCCCCACTGGCTGTATCTGCAGCCAAGTGCTGTTCCTTACCCGCCTGCCTTAAGCATCATGGTAAATTTTGACTCCTGAAATTATTTTGGGGCCAAAACTACAAGCACCTGATCGATATCATTTTTATCCTGTTAAACACAACCCCCTGTGAGCATTTTATGTTACAGAGAAGAAAGTAATTGCCACTCTAAATAAAGTACTAAATAGCATCTTAAATGTGTACACGTGAATATTACATGTTCAACTTCATTTTTACTTATACCAAATAGGAGTGCATCCATACAAAAAAAACACTCTGATCTCATACGTGAAACATATATATTGCAGAGGGGGTTATATTTTAAATGAAATAATTTTATAGAGGCATTCAGAAGGCACCAAGGAGACAGTAGAAATAATTGTTTTAGTATAATTTAAAATGTAAATGTCATGTAATATGTAATTTAAATGTAAATCTGCACCTTAAACCTTCAATCCATCAATGTAAATCTCCATTTAAGAAACAAAATTTCCATGTGATCATGTTAATTCCTCCTTCTATAATAATTATAGAATGAGAAATGTATAACCTTCAATTAAAAAACGGGTAACTAACTGTCTTCATAACAGACAGAGTTGGAAAACTATTTAAAAAAATGGTTACTAATAAAAATAGATTTAAAGATGTAAATGGTTTATTCACATAATAACTAAGCAGCAAGAAACCCCCTATATTTCACACTACATTATAAACAAACCCAAACCCCATGATGAACCCCTGCAGCAAAATTTGTATCTGCATGCCCTTTGGGCCTGTAACAGAGTTTCCATCCATCTTGGGATAATATGATCAATTCCTTCCCATCCACCCTGCAACTCATAAACGCATGCTGGAGTAGGAATAATACCAGTGATGTGTCCCTTAAAACAAGAAAGCACGACTGACGCTCCTTGGTTTAAATTAGACAAAGTAAGAAGGTAAAAAAGCTAGCTGCAGAAGTCCATAAGGTCATGCAGAATGTAGCATTCTTTAAATGCACTTTAAGAGTCATTTGAGGTCAGGCTTCCTGTATCAGGTTTTTAAATTAGTGTTACTTTGGTTTGAGAGTATAATCCAAAAGTCTCCGAAATCTGTGGGAGACTTTCCACTGACCCAGGACTGGATATACTATTTTGTTTCCTATAGACAAATAAGACAATGCACCTCATCTGCCAAAGGTAACAAAAATACCATGAGAACTCCCCTTTCTTTAAAAAAAGAAAAAAAAAAAAGAATCTGCAACCAGAGAGAAAAATAAATATTAAAAAAAAAGGAAAAAAAAAAGAATTATTTATCAAAGACTAAAATCTTTTGAAAATAATACTTGCTGTATATACAAGTGTAGAAGTAAATACACCAGAGCTCTTTGTGTATGGGTAGTAAAACAAATACAGTGATCAAAATCTCTTGGATGCAATCAAATAGCTTTCCTACCCTTTTGCACACTGAATTCCAATAAAAAGCAAGACTAATTCTGAAAAGATTGCCAATGCATTTAAAAGTCCACGTCAAAGCTTTGTGTTCACCAACTCAGTACTTCCTGAACTGAAACAAGTAACAAGTCCATCTAAAACAATGTAAATATTTGGAACTTCTTTATGGTTATTACATCTTGCAGATGAAAATGCAAATTAATTCTTCTACAGTTTTATCTTCTGGCCAGAACAAAGTCTTTTTTCTATCACCTATCCTATTGCAATTCTGTAAGACCAGTTACTGTGAGCAATGTATTAGAAAGAACAATGTAACTTGTGTCAAAAAATCACTATTTAGTGTATCACCTTCACAGAACCCCCAAACTGACATCTCTCTCTCATGAATTAACTTCAGTGTGAAGTATCTTGGCCCACCATGGTTGTAAAACACAAAAATGCCATCACATATTTCTCTACGCTACGGAGTGCCACCACCTGTCCCCTCACCCCAGCATTAAAATAAATAGACTTGGTGGTGCTGCTTGTTTCCTAGCTCCTGAGATCAACTGTTTCCAGTCTACTTTTTTATTTTTGAAATCACCTAAACCAAGAAAAAATTAAAAAGAGAAAAATGAAGAAAAACAAGCCCAGTTTCAAATAATGCTATTTTTTCTAATTTGGCATACTAAGAATATTTGTGTCTGTAGTTAAAAAAGCACATGAACTCTTTTATTATTAAAATTGAAGCTGCTCTCTCCTTCTGGAAATGTCCACTTACATTAACAAAAGAATTTCAGGAGCTGAATGAATGCCACAGTAAACATAGCTGTATGCAGGTATCTGAATACATGGGCAACATGCTAAGTGTATCTCAGATTTGAAGTGTTGCAAAATATCAGTCAGCAATTCAAACACAATCAATCAAAGGCTATAGAAAATGATGACTTAATTAATATTTAATAAAGGTATATTGGTTATTATAATAATAAATTCATTTTTTCCTTAGCTCCTCTTCCTTCCCCTTTGCAAAATCTTCAATCGGGATCCAAAGCAATTTACTTTTCTATTTGTGTTTTAACAAGTCTGAAAAGAGCGAATCACTTTGAAACTCCAGAGAGATTGCACAGGAGCTAAATGTTTTCCTTGGCAGATAACAGGATACGACGGTTGAGGTTAATTTAAACTTACGTGCATAAAAATAAATAAGTAGTACATTGCCATCTTAAATCTACAGACTCCTTCCAAAAAGACTGCCTAATTTAAATAAAGAATGTATAAGGTAATGCATCAACTACATACCAAATATAGAACCAACATTCACTCTTATTTTTATTCATAAAACTCTCATTTGGAGCATCAGTGAGATGAAGCTTTTTGGAGGCCCCTCGTTTTTTTTAAAACAAAGCAGCAAAACATGATCAATGCTTAGACATATATTTTGGAGTATCATGCCTGGACAATTTTTTCTGAGAGTTTTGCAAAGTTTTGTGGAAGACCCTGAAAACCACTATAGTTTGCAATAATGATCTGACTGCTATTATGTATATAGGCTTAATCCAAATCCCATTTGAAGTCAATGGAAAAACCCCCGTCGCCTTCAGAGGCCTTTGGATCAGATCCTTTGTTCCCAGATGTACGGCATAGCAAATTTCAAACCTATGCAAGAGGGAAGAGTCTAGAACTACTAAACTACCGGTAACACTGATCTTCTGTGAAAAAAGACTGTTTTTACAAAAGGCAACTCAAAAAGATGCAATCTTATGTTTGACGGTATATATTTTTAAAAGGCAGGCTGCAAAGGCCCCGATTCTGGGCATTTTATTCCTGCATATCCACCTACAGATCAAGGCATCTGAAGCAGGATTATGTACTATTTTGGAGATCGTAAGTCAAATTTTAATGAAGTCCTACTAGTACTGGGGTCACTAGGAGATTTAAAATTTTCTACCTGAGTGCAGGAATAGCTGTGGACAAAGTTCTGCATTGTTCCTTGGGAAATCACAAATTGATTTGCTCGCTAGTGAGAAGTCACAGGGCAGCTTTATTAGTGATTCCACAAATGTGCATACATACTACATTAGTGAATATCTGGGTAGAGGGGGATTGCTCCAAAGCCCATCAAACTCCACAGAATTCATCCTATTGTGGATCAGGCACGGAGTCAAATGCATAAACAAGCACAGATTTGCACAGCCAGTACAGTTTACAGTAGTATAAACTCAGGACTTGCAAAAGTGCGTGTGCACTTGAAAACCTCTACCCCGCCATTTTACATCTACTGGGATCACTCCACTTATGAATTTCTATTGTGCTGGCTACAGGGATTTCAACTTTTTGTCTTCTCGCTGCAATCGTAAGTCTAGCTAGCTGCATGCATACTGAATCAACGAACACCTATCTTTGCAAAAATCAAATGCCTTGTACAAGCACACACACTACATTAACACATATGTAAAGAAACACGTTCTACAGTATGTCTTACTTGAGAAACAAAGACATGCAATCGTATTTCGAAATTATTTTTTTTTCTTCTCATACAGATACAGGCGCCATAAATCAAAATTAAAACTGTATGGCAGCATTGCTTTGTTATATATATATATATATTAGACGTCCACGACAACTACTATTGCAGGGGGAGAAGGAGGGAGGGCTGATTACCTGCACCTGTTTCAAGCTGTGAGCAACTGATGCAGTTAGTGGGAAAAATGCCTAATTAGAGCGCATTTCCATTTTCTTGATGGAAGGTGTCACGATCACAGGCCTGCCCCTGCCCTGAGCACCCATGTGCACAGGAGACTTGGAACACTGCCCGACAAGGTAGAAGGCCCTGCCGAGGTTTCTCACGCCACAGGAATATGCGGCACACGGATGAAGGCCGATTACCATGAAACCATTCTGCCTGCAAGGTTGCTGCTAAAACACTGACTGGATGTGAATTACACTCCTCCTCCCCCCCCAAAAAAATTATTTTTTCAAAAGAAATCTGGATGAGACAAGGCATTCCTTCCACCCCTCCTTTTATTTCTTCTTAGCTGCTACGAAATGTTTATGAATACTTGGCACGTACTAGGAGGAGGCAGCGCTGTACCAATACAGCCATACAAAATATAATCCAGCCCGAGAGTCTTCTGTTATCTTCTATAGTCAAGGAAGACGAGAACTTGGGACTGCACCCACATCTGAAAGTGGTAACTCCTGCTCCATTCCCTTTCCCTTTCTTCTCTCTGCCTCCTCCCTTCTCCCTCTCCTTTACCCACAATAAAATCTCCCTTAACCTGATTCAAACCTGTCAGCGTTCATCCAGACAAAATTCCAATTAATTTAAAAAAAGTTTAGCCTGAATAAGGACACCATGCGTCCCATTTACTGTCTGGGAAAGTAACCCATCACGGCGTAACCCACCTATTTGTGTAAAACGCTGTGGACGACACTCCTTGTTTCCTTGCAAGCTGCTCTCTGCCTTGCACGTAACAGTGCTCTCTGTCGAGCACTCTCTATTACTCACAGGCCTAGAACATACGTACCTTTCCCTCCTGTTCCTCGCTTCCTCTGCCTTAGTATCAGCCAGTAAAAGCCATATTTTTAGTCAAGATAGGTGGGAGTTCAAGAATAGACTGTTCATTTTTCAGCAACACCTTAAATATCCTTTTGGAGTATAAAAATCCATTTGGAGGATGGGGATGGGGGAAAAAGACAGAGTCTGGAGCAAAACCAGTGCATCTTACATTGTATTTTCACTGTGTTTCACTCAATTATTATCTGAAAATATGCAAAAGTTCATCCTAGCCAGCTATAAAAAACCCCAAATCTTTCAATTAAGCAACGTATTGTCTATGCTTTTAATTTTTCATTCCATGCACCAAAAATTTTGTATGAAAATCTTGGCAGTCCAACACAAAACACTTTCAAAATGTAAATGCTCTAGCTCATGTGCATAATTCCTGAAGGCATTCATCTGAGGGGCTGAATATTTCTACCAGCAGTTATATTTCAAGTTACAGACTAAAAATAATTTAAAATTCAAAACCTGGAATTCACCAGTCTAATGAACAGATTTTAATCCTTCTTCAATTAACATGCACGTGATCTTTATGCACTGATATGTTCATTTTCAGCATGCTTCTAGAAATTCTCACTGTGAAATAAACCAGTAATAAGGCAATTCTACTTTTTTTACTTTCACAGCGATCATTTCTAGCAAGCCACCACAAAAATAATGAACTAATACACTAGAAGCGATCTTATATTCCTTTAAGTGCTAGTCCTCAGCAACAAAACAACCCCAACAAGTATTACAACCTAAGAAAAAGAAATCCTCTTTAGATAGACAGCATCATTAGGAGCAATATCATTGGGTACTCTGAAATTTCTGTGAGGAGTGTCAGTTTGTGATTTTATAACAACTGCTACAAGTTAAAGCTCTCAACTAATATTTTCTTTCCATTGTACTGTGCAGCTACCACAGGCCTCTAAAAAGTACTTGGAAAAAATTAATTTTAGCTATGACCAAGCCATACGTTCCTAAACTCCTTTCTTAATCTACACTGTTCACTAAAACATTCTCCACTTACTTTGAGCTTGATCGGTCAATAAATACTGCTTTACTACTTAAAGTTATGAGTTGTTTTTCAGTTTATGTTGCCATAAAACACTTCAAAAGCAATGCCAATACGGAGACGGTTTTGATACAATGCTGTCAATGGCCTGAATTTAAAACTATTTTTGTACAAGTCACTAGGTATTTTCTAATTTTTTTGTAGTGGTTTTTTGTTAAAAAAAAACCCAAACTTATTTGGATTTGTTTTATTATTTACTTTCATTCCTGGATATAAATAAAATTAAAGGGAAAAGATTAAAATATTTTACATTAAGCGTCCCATTTTTTCAGTGTAGAGGAAAGCATTTTGTTTTACAAATATATATGGAAGGACTAGTTTTCTCATAAAGTGTCTCTAAAATGTATTTATTTCCAGATATTTTAATTTGAACATGTACTTGTCTATATAAAGAATACAAAGTAAGTATTATAATAGGTCTGGCAATTTCATAGTAGTAATAAATCTTAAGTGTATAACCATCTGCCAAATTGTGCCTAACTCAGTACATCTATATCCACATGCTACTTTGATCTATAAATGGCATTACTCTAATATTTAAGTATTATACTTAAAATAAATTCCTTCATTAACACCCGAAGAGCAAGAGAAAGAGAGTGGGAGTGTGCGTGAGCATGTGCCCGTGCGCGCACGTAAAAGATAAAGAAGAAAATACACTTACGGCACTTACGGACCTTCAAAGGCCATCAAAAAGAGTATTTTAAAAATATATTATAAAAATGGTAATAATAAACCAATCCTGAACAATTCCAGGTATTAAAATTTAAATACCAACCCTGAAAATATTTATGTCCAAATTCACATTGCTAAGACAATCAGGAAACATAATTGTAATGAGATACAATTACTGAAGATCATCACATAGTTACCTTAAAAAATATTAGTTGAGAAATGCGAACATGTACCCTCGTGTATATACACACAAATGGCATAAAGCCCTACGTACTTGTTAGCAGCTGCGTTAGAACTGCTCTGCACATGGATGTTTAATAACCTTTCAAACATACTGAAATACTAAATAAATATAAAAACTTGCACCGCCCAACTTTGTTCCTTTTCTTGAGCTTCCTTCTATTAAAAAAAAAAANGAGGGGGGGAAGGGGGGGAAATGCCATTCAAGAAAAAAGCTATATTGTAATCAATGAAGGCAAGACTGGCACAAGTCCTAGAACATTTGCATTCAGAAATAAAAGCTGTGATCGACCTTTGTCTGCTAAGAAAATGAAGCTTGCTGGTTTTAAACAGACTAGCGAAGGGAGGGGCAGACTTGATAGAGAGGGAGAAGAGAACCTAAAAAACAGCAACAATACCAAATATTAATATATCACATCCCTAATAGCCAGCAAGCGATCATCCTGAACGAGCCTAAACCTCGCCGGGCTGATAACGTACTACTGGTTAATAATAAATTAATGGGCAGACGCGAGCCAATTTGCTGATACCCGCGTAGTTTCTGAAACTTAATTTTCCTACTTGGCAATGCCTCGCCGCTCACGCCATCCTAGCGGCACACAAACACGAAAACGCTGGTGGCACGTCAAGGGGGAGCGGGGAAGCGGTGGGAAAGCGAGCTTACCCCTGCGCAGGGTGGGAAAAGCCAGCCAGCCTCGGGGAAGCCGCCGATGGTGATGGTGGTGGTGGTGGTGGTGGTGGTGGCTGGTGGTTGGGTGGGCGGGTGGTGTTCACCTTGCAGCTCTGCAGTCTCCAGGAAAAGCAGGCAGAAGGCACTGAGGGAGGCTTGGGTGGCATTTCTCGCCCTTGCAAGTGCATGCAGGCCTGGGAGAGGAGGGGAAGGCGGTCCTTACCTAGCAACCACCGGCGCCGGCTCCTCTCGCTCCTCCGCCCGCTCCCCTCTGCCACAGCTGCCCCCGGCTGCCAGCGCCCGCCCGGCAGCAACAATGGGCGGCTGCGAGGGGTGGCATGAAAGGGAGGGAAGGGAGGGAAGGGAAGGGAAGGGAAGGGAGAAGCGAGGGGAGGGTGACGGAGGGAGGGAGGGAGACGGAGGGAGGGAGAGAGGAGGGGAGGGGAAAAAGAAGGAAAAAAAAAA